>OX453318.1:5903369-7103369 GCA_949710035.1 Crambus lathoniellus | reverse complement strand
GAGTTTAGTTTTGAGGTAGTTTTTGAGTTAAATTGCCTTGATGTTTCGAGGTGACAACTCTGGTTGTAAATTGTCGCCTTTTAGCTCTATATTAAGATCATTCTTAAATATTAACGAAATTTTCTTGAGAATTTTCAGGTTTTACGTTTACGTTTCCGCTTAGATACTTTGCAATCTTTCAGGAAATATCGGGCGGTAGAAAAATATTGACGATTCATAAGTACATAGGTTACTTACCTATCTATTATGTCTGAGTGAATAAATTAATATTTTATCTTTTATCTTTTTATCCTAAAAAATTACAAAAAACCAAATTAATTATTTCATTGATTACTTAGAAAAGAGACTAATACCATCCTACTAATATTATAAATGTGAAAGTTTGGATGTTTGGATGTTTGGATGTTTGGATGTTTGTTACTCAATCACGCCAAAACGGCTGAACGGATTTGGCTGAAATTTGGGACATAGATACTTTGTAGTCTGGAGAGGAACATAGGCTATCTTTTATCCCGGAAAAGTATCACATTCCTGCAGGATAACGTTGTGTAGTTCACGCGGGCGAAGCCGCGGGCGGAAAGCTAGTGTGTTATAAAATAAATATTGTCCATCATATTTTTACGTTCGCAAGACTCTGATAACTCAATAATCCATACTTCCATACTAATATTATAAATGTGAAAGTGTGTTTGTTTGTTTGTTTGTTTGTTTGTTTGTTTGTTTGTTTGTCCGTCTTTCACGTCAAAACGGAGCAACGGATCGACTCGATTTTTGATATGGGGATAGTTTGGGAGCTGGAGAGTAATATAGGCTACTTTTTATCCCGGATATATATAAAATAAAAATAATTATTTTGTATAGAAAATCGATAAACTGTCGTACTATACAAAACTGTCATTTCTTCCATAACCGCTTCCAAAGAGGTATGTCAAAGAGTATTGTAATCACTGACGTTTTAGCCGCTTTGGATTACCTACTTTTTAATAAGTGACATTTGTTGCAGGCAGTGTATAAAACTTCTTCGCGATCATTTATTTTCATCTGTCTATCTATAATAGATGTTGGTGATACGAAGTTTACCGGGTCCACTATAATTAATATGGCAAAACAACGTTTGCCGGGTCAGCTAGTGATCAATAAAATTAAAATTCCTTTCTGACTGCTGAGACTTCTTCAAATAACATATTACAATTTTATTGCCATCAAAACAAATGAAAACATACCATCCAAATACTTAACTTTTACTTCAACAATACAAAGTAACGTAAAACCTCCTTATTGACACAGGAAATTAAGCCATGTATTCTTGCGATTAGGGTTGAAAAAGGTGTGAAGTTGTTTGTCGCTTGTGATGTTTTTTCCTAAAGGTGGTATGCCATCGGCAGCAGTACAATTAGCGCGATAGAATGAGCAGAGGAAGACGCTGACGAGAGATATATCGTGGGTTCGAATGAGCGGGTATGCTTAAATTTAAACACAGAGCTATAAGGGCGATTCTCCAGCTCAAGATATAAAGGAGTGGAAAGCAAAAAGATTCGGTATGATTTGCAATTCATATGAGTTTAGTTCGTCTTTGTAATAGAAATTAAATGAGGTAGGCTCCTGCCCCCTGAAACCGTCGGAACCACTCCCGACAGCGGAATGTATGCACTGTCTCTGTCACTCACTATAGAATAGACGAAGACAAAGCCCAGAATTCGAATTCCATTCCGTTTCCGACGATTTGTGAATCAGGGGGCTGTTCTCACTACTTTTAACTAAAACTAAAAAAAAGCTGTATTTACTTTCAAATAACATACATAATTAACAGCAGTTTAGCATTCATTCCTTATTTCACTTTTATGTCCCATTCTGTGATTTTTTATGACAATGTGTAGAATGATGATTATGAGAACTCTTTGTTTTTACGATCAAATAATGATATTCGCATTTATTAGTTTGTGTCATATTACAGGATAAGTAACTAACGGCCGGTTTCCGAAACGCCAATTAAAATTAAATTACCTAATTCCTAATTCCCAATTAATCTCTAATTAATTGTAGTTTGGGTTTCTGAAAGAAAAATGTAACAGACTGTCAACAGTCTGTTAAAAGTCTGTCAGTGCCCATACAAATCTAAACCTAAGTGTGAGATAATTTTCGTTTCAGAAACCCAAGGTGCTTTTAATTGGGAATTAATTGTGACAGTCTGTAAGCTAATTTTAATTTTGATTGGCGTTTCAGAAACCGGCGGTAAGTTTAGTTTTCTCGTTGTTCTTGAAAAATCGTTGTAATAAATGGGGCAATTTATTACAACTTTCGCACGTTTTATTTTCTACTCCATATCGCTTATCTGCTACTGGAGTCCATCCTATGGGCCTAAAATAACAAAATGCCCGGTCGTATCTCTGTCGCTAGCTAGTTAGCGCGCGCGGCGTGCCTCGATAATTGACTGAGATGACTACTGAATAAGACAAACAAATCAACGACTGCTTGGTGCAGGGGTAGTGGGTTCGATTCCGTAAACATCTGCATATGTGGTGAAATGTCGGACAATAAGTACGAAATAAATGTTGGGAGACGTAAGTAAGTAAGTTGAAATGAGATTTAATTTTGTATGGAGCAAATGCCGACAATACCGAGTACACGCCACTTATTTATTATTATGTTTTTACAATATTTATTAATTTAAAAAATAATGTAAGTAAGTATAAGACTTTATCAAAATTATTTTCTTTAATGAAATGGCTCCACAGACTGAGCAACTAAATTATCCTTTAGAAGAATTAATTGATAGGATATCATCACATTCTTTCCTAATTTATTACGAGATTAAGTATTTGCATTTGAAAAGGAGATACGGCTAGCTAGAGCCTTAATCAAAATTTAACAAATTAAAAAAAAATGTGTTCGATATACCTACGCCTGATTTAGTGTCCGACCGAAGGTCTATTTTTGGCCGAAGCCGAAGCCGAAGGTTTATAATATCTCAGTAATTAATTTTGTTCAATATTGTCTACAAGCTACAATTAATATTAAAATTATTTCAAAACTTCAATATTGAAGGTTTATATTGACTGTCTCCTAAAGAAGTTGATTTAGAGATGGTAATAAAAGTTTAGTTTGTGATTTTGTGATATATTTGTAAAAAATAATCATTTCTTTATTAAGTAAGTAATTCACAAATTACAATTAGACCAATCAATCAGTCTTTGTTTTACTCGACTAGACCGAAACTAAACTAATAAATATAAAATATACACAAATTCAAAACAAAACACTCGTTTATCATAAATCAGGCCCTGATTGAATCCGTAAGAAGTGGTTTTATTTCAATGAATGGTTCGCGCAGCTTATGCCTAAATCAAAACTGATCAAAACTATCAAGAAGCAAGCCATATTGCAAGATCGAACCGTCTCATAAAACATAGATCCGCAAACGTTCAACCCACAACCTCCCAGCGAGGAAAGGCACTTGTAATCGAGCCTTTATTAATTACGAACCTCCACCGCAACCCCTTGCCAACCCCCACAAGCCATTCTCAAGCAATTACCGTCTTTAAGCTCTGTTTGCTAAAGTTAAAAATCCCTAAACGTGCTTCTATTAACCCAAATTCGGCCTTATCTTTTGGGCGTAAGCTTCGTAGCTCGGCTGCGTTGGCTGTGTATTAATTTGAGGGATTTTCGACTTAGTGACTGTAGTTTTAGGGTTATATTTGCGTTGCGTTTGGGGGTGCAAACAAGGGTGATCAATTTGTTAAATGAAGAAAATGGAGGATTGTAATTTGGAAGGCGTTGCGGTCCGTTGCGCGGCCGACTACACGGCGTGTTCTCGCCCGTTGAGATATCAATGCTTCACTTGATTGTGATAGGCACAGTTTACCCCTAAATTGCTTAAATACTTTGGTTCTATTTATTTTTGATACCTGTACAAGGTGTCTAAGTTGAAAGTACTACTTATTTATAATTTAAGAACTATGTAACACTTAAGTCTGCAAATACTTAAAAGTTTGAAGTTTGATGATAATGTTTTTGTTACTTACTTGATTTTGAGATAGGCACAGAGTATGACTTACATAAACATCTTTTTTTATCCACAACGAGGTAGCACTTAGCCTTCATCACACCGATGTCCTCCGACTTCTCCCGGAATCCTCAATTACTGAGGAACTTATCTCTAACTGCCGGAACACAATAATACCTACTGAAAATATCGTTGTTATGAAGTCAGACTTAGATAAGAGGGTGGTAGCCTAGCAACCCAGGCGGACTTTGAACAAGCCCTACTACCACCAACCAAACCGAATTTGGTTTTAGTATGCTCTGGGTCTGATATTCGCTGGTGACCCAGACCCAGAGCTGGTAGCTAACATAGGTTAGGTACTGCATGGAAAGCAATCGTTATCATTCGCTGCAATTTTTTTATAATAATAGATCAAGCTTTAATATCGTACTATGTATACTACTTAGACTGATTCTCATAAATATGTATAACTAGCTTTCCGCCCGTGGACTACACGGCGTTATCCCGCGGGAATGTGATATTTTTCCGGGATAAAAAGTATAACTATGTTCCTCTCCAGGCTACAGAGTATCTGTGTCCCAAATTTCAGCCAAATACATTGAGCCGTTTTGGCGTGATTGAGTAACAAACGTCCAAACATCCAAACATCTAAACTTTCACATTTATAATATTAGTAGGATTATTAAAGCATTTAAAACAACAGAATCAACGTAGAATATTAAGTACTTACTTAATTTAAAATGATTAAAGAGTCCCGTATGATGGCCCCGTTTAATTTTGTTTTTAATTTAAACAAATGAAGGTTGGCACAATCAACGCTCAGTTTGTATTCCACGAAACAGCCAGGGGGTGTTATCACGTAATTCTGCCTGTAATTAAAAAGTCAGCGAGCGGCCATTACAACACTCGTTAACGCGCCGATTCCGGTTCCGGTAGGATTGACATTCGAATTTCGAAGTTTTGAAATGAAAATTTTTGGAAGGGTTGAACTTAGCTTAAGTTGTTAAAGTTGGGATTAAATGTAATTACAACTTTTTAATACGGTAAGAGGTCTTCGAATAAGTATTATTTAGATTCGGAGGTAGGTTTGACAAGTGAACTTACTGGAATTACGGGAAAAAATCCTTAAATATCTGCCTTAATCATAAATAAATCAGAACACGTCAGTTTGAAAGATGTTGTACAAGTATTGCTTTAATGCTGCAGTAAGCAGATTTTTTAAAGTTTTTTACAAATATGTTTTTGATCGGATATTTATCTATCGGATTATAATTGAAAAATCTGAATTTCTGATTGTCATAGCGGACAAAATTATGATTTTGAATTAAGTTTAAACTGTTCGATGTTACAAGACCAATATATTCAGTTTTTTCTAGTCTAGATTGTCTTTTAGACTTAGGACTATAATTGCAATACAAACATACAATATACCTAAATGTATTAATTCTCAAACAAATAAAAATACTTAAAAATAATGTTCCCTTTCTGTTGCAATCTATTTTAAATGAAGCATGGGTAATCGTATCGATGGCGTACTCTTGGAGAGGAGAGGGAGAGAGAGGAGATGGCCAAAACAATATTTTTAAAAATCATTTAATAAGCGTTTATCATCATCATCTTCTTCATGACCTTATCCCGATTCTATTTGGGGTCAGCGCAGTACGTCTTTCTCCTCCAATCCACTCTATTACCTATCTGCTATATCCTCATTTACTCCTTTCTCATTCATATTATTACGTACACATTCTATCCATCTTTTTTGCAGTCTCCCTCTTCCTCTCTATCCATCAACATTGATGTCCAACACCTTTCTAGTAACATGCCTATCATCCCTTCTCATACATGTCCATACCAAGCAAAACGGTTTCCTTTCAACTTTTCTGTCACCGGTGCTACTTTCAAACTTCCTCTCACATAGGTACTCATTCCTAACTTTGTCCTTTCGCGTTACTCCACACGTCCACCTAGCATTCTCATTTACGCTACATGCAATTTTCTTTCATCCGTCTTTTTCAATAGGTTCTCAACATTCCGATCCATAAAATACGACTGAGCGTTAAATTGAAACCAATATCACTTAATTACCTAACCTATAGCGTTTACTAAAAATAAGTTAAAAAAGACTTGGGTGGTTCCAAACAGGGAGTTAGAGTAGAAGGTACCTACCTTCTACTCTACTCCCTGTTTGTACCTACAAATATACACACATGAGACTACAGCTTTACCGCGTTCGCGCACTTTTCATTTAGCCACAATCGGTGTATGTGATTAATCGTCTGCATTGGACACAAAAACCAGGGTGCCTACCATCAACTCTTATTGCGGTTTTGTTTAGGACCTAAACTGATCTGCTTCGCTTATGCGTACCACGACAGCTTAATATCAATGACAGCGATTCAGTGATCATTCAATGACATTTCACAGCCGCTGAGCTGTCATCAACTCCTTGTGTGCCAGCGGACCTCCTCGAAGCCCCTAATTTTATACCAATGTGTGCCAAGCGACCTCCTGGAGGTCACTCTATTACCTTATAGTTTAGAGTTGAATTTTGCTCATAAAATTATTTCCTATCTCTTTTATACTTTGCCATAATGTATGAGTGGAACAAAGACGCGATTACAACACCACAAAATGTGTCACAATGCACAAATAAGTGAAAAGAGCGCATTTGCGATCCAGTTTTTAGAAGGTCATAGTCCAAAAAAAAGCAATTCATTTTAGAAACCTATTCTGCATCGCGCTATTTTTGAATCGCTGTCTTAAAGTTGATGGTAGGCACCCAGTAGTAGCTATACTAATTTCATTTGCATTTGAGATTTTCTGTTCTACTAGTTAATTATGATTTATCAGAGGCCGTGGGCATGGGACGACCGATTCAACGGTTTTTAGACGCGGTGTAAAGGGGCCGCGGAAACGTCAGGAATTCTAGAAACCGTCGTAGTCTGTTCCGATTCCAACCAACGCTAATTCTCCACTAAACAACACTTTCTTATATCCAAAAAACGCTTATCCAGCGAAATAACATCCACCATTTATCCGTACGATTTCCGGGCGCGTCGGACCGGACTTAAAGGGCCGAAAAATAACGGGAGCCGGGCCAAATCGGCCCAATAAACGCCGGCAGAATTTATGCCTCCTCTTGACCCTCGCGACGCCTTATTCACCTTTATTTTTATTTGACTGAGCAAGGAACAAATCTTTGTGCAAAGGGGATAATAAAATAATCGTTAGATTCGTTTAGACGAGTCTAATTTCACGGATTGCTGCCCAAAGGGACGGAGCAGTGTCCCCATAACTACCATCTCTTTCGCTCTGCTTAGAAGCGAAGCTTTCTGTCTCTTTTGCGCGCCGACCAATACGGGGTGAATTGCAAAACTTGGGACTCAGTATTCTTATTTTCAGCGTTTGCGGGTTTGTATAAGTAGCTTTTCTGAAAGTAGTCTGGCGTGTTGTGGAAGTTCGACAACTTGTTGTAGGGGACCATTAGGACGGTAGGTACTGGTTTATTTAGTTTAAACAACGAACAGACTATTTAATCATAAATTGCACTTCCGCAACGATATAATGCATAATGCAATAGAATCCGTTATGAAAGGACCACGCAAATTAATATGCTGGCAGTCAATAAAAATTAAGTTCTAGAATTAGGTAAGCATGTAGGTACTTACTGTAGTTAGTTTTATTTCTGATCTGATCACCATTTTCATCATTTCTAACTTTCTAAAGTCTAAATGACTTGCTATTTTTATTAAATATAAATTGTATTAGTCTTTAATTCCTGCAATAAGGACCCCGTTTATTCGACGTAACATTTTTTTTATATTTTACACAAAAATTTAAATTAAGAGGCAATTATATTCTACTAGCGGCCGCCCGCGGTTTCACCCGCGTGGTTCCCGTTCCCGTGGGAATATCGGGATAAAAAGTACATATAAACCTTCCTCTTGAATCACTCTATCTATTAAAAAAAAACGCATCAAAATCCGTTGCGTAGTTTCAAAGATTTAAGCATACAAAGGGACATAGGGACAGAGAAAGCGACTTTGTTTTATACTATGTAGTGATTTTCTATTTCCTGATACCTATCGTAAACTCTCCAAAAATCACAATAAACTTCATAACTTCCCCAAACACTTCAGACGAACCAACAAAAATTTCGCCAACACAATTTTCTTTTCCTCAACTTTACAAAATGGCCGTTCAGCCAACCGTTAAAGATTGACATTAACATTATTCGCGGTATTTACGTAAAGTGGGGGTCGATCTCGGCACGATAGATCAATCGTTAGCTAGTAGGCCTCCTATCGCCGATGGATCTAATTCGGACCGTCACTCGTGAAATAGCTGTTCCGAATCACACATTTCATGCTACAACGAAAATTACATTTAATGTAACACTTAAACTGCGTGGCGAATGCTTTTAATAGCGATGCAGTAAGAAATCATTGTTTATTGAAGCTATTGTGTAATAGTTACTTTCTTCTTGCTGGGCGGGCCCGTTGGTGCAGTAGTACATCAGTAGTAGATCATAATCTCCTGAGGTGGTTCAAACATTAATGTGATGAGCTTTTGTGTTTGTTGTTAAATAAGTGTTGTTTCTGATATCCGTAACACAGCTACTTTTATTTCAGAATCAGCCCCTGTACCTACCGGCTAAAAATATGGATATGGAAATGGGCTTCATTTGACATTTGAAGCCCATATTATACCCATATAAGGACAAAATATGGGCTTCAAGTGTGAAATGAAGTCCATATCCATATCCATAGTTTTTAGCCGGTAGCTCCCCAGATCGATGTTGTGAGATATTTATACTTAACTATTTATTTATTCTAGTTTTATTGGTGCGATCACGTTCAATTGTCAGTATAAAAATTATGCTTAATCATTTTTATAATAATGGTTAATAGCATTCAATGCCTAATAATATTTTTTGTTATTTCCACGCGGAATTAAATTATATTTTAGTCTAGCTTCCGCATATTATGACCTGCATAATATACCTACAGAAATAAAATAAGTATTATTTTATCTATACTAATATTATAAAGAGGAAAGATTTGATTGTTTGTTTGTTTGTTTGCATCGAATAGGCTCCGAAACTATTGGACCGATTTAGAAAATTCTTTAACCATTAGAAAGCTACATTCTTCCCGAGTGAAATAGGGTATATTTTATCCCGATATTCCCACGGGAACGGGTACCACGCGGGTAAAACTGCGAGGTTCTGCTAGTTATTAATACTTTCAGATAGATTTGAATGGAAAAGTTCAAGGCGAGGTGCTTTTCTACTGTTGATTTTAGCAAAAATAATAATATACTGACTGACTCCATGACTCTTTATTTATTTTATGCATTCACAATACAACTCTGTAAGTTAAAAATTGTAATATCAATAAAAATAAATAAAGAAATATTGGACTCCATCACATCATCATCATCAGCCATTCAATGGCCCCACTGCTGGGCACTGGCCTTCCTTTTAGATGGATAAGGAGAAATACACCATCATATACATTGTTCCTATATTATACTGTAGTCTGTTGAGCACTAGTATTAAGGAAAGTTTTTTTTTACCACACTTTTATTAGCTTCACCTGTAACTAATTACAGTTGACAAACATTTCAGTATTTTGTTGTCGGATAAGTTTGTGTAGTTAGAAACTTAGGATGACATAAAAGTAATTAACATTATGTAACAATGGGAGTTAATAGACTAAAATATTCGCCTTTTGAGTAAACACTTTTACCGAAAACATAATTATACTTTTCTCCTCGTAAAATGGTTTCAATAACTTTTTTCGAAAGCTATGTCATTAAAAGGTAAAAAACCTTAATTTCCGCACAGAATAAAGTTAATTGAAACTAACGGGCAGCAAGTCTACTCTTCCGAATCACTTTCGATGACAGCAAAATGACAACTGAAAAAATGTTAATTTGTGCTTCAAAAACACCGTTTACTTTTCATCACGTACTTAATTGAGATATCAAACTGACAGAGAAGCAAATTTAATATTGCTGCTACTCAACCAACAACGGAAATCACGTGTGCGTCTACCCTTAAGAATAGAGTCTAAAATCAGTTAACCGTTAAAAACATGGCCGTTGTTAAGTTTTGACAGCTAAATGCTGTCACGTTTTCAATCTAATCGATAAATAGATCTAAAACGGTAGCTACTCGGCCAAAATGATAAAAGTCATTAATTACCTTCCGTCACATTAAATGAGATATTATTTAGAAGTAAATTCAATGTTTGATTAACAGTTTTTTGTTGGTAATAATTAAATTGTTTGGTGTAGATTTCGTTGTGATTTCAAATCCTATCAATATTAGAATGGCAGAGGTATGAACATAAATAAATATTGATAATAATATAATAATAAGATACTACCTCTCCGCTCGTGGCTTTGCCCGCGTGAGGTCTAGCAAGACGATGTCACAGGACTTGTAATACTGTGACGATGTTGTCCCCTTGGAATGGGATATTTCCCCGAAGTAATAATGGGAGAAAGAATCGTTGAGCCAAATTTCATCTAGATCAGTTCAGCCGTTTAGCCGTGATTAAGTAACAACCATCCAAACTTTCGGATTTAAAATATTAGTAAGACTCTTTAAAGGATAACAACAACTTGATCCCAACTTTGGAAAAACCCTTTCTTAGCGAATGCCTACTTTACAATAACATATGAGCGTACCAAATTTCAGCGCAATCTATTCGGCTTTTAGGTACGCTCATAAGTCACTACTTATGAGCGTAGCGTTTCTGCGGCTCTTCCAGCCAGGAGCGTTTCAGTGGCACTCCACTGAAACGCTCCTGGCTGGAAGAGCCGCAGAAATAAAAGATGGTATATGAAATTCGTTTCTTAAAATTAGACCGTGGGTCTCTCTCAGTGTCAGAATCAGCAGAGGGACTTCAAGGCTGCTGAACACGGGTAAAACGATAGAGTAGAGTTATAACTATCTTACTAACTATACTAATGTAGACAGCATTGGTAGAGTAGAGTAGGTAGTGAAATTTGGTAGAGTAGAGTAGCTAGCACCGCGGGCAAGATGCTCTGCTCTACCGCTCTACTCTACCGTTTACTCTAACCGTGTACTTCAGAGCGGTGTGTTGATAGGTCGGTCCAGATTATTTTCTTTTTTCCTCTTGAAATTGTTTGCTCACATTTGTGAAGCGACGCTGACCTGCCTGTACATCGTTTAAAGTCACGGAAAAATACGACGAGCCTTTCGGTACCTTAGTTAAGAACATTAGGCCGGATTCCAAGAGAAGCGGGTTCGTATCCCATTCGAGACTCTTCAAGATGGAGCCGTGATTTTTTTTTTGTTATATTACAATAAATTTATCGTATAGAAGAATAGCATTATGAATGAATGCATAGAATAATTTAAAACCATACATTATTTTCTGTTCCCCATCAATCAGTATAACATTCTCCTGGTGACGTCCGTTGCATAAATCAATTTGCAGCTAGTTGCAGCTGCAGTGACGACAAACTTACGAGTCAGTCGGACAGCAGTTGCAAATAACTTAATAACATCATAACATGGACTGGGCACAAGCTCTTGTCATCCTTCCTTAATTATTTAAGTATAGACTTAAATAAAATTTAAAAAATCTTGGTAATAAATGATGGGGATTTACCCATATAACGGCCAAGATTTTTTATCTTTTAAGTCGTGAATTTTATTTTTAATATAATAAGTAGTACTTATGTTTATATTAAAGTAGATAAAGGTACTTATGTAAATAAAAATAAACAAAAAAGACGCGTAAAAACTGTAATTCCCTTATAATAATCTTAGGGCGAACAACGACGTTCCGCATCGTTTTTAAACGGTTTATAAAACTTAATCTATCTATCTTTTCCGTGGGACTATTCGGTGCCCTGAGATGCTCCTGTTTCTTTATTATATTTTAAGTCTCCTGTTTCTTTATAAAAAAAAATAAGTAATGTCATTATCGCCTTTTACCATTGAATGTTTTTTGTGATGTGTCAATAACTGTTTTTCATTAATTCATTCAATATTTGATTTCCAATTGTAATGTTTTGTTTGTTTTAAAACCATTGTTATTATGGTTCCGTATATATTATTGTACTAGCGGTCACCCGCGGCTTCACCCGCGTGGACTAAACGACATCATCCCGGGGAATTAAATAATTTTATAAGATAAAACACTTATTTCGACCTTCAAAATAAATTATAATTATGTTGCCGAGGACCTATAAAAAAGTTAGTAAAAAAAGTTTCAAGAATATCCGTTCCAATCAGCAGCTAATCTGTATTATCTATACATATTGGTTTCCAAAAGTCAAAGATTTAGAATGATGGACTCGCCTCGCTTCTAAGCGTGTCTCATGTTCTTCGTCAGTTTCTTAAGATCTATCTCGTATTTTTCATTTGGAGTCTCTCGAATACTGAGAAAAGACTTGTTTTTTTTCGTTTAGGCATTTCACTTAATGTCGCAACGACCTAATTAAACAAAACCAAAACGAAGCAAAACCAGGTTGATGTTGACTAAAGCACAGATTACTAAATAGTTACTACTAAAGCTCTAAAATATACGGGGACGGCTGCTCCCCTGCGTTACCGGGAAGGCTACCGTGCCAAATTTGACGAAGGTATAATTTTAATCACTGTCTTAAGTTCTCTGTAGCATGGCGATTGATGGCGAATTATATAATATTTAAAAAAAATACCTACCTACTGTTTTATGCAAAAAAATACTTATCCATCACAGGTATATTGAACTGATATATCATAGCGAAAATAAAATTAAAAAAACCGGCCAAGTGCGAGTTCCGTACCATTAACGGCAAGCAATGAGCAAAACGATGACAATAACATGAGCCCGAAGGTATTTAATTAAATAGATAGTATTAAAATGGGAGTATTAGTCAGCACTTATACTGTTTTCACCTTTACCACGTGGAGGTAGGTACTCCTACTTATGTCAGTAACGAATTTTTATTTTTCCAAGCATCCATGTAGGTAATTAAATCAAGAAAATCTTTTATTTGAATACTCCTAGATATTATAAGAAGTTTGTAAAGTATCAGTTGTGTTGTGATATCACACTGTGTAATGTGTGGTTAGCATGGTTCTAATTATCTTTCTCACTAAATGACACGTAAACAGATAGGGCTCATTCGCTGAACAACCTTCGTATATCGAATACTTATGTTTTATCAGGGCTCTTGGGGGACATCAGATGTGCCAGACTTTAAATTATTGTATGTCAATAGAAAATACTTATCACGTGGAACAATTTCTCTTTAGACGCTATATTTGTACATCTTATAATTTAGCAGAGCTGGGCTGCAAGGGTTCCACATCAGGTGTACCAGACCTTCTATATTATTACGTCAATAGAAAATGTTCATAACGTTAAACAACTATTCTTAAGACGCTATGTTTGTTTCTCTTATAGTTTAAGCTGGATGATAGGGTTCCACATCAGGTGTACTAGACCTTCAAAATTTGTACGTCAATAGAAAATACTTATCACGCTGAACAATTTCTCTTTAGACGCTATGTTTGTATCTCTTGAAGTTTAGCTAGGCTGCTAGGGCTCCACATCAGGTGTGTCAGATCTTTGATATTTTTAAGTCAATAGAAAATGTTCATCACTCAAACACGTCAAACTCTGTGGTCTAGTGGTTCACACCACCGATTTCAGACACAGAGGACCCGGGTTCGATTCCCAGTGGGGTATCTGCTGTGACCTTAAGAAACAAGTGACGACTACCGGCGGCGTCAACCGTATATGGAGAGTTCATATAATATGTATGAAAACAACAGGAAATAAGTTTTTAGGAAAATTTCATTTTCATGACAAGCTTTTTTGCTGACTGTACTTAAAATATTGTATTGTCATCTAAACTAAACCTGTATTGTATACAAAATTTCAGCTCCATCGGACACTGGGAAGTGGGTCAAATTAAGCTTGCAAAATTTGTCCGCCACTATAACTAACTAACTAACATGGCAAGTTAATAAAAAGCTTGTAAAATAGGTCTTGGTGCATACCATCAACTTTAAGACAGCGATTCAAAAATAGCGCGATGCAGAATAGGTTCCTAAAACGAATTGCTTTCTTTCGTACTATTATGACCTTCTAAAAACTGGATCGCAAATGAATTGCTAAATGTGAATGACCGAACGATTTGTGTCCTTATTTCTTCTACCCGTCTCTTTCACTCGATTCTGTCATGCCCGGAGAGTGAGAGGGACGGGTATAACCTGCAAGTGTCATGTTAGCTTGGCCGAGTTATAAGTCAATTAAGAGTTCTTGACAGCTTAGCGGCTGTGAAATGTCATTGAATGATCACTGAATCGCTGTCATTGATATTAAGCTGTCGTGGTACGAATAAGCGAAGCAGATCAGTTTAGGTCCTAAACAAAACCGCAATAAGAGTTGATGGTAGGCACCCTGGCGGCGTTTGAAGATGTGGACGGTGGACCGTGAGCGGAGAGATGTCCGAAAGTCTTGGAAATTAAGAAAATCTTACGATCTAGGTCTGCTTACAAAAAGCAGACCAAAAGATCCAAAAACAGTTTCCCCCTTATTACAAAACGTGGACTAAAATAGTCTTGGTTTAAAACTGGTACTAAACTAGTGCTGTCACTTTCATTTTCCAAATGAAAGACAGAATTAGCATCATTTTTTAACCAGGGGGGTAATTGTCTAATTCAACATCAATCGCAATCGCTTTCAGTTTGACATCCATTATGCATCCATCGCTTGTTGTTGAAGAAAGTTGACAAAGTTTTAGTTGTCAAAAGCAGCAATGACCGTGCAATATCTTTCAAACTGAATGCGATTGCGATTTATGGTGAGTTAGACAATTACCCCCCAGGTCTAACTTTAGTCCACGTTTTGTAATAAGGGGGTTTATGTTTTACTCCTAATTTATTTATTTATTTTAAAATATCTACGAAAATCTGTGAAATAAAAAAAAAATCTCTTTAAGAGCCGTTTCGCAATTACAGGCATTTGGCAGTTGTCTCGCTCGCACAATGTAACATCTTCATAGATTGTGGAAAACACATTGTGTTTTTTAGAAAAGTGTTTCATTATGTCCCTACAACGCAATGTTACGGATATTTTGTATAAGTTATTTTATTCATTCAATTGAGTATTGGTTAGAATTAGGAAGTAAATTTTCGAAAACTTTAAGCTCGTAAGTAGATCTAGTATTATTGCAGTATTGACAATTTTGAAATATGTTTAATAATGTATAACTAATTGCGTTGTAGGGACATAATGAAACACTTTCCTAAAAAACACAGTGTGTAAACAATCTTTAAAAATATTTATTGTGCGAGCGAGACAATTGCAAAGTGCGAAATGGTTCTTAAGTATAGCGATACGTGACTGAAATGTTTTATTTACTGTTTAAAGTTTTAATGTAAAAAAATACCTACTGTTTTAAGCAAAAAATAATTTAAATCCATCACAGGTATATTGAACTGATCTATCATAGTGAAAATAAAATTAAAAAACCGGCCAAGCGCGAGTCGTACTCGCGCACGTATAGGGTTCCGTACCATTAACGGCAAGCAACGAGCAAAACACGCGTGCGAAAACCAGTATGTTGTATGGAAGCCCCACTTAAATACTTATATTATTCTGTTTTTAACCGACTTCTAAATCAAAAAGGAGGAGGTTCTCTATTCGTCTGTATATATGTTTTTTTTTTTTTTTTTTTTATGTATGTCCACCGATTACTCGAAGACGGCTGAACCGATTGAAATGGTTCAAACGTTATTACATCAGGTTGGTTTCCAAGTTGGTCCCATTTTTTGAAATTTTGAAATCGGTTCAGTAGTTTTCAGGAAATCTTGAAAATACTGTCGTTTTCGTCACCACTTTAAGTGAATTTAATACGTATCTTTAGGCATAACTTCTTTGTTTATAAACCGATTTAGATGATTCTTGTTTTGTTAAAAAGGGGATACCTCAAGGTATTTTAACCGACTTCGAAAAAGGAGGTTTTGAGTTTGATCACATACCTATTTACCAGAAAACACGTAAATTGCCTGCACGATGCACTAAAAAGAGTGAAATAAAAATTATTTTTATAAAAAAATAAAACCGCCTTCTAAAAAACCACATCAAAAAAGTAAGAAATAATTCCTCACCAAATAAATAACGTAAGTACTTTGAAGTCGGGCGGGTTTTAACAAAAACAACAAAAAATTGTACATGTTGCACGCCCGACTTCAAAGTACTTACGTTATTTATTTGGTGAGGAATTATTTCTTACTTTTTTGATGTGGTTTTTTAGAAGGCGGTTTTATTTTTTTATAAAAATAATTTTTTTAGTAATTGTTTTTAAAGCGGCAACAGAAATACATCATCATGAGATACAGCCTGGTGACCGACAGACAGTGGAATCTTAGTAATAGCACAGATTACTAATAGTTACTACGTAATAGGGTCCCGTTTTTGCCCTTTGGGTACGGAACCCTTAAAACTTGCAAATCTCAGAGAATAGTAGCAATTTTTTATTTGGTCCAAAAACATGAGTGAAATTTAAATTGTGAATTTATAGAGATTTCAGTCCGTGCAAAAACTTGTACTTACAATGGTATAAAATAAGTGTTCGTAAGCACACTTTCTCTAGCTGCGGAAAATCAATTCGTTTTGCAGCTTAACTTTTTTAACGTTTGTCTGTATTTATTGCTTACATTTATCTCAACACTTAAGTAGGTACATACATAAAGCTTAAAAACGAATTTAAAAAACTAAAAAAACCCGTCTGCGGTGCAAAAAACTAAAAAGAAAAAAACAAGCAAAAGAAGATCGATTGTGGATTGAATATGTTCTTAGTTCTTACTAGTAAATTGTATGCAGCGTTATATATATTAGGTACTTAATACAAATTTTAAGTAAGAGAATTCTCAAGCAAGCGGGATCCATTTGCGTATAAAATCTATAAAAATATCATGGATCCCGCCTGCTTCCAAGAATTCTCTTACTTAAAATTTGTATTAAGTACCTAATATATATATGTCGGATGGTCATCGTCTTGGAACTACAAAACACAAGCGATACCTATAGCTGCCTACGTGTCGCTTCAGTAGAGTCTCAGTACGACACGTAAAACACAACACCTCAGTATTCGTATTGGAGCTGTCCGTGTAGGGCGTGTGCGCATTGAGGAACTACTTTTGTTTAGTAGAGTCCAATAATTATTATTAGTAATTAAGTATCAAACAGTTAGTTATAGTTTTATTAACCTAATTAGAAAACAGACACTATTGTGCAGATTGTGACTATTATTTTATTACACATTAAAATTGTGATTGAACTTTTAGACTTTGTTTATTGAGTGATATCCCAAATGTCGGGTCAGCATTCAGAAGGCCATCTTGACCCAACATCAGAAGCGAGATCAGAACATGGAGAAGATTATCGTGAGAACACAGGACGTAACCAGGAAGATAGTCGATGGCGGGAAATATTTGAATTACAAACAGAGCAGTTTCGTGCACTCATACAAACGCTAAACATGCCCCATGTGAGTAACCAAGTAAAATTACCAGAGTTCAACCCAGATATACCAGATATGGATGCTAAATCGTGGTGCGCAACCGTCGAATTATGCTTCGCTGAAAAACCACTTCAAGGAAGTCAATTAATTGTTGTAATAAGCAAGGCCTTGAAAGGAGCGGCTTCTACATGGCTTTCCCACGTTACATATCCCGGCATAATATGGGAACAATTCAAGGAACTGTTTCTTGAACGATTTTCCACTTCAGAAACTACTGCTGCCACTTTGATAAATCTGAGTTATGATAAGCCAAATGAAAATGAAACTTATGCAGCGTATGCGAGTCGAATTATTTCATCTTTGATGACAAAATTGAAGAATACAAGCTCCGAAGAAATTATTATTTCTATGGTCCTGGCACATTTGGCTAAAATGGACTCTCGATTGCAACGAATTGCATTTACAACAGAAATTACTACGCGTCAAGACTTACAGAAGGAATTACATGCTTTCTCATACCGAAAACAAAAATTAGATAATTCTCATGACAAGAATTTCCCGGAAGTTAAACGGATGCGTCTTATGCAGTCTCAAACAGTAAAATGTCATCACTGTGGAAAACTGGGTCACAAAATTGCAGAATGCAGACTCAAAACTGCGGCTATGATGATGAAAATTCCAACTTCAAACACCAGTTTGACCAAGAAAGGATCGCAGCAACATACAATAACTAGCCCCATACAATGCTACAAGTGTGGTGTGCCAGGACACATCGCGTCTCGGTGCTCAGCGAACAAAGGCGCAGACAACGGCGGAGACAGCGCGACGCGAGGCGGAGCGGCTCAGGCGGAGCGGCGCGTGAACGTATGCGCGGTGAATCCCCCTGCAGGAAAACTAAGCGGAAAAAGAGATTCAAAGGAGTACGTATTCGTTTTAATAGATGCGTTTACCAAGTTTGTATTACTTAAACACTCAACACAAATTGATACTAAAAATAGCATAAGAGCTGTAAAAGAAAGTATATTTTTATTCGGTACACCCTCGCGAATAATAGCAGATCAAGGTCGTTGTTTTGCAAGTAACGAATTTAAAAGTTTTTGCGAAAGTTCAAATATCAACTTGCACCTTATTGCAACAGGATCTTCGCGTGCAAATGGTCAAGTAGAACGTGTGATGAGCGTCTTAAAATCAATGCTTACTGCCATAGAGACTTCAGATGAAAAATCGTGGCAAGATGCTTTAGGTGACGTTCAGCTGGCAATCAACTGCACAGTAAATCGTACTACTCAAGCTAGCCCACTTCAGTTAATGATCGGTAAAGTAGCGCGACCGCCGACTTTAATGACATGTGAAGATGCTGAAGAGGAAGTAGACTTAGACTTACTTAGAGCTAATGCCACACGTAACATAGAAAAAGCGGCTGTTTACAACAAGCAAAGATTTGACAAAAATAAGGCAAGACTGAATAAATTATCTGTAGGTGATTTTGTTTTGATACAAAATGAGGAACGAAACCAAACAAAACTAGATCAAAAGTATCGTGGTCCATTCAAAATAATAGAAATTTTAGATGGCGATAGATACACTTTACGAGCTTTAAATTCTAAACGTACCTACAAATACGCCCATGACAGACTTCGAAAAATGCCTGGGGATCAAGAAAACTTTGACGAGGAAAATTTAGATAATGAGAGTGAGGGGCAATTAAAAGCCCAAGTAATTGAATAGCTTGCATTGAGTATGGTATGATCCATGAGTAACGGTAGCCGTAGCTTAAGAGAAATCGGTATCTACTTTCGTAGTCCGTGAGCACGCGGAATGCAGTTACCATGGGTGTGGTTTGAGTTACCAGGCGGCGCGTAGCGATTCCGCGAGGCGGAAGGCGCAAGCTGTGGATTCAGCGAGGAGATGTATTGGGCCCATAGTAGGCCGAGGCCCTGAGTAGGGCACACATGGGGATATCTCATGGCCACTGGTAGCAACTGTGTTTAATGTGCAGCTATTTCAATGATGAGTTTATGATACTAATGTGTTAACAAAAGTTGCAATATTGATTACAAGTCAAAGATTTCTTGAAAAGATCTATAATCAGAGAAATGTAATATGGCGTATTTCTAGAGTTGTAAGTTTGTTGCTCAAACATCATGTAACTATGTAGTTAACTATCATTTCAAGATAATGTTCCCTTTAGCTAAGGTCAGAGTTGGCCGAGCGGGTGATACATTGCAAAATTTCTTTTGCAGAGTGAACACACGAGGACGTGCGTCTAGCAGGATGGCCGTGTCGGATGGTCATCGTCTTGGAACTACAAAACACAAGCGATACCTATAGCTGCCTACGTGTCGCTTCAGTAGAGTCTCAGTACGACACGTAAAACACAACACCTCAGTATTCGTATTGGAGCTGTCCGTGTAGGGCGTGTGCGCATTGAGGAACTACTTTTGTTTAGTAGAGTCCAATAATTATTATTAGTAATTAAGTATCAAACAGTTAGTTATAGTTTTATTAACCTAATTAGAAAACAGACACTATTGTGCAGATTGTGACTATTATTTTATTACACATTAAAATTGTGATTGAACTTTTAGACTTTGTTTATTGAGTGATATCCCAAATGTCGGGTCAGCATTCAGAAGGCCATCTTGACCCAACATATATAACGCTGCATACAATTTACTAGTAAGAACTAAGAACATATTCAATCCACAATCGATCTTTTTTTGCTTGTTTTTTTCTTTTTAGTTTTTTGCACCGCAGACGGGTTTTTTTAGTTTTTTAAATTAGTTTTTTTTATTTTAAGCTTTTTAGTTAAATGTTCTATGTACATGAGCAAGACCTCGCAGACGTGTCAATTCTTGTAGGGAGTTTTGGTCGTTAACTTCACGAAAAACCAAAATTCTAAACAACTCCTATCCTATTATATTATAATAAACCAAAGGAAATAAAACGAGTTATTCCCATCCGATCCACAAAACTTCTTGACTAACTTAACTATCAATGAAAACGATTTCGTTAAAATTCGACGAACAATTTTTTTTAAGTTAAAATTAATTAATTATTACGTCATATACCTAAACTAAAACAGATATTTTATTTTAGCATCGCAATTCGTATATCTTTATAATTAACAAATATAACAATTCAAGATATTTTAATTTATTTAAAAACATTAAATTTTTAAATACACTCACTTAACAGTATTTTATGTTTGCCAAACGTTAGCGCGTTCTAATCGACTATCAGCGCCATCTAGCTGTGACCAAAGATTCAAGATTCACAGATTCAAGATTCAAGATTAAAAATTTTCAAATTTTTTTTCATATGTTCTATAAAGCACGCGGGAAGGTTTTTATGAAGAAACTGCGTGGAAAATAGTAAAACAACACTTTTTATTTTTCCCATACAAACAATTAGCACTTATTAGTCGAAATTAGTTCAAAACATATCACTTATTTATATTTTCGTCATCGTCTTTGTAACCTCCTCATTTTGATACCCCACTCGATGGGATTAAAAAATATATTTTTTTACAATGCACAGAATATATCGCTTAAAAGCCGCCATTTTGTTTTTTTGTTAATTTTGATGTCCCATTGTCACTCGGCCCGTTAAGACGAATCTGACGACGTATCATTTATTAAAATCGGTTCATCCGTTTAGAAGTTACGAGGGAACATAGAAACGGACACACATACATACAGGTCAAATACATAACCCTTTTTTGGCTTCGCCGCAGACGGGTAAAAAGAAAATGGCAGTATTTGAATTTGAACACGGATTCATCGACGTGGTAAATAAAATAAAAGTTCTTAAAAAAATTGGACATTTATTTATATATACGAGTATACTTAACCAATGATTTTGAACAAAGCTTATACAACTGTTAAATACCTATGCATTAGCTATGAGGCTAGCTACAATATATTATTATTATGTATCCTATTTATTGGCAAATAAATAATACTTCATACTCTTAAAAATCAAAGAAAAATATATTTTTGTAAAAATTGCCACAAATAAGTACCTACAACTACAGGTAAGTATTAAAGATCAGTTTTAGTATTTTTGTCTTCCTAAGTTTTTTTTTTAAATAGGTAACTACGGTAATTTAAGGTAAAGAACTTTTTTATTTCATTCACGAAACTTTATTATTCAAAAAAAATAAAAAAAATGTGAAAGTGTTTTTGTTTGTTTGTCCGTCTTTCAAAACGGAGTAACGGAACGACGTGATTTTTGGTAAGAGGATAGTTTGGGAGCTGGAGAGTGACATAGGCTACTATATCCCGGAAACACATCACATTCCCGCAGGATAACGTAGTGTAGTCCACGCGGGCGAAGCCGCGAGCGGAAGGCTAGTAGGTAATAAATCCTAATTTATTACCTACTAGCGGTTCCTCGCGGTTTCACCCGCGTGGTACCCGTTCCCGTGGGAATATCGGGATAAGATATAGCCTATGTCACCCGGGAAGAATGTAGCTTTCTATTGGTCAAAGAATTTTCTAAATCGTTCCAGTAGTTTCGGAGCCTATTTGATGCAAACAAACACACAAATAAACAAACATTCAAATCTTTCCTCTTTATAATATTAGTATAGACTAAAAATATCAAATTCAAAATTAAAATTGAAGAGCCATTATTGAATAGGTACCTTAATGTTTGCTGTTGAAAATGAAGTAGGTACACCTACCTACCTACCTGGTAGAAAAAATGCATTGTGAATGTAAATAATTAAAAAATAATTTTTGTTAGTTAACATATTTAAAAATTAATTTTAGATATGCAGTCAAGTATTTTACAGCATTTTAAAGAAATTATAAAAACAAATTCATTTTGATCCTGTTTTCATTAACAAAAGACATCAACGAAATCACTAACAAACTAAAAAAGGACCTAAATTTTTTCTTCAAATTTCACTTTTGGATAATTTTTTTTATTATACTTATATAATAATACTCTTATAAGTACCTACTACACTCGTTTGCAGAAAAAACGGGCACGCACTATTTTCAAACAATCATGCACACTTCGAAGTTATTCAAATAAAACTTTTAGTATTTTTTCTACAATAATTTCTGTCAGATGTTTTGGATAAACGGTTGTGTTTCCGATAAGCATTTGAAACAACTTTGAACTTTGTTTTCCCACAGCGGAACTCAAAACTCGGGATGCGAAGTGCAACGGAGATCAGTCACGCACACTTCATACATGTTTTTACCAAAGAAGTAAAAGTGTCGGCCAACGAAAATAATTTGCACATTATTATTGTAAACAGTGTTACGATTATTTTTTGTTATGACGCCAACAGTGTACGATTAGTGGTCAAGCAGTTAAGTAGGTATTCAAGTTTGAAAATCACTCTTTTCATTTTCAAAAAAAAGTTTGAAAATGTTTTATTTTAATTTTTAGTTTTTGCATTCACAATGCAATTTTTATTACTGAAAAATGGAAATTAACGCTGACTATACAGCGCGTAAGAAGTATTGGATATATTCGACGCTTCTCGTAACGACTCCGTAGCTCAGTGGTTAGAGCAGTCGCCCGGAAAGCGAAAGGTCGTGGGTTCGAGTCCCATCGGAGCTAGTTGTGAGACGGGTCGATTTTTTCTAAATACTTCATTTTTCTAAATACTTCATTTTCCATTTTTGAAATTGTTATATTAAAAAATGATTGTAGCACTGTTGACAATAATAATGAGCAATTTATTTTCGTTGGCCGACACTTAGTTACTTTTTTGGTCCAATTTGACTGATCTCCTTTAACTTGAAAATATTATCGGAAATACAAACATATTTGTCCAAAACATCTGACAAAGAAATCGCTAACGAAATATACCTACTGACATTTCATTTAAATCACTATCAAGTGAGCATTTTTCTATGGAAATAATGCAAGTGCCTGTTTTCTCTGCCAGGTTTCTAAATAAACTTTTAAGTAAATTAATTAATGTAAGTGGCAAATTTTTAATTCATCAATGCCTTCAATAATTAAGTTTGTACTTACCAGAATCGCTATCATCCCTGTCATATTGAGGCCTCCAATACTGCTCATCGTATCTCAACGGTACTTCTGACCTTCCTGTGAACTTGTTGGGATCCAAAATGTTCTCCACCGAAAACGCGATCGCCGTCCTTTCTGGCGGCCTCGTTAGGCCCAGCCTTCTGGTGAGGTCTACAGGAGCGGCCTCTTCCACCCCCACCACGTCAACCTCGTTGGCCTCGGCCTCGGCCTCCACTTCGGCCTCGTCGTCGCGCCTCTCGTCGCCTCGCGCCATCGCAAGCATCGTCATAGCAACGTCTATTTCGAAAAAGGCCGTTTCGGTAACATTTGTTAGGCACCAAACTGTTTGTAAAACATCGACTGTCACTTGTCACAACTATTTTTTTCTAGCGGCTTTTAGATTTAATTCATTTTCAAATTTAAATGTCGAATATACTGTCAAAGCATATAAAAATCTTTAAAAAATCTATTTGAGTGTTTTGTTTTTAATTAACCAAAAAGTTTCAATGTGTTTGTTCTAAATCATAAATGTTTGAAAAGTTTGTATCTAAGCTTTATTTCTAGTCTGTACACTGTCACTACACGTGCCGGTAGCCGCAATCCGTGTTGACTCAGTGAACCTTCACTGTAATCCGTGCGGTGCGTCCGTCTCCACCCAATTTTCGGTCATAACAACACTCCTGAGTGGAACAGGCGGGGCGGAACCCCACCAAAGGGTGGGGGAACCAACCTCTGATTGGCGGAGGAACACTGGGCGTGTCTCGGGTGGAGAAACGTAATCGAGCAATAAGGTTTAAACAATTTCGTTTAATACGTTGAATTATGTAAGAGCGCGGCGGGCAAGTAATCGGGCACAAGCGATAAGGCCATTTGCGCTACTTCGTTACGTATTAATGGTGCAGGAAATTGACTTATGAATATTAGAGGTCGGTGGGCCGAAGATCGGGCCAAAGCGGCCCCAGGCGGCGCCGGGTTATTTTCCTAGTTAAGCGCTGGAACAATGATGTTATTGAGTTTTGAACTTAATGGGTTTCGGGCGCGCGGCGGTTTAAGCTATTAACGTGTTTGTTGGAAGCTTACGTCGCGACAAATCGCTCACGATATTCACAGATAAAAATTTGCCGTGTGACGTATTTTGTATTATAGAAATAAAAAAGTATTGATATGATACTTACCTACCTACATCTTTTTTAAGTAATAATAATAAATAAATAAATCATTTATTCACATGTAACAGTACGTTTCATATTATACAAAATGATTAAACGTTTCGTTGGGTTGAGATGGTAAACCTTGAGATTTTAAATTATTTTTATGCATTCACAATGCAATTTAGGAAAAATGTGAATGTTAAAACCCACTACTATAAGTAGCTTGTTGACTTTTGTTTGTACAAAAGTCAACGAAAATACTTAAGTAAGTACCTACCTAGGTATATGTATGTTGATTTTTGTTATACTTGTAAGTATGTTGATTTTCTTTCATTTTTGTTCCTTTTACGTTTCGTGAATTTCATGCTAATTTTTCTCAATGTTTACGTCATATCAAAAGTTTGATTTATGTTAGTATTTTGTTAGTGTAATAAATAAGTCTTTTTTTTTGGTAATTGATCTCAATTTTAATTGTTCCTAAGAAGAAAAGTACGTTTTTGTTGAAATTCTATTAAGTTTTTTTTTAAATTTTGTAATTTTTTTAAGATTTGGTCTTATCCATAATATACATTGTTACAACCTCAATTTGGCATTTCCTTTGTTAGAAACATCCTATACAACACTATGTCATCATGAAAAAGTAAAAAAACATCGTTATTATTATGTACAACATAATCGTATTTATATTGTGATATTTTTTACCCGGTAGCGAGTATTCGTGTCTAAAAATACCTAGCGAGTGCCACCGGGTTAATTAAACAAATAATGAGATTCAAAATACCTATCCAAATATCTGAAAGAGCCAAATTTCAGCCAAATCCGTTCAGCCGTTTTTGCGTGTTTGAGTAACGTACATCCAAACATCTAAACTTTCACACATTTTATAACTTGCGGCTGCCCGCGGTTTCACCCGCGTGGGAATATCGGAATAAAAAGGATCCTATGTGTTATTTTTTTTTTTACTTTGAATGGGTTTGCTCTTGATCCCAATCAAGCCCATGGGCTAAAACAGGATCTACGATTTAGCGAGCTAACCCAGAAGGTGCCCATTCACTCTTGCTTTAAAGGTGGTCGGGCTATAATTACTCGGGAATACAGACGCAGGGAGGGAGTTCCACTCCTTTGCTGTGCGCAATATAAAAGATGTTGAGTAGCGCTTGGTGCGACATTTGGGAATATCAACCACGAAAGGGTGGTAGCCCGCTGTGCGTCTGCATGTCCGATGGAAAAAGGGGGATGGCGGTATGAGCTCATGAGCTCACTCTCCGAAGTATAGTCTGTAAAAGACCGACAGACAGGCGACTTTGCAGCGGTGAGCTAGGGTGTGAAACTTGCTCTTCACCAGTTTTTTGTCGCCAATTAGCCTCTCACAGCTCTGGGTTGGATCGTGTCCAGTGCAGCTAGTTGATACTTCGCTGAGTCGTCCCAAAGGTGACTGCAATATTCCATGCAAGACCGGACTTGAGCTTTATAAAGAGTTGAAAGCTGTCCCGGCGTGAAATATCGCTTGACCTTATTTAGGACGCCTAGCTTTTTGGCTACAATTTGAGCCTTGGACTCGATGCTGGTGCCGAAGTTGAGGTCTGAAGACAACTCCATACCAAGAAGCTCGAGACTATCGGTAACAGGCAAAGATGCACCCCGGAAAGTAGGAGTCGGGTTAAAGGGACTCCTTTTTGCGGTGAAAAGACACGATTGCGTTTTGGTGGCGTTGGCTGGTTCCTGTCACCCCACTGGGAGACGTGGCTTAACGTCTGGTTCGTTCGCTCAACCTGACCTCTCACATCAGAGCCCCTAGTGTAAGTTTTTATGTCAAGCAAACGCAAACTATTTCGATTCCGTATTTATGTCAATTTGTATGAAAACTGTATGAGCGCCTCTAGCGGCGAGTAGCGCGCTTATACAGTTTTCATACAAATTGACATATATACGGAATCGAAATAATTTGCGTTTGCTTGACATAAAAAACTTACACTAGGGGTACAGTATCACGTTATCACCGCTGGCTTTTGCATCCGACAGGTATCTCTCTATGACAGTACTGTCATCAGCATAACCAACAATTCCCGGCCATAATCTATCTCTGTTGCAAATTTCATCCAAATCCGATTAGTAGTTTTTGCGTGAAAGAGTAACAAACATCCATACATCCATGCATCCAGACATCCATACATCCATACATCCATACATTTATACATCCATACATCCATACTTCCATACTACCAAACTTTCGCATTTATAGCATAAGTAGAATATTTTATATTAGTAGGATTATACTACAGTTAGACTGTGGTATGTACTATATATATTCTGTGGTATTACTAACTGCTACTACCTAGATATATTAATACTAACTGCAGCCAATCCCACCGTTCCCATTTCCCATAACCACCGGTTACCGTTACGGCGCATTCCTCCAGTTAACGAGCCGTTACAGTTTTTCAGGCTCTCCGTGTCTCATGAAGCGCCTTAATGAGCAGTTGCCTCGTGCATTATGCAACGATTAATTGTGTTTCAGCTTACAGGCGGCGATTTTTATTAAAGCTTTAAGTCGTGGGCCACACTGGAGCGGCGCGTCTTGCGTCCGCGTTGAGCGGGAAAAACAAATATATTGAGACGGACGGGACGGGAGTGGCCACACTGGCGCGTCCGGTGGTTGGCGCGACCGGCGCGGAGGAAATAGTTATGTTAGGTTAGGTTAGGTTAGGTTAGGTTAGGTTAGGTTAGGTTAGGTTAGGTTAGGTTAGGTTAGGTTAGGTTAGGTTAGGTTAGGTTAGGTCAGGTTTTTTTTTTTTTTAAACTTTTGGTAGACGTAAAGGGCAATCCATATGGATTTTATACGGAATGGGTAAATGAGTAATTGGGAAAGATAAAAAGTTGTGAGGGAGTGGACACGGCACTATGAGCTCATCCCATGGTCAGGCTTGTTGCCCACCAGTGCCGCGCTCCGGGGGTAAGAAAAAGGGGTAGAAAGAAAGAGGAGGATAGGGGGACACAACAGAACGAGGATAGAAGAAAGAAAGCAGAAGATATTGGGATAGGAGGAGAAGAAAGGCATCAATATAATATATACTTATACATAATGAACTAATAAACACGATTACAATAAGACTGCCACCGGGACAGCCCACCCCTAAATTTTTTCGCGCGTGGGACCCGAGCGGGTCAGACCCTCCCCTGGGGCGGCACGTCGATTTGTGCCCCCCGCCACATATGCCCCCGTGGTAGAGAGCCGACAAGGCGACCTAGCTGTGCAGCCCGAGGGGCCGCAGGGGCCAGCCCGGTAGGCCCTGCCTCACCCGAGGAAAGGGTTGTTGAGGCGCAAGATGATGGGTGGGATGTCCCGGTGGCAGTTGACAATAACACACAAGCTGAATTAGGAAAAAAGTGTATGGGTGATAAAATAAGTGAAGATAAACCTCCATCCCGTGAGGGCAGTGTGACAGGGCAGAACGGGCGCGCCCGCGCGACCAGCCGTGGCCGCGCGGGCACGCCCGCCCAGATGCAATTAAAGCTAATACAAAGTGGCATGTGGGTCGGGTCGGGCGGGCGCGACCCCCCGGCCGGGGGCCGGTGTTAGTCGCGAGGGCACGCCCGCCCGGCCAGACCCACGGCATAGTAACAATACGTGGTAAGATAAGGTTGAGCGGGCGCGCCCGCGCGGCCAGCGGTGGTCGCACGGGCGCGCCCGCTCAGGTACAGTTAGTATTAGCATAAAAAATTTGTTTTCTTCGTGGCTAGACGAGTCCGCAGCCGGACCGCTCACAGCGGCCCCTCTCCACCGCCTTCTCCACGCCGTTCGCGCAGACAGCCGGGTGGGGAGATCGGCTCAGCCCCCGACTCCGCCGCCGGCGCCACCCCCTCCAACCCCGCAGGCGCGGCCGCCGCCGCCGCACACCACGGCCGCGCTCCCCCGCCCGGGCAACCGCCGAACAGGCGCCCCGCGCCGAAGACCGGCTCCCGCGGCCCGCAATCACCCAGGGCAGACCCGCCCGCGCCCCGGGCAGCAGACGCACCGCATAAACTGCGGGAAACTTCCTCCCAGTGTGCGCCCGAAAGCGGCCAACCCTTGACCCATGTGCACAAAGTTGGGGACCACTGCCGCGCGCACTCCGGAGGACCCCCACGGCCCATGCGGCACCCCGCACCACCCGGAGCCCAAAAGCCCCCGCCCCGAGCACTCGCGGACCGCCGGCGCCCATCCTCGCAAAAGTGAGAGGCGTCCATTCAGCAGCCATCCAGGCCGGGAAAACGTAGCCGCGACGCGCCGCGGCGACGGCCGCGCCCACGACGCGGGAGGCGCAACACCAACAGCGGCGCCGGGCATCCTGCCGACCCCCCACGCCGTCACCGAGGAGGCACGCAGTGGCAGCGGAGACAAGAGGTGTAGCGGAGTAGTGGCGTTTATTTATAGGCATATTGGTGTTTTTTTTTTTTTTTTTTTTTTTTTTTTTTTTTTTTTTTTATAATTTTTTTTTTTATATATGTAATGGTATTTATAGGCATATTGGTGGCGTTTTTTTTTTTTTTTTTTTTTTTTTTTAAATTTTTTTTTTTTTTTATATTTTTTTTTTCTCCTTTTTTTTTTTTTTTTTTTTTTTTTTAATAATAATAACTACAAAGCAAATGGTTCACATATAATAACTACAATAAGTAACATGGGCCGGGTAGGGCGGTTGCGGTACCGGTGCCCAGTAGCAAGGGCACGGGCACGCCCGCCCGGCCCGGCCTTACACATGGTGATACTGCGCGGGCGGGCGCGACCGCACGGTCAGTGACAGTAGTCGCGCGGGCACGCCCGGACGCACATTCCAACGAGTGCACAGACATTGTATAACTACAGTGTAGAGATGAAAGTACAATAGTTATGGCAAATTAACATGGTGCCTTTGGCAAAGTCCATTCTTATGCTAACACAATTATAGTGTGGCGTGGGTCGGGTCGAACGGGCGCAGCCCCCCAGCTGGTAGCCGGTGGTAGTCGCGAGGGCACGCCCGGCCGGCCAGGCTCTAAGCGTGGTTATACAGTGCGGGCGCGCCCGCGCGCCCAACGGTGGCCGCGCGGGCACGCCCGCCCAAATAGGCATTAAAACTAGGTACTTAAACATAATTATTAACAGATGTATGTGACAGGTACGAGTCAAGTGGGTCGGGCCGGGCGCGGTCCCGCGACCGGTGGCCGGAGCAGCCGCGAGGAAGCGACAGCCGCGGGGGGACGCCGCCCGGTCAGGCTCCAAGCATTATAGTGGCATGACAGTGCTGTGCGGGTGCAGAGCGTACCCGCGAGACCACCACGGGCCTCGCGGGTACGCTCGCACAGTTACGTTTATAACAAAAGCATATTAATATATAAAAGATCTTAACAAACGAGCTATGTACAATGATTACCCGCGAACAGGGTTTTTTTTTTTTTTTTTTTTTTTTTTGTTTAAATAAGTAATGGTATTTTATAGGTATATTGGTGGCTTATTTTTTTTTTTTTTTTTTTTTTTTTTTTTTTTTTTTTTTTTTTTTTTTTTTTTTTTGTGTATATCCACAAAGCAAATGGTTAACATACAATAAATAGTTGTAACCGGGTTGGGCGGGCGCGGTACCGGTGCACGAGGCTAGGGCACGGGCACGCCCGCCCAGCTCGGCCTTACACATGATGATACTGTGCGGGCGGGCGCGACCGCACGGTCAGTGACAGTCGCGCGGGCTCGCCCGCCCGGACGGACATTCAAACGAGTGCCCAGACATTCTATGACTACAGTATAAATAATTATGGCAAATTAACATGGTACTTATGGCACAGTTTTTTTATTTTTTATTTTTTTTTTTTAAACTTATGCTAACACAAATATAGTAATAGCATGGGTCGGGTCGAACGGGCGCGGCCCCCCAGCTGGTAGCCGGTGGTAGTCGCGAGGGCGCGCCCGGCCGGCCAGGCTCTAAGCGTGGTTATACTGTGCGGGCGCGCCCGCGCGGCCAGCGGTGGTCGCGCGGGCACGCCCGCCCAGATAGGCATTAAACTAGGTACTTAAACACAATAATTAACAGATATACGTGACAGGTACGAGTCGAGTGGGTCGGGCCGGGCGCGGCCCCGCGACCGGTGGCCGGAGCAGCCGCGAGGAAACGACAGTCGCGGGGGGTCGCCGCCCGGTCAGGCTCCAAGCATTATAGTGACATTGACAGTGCTGTGCGGGTACACCCGCGAGGCCCGCGGTGGTCTCGCGGGTACGCCGGCACAGTTGCGTTTAAAACAAAAGCATATTAATATATTAAAAAAAAACGATAGAGTCACACAATGTCCAACCTGGCGGGCGCGACCGCGCCACCGGTAGCGCGGGTGCGCCCGTCCAGCCATAGCAGTTATCGTGGCAACAGTGATAATAATACAAGAATGTCGGGCGGGCGCGCCCGCGCGACCAGCGGCAGACCAACGGTCGAGCGGGCGCGCCCGCCCGGTTGCAGGTCCGTGAAAATATATAAGTTCTCATGAGTTTTTTTGGTTTTTATAATAGAGCACAGCAGATTTACAGTATAATATCATAAATGGAATACACAAATAGATACTAGGATGAAGGGATGGGATATCATGGAGAAAGATTGTTGAACGACTTGAGTTAGGGACAAAGAAGAGCCGTCAGAGTGGTTATCGGCCATAATCTATTTTGTCTTTAATACGTTCACGCATCGCCTCCATTCTGGGGCATTTGCTATCAAAAGAAGAGTGGTTAGTATTGAGTGGTTTAAAATTGTCTCTCTGTACAATCCCATAGAGGTCCAAAATACTGTTATTCACAACGTAGATAAAACTAGTGTGTAGGTCGAGGATAATTTATTGGGTGCATCGACAAGACTATATCAATCACCAAAAAATCTTAACACCGCCGTTCAGCATTACGTACGTTTGGCACAACGCCATCTATGTACAATAATTACAACTTATATTTAAATACAACGGCTTAACATTCCGCCCACCATGAACGGAACGTCCATCAGAAACAACACAATCAAATAAGAAACTTAACAAAAACAACAAAATTTAGGTATGCAATACATCAATAATACATAACTAACACATACACATACTTGACTAAATTAAAATACAAAAAAACATAGTAGTAGGTATTTACATTTATTAAGTGACAGGTAAAATTATAAGTTTGGATACAGGTCTTTTTACTAGAGACCCCTTGCATCGCAAGGTTACGACTCTCGTAAGATTGTCCGCACCAACATGTTTTTCCTTAATTACGCCATACAACCATCTGGACGGTGGGAGGTCATCCTCCTTTACTAACACGACATCCCCTACAGAAGGTTCAGGAGCAATATAGGACCATTTATATCTATGCTGTAATTGAGTCAAGTACTCATGAGACCATCGTCTCCAAAAGTCTTGCAGTAGTCTCTGTACAAACTGCCATCTTTTAAGAGTACTCACGTTACTCTGCTCAAAGTTTGCATCGGGTATAAGCAGCAACGGCTCACCGACTAGAAAATGGCCGGGAGTTAATGGATACGGATCATCTGGATTATTGCTAATTTGAGAAAGTGGACGCGAGTTAAGGCAAGCTTCTATTTGATACAGAAGCGTGGACATCTCTTCGAATGTCAAGGTACTGTTACCAATAACCCTTTTTAGATGGTGCTTTGTGGACTTCACTCCAGCCTCCCACAACCCTCCAAAGTTCGGCGAGTGAGGTGGAATGAAGTGCCAGTTGGTACCATTTGTTGCCAACCACTCAGCAATATCATTAGCGGCTTCAGACTTTTCCGTTTGGAATAAATGCTTTAACTCCCTATTGGCCCCCACGAAGGTCGTGCCGTTGTCACTCCATAAATCTGCGCAGTGACCTCGCCGTGCAACAAAACGCTTAAAAGCTGCTAAAAATGCCTCGGATGTCATGTCACTAACGACTTCGAGGTGTATTGCACGAGTGGTCATACATACGAACAAGGCTATATATCCTTTAACGGCTCGATAACCACGCCCTTTATACGGTCTTATAGCTATGGGTCCTGCGTAGTCAACCCCACTCTGATAGAAAGGTCGACAGACTGTGACACGTTCCGTAGGTAGCTGTCCCATCATTTGCTGACTTGTTTGTGCAGAATGGCGACGACATACAACACACTTCCGAACGACCTTGCGAACAAGATTTTTCGCATTAACTATCCAATACTGCGTTCTTAAAAAGTTTGTCATTAATTGTGGACCGCCGTGAAGAGTGCGATTATGGGCATCATCCACAATCAAATCTGTGAAGTGCGACTGATACGGCAGCAATATTGGATGTTTCATATTTTCATCTATTTCAGCATTTTGTAAGCGACCGCCCACCCTGAGTATACCATCAGCATCAAGAAACGGACACAGTGAGGTAAGTTTACTACTTTTCTTTATCTTTCCCAAAGTTTGTAAACATTTTATTTCTTCCAGGAAACTTTTCCTTTGACACAATCGGATACAGGTAAGTAAAGACTCTTTTAATTCTAATCTAGATATGTAAGGCGTAAATTTTTCTTTCTTTAACTTAAGGAATCTACGTATGTATGCAACAACTCTTAATAATTTATTCAATGAAGAATAACGACATAATATAGATTCTGACTCTGACTGAATAGTGTGGCACGAAATTTGCTCTTTTTTCTTTTCTAAATCCGTTAATTTAAACTGTCCCTTTGAATAATTAATAACCTTTTCTTGCAGCCATTGTGGACCCTCTCTCCAGATCTTCAAGTCCGATAGTTTGCTCGGATTTATACCTCTCGACGCACAATCTGCAGGGTTAGATTCGGACTTGACATGTGACCACTGAGTATTATTCATAAGCGTTAATATTTCAGAGACCCGATTCGCGACATAGGTTTTCCATTTGCTGGGATGACTACTCAACCATGAAAGGACTACACTTGAGTCCGTCCAGGCGTAAACGCACTCCTTCGGAATCTCAAAAACTTCTGCAATTTCGTGAAGCAGGTTGGCTAACAATACCGCTCCGCACAACTCCAACCGAGGAATCGAGACTTGCTTCACCGGAGCAACCTTCGTCTTTGCGGCAAGTAATCGTACATGCACATCACCTTTAAAATCAACGATTCTCATATAGACTACAGCTGCGTATGCTGCATTTGAAGCATCGCAGAATCCTTGAAGTTCTCTGCTAACATCGTTGGTGCTAGTGCCAATCCATCTTGGAATCTTAAATTGAGCGAGATGTGTAAGTTCTTCTCGAAACTCAAGCCATGCCTTCAAAATATCACATGGCAATTCTTCATCCCATTGTATCCCTGACAGCCAGACTGTTTGAATAAATATTTTAGCAGTGGTGACCACAGGAGCTAGCCAACCGAGGGCATCAAACAGTTTTGCTATTTCCGAAATCATTTTCCTCTTAGTTATGGGTGTTTCCAGTGCTGTAAGTTGGACAGTGTATTGAAATTCATCTTGGTGTCTATTCCAAGTGAGACCTAAAATTTTGATAACTGTATCTAATTTTAGCTCTAAAGTTTCCTTTGAATTCTTACTTTCTCTATCCCACTTTGACAACAACTCACTATTGCTACTACTCCATTTCTGAAGCTGGAAACCACCAAGTTTAAGTAACTCGTTCATTTGTTGATAAATCTGTGCTCCCTCGTTTATATTTTCGCAGCCTGTCATAAGATCATCCATATAATATTCCCTAAGGACTCTGCTAGCTGCCAAAGGATATTTATCTCCCTCATCATGTGCAAGCTGTTGTAAGGATCTGACCGCCAAGTAAGGTGCCGCTGATGTACCAAATGTTACACGCAATTGTCGGAGATGCTGAAGTTCTGAATTAACATCGCTACGCCATAATAGACGTTGAAAATCAACATCCTCAGCAGCTATCTTGACTTGACGGTACATCTTCACAATATCTGCTACCAGGCTTATAGGATAGCAGCGCCAACGTAAAATAAGGTGTCGAAGTGTGGGTTGAAGCGTTGGACCTACCATGAGATCATCATTCAACGAAGTTCCATTATTAAGCGAACACGACGCATCAAACACGACCCGAACCTTAGTGGTGCTTCTCTCATTGCGAACGACAGCGTGATGGGGAAGATACACAGCCTTGGGATTAGCTTTCTCCACTTCCGGCACTACTTCCATGTGATTTAATTTTAAATATTCCTCCAAAACCTCGGAATATTGAATCTTCAGTGGTTGATTCTTCAGTAATCGTTTTTCGAGCATAAAGAATCGTTTTTGCGCAATATCATAAGAATTACCGTATTGACAACTTGGGTCCACCTTTTTGAATGGCAATTTCACGATATAGCGACCCTCATCATCTCTAGAAGTAGTTTTGGCGAACAGCTCTTCGCATTGCTGTTCTTCTTCAGACAGACATTTCTTCACAGCTGAAGACAGTTCTTCTTGCTCCCAAAAACCTTTCAGGAGATCGTTCATACTCAATTGAGTGTGCATACTAATTATTTCATTACGTGTCTGTGAAAGTTCGTAACTTGGAGAGGAAAATATATGGCCTGAAAGGATCCAGCCAAGTTTGGTATTTTGCGCAATTGGAGAACCTGGTGGACCTTTGACAACTCCATCCATTAAAATTTGACCATACACTTCCGCCCCCAGTAAAATATCAATTTTACTCGGAGTATCAAACTTCGGGTCTGCTAACTCTATAGCAGGAATCTGAGGAGAAAACATCGGAACAGACATTTTCCTCTCAGGTAAAAGAGAAGTGAGCTTATTAAGAACATGAGCTTTAACTTCAACTATAAAGTTGGGGTCATGGCGTGACTGAATTTTGACCATAACGGTCCATTTAGACTGCAAGGATGAACCTTGATCACTACCTAACCCTGAAATGTAGCTCATGTTTGAAACTCTTCTAAGACCAAGCATTTGTACAACAGACTCTGCTATAAATGAAGCTTGTGAACCTTGGTCCAGAAGAGCTCTGATACAAAAAGTTCCATTTTTCGTATCTACATTGACCAAAGCAGTGGCCAATAATACTTGACTATTTGCATTAGAAAAGCATGATACTATATTTGATGCCTCGCCTTGAGATGATTCTACATTGGACGACTGAGCGCCCCCTTCCACTACGGAAGTGTTTACCTGATCATCTTTAGGACCTAACTTTGGGTGCAGTAAAGAGTGATGTCGCCTTTTACAAATGCGACAGCTGGTTGATTGACGGCAATTGTATATCGAATGATTCGGAGCAAGACAATTAAAACATAACTTGTTGGTTTGGGCAAAAGTACGACGTACATTTACATCTTCCTTTGCGAATTTTTTACAATTACACAGTTTGTGAGCATCGGAACAAAATATACATGATACAGCAGGAATTGTATGCATTGTTTTAGGAACATTATTACGAACATTACTCTGTTTAGTGGCTTTATTGTCTAGAAATTCTAAAGATCTAAAACGATGATCCAAAAAGTTTTTGAAGTTAATAAGTTTAGGCAATTCATCATTACACCTACTGACTTCTACTTCCCACAACTTTCGAGATTCTGTATCAAGTTTCAACGAAACTATATAAATTACAATAAGATCCCAGGAATCTACATTTACATCTAAATTAGTAAGAGCATTTAAACACTCATTAGTTGTGTCAAGTAATTCCTTTATCGCACTTGATGATTCCGACAATACATTTTTTTGGTTCATAAAACGTTTTAGTACACAATTGGCTAAAAACCTTTTGTTGTTGTAACGATGCTCTAACTGATCCCAACAAGTTTTATAATTACATGCCGTGATAGGAATGTGTCTTAACATTTGCTCGGCTTCGCCAGACAAGTGACTCTTCAAATAGTGCAGCTTTTGAACGTCATCCAATCCCTTATTGTTGTGAATTAAAGACAAAAATAAATCACGAAAACTACTCCATTCTGTGTATTTGCCACTGAAATTAGGTATTTCTATTTTCGGTAATTTAACAGTAAAGGATTGGGTGCTGTTAGTTGCATTTGCATCATAAAATTCATTAACATTAACATCTTTCTTTAACCTAAGGATGGCTTCCTTTAACTCCGACTTGTAATTTATGTACAGTTCTTCGGTCTCATCATACATGTCATTTTTAAAATAAGTAGATTTTTCAAGTACGTCTCCAGAAACTTCCATTATAATCTTCTTATGTGTTTCATCAAAAGAAGACCACTGTTTTTTTAAGGCTTCTAGACGTGTTTCTATGTATGACAAAGAGATCCTATCTTTCGGAGATTTTCTAAAATTAGACCTTCCCTTCTGAATCTTTGACTTAGTATCATCTTGTATTTTACCGTAGGCATCCATCTCGATAGTTATTCAAACTATTCAACGTATGAGAAATTTCAAAATAATTTTCTAAGTCAATGATAAAATTTACGAAATTTTTCTAAGTGTTTTCGCACTTGGCTCCGCAAACTAGCGTAGATTCCCCGTATTTCACTTTTGGAGAAATTATTCTAAGTCTATGAAAACACTTCTAAAATTTCCAAATTCTAACTTTCTTGAAATTATTCTAAGTTAATGAATGACACAAATGTACTCACAGTTTCATCACAGCACAACACACTAAACGCTTCCGCTTACGCAATCGCTCGCTTCGTGGTCGCACCGGACCCGCTGACGTCACTGCTGGAGCTGCTGCTGCAAACTCAAACCTCCGATCCTCCGTAGTCCCTGCTCCTGTCACTCGTACTGAGCTGGTTCCAGGTCAACCAACCGAAACTTCCGACTCGGTTAGGACCATGTACAATCCCATAGAGGTCCAAAATACTGTTATTCACAACGTAGATAAAACTAGTGTGTAGGTCGAGGATAATTTATTGGGTGCATCGACAAGACTATATCAATCACCAAAAAATCTTAACACCGCCGTTCAGCATTACGTACGTTTGGCACAACGCCATCTATGTACAATAATTACAACTTATATTTAAATACAACGGCTTAACACTCTCCTTCCGCCGTTGGTGGTGTTAAATCTAGTGCAGTTGACGCACCTCGGGGGGCCCTCCCCCCTCGCACACTCCGAGGCACTATGTTCAGGGCTGCCACACTGGTAGCACAATTCCTGGCCTTTGCAGGTGCCCGCCGTATGGCCGAAGCCGTGGCATCTACGGCATTGTTTGAAGGGGGAGAAATCCTCGATGTGCACGAAGGAGAATCCGATGTTTACCTTGTGTAGGGCGACAAGGGCCCGCCACGCCTGGGGGGAAGTTCTCAAGACCGCATTGTATAGGTCAGGGTTCCGGTTTCGTCTGGTGAATAGTAGCTTAATGTCGTTGGGATTAAAAATGTTAGTGTCCAGATTTTGATTAGTTACCAATTCTACGAGATTGCGCTCCTCGTGGGATTTGTGAATTCCTTTGATGATTATCATGGGGTAGAGCTTACGTTCTTTTTCCGCGCGCAGACCGGAGGACGGGGGAGCCTCCCTGATCCTCCGCTCTGCGGCTGTGGCACTTTCTGGGCTGTTAAAGGTGAGTTTTACTTTGCCATTTGAGAGCTTGTTTACCCTGACCGGGCGAATACCATCTCTGTGGGTTGTTTGAAGTACGTTTTTAAGAGTGTCAAATATCGAATCCGGGGCGGCATCCGTGCCGGGGCCCGCCGAGATGACCAGTGCCGGCAGGGTAGGCGCCGGGAGGGGGGCGTCGGCCAAGACTGAAGCGTATGATCTTATTCCATTGTGCGCGGGGGGAGGTCTCGACACGTTAATAACCGGCCTCCCCGGCTCACCACCCCCGTCCTCCGCCGCCCGCGCCAAATTGCGCTGCAGGAGGTCGTATGTGTCCGAGACCTTCTGGATGGCCGCACTGAATTCAGCACGGTCCTCCAAGGGAGGCGGAGGGGGGGTGAGAGAAAGGGGGAGTGACGCAAACTTCTCCTCGAGTGATTTGAGTGTGGTTTTAATGTCGCCGATTTCGCGCCGCAAGTCTTCAAAGTGGGAACCCAAATTGTCTGGGGCCTGTGATAATTGGGTGTCCATGGGTGGTAGTGGGGGAGAGTCGCACCGCACGGATGGAGCCGCGAGAGATGTTTGTGAAGTTCGTATAGGTGCCGAGGGGGACCACTGGGATAGGAGTCTCCTTCTCGCACGAGTGTTAGGGGAACCCCCCTGGACCCTATCAATAATCATGTCGCAATAGTGGTTGATTGTAAGTTTGTGTTCTTTTCTTACTGACCTGTTCCTGCTGTTGGGGTCAACCCTCAGGGCGTCCTTGATTTTGCTAGCGTATGTGACGATCTCGTCGGCGGCCCTTTTAGCTCCCTGGACAATGTCGGTGTTGGTCTGGTTCCATTGGGCGGGTTCTCCGCAGTCGCCACCGGCGTAGGTCGGAGAACCGCTCCGCGGAGGGGCGCCCGCCGGGTTGACCCCCGCATGGGAGCTGGTGGCGCCGGCGTCTGTGTCCTCTTGAGGGATGGTGCTCAGGATGTCGAATCTATTGGGGGATGTGATAGTGGGGGGGGGTTCGCGTGCAACATTGTCTGTGAAGTTTCTAGAGTTGGCCCGGGTCAGGCGTTTGCCTGGCACCGGAGACCTTTGGGTGGTCATAATGGAGACAAAGAAAGGGGATGTGAGTGCGCTGTAGTAAAGGGAGCAGGGAAGCGCCCGCCCAGAGACGGGAACCTACCTATCGGGAGCAACGGCACGCCCGCAGTACGAACAAGGGTACTCACAAACAGAGCAGATACAGTGTTTTATGGGCGCAGAGACGCTCCCGCGACAGGTGCGGAAGTTCAATGAACCGGAAACAAAGGGTGACTTACCCCGCGGACGCGGAGACGCGCATGCTCGAGGGTACGGCTACGCTCGTCCCGCAGCAAGCACTCACCAAGTCGGCACCCAGTGCGCGCCCACCCGGGAGCAAGAATCCGCTCGACCAGGGGCGATTACGTAGTCGGGAGCGCAAACGCGGGCACAAGGCGCCAACGCCCCGCACACACACCACTGCACCGACTCACAACACGCACACCACCGAAGGCAAGGTCACGCAAGCGCGCCCGCCCGTTGCCAAGGCGACACAGACGCCGCGCCCGCTCCCAACCGAAGAGGAGGTCGTACGACCGCGCCCGCCCGTTGCCACGGCAACGAAGACGCCGCGCCCGCTCCGCGTCGAGAACAATGGAGGCACGCCCGCCCGGGAGCGGGAGCGCGACCGCCGCCACGCCGACCGCACTAAGTGTGAAAAGACAATGGGCGCGCCCGCCCGGGAGTGGGAGCGCGGACTCGCCGAACCGAGAACAAAGGAAACAATGGATAACAAAGGGCGCGCCCGCCCGCCCGGCCGGGAGCGGGAGTGATAAAAACTACCGGCGGAGCTCCGTCAAAACGTGCCGCACTCTAGGACGGCCCGCGCACGACTGGTTAGGTTAGGTTAGGTTAGGTTAGGTTAGGTTAGGTTAGGTTAGGTTAGGTTAGGTTAGGTTAGGTTAGGTTAGGTTAGGTTAGGTTAGGTTAGGTTAGGTTAGGTTTTTTTTTTTTTTTTTTTTTTTTTAAACTTTTGGTAGACGTAAAGGGCAATCCATATGGATTTTATACGGAATGGGTAAATGAGTAATTGGGAAAGATAAAAAGTTGTGAGGGAGTGGACGCGGCACTATGAGCTCATCCCATGGTCAGGCTTGTTGCCCACCAGTGCCGCGCTCCGGGGGTAAGGAAAAGGGGTAGAAAGAAAGAGGAGGATAGGGGGACACAACAGAACGAGGACAGAAGAAAGAAAGCAGAAGATATTGGGATAGGAGGAGAAGAAGGGCATCAATATAATATATACTTATACATAATGAACTAATAAATACGATATCAATAAGACTGCCACAGGGACAGCCCACTCCTAAATTTTTTTCGCGCGTGGGACCCGAGCGGGTCATACCCTCCCCTGGGGCGGCACGTCGATTTGTGCCCCCCGCCACATATGCCCCCGTGGTAGAGAGCCGACAAGGCGACCTAGCCGTGCAGCCCGAGGGGCCGCAGGGGCCAGCCCGGTAGGCCCTGCCTCACCCGAGGAAAGGGTTGTTGAGGCGCAAGATGAAGAGTGGGGTGTCCCGGTGGCAGTTGACAATAACGCACAAGCTGAATTAGGAAAAAAGTGTATGGGTGATAAAATAAGTGAAGATAAACCTCCGTCCCGTGAGGGCAGTGTGACAAGGCAGAACGGGCGCGCCCGCGCGACCAGCCGTGGCCGCGCGGGCACGCCCGCCCAGATGCAATTAAAGCTAATACAAAGTGGCATGTGGGTCGGGTCGGGCGGGCGCGACCCCCCGGCCGGGGGCCGGTGTTAGTCGCGAGGGCACGCCCGCCCGGCCAGACCCACGGCATAGTAACAATACGTGGTAAGATAAGGTTGAGCGGGCGCGCCCGCGCGGCCAGCGGTGGTCGCACGGGCGCGCCCGCTCAGGTACAGTTAGTATTAGCATAAAAAAAAATTGTTTTCTTCGTGGCTAGACGAGTCCGCAGCCGGACCGCTCACAGCGGCCCCTCTCCAGCGCCTTCTCCACGCCGTTCGCGCAGACAGCCGGGTGGGGAGATCGTCTCAGCCCCCGACTCCGCCGCCGGCGCCACCCCCCCCCAACCCCGCAGGCGCGGCCGCCGCCGCCGCACACCACGGCCGCGCTCCCCCGCCCGGGCAACCGCCGAACAGGCGCCCCGCGCCGAAAACCGGCTCCCGCGGCCCGCAATCACCCAGGGCAGACCCGCCCGCGCCCCGGGCAGCAGACGCACCGCATAAACTGCGGGAAACTTCCTCCCAGTGTGCGCCCGAAAGCGGCCAACCCTTGACCCATGTGCACAAAGTTGGGGACCACTGCCGCGCGCACACCGGAGGACCCCCACGGCCCATGCGGCACCCCGCACCACCCGGAGCCCAGACGCCCCCGCCCCGAGCACTCGCGGACCGCCGGCGCCCATCCTCGCAAAAGTGAGAGGCGTCCATTCAGCGACCATCCAGGCCGGGAAAACGCAGCCGCGACGCGCCGCGGCGACGGCCGCACCCACGACGCGGGAGGCGCAACACCAACAGCGGCGCCGGGCATCCTGCCGACCCCCCACGCCGTCACCGAGGAGGCACGCAGTGGCAGCGGAGACAAGAGGTGTAGCGGAGTAGTGGCGTTTATTTATAGGCATATTGGTGTTTTTTTTTTTTTTTTTTTTTTTTTTTTTATTTTTTTTTTTTTTTATTTTTTTTTTTATTTTTTTTTTATATAAGTAATGGTATTTATAGGCATTTTTTTTTTTTTTTTTTTTTTTTTTTTTTTTTTTTTTTTTAATAATAATAACTACACAGCAAATGGTTCACATATAATAACTACAATAAGTAACATGGGTCGGGTAGGGCGGTTGCGGTACCTGTGGCCAGTGGCAAGGGCACGGGCACGCCCGCCCGGCCCGGCCTTACACATGGTGATACTGCGCGGGCGGGCGCGACCGCACGGTCAGTGACAGTGACAGTCGCGCGGGCACGCCCGGACGCACATTCCAACGAGTGCACAGACATTGTATAACTACAGTGTAGAGATGAAACTACAATAGTTATGGCAAATTAACATGGTGCCTTTGGCAAAGTCCATTCTTATGCTAACACAATTATAGTGTGGCGTGGGTCGGGTCGAACGGGCGCAGCCCCCCAGCTGGTAGCCGGTGGTAGTCGCGAGGGCACGCCCGGCCGGCCAGGCTCTAAGCGTGGTTATACAGTGCGGGCGCGCCCGCGCGCCCAACGGTGGCCGCGCGGGCACGCCCGCCCAAATAGGCATTAAAACTAGGTACTTAAACATAATTATTAACAGATGTATGTGACAGGTACGAGTCAAGTGGGTCGGGCCGGGCGCGGTCCCGCGACCGGTGGCCGGAGCAGCCGCGAGGAAGCGACAGCCGCGGGGGGACGCCGCCCGGTCAGGCTCCAAGCATTATAGTGGCATGACAGTGCTGTGCGGGTGCACCCGCGAGGCCCGTGGTGGTCTCGCGGGTACGCTCGCAGTTGCGTTTAAAACAAAAGCATATTAATATATAAAAGACCTTAACTTAACAAACGAGCTATGTACAATGATTACCCGCGAACAGAGTTTTTTTTTTTTTTTTTTTCCTTATTTTTTTTTTTTATTTTTTGTTTTTTTTTTTTTTTTTTTTTTGTAAATAAGTAATGGTATTTTATAGGTATATTGGTGGCTTTTTTTTTTTATTTTTTTATATATATTTTTTTTTTTTTTTTTTTTTTTTTTTTTTTGTGTATATCTACAAAGCAAATGGTAAACATACAATAAATAGTTGTAACCGGGTTGGGCGGGCGCGGTACCGGTGCACGAGGCTAGGGCGCGGGCACGCCCGCCCGGCTCGGCCTTACACATGATGATACTGTGCGGGCGGGCGCGACCGCACGGTCAGTGACAGTCGCGCGGGCACGCCCGCCCGGACGGACATTCAAACGAGTGCCCAGACATTCTATGACTACAGTGTAGATATGAAACTAAAAATAATTATGGCAAATTAACATGGTACTTTTTTTTTTTTTTTTTTTTTTTTTTTTTAAACTTATGCTAGCACAAATATAGTAATGGCATGGGTCGGGTCGAACGGGCGCGGCCCCCCAGCTGGTAGCCGGTGGTAGTCGCGAGGGCGCGCCCGGCCGGCCAGGCTCTAAGCGTGGTTATACTGGGCGGGCGCGCCCGCGCGGCCAGCGGTGGTCGCGCGGGCACGCCCGCCCAGATAGGCATTAAACTAGGTACTTAAACACAATTATTAGCAGATATACGTGACAGGTACGAGTCGAGTGGGTCGGGCCGGGCGCGGCCCCGCGACCGGTGGCCGGAGCAGCCGCGAGGAAACGACAGTCGCGGGGGGTCGCCGCCCGGTCAGGCTCCAAGCATTATAGTGACATGACAGTGCTGTGCGGGTGCACCCGCGAGGCCCGCGGTGGTCTCGCGGGTACGCCCGCACAGTTGCGTTTAAAACAAAAGCATATTAATATATTTAAAAAAAAAAAAAACGATAGAGTCACACAATGTCCAACCTGGCGGGCGCGACCGCGCCACCGGTAGCGCGGGCGCGCCCGTCCAGCCATAGCAGTTATCGTGGCAACAGTGATAATAATACAAGAATGTCGGGCGGGCGCGCCCGCGCGACCAGCGGCAGACCAACGGTCGAGCGGGCGCGCCCGCCCGGTTGCAGGTCCGTGAAAATATATAAGTTCTCATGGGTTTTTTTGGTTTTTATAATAGAAATCAGCAGATTTACAGTAAAATAACATAAATGAAATACATAAATAGATACTAGGATGAAGGGATGGGACATCATGGAGAAAGATTGTTGAACGACTTGAGTTTGGAGAAAATGTCCGTAACAAGCTTTGCGAAGCTCTTAAGAATGGAAGTCGAATGCTTCGCGCTCATAATGTCTGGGAGGTGAAATGGGGAAGCGATATCAATGTTATAGGGCAGAGCCGACAGGTAATCCTGACGGATGTAGGCGAAGCGGAGACAATCCTCAACCAAGTGACGAGGAGTTTGGGGAGAGACGCGGTCGCAAGGGCAGCAGTCCGTTGGTGCAATATGAAATCTGTGTAAGTAAGAGAGGTGGGCGCCGTGAGCCGTAATAAATTGAGTGAGATGAAAGTCGTGCGGTAAAGAGGTAGCCAGATCCAGGCAAGCCCTTGGGGTGGGAAGGAGGGTCCTGGTGTACGCCCCCTGGCCGGCCCTCGTGTACCTGTCTTCCCACGCCGCGTAGGCGGAGCGCGAGGAGTGAAATTTTACGTACGAGATGGGGAAATGCGTGTATGCCGGGACGGAGTGGGAGGACGCCGCGCTCCTCGCGGCCTCGTCCGCCAGCTCGTTGCCCGGGATGCCGGCGTGTCCTTTGACCCAGCAAAATGAGATGCCGCCTGACGTGTTATTGGTGTGATCGGCCACGATACCATGAATGAGGGACACTAACGGAGTGGTGCTGCTTCTGAAGCCCAGGGCTTCCAGGGCCGATCTGGAGTCGGAGAGGATCAGCGCTTCCGGGTGTCCCTCGCTCACGACTATGAGGCAAGCCCGATATAATGCGTACAATTCCGCCTGAAAGACGGTGCACGCGTTGTGCAGTTTATATTTGTAGTGTTTCACTCTATCCCGGGCTCTCGCGTCCGGGTTGACTCTGACGCAAGCGGCGCCCACCTCGCCGGTTTCGGACTTACTGCCGTCTGTGAATATCTGCACGCACCTGGCTGTGCAGGCCCCGTCCACTTCGTCCTGGGTGGGAGCCTGTTGGAATCTTACCGAAATGCGCTCCGCTGGAGGGAGCAGCTGTGCTATGGGAGTTGGGAATTCGTATGGTACATCGGAGGGTAAACGAGTCGTAACGCCAGTCACTCGGGCCAACTCGTTTTCCCTGATCCTAAGGATGTCCAAATCCAGGGGGAGGAGACCCGCGATGGCGATTGCCGCGTTCGCCGAAACAGTTCGGTAGCCTCTGATAATACGGATTGCGAAGCCCCTCTGCAGAGAAATAAGGGCCCGTCTTACGTAGACTTTTTCCGCGACGTGTCCCCAAACCCCAGCCGCGTACGAAACAATGGGAACGATGACATATTCATAAATGGCTTTGACGTTTTCTGAGTGAAGTCCCCAGGTGGGGCGGACGAACACACAGAGCCTGTTGAATATGGACTTAGCTTTATTAATGGCGTGTTTGACATGGGATTTGAAGTTCAGTCGGTTATCGATGACCACCCCGAGGATGGTAAAGTTTGGGCTAAATTTGATGTGGACGCCGTCCATGCGAATCACCGCTTTGGCCGCACTGGGAGTGAAAGCAATCGCCTTAGTTTTACCGGGTCCGAAGAAAAGTTTGACCCCTCTTCCCCAAGCCGCGATGGTCTCCAGGGCTGCGCACACCCTCTCCTGCAGCAGGGGTATGCTCTTGGCGGACGCAACCAAAAGAACGTCATCCGCGTACGCCTGCAACCGGCAGCCCTCCGGGAATGTTAGGTCCAGCAGGTCGTCCAGCACGCAGTTCCACAGAGCGGGGCCACACGCAGAACCCTGCACGCACCCCCGCTGTGTGTGGCACGAAGCCGTGTAACCCGCGTGGTTCAAGATAACCGATCTGGGCGTTAGGTAATTGGCCAGTGTTTTGAATATATTGCGGGGACAATTGGAACGTTTGAGCCTGTCGAGTATGGCAGGCCACCAGGCCCTGTCGAACGCCGACTGAATGTCCAAGGAGACTGCGATGGTGTGGAGCCCCATGGATTTGTTTGTCTTGATGTCTTTGATCGCGTCCAGAAGAGCATGTGCCGTGGAGGTGTTTTTCCTGAATCCATATTGCCTATTGTTGAGGTGATCACTAGTGGAGGCCGCGTGCAGGAGGCGTTCAGTGAGGAGCTTCTCCAGCATTTTGCCGAAGACGGGGACTAGGCCAATTGGCCTGTTGGCTTTAGGGTCAGATGGGGAAAGCGATCCCGACTTGGGGATTATGCGAAGAATGGCCAACTTCCAGAAAACTGGAAAATATCCTAGTTGCAAGCACCTGTTGGCCAGGGTTGTGATGATGTCAGGGAAACATTTGAATACCGTGATGCATATGTCCGAGGTGAGTCCGTCGTGCCCGGGGGCCTTTTTAGGTGAGATGGCCGCGATGGCTTCCAGGACCTCATCCTGCGTGAACAGAGGGTCGTCAGCGGAGCTGGGAGGGGTCGCGCAGTTCCTGCGCAGCCCCGCCTGCTGGGGTGTGTCCTCTTCCGGGGGGTCGGGTGGGTAAAAGTGGGCTAGAAGGGCCTGCGCTGTGTCGGCGCTGTCGGTGGTGTGTCCGCCGTCGCTCGTGCGTATAGTGGAGGGGGGTGGCCTGGGCTTACCCGCCTTCAAAACAGGGTTGGTGATAGCCCATACCTTTTCCGCCGACTGTGAGTTGCAGAATTCCCTGAAGCTACTACTAGAGGCCTTCCGGATGCCTTCAGAGAGCTTCGTTTTGGCTTCAGACAGAGCCGACAGTGCGTCCGTAAATAAGTCCTGTGGGGAGTTGTTGGCCTGTAACGTGCGAACCGCTCTCTTTGCCTGATTAAGCTTGTTCTGTAGGACATCCAGGTCGGCTGACCAAAAGGGCTTGGAGCCCAGCCTTTTGCCGTAACCCGAGCTGTCGTGAGACTTGAAGGCCTCACCCGCAGCCTGGTGGATAAGGGAGGTGAGAGTGCGGATGCACTCTTCTAGTTCTGTTTCGTTTATATGGGATATGTAGTCTGGGGAAATGTCAGACTCCAACATCTTAGCGGATAGTAAGGATCTGAAAGTTCCCCAGTCCACATTGCCTCTGGTGGAGAATCTGCGCGTGGTGAAGGGGGCTGGGTTTGATAAGTCCGAGGCGGAGGAAGAGCCCGCTGTGAAAAGGAGTGCTGCGTGCTGGTTGTTTGGCATAATGCTGTCATCTACATGCCAGTCTGTTACGGGGAGGTGTATGGAGGTAATGGTCAGGTCTATGGCGCTTTGCCGAGCCTGCTGGTGAGTGATACATTCAAAGGTAGCCGAACCGTCATTGTGACATAAGAGGTTGTTTTGGATGATGTAGTCCGCAACTTCCGTGCCCCGCGCGTTACATCTATTATGGCTGTCCCATGTGGGGTGCCATGCGTTGAAATCCCCTGCAATGAGGTGGGGGGTCGTAGAGTCATACAAGCGGTGGGCGGATGACAGGAGGTCCAGGTATGGAGGGAGGTCACCGTCCTTATGGGCGTAGACCGAGGAGATTAGGAGGTTGCGATCACCGGCTGAAAGTAACACGGTGGCCAAGTCCGGAGACGAGCACTGCGTGACCAGCACCGCTCTGTATTTAACCGCAAAGTTGTCCCGAATGTATAATACCGCTCTGATTGTTTGATTCTGTACTGGGCATTGGTACGTGGTAAACCCCGAGATGCCCTTAGCTACCTTGGTCTTTCCCGTGTATGGTTCGGCGATGATAGCGACCTGAATTGAACGGTTATTCTGTAGGTAGTGACCGAGCTGGCAGAAGCTTTTAAAGCATCTGTCCGTGTTGACCTGGATGAAATTGGTGCTCACAAAAAGAGAGGTGGGGGGGTTAACAATAGTATTAGGAGACGGGGGGGAGGAGGGAAGATTGGGCATAGAAGAGCCGTCAGAATGGTTATTGGCCATAATCTATTTTATCTTTTATACGTTCAAGCATCGCCGCCATTCTGGGGCATCTGCTATCAAAAGAAGAGTGGTTAGTATTAAGTGGTTTAAAATTTTCCCTCCTTCCGCCGTTGATGGTGTTAAATCTGGTGCAGTTTGCGCATCTCGGGGACTCCCCCCCCATCGCACACTCTGAGGCGCCATGTTCAGGGCTGCCGCACTGGTGACACAATTCCTGGCCCTTGCAGGTGCCCGCCGTATGGCCGAAGCCGTGGCATCTACGGCATTGTTTGAAGGGGGAGAAGTCCTCGACATGCACGAAAGAAAATCCGATGTTTACCTTGCGCAGGGCGACAAGGGCCCGCCACGCCTGGGGGGAAGTTCTCAAGACCACATTGTACAGGTCAAGGTTCCGGTTGCGTCTAGTGAATAGTAGCTTAATATCATTGGGATTAAAAATGTTTGTGTCCAGATTTTGGTTGATTATTAGTTCCACAAGGCTACGCTCCTCGTGGGATTTGTGAATTCCCTTGATGATTATCATGGGGCTGAGCTTACGCTCCTTTTCCGCACGCAGACCGGAGGACGGGGGAGCCTCCCTGATCCTCCGCTCGGCAGCTGTGGCACTCTCCAGGCTGTTGAATGTGAGTTTTACTTTACCCTTCGAGAGTCTGGTCGCCTTGACTGGGCGAATACCGTCACTGTGGGTTGTTTGAAGTACGTTTTTAAGAGTTTCAAATATCGAGTCCGGGGTGGCGTCCGCGCGGGGGCCCGCCGAGATGACCAAAGCCGGCAGGGTAGGCGCCGGGGGGGCGGCGTCGGCTAGGACTGATGCGTATGATCTTCTCTCTTTGTGCTTGGCGGGGGGTCTCGGCGCGTGAGGTGCCGGCCTTCCCGGCTCGCCGCCCCCCTCCCCCTCCACCCGCGCCAAGTTGCGCTGCAGGAGGTCATATGTGTCCGAAACCTTCTGGACGGCCGCGCAGAATTCAGCCCGGTCCTCCGAGAGAGGCGCATGGGAGGTGGGAGAGAGAGGGAGAGACGCTAACTTCTCTTCGAGTGATTTGAGTGTGGTTTTTATGTCGCTAATTTCGCGCCTTAAATCCTCAAAGTGAGAGCTTAAAATGTCTGGGGCCTGTGATAATTGGGTGTCCATAGGTGGTAGAGGGGGAGAGTCACACCGCACGGATGGAGCCGCGAGAGATGTTTGTGAAGTTCGTATGGATGCGGTGGGCGACCACTGGGATAAGAGTCTCCTTCTCGCGCGAGTATTAGGGGATCCCCCCTGAACCCTGTCAATAATCATGTCGCAATATTGGTTGATTGTAAGCTTGTGTTCTTTTCTTACTGACCTGTTCCTGCTGTTGGGGTCGACCCTCAGGGCGTCCTTGATTTTGCTAGCGTATGTGACGATCTCGTCCGCGGCCCTTTTAGCTCCCTGAACCATGTTGGTGTTGGACAGGTTCCATTGGGCGGGTTCTCCGCCGTCGCCTCCGGCATTCGTTGGAGATACGCTCCGCGGGGGGGCATCCACCAGGTTGGTGTCTGCATGGGAGCTGGTAGCGCCGGCGTTTATGCCCTCTTGAGGGATGGTGCTCAAGATGTCAAATCTATTAGGGGATGTGATGGATGTGATGGTGGGGGGAGGTTCGCGTGAAACATTTTCTGTGAAGTTTCTAGAGTTGGCCCGGGTCAGGCGTTTGCCTGGCACCGGTGACCTTTGGGTGGTCATAATGGTGACAAGGAAAGGGGATGTGAGTGCGCTATTGCAGGTGTACCCCGATTACCTTGCCTTGGGAGCGAGAGGGCATTCACCCCGTCAGCGGTGCTTGTACCTACGGCCGCCTAGGCGTGCCCGATCGTGGTCGGGAGCCACCTATCTGAGGCAGAAACGCGCCCGCAACGGGAGCGAGGATGCGCCCACCCTGAAGCGGAACCTACCTAACGGGAGCAAGGGCGCGCCCACAATACGACCGGGAGCACCCACGGCCAGTGCAGAGGTACTTTGTGGGCGCAAAAGCACTCCCGCGGCAAGCACGGAAGCACAGTCAGCTGAAAGAGATAGATGACTCACTCCGCCGTCGCGGAGACGCACATGCTCAGGGGCAAGGCTTTGTTCGCCCTACGGCAAGTGCTCACGTGGCTGGTAGCCAACGCGCGTCCACCCGGGAGCTGAGGTCCGCTCGACCGGAGAGGTGTCGTGCTCGCGAATGGGGTAGGGAAGCGCCGACCCAGAAACGAGGACCTGCCAATCGGGAGCGACAGTGCGCCCGCAATACGGACGAAGGTACTTACAATCAAAACAGATGTGCTATATGGGCGCAAAGGCAGTCCCGCGATAGGTGCGGAAGTTCAATAAACCGGAAATGAAAGGTAACTCACCCCACGAACGCGGGAACATGCATGCTCGGGGGCGCAGCTACGCCCGTCCAGCAGCAAGTACTCACACAGTCGGTATCCAGCGCGCGCCCACCCGGGAGCAAGGGGCCGCTCAACCAGGGGCGATCACGTGGTCGGGAGCGCAAGCGCGGGCGCGAGGCGCCAACGCCCTGCACACACACCACCGCACTGACTCACAACACGCACACCACCGAAGGCAGGGCCACGCAAGCGCGCCCGCCCGTTGCCAAGGCAACACAGACGCCGCGCCCGCTCCCCACCGAAGAGGAGGTCGTACGACCGCGCCCGACCGTTGCCACGGCAACAAAGACGCCGCGCCCGCTCCGCGTCGAGAACAATGAAGGCACGCCCGCCCGGGAGCGGGAGCGCGACCACCACCACGCCGACCGCACTAAGTGTGAATAGACAATGGGCGCGCCCGCCCGGGAGTGGGAGCGCGGTCTCGCCGAACCGAGAACAAAGGAAACAATGGATAACAAAGGGCGCGCCCGCCCGCCCGGCCGGGAGCGGGAGTGATAAAAACTACCGGCGGAGCTCCGTCAAAACGTGCCGCACTCTAGGACGGCCCGCGCACGACTGGTTAGGTTAGGTTAGGTTAGGTTAGGTTAGGTTAGGTTAGGTTAGGTTAGGTTAGGTTAGGTTAGGTTAGGTTAGGTTAGGTTAGGTTAGGTTAGGTTAGGTTAGGTGGTTGGCGCGACCGGCGCGGAGGAAATAGTTAGGTGTTCGCGCGTCCTGCGGATCCGCAGGTCGCCTCCGCGCCACGCGGTCGCTCCAGTGTGGCCCAAGACTGACGGGTGCGAAAATAACATGACTATTTACGTATTTTATTATCGGCTCGGCCTGCGATCGAAGTTAAGAAACTTTTGCAATGGTCGGTCACGGGATGGGTGACCAAACATTTTGGTATTATCTCGAGCTCCTCCGTGCTTCGTAAATCGTAAGGCACTTAACTAAGGGGTTAATTAATATTAATTTATATATAGTTAAGTTATAATATAAGGCTCGCGTGGTGAGTCATGCATGGCCCATTCTCCTTATTCATCCATAAGAAGGCCTGTGCCCCAGCAGTGGGGACATTAAATGACTAATGATGACGATGATGATGATTTTCATTAAAGCTGAAAGACGGGTAAAATAACTTATTGATCTATTCGTAATTTCGTACCCAAATATAAGTAAGCAGGTGTTATTGTTGATCGAAGGGTGGCGCAGCTATATACTTATATAATGCTACCTATTCTAAGGCCTACATACATAGACAGTCATTATGCTAACACCAGTCAATTCCTTTAGTCATGACTATCCTCTGACTATCCAATCGATATAGAGGAATATCGGGCAGCGATAATGAATGGTTCATTCTGATTGGCTAAAATAATCATGACCGACAGCAAAGAATATCGGGCAGCGATAATGAATGGTTCATTCTGATTGGCTAAAATAATCATGACCGACAGCAAACTGATAGCAAAACCTACCATATAGGTAGAGTGCTCGTCAGATAAGTCTGCGCGCGGTAAAAATCGAATACTAATCTTTTCTATAACATTAGAACAAAAAATGCACTGTAACTAGCGCCAAAAACGCGCCAGCCACGTGCAGAGTTATCTGACACACACTCTATTATAGGTCTAGGCCTCTCTGAATAATAGCAATCTGTCAGTCATCGATCTCGACCATGAAGCTCGACTTAATACTGAGGTAACTGGAGAGCGCAGTACGAACAATTTTTTGAATACCACAAATAACACAGTGGCTGTCTTCCGTCTCACCTACACTTTAAAAAAATACGTATGGTCATATGAGACAACTGACAGCCACTACCTGCCACTACATACATAAATGTCAAATTTGCTGGCGACCCATTTTTATTCAGGGTGAGAGCTCCAGTTACCTCAGAGTATTAAGTCAAACTTCATGATCTCGACCAAAGAAACTCATTGATCTCGACAGTTAACAGCGGGTGTTGTTTATTTGGTATTAGCGCGGGTAATCGCGGCTAAAGAGCGCTGACACCGTTGACAGGCACGATCCGAGCGCGACACGCTCGGACAGACACCTTATACAGGGTGAGACTTAAAAAGAAGAAGACCAGAGGCTTGAGATAAGTGGTGGTGGTAGTAATTACAGAAAGGCTAAAGGCGATTTTAGGGGGTGGCTAATTTCGCGAATATTTTTTAATGTCACGTCAATATCTAATATAATGGGCGATCGATTTCTAAAGCTCTTGACTTCAATACACGTAAGTAGCATACAGGTGGAAATGTGTAAATCCGCCACTGTTTGAGATTCAACTAAAATGTTAACAGTTATAGAGACTTCTAACACTTCTTTTTTATTAAAGAATCTCTTAACTGCAACAGCCATAGCCAGCCTGTCTCAACAGCGGGTGTTGTTTATTTGGTATTAGCGCGGGTAATCGCGGCTAAAGAGCGCTGACACCGGTGACAGGCACGATCCGAGCGCGACAAGCTCGGACAGATACCTTATAAAGGGTGAGACTAAAAAAAGATTACCAGAGGCTTCAGATCAGTGGCAGATTTACCAGAAGGCTGAGTAGGCTATGGCGTAAGTTCTAATGGTAGTGATCATTTGTAGTGATGCTGATATAACGCCAGCGGACGTAGTAAGGATCGATTTCGGGACGAACAATCATATGAGGAACATTTCGTTTGTTCTGTGCCTGGCTTAGAGATGGGCCGGATCCTGGTTTTGCCGGGTAATGGGTAACGGGTACCCGGCATAGTTTTTGCCGAATCTGCCGTGAACCGGCAAAATTACCCGACATTAAAATGCCTTTAAAATCCACCGCTCGGAAGGTCTAAAAGTTTGGAAACACTCTGTTGATCATTTTGGCCCAAAAGTGTTAATTGTGCCAGACCAATATTTCACGTGGTGGACAAGGAATAAAAGCTGGTAACTACTTCGGCACTAAAGAAACATTTAAAGCTCAAACATCCTCGTAAGTACCACGTTCACCGTCCTTAAATCTCGGAAATGGTTTTCTTATTTATTTCACTAACGAGTAACGAGTGAAAAATGAAATGTCTAAATTGCATTAGATAAGCCGCCGGAAATCTGGGGCTTAAAAGCTTAACATTCAGACCCCAGATTTCCGACGTTTAAAATGTCAGAGGCCCAGATCGTGTCAAATTACAATTTATTACATAATCAAATTGATACCTAATTAATTACGCAATTAAAAGTCATTCCAATTAGAATCTTATTGCCATACAACAGCATCGAAAGACGAGTCATTTTTAATACCCGGCTTTACCCGTTATCCGGTATCCGGCCGGATCCTGAAAAAGTGACGAAACCGCCGGGTACCGGATCCTAGCCGGGTACCCGGTGCATCTCTAGTCTGGCTGCTTTTATCTATCCTCTCATATCTGTAAAACAGGTAGTTTTGCGGAAAACAACCCTACGATACTTTTGTTATAATAGGTACACGGATAATAATATACGTAATTTATATAATAAGATTCTATAAATTAGAACAGCCATCAATCGTTGTTTATTTTTCATTTTTTTTTTTTCTGTAGTAGAATTTCTTCCAAGCACCCTATAGCCACAGGGTAAAAAAAATACTACGTATCTATAGCTGCATAGATATCTCAACAAAAAGCATCAAATACTATTGCGTGCGGCACATTACCTACCCGCGCGTCGTCAAGTCGCGTACGGGGGTGGATTGTGCCCTGACGCGACGCTGTGTGTTTAATCTGTGACATGACCACAGCTTGATAAAGCTATTGGTGCAACAGTCGAACATTTATTGGCGCAATTTTTGACAAAATTAGTAGAATTTCTTTCAAACAGCCCGTAGCTGCATAGAAATCTCAACAAAAAGCTCCAAATACCTCTGCGTGCGGCACATTACCCGCGCATGGTCACGCCGCGGCGGGGGCGGATTATGTCCTGGCGCGACGCTGTGTTTAAACTGTAAACACAAATTTACAGGAAAAAAAATTACTTAGAGAAAATCTTCAATATTAAGCGCCACCTCTTCGACTGCAAACTTAAGAAACTATTATATTGTCATTCACACTATGGCTTATTTATTAGTTTCGTCAGTACTTACCCACATGCATTTACCTACGATCATCAGCAACAGCCATTATTTAAATGTCCCCACTGCTAGCCGTCCTTATGGATGGATAAGAAGAAAGGGCCATTACCCCACGCGGGCTCAATGCTGATTGATACTACGACTGTAAATGCAGCCGGGACCAACGGTTTAATTTGCCTACCGAAAGACGGAGGAGTTCGAGATAGTAAAATTTTAGTCACCCATCCCGTGACCGACCATTGCGAAAGTTACTTAACCTCAACGATCGCGTGACAACGTCTAATAAAGCTAGGTTCTATTATTGCCTCTCCTTCTGACTAGCTATTGTGTATTTAATCTGTGACACGACCACGCTTCTATTAAAACGTTCGACAATCAAAACGGTATACAAACTCTTTCGGTTATTTGCGCTGCGTTCTATTTTTGAATGGCTGTCAATTTTCCCGGCACGAGTAACCGCTATTTTGTGCTATTGACAAGAAATTCGCATTAAAAACCAGCTAAGTATTGGCCGATTAGATTTGGAAGTGGTTTTATTTTATTTTTGTGGTTACCTAGCTTAAACGAGTTTAGGTAAGTGTTATAAAGAATTCAATTCTTCAATTTAAGTACGAGGCTGTGTCTCGTAATGAGGGTTCCGTAAATGTTTTCTAATGATGAGACCTTACTTCCTTTGATAAAAAATAATGTTTTAACGATTCTTTGATACTTACAAAAAACAATACTAGGTAAGTACCTAATATGAGTAAAGAAAAGCCTAAGTAATTAAATTGCGTTCAGAATTTCAGATACAGTACCAGCATCTAAAATTTCCTACTTAAACTCACATAAGTAGTTAGTTTATATCCGCAAGTGTAGCTTGAAGTTATAAGTTACAGAAAAGAATTTTGATTGTTCAATTACATCAAACAAATGATGTACCTACCTACGTAAGGACTTAATGTGAGCAATAAGTATTAGGTACAAACGCAGTACCTACCACCAGTTCTCAGCTAAAGAACTCCAACTTCTATAAAGTTCTTTGCTAAATAAAATAAATAAAAATAAAATAAAAATAACTTTATTACTCAAAATCAATTTTACAAAGAATTGAGACACCCCAGAGAGTTATAATGTACTCGTGTTGAGGTAGACTCGCCCTTTCCCAAGACAGTAGGTAAGTAATAACAAAAGGAAAAAAAAAATAATAATAATAATCAAATAATCACAAAATAATGTACTTATCTATCGTATGCGTGCGTGTGTGTGTGTGTGTGTATGTGTGTGTAAGTGTGTGTGTGTGTATGTGTGCGTGTAATGGATGTAAGTGTTTAGATTTAAAACCTCGCTATGTATTTGAGTAGGTAGGTATATTTAAGTAATGTTTGACAAAAGATTTTCAACTTCTTCATAATTTAGTGAATTTAACCAGTCTATCAAGATTTTTTTACAATGAAATGTTTGTTTAGGGTAAATATCTAATTTTTTATTAGCAGCGTTATAAATTGTTGATGATCGAGCAGTATATTGACGCTGTGCAAAAGCTGTACGAACACAGGGATAAGGGGCTACATTATGATTGCGTCTTTTCTTTAGTACGTTTGGATCAAATGGAATATGTCTGTGCAGGTCGAGTATAAGGAGCAGAATATAAAGCTTTCTTATTGATAATAGGCCACAGAGCTTATACAAGTCAGTTGTTGGGTATCGGTAGGGCTTAAAGTACATTACCTTTAAAAGTGACCTTTGAGCCCTCTCAAGATGTAGAAATTTAGTCTTGGAGGAACCACCCCATATAGTAATGCAGTATGTGATGACTGATTGTGCCAATGCAATATAGGTTTTATTTAAAAGTTTACTGGGCATAACGTCACGTAATTTTTTAAATATCCATATAAGTTTTCTTATCCTTACTGAAATAAGTTCCAAATGCGAATGCCAAGATAACCTTTGATCTATTATTACACCTAAATATTTGATATTCTCAATTTTTCTAAGAAGAGGACATGGGCATTTTTGATCCGGTTGATCAGAACATCCATGAATTCTGAGACAAAAACTTTCATCTGGCTGTGACTTTTGATCTGGAGTAAAACTGCTAGAATTCGCAAGTCTTAAAAAACCTTTATTTTTCGTTATTTAAATTTTTACTTTTTTGCATTCACAGTGCATTTTTAATTACTTGTTGAAAAATTTAAAATGAAGTAAGTAAGTAAGTATTTAGAAAAAATCGACTCTCGAATCGAATATGGTTGTGAGACGGGTCGATTTTATCTAAATACTTTTTTAATTTAATTATACAAATGTATAGGTACCTACTTCACAGTGTTTAAGATATACTGTGCCTACTTTCAGCTCAAATCAAAACATAACAAACAGGACCTACCCATGATTTTTTACCTTTTGTTTAAAATACTTTTCATGGTTATCGTATCATTAAAAAATATAATCCCATGCTAATGGCTACCAATTCTTATTTCTGATCTGAGTCCCTAGTTTTTAAAATAAATGCGAAAAAAACGAAGTGCGCCGGCCCTATTTAGTTTTGAGTAGTTACTACCTACGAGTTCTACAGCTAACTGCTAAGTCCTGGCACCTCCTAGATAACCCCTTCACTCCTTATCCGCAAGAACCGATAAAAAAAGAAAGAATACTTTTTATTTTTCAATCAAATCAAACGAATGTATTTACGAACGCAATCAAAACGCTCGCTGTAACGATTTCCGGGCGCTCGCTGGCTGGTTCTTGTTTTTTTTCTCGGCACCTCGATCGGGAGGCCGATTCTGCTTTCTCGTTTTGCTGTCTATCGGTTTCAAAGCCGTGTGTTTTTCAAAAAACGGAACACTTTTTTTTAAGTGCTGCTGTGAGAGCATTCACTAATTGATGGCATCCGAATTCGTCTCGGTGCATTCGTTTGGTTTAGTCGAGGGGACTGTTAGCACAGATTACTAAATGTTGTTAGCTTGTTGTAAAAACCACAGACTTATAAATTAACTTATCGAGATTTTAAATTACTTTTAAGCATTCACAATGCAATTTTGTAAGTATAGGGAAAATGTGATAGTAAAAAACCCGGAGGCTCGGGTTCGAATCCCGCCTGAAAGCTACTTATAGAGTTTTTTACTATCACATTTTTTCTATAATTTGACTTATCGTTAAAAAACTTTGTGATTTCATACATTATTATTTGCCCTGTACTGTAGTGAGAGATCGATTGATCGATATGATCTATTTCATAATTTTACCACACAGATATATTTTGTTATAATTAACACATATTATATTAATAAAAAGTTTGAAAGTTTAGGAACTGAATGTGTTTTTTGACGCAATGAAATTTTACAAGTGTCAGCTATCTATTGTTAATCCGTCCATTATATTATATGTGTCATTGATAGTAATAATAAATACACTTTTAAATCAAAACCCTTTCTCAACGTTCGATATCATTGCGTGAGATGCGGTTATTTAATCAATAATCAAATTACTTTAGAGAAGTTAGATAAATTAAAGTTGATATTTTTAACCAATAAACATCTTTAAAACTTGTTAATTGCCCTGCTAGTTCTTTAATCTTTGAACGATAAACTTTTACCTTTTGAGTCCACTTAGAAATATTATAAAATAAAATTGTTATATCAACTCCCCAGTCCCCTGGAGTAAAGGTATCGTATTTAAAAACTCGATGTATCGAATCGATTGGAACGGCTGTCGCCACGTCTCACAACAGATGGCACCACCATTCAAGGAGTTTGGGTCCACTCGATTATGCTCTGTGGTACTTAATCAACGCGGGAATGAAAATACGGCAGCCATAATTATCTGGATGATGTTTAAACTATTTTAAGCTGCCATTTTGTGCTTGCTATCCAAGTTTAATTAGATTTGGTTTGTTAAACTTTTTGGGACCTTACCCTTTTTTGAATTCTTAGTTTTAAAAGATTTCTCATGCTAGGATGATTTGTCTTTATGAGGAATGCCAAAGAATCGTTATATTTAAATAGAAATTAAAATATTAAACGTTTGTTGATGATGTCAAGTTGCAGTCTGATTCTTCCAGTACCTACTTAATTGAGTAGTTAAAACTTTTCCTCTAATAAGTATTTAAATATCCTTGGCTTTTCCCTCAGAACAATAGCTTTAGTTATTGTTCTGAGGCTTTTCCAATGCAATTACCTATTGCCAAAAAGTGCCCGAGCGCAGCTTTAAAGAAGTTTGGCTTGCTTTGCAATATGTTCGATCAAAACTTTATTCCAAAATGAGTAACGATAACCTACCTTAACTTACGTTCTGTTTTAAAAGGAGTCCTTTCAAAACAGAACTTAAAGTAAGGAAGGTCCTTTCAAAGGACACTATTAAGTAGTTAATGAACACTGATGCAATTAAATCCATCCAAGTTCGTATGTAGGTACTTAGATGAGCTTGAAAACCCAGGGTAGGGCTAAATTGTGTAACACAAACACAAGATCTACGCGTATCATAAACGCTGTCGATTTGACAGATGTTTACATATCCATAGCTGCTTGTTACAGACAGTATGGTAAAAATGATTTTTATAACTGCAGCAATGATTGTAGGAAAATGATCAAGATAAATATTGAAGATACTGCCCAATCATGAGGCCGAAACTAATTTAACAACTAGACGATTACAATCACGAACAAATATTAATATAATAAGGGTGAAAATAAAGTAGAGCTAGTGACGTCGAGATTCATCATCATCATCATCATCATTTCAGCCGTACGACGCCCACTGCACCTCCCCCAAGGATCTCTACAACGATCGGTCCTGCGCTGCTCGCATCCAGCGGCTTCCCGCGACCTTGACTAGCTAGAAATAGCGGGGCCGCCAGGGACTGGGGCCGACGTTTTGGTTGTGTAGCCATTTTGGGGGGGTTTGCCATAATCGCCACGCTTGGCAGGCGGGTTGGCGATCGCAGTATGGCCTGCCCCCCGAGACAAGTGGCTTTCTATTATCGATATCGCCAGTCGAATAGAAAGAAAATGTTTGGGATTGACATTAACGGTCACGTGACATTTCGATCGCTAATGTCAATTCCATACATTTTCTTCTATTCTACTGGCGATATCGTCTAGGCCCTCTGGTGTTTCAGGAGGCGCTGCTGCCCGTCTCCTGATGTCAGTTGCCCTTAATTTTACGACACCCACGAGACTATAGGGGGTGGTGCTATTCTAGTCCGGCACCTACACGTCAAGGTCTATAAGAAATAAGTAACAACACTTGCAGCTTCTGGTTTGCTTCGCCCTCAAGATCTAGGCACACTGATTAATCTTTAATTCGTATCTAACAGTAACTCATAGAATTATTCGAGTCCACTCCACACCCAATTACAAACGGAGCCAATCCCTTTTAACAGATAGCTTTTTGATGCCCGGAAAACGAACCTGTCCGCACGTCAACAAACAAATTTTTCAGTGTCCCTAAAGAAACAGTCATATTATAACTAAGAGTTGGGCGCGTCATCCAATTTGTGTTCAATTTGAAATCTTAATAAGCCGTCAAAGGCTGCCAGGAATAGTTCCTGACTAATTATACAGTTAAAAAGGGGGGTGAGAGTGTCAATTGACAAATGTGTTCGTGCGTCGCGATTCGTACAATTAGTTGTGGAATGTCGGCCCGTTTCCGAACGCACCTTGTCGAAGTGACAGCGCGCCAAAAGTCATTTGTTTTGGCGGCAAAACTTACTTTCGGAGGGAAAAATTAAGTCATCAATTTCATTCCTACCAGCTTAATTAGTTCGAACGGTTCTGAGGTGATTTCAAGCACATCGCAATGCTAAAACTAAACTGTAAATAGTTAATAGTAAAATGTACATCGTGAAAAATATTTTTTTTAATAACGGGCATTTTAAAATGCCCAATAAATCAACATTAAACAAAGAAAAGATTTTGTTTAAGTTACTAAACTTTATTCAATACTAGCCTTCCACCCGCGGCTGACTACACGACGTTAAACGTTATCCCGCTGGAATGTCATATTTTTTCAGGAAAAAAAGTAAACTGTCACTTCCAGCTCCCAAACTAACCTTAGGCCAAAAAACACGTCGATCCGTCGCCCCGTTTTGACGTGAAAGACGGACAAACACACAAACGAACAAACACACTTTCACATTATTATATTGGTATGGATGGCTAGCTGCTCGCCGCGCGCTTTTATGTCCTAGTCGTATATTTTAGTCTATTTTATTTATTTATATGCCAGTCGTTCCCGTAAAGATAATGGAATTAAAATATAGCATAAAGTTCCTCGGGAATAATATAACTTTTTATTGGAGACTTTTTAAAATTGGTCTAGTAGGTACTTTTTAAGTTTATCCATTACAAACAATCTAACAGAAAAACTAAACAACCTAATCCTTCCTCATTATAATATTGGTGTAGATAAGCAAGAATAAGGTTTCCTGAAACTTTTCTTACGCCGCGTTTTCACGATACGAGTCCACTCGTAGAGTCGACTCGTATTCGTACTCTCGTATATATTATATAAGGTCTAGAGAGGTATATCCTATTGCATACTTACAAGCTACGTTTTACCCCGGGAAAATATCTGATTCCCACGGGAAAACATCATCTAGCTCGCGCGGGCAAAGCCGTGAGGAAACTATAGTAATAATTTAAGTAGTTTAGTTTAACAATAACCAACCACATGAAAGAGTGAAACCCCTTATTTAACTTACATAACCGAGACACTTAAAGCGTAGTAATAACATTTTACGATTCAACGAAACCTATAAAACTTTATCGACCATTATCCACGCCGAAATTACTGTAATTTGACCGCTTTAGAATTATCGATTGTCACTAACAAGTTGAGAAGGGAAATTGAACCGTAAAACACACTAAATAAAGGTTAGTTCAGTAAATCAGTTCACAAATTGGCTGGGGTTTATTTGCACGGGGTTTATTTGAAGATGTCTACTGCTAGCGACGATAAATCATTTGGCTGTCGGCCTGGTTGGGTGACAAATTACAGCGCCACCTAGCGGCGATAACTATTTTCGGTAATAGCTGGAGACTGACATACTCACCATGTGTAGTACGGAGGGGCGCCACTGTCACGTCCTTACGCGTTCTTGCTAAGAAAATAAGGTTGGTTTTTCCTGAAGCTTTTCTTCTGCTCCTAACTATAACATTTTAGTTCCCTTTTCTACCGTTTCCGGATTATCCTTGTATTTTCCTCATGAAATAGGCGTTGTAACGATCGTTAGTTGTGATCTAATGATTCTTGGGGTGGCCTTTGAAGATTGAGCGTGTGAGCGACAAAACTGTCGCGTTGAGCTAAGTCATTATACTTTGTTTTAAGTATCTCAACTAAATATAACCACATTATTGAAAAATTTAAAATGAAGTACCTTCCTATGTAGAAAAAATCGACCCGTCTCACAACCAGCTCCGAAGGGACCCTCCTCCTCCTCCTCCTGGATTCCGGTGGGAATGTTCCAAATTTCAGACCAAAACCAGTCCATCCGTTCCTGACAGATTGAGTAAAAAATATACAAATACCCGCATTTAGAATACCTACTAGCTTTCCGCCCGCGGCTTTTCCCACGTGAACAACCATTTTCCATTAAGCTATTCTAGAAAATTTGTACAACGTGAAATTTTACTTGTTGACTTCCAAGTACTCATCAATACAATCAACTTTTACTATGGGAACAACTCTAAAATCGTGAAAAAAAATCAGCTGCTCCAGACATTTCAATTCAAACGAGTTGATTTGAAATTTTGAAAATTAGTATGGAACAGCAGATTTTTTTTTCTCGATTTCAGAGTAGTTGATCCCCCTGATTCACGATAAATTTCTTTTTTTGCACACCATACTGAAGTGAAGTGAAGTTAGTTTGACAGCACTTTGACAGCTTGACGTCACAACATGGCGGTGTCCCTATCCTATTCATAAAATAATCGCATCATCATCATCATCATCAGCCATTTAATGTCCCCACTGCTGGGGCACTGGCCTTCCTTATGGATGAATAAGGAGAATGAGTATATAATAGTACCTTCTAAATTCAAAATTCTAATTTTAAAAAGTTTCATGTTGCCGGCTAAAGAAGGGCTTGAAAGAGTTGGAAGTCAGGGCCGGTAAATCCTACGGTTGCCATGGAGATTGTAAAATTAAGAAAAATAAGTGTTTTATAATGAGTGAAAGCTGTATCCGGTTGTATCATAATAACCATTATTAAACACTTTTATTTTTTAATGTTGACTATGGCATAAAGTGTATCAATATACGTTCAGGCATGAGTTCATAATTCGAATATTATAACATGAGTGTAGATAAAGGTACTTTATAATATTATAAATGTGAAGGTGTGTTTGTTTATTTACATCATGCTGCTCGGTAACTAGGATCACAGATAATATAATACTATATTAGCTAGGATTTACTAGTATGGTAAGAGGCTGTGTAAGTTGGCATGTGCCACACAGTGTATTGTTTAGATAGAACGTTCCATTTTCAAATTAGAGTACTCGTCAGATAAGTCTGCGCGCGGTAAAAATCGAATACTAATCTTTTCTATAACATTAGACCAAAAGAATACACTATAACTAGCGCCAAAAACGCGCCAGTCACACGCAAAGTTATCTGACACACACTCTACTTCCTTGGTCAAACAATATTTTTTTCATAAAATGATAAGAAAACTATTTACTGTAGAGAACAATGACAAACAAAAAACTCATTTTTCAAAAAACACGTAAAAGTGAAAAATAATTGAATCATTCAATTCGAATCAGATCAGTAAGTTCAAATTAATTAGAAAAAGTCCCGCACTTTCGTACTTTGAATTGAATGATTCAATTTATTTTTCATTTTTACTTGTTTTTTGGAAAATGAGTTTTTTTGTTTGTAGTTTTGTTTGCAGTTTTATTTTGAAGGCGGTTTAATTTTTTTGAAAAAATTTGTTTATTTTTCCATTTTTAGTGTAAGAAACCGCATAATGAGCAAGCGTAGCGCAATGTGCAATGACTGTAGCCCATATCTAAATTAGAATACTCAGACAAGCACCACCCTCCAACTCTCAACTGTTAGGCAGTTTCCTTCCACCATCAGCTAACCTAAATTACTTGAAAGAATACAACCTAAAGTTCTATTCGCGCTTGTGGTACTTAAAAACATACTTTAACTCCTAAGCGTTAAGGAGTTTTACCTTATATCATCAGCTTACCTAAATAACCTAAAAGATAACAACTATAAATATTTACGCATCAACAATATTTAAAGAATTATTCTCCAACTCCCAACCATTGAGGAGTTGTACCTTCCATCACCAGCTCATCATCGTGAGATGATGACTACCAGACGCAAATACTTGAAAATTGCTTATAAACCATATTAAAGAAATCGTATCGCGCCCGTAAAATTTAGTATTTTCTTATTATTTCCGATGACGATCTGTGGTCCTCATCATTAGTTCCACTACACCAAATGGTGATTAACGAAAGCAAGTGCTCGAGTTATTTAAGAAAATACAAAAATCGCAATAGGTTTTCTATAAAATTTGAAGAGTTCCCTTGATTTCACCAGGATCCCATCATCAGATTCTGACCGTATGACAATGGGACCAATTTGTAACTAATTGCTTTTGAACAAAAAAAGAATTTCTAAAATCGGTTTTTAATTGAAACCGTAACATACAGCAATGAATTTTCGGTATGTTTTTGAAATGAAGAAGATTAGGACTGTAAGTTTTGTTTTTTTTATATTTATCGTAGATTTTTAAATTTTGGTAAGTACTTTTTTGTTTTGTATGAAATTACTAAACTGCGTATATTTCAAAATCTATGATAAATATTTAAAAAATCAAAACTTACAGTCCTAGTTCTTATGCATTTCAACAACATACCGAAAATCCATTGGTTTAGAGGGTGGAAGACGTTATCGCCGTTTGTATGGAGACCGTTTCCTACACACTCCTCTTAAAAGCAATAATTACATCCACTCCACAATGTGAGCGTCAGCCGCCATCCATTCAAACGGATGAATTAGTGTAATTTATTTAGAGAACATTCAATTAAGGGTCGCCCAGTTTGTGATGCGAGATGGGAGTGAAAAAAGTTTGGTGGCAACGAAACTGTTTCGGTTTAGGGGTTCCTTACATTTTTTTCTTGGCGACCTGCGTGTTCGAGTGGTAGACGCACCGGTTTTCAAGGTGTTTCCGGTCTCTGATGATGTCCCAGGTTCGATTTCCGGTCGCTTAAATGCTGAAAACGAACTTTCCAATATTTTGTCGGGTTTGGGTGTATGATGGTAATTAATACCCGTAGTTTTCTTTCAATTGCCATAACACGTGCTTAAGCTACTTAGTTTGGGATTGGAAAAATTGTCTAATGGTACAAATATTTATTTTATTTGTTTTCTTCCAAAATACCCAAAATCAATAATTAATGTTATATTTGCATTCGATGTGCAGCAAATGCGTTTGGGTTGGGTGGGAGATGCAGTTTTTCATATTGCACCTCAAATCAAATGTGGTTTCTTTGTATGTGTGTAAAAAGTAAATAATCCCTGTTATTCTGATTCCAAAATTACAATATGTAAACAACAATTATATATTTTATCCGTTTTTGATTTTTGAGAAAACTTATATTTTATAACTTTTAGGTAAGTAAATAACTTTTATAACCGTCGGAAACAGAATCGGATTCGAATTCTGTGTTTTGTCTTTGTCTTTTCTATATTAAGTGACAGAGACAGTGCAAACATTCCGCAGTCGGGAGCGTTTCCGACGGTTGGTGAATCAGGGGGCTGTAAAGGTACCGAAATGTCGGTCGGGAGTATCCATAAAATACGGAACCCTAAACCCTTTTTTTCATTTTCTTTTTCACAAAAATACTTAAGTACTTACTTATATCTCTTATATACTTAGTGTAAAAATAATCAAATTAATTAACATTCGTCGACAGATCCCTAAAAATCAAAGCTCGCCCTGAAACAAATTTGTTAAATACAAATTGGTTATTAAAATTCCGTGCGTATTTGTACGCGACAATTTGACACGTTTGTGGCGCGACGTATTTTATTGGTTCCTTTGCCTCTTTTTGTATTTTCAGTCATATGGACAACAAATTTATTTCTGAATGAGAGAGCTATAGTGAAAACAATAGCAGTTTAATAAGGAGAAATGGAGATAATAAAATATTCAGAGACGCAGAAATTATTATGTATTTTTATTGAAAAGATATTTAGGTGACAAAAAAATCGTTCTTTTCTTGTCTGATTAGAAAGACGATGTCCTATCTTTGAAAATATTCAAGATAAGTAGGTACTTAAGGCGAGGAATCCAGACCGAAACAGGCACGCTAACGCTTGCTCGGCCGCGCTCTATACACTTCGTGCGGACCCAGCGGCAGCCGGCAGTGAACTGTGAACTCGTGAGCGCCCCGCGAATCGAAAATCACTTTAAATTCAATTAAAAATTATATAATATAAAAAAAAAATATGACGGCCGGAATCCCTCGGCTATTCAAAGACAATTATTTTTATATGTTTTTCATTAACTAAAACCAAGTATACTGCAAGTAATATGATATTTGAATTATTATTAGACCGATGTTTGGGATTTTATTTGACACAGTAAAATATAACCGATCGAAAAAAAAAGCGGCCGGAAGCACTAGATATATAACTGTAAAATAACATGTATTTTTTCCAAGTTTTAAGTACTTGTGATTTGCGAGTAATCCACAATCTAAAATACCCTATTTTGGGGAATCGGCGCCTTAATTCAAAATAAAAAGTTGTTTTGTGTAGCTAATATTTCGAAAACCATTTTAAATAAATAAAAAACCAGTAAAATATCCTTTGTTATAATGAAATATAACACAGCTGCTAAAGCTTCATAATTTGTTTTGGAGCAATGTACGATTATATTATGACATGTGCTGTTTACTTCTTATTTTTCTTACTTTTTACATTTAATATGAAAGTTCGATAAAATATTTCGTCTCTCGCAGTCCATAACAATTCTCAAACCTTAAAATAAAGTGTCATAATGAATCCGGGTAGAATTTTAATTGGCTTGAGACGGACGCGTCCGTTTTTTTGCCATTAAACTTTTTAATTAATCACCGAGGAAAGATGGCGTTACAGCGATTTAAGTGGTGGGGTGGGGGGGGCATGATTTGCTCAGTTTTAGAGAAATTGGTTGACTAAAATAACTCTGCCAATTAGTCAGTGCGTAAATCTTAGTTAAGTTATTTTTTTGTTTTAATTGACGGATTTTGAGCTTTTCTTGATTAAGAGGAGTCCCGTGGCGCAGTGGTTAGAGCGCTAAGCCAACGGTTGTTAAGGTTGGGTTAACGAAATGGGTTACCGAAAATTGATTATTTATCTCGAGCTCCTCCGTGCTTCAGAATTACCCACCAATCCGTGTTGGGCCCGCGTGTAGGGTCATGGTGGCACATTCTCCTTATCCATCCATGCCGATGATGCATATAATGTGGTTCATAGTCATAGTAGTAAAATCAATCCCACCAAAAACACTCTGTAAAAAAGTGGCCAACTCTCGCTGGAGCTGCTTATTTCTTTATAAAAAGTGATGAAATCTCTCAGTAAAGCCAAGCCAACTCTAATGTTCCTTACTGCGATTTCTTTATTGATATAGTAAGGTTTTATTTGTCTTGGTCGTTGAGTTGTGTCCACTAACATGTAAGAATGTTCAACGTCCAAGTCACATAAAACCTAACTATATCAATAAAGAAATCGCAGTATTATTATTATTTGAATATAAGGGGCTATGCATCTCCCGTAGGACATGTAGTCACTGCGACCTAAAAGATCTATTAACACCTGGTTAAAGTAACTCTTTTAGCCTGGAGGCTTCCAGGAAGTCTAGAATACTCCTAGCTTTGAGAGTTTTAATCTCCTCCGGGCGCATAATGTGTCGACCCAGATGGATACTGCGTTTGTGGATAAGGGGCCCGCAGTCACACAGAAGGTGCCTGGGTGTGTCACTCAATTTCATGTGAAATTGGTGCCTGTTTAGTTTGCAGTGGCCGGTTAAGGCGCGGACTATCGCACAGATGTTCGTCCTGCTAAGCTCCAGGAGTTCGGCAGTTCGGCTTTGCGAGTAGGCTTCTATAAGGGATTTGGCGTGTAGTAGTCCTGGTTGTATCAACCAGTACTTTTTTGATTGGCCAAATAGGTTGCCCTTGAGAAGTTGTTGCACGGCATGGTTCTTTGAGATACCATACAGAAGGGTTCTGGTCCTATCTGATGGCCTTGAGCTCCAGTCCTTGCAAGTTCATCGGCTTTTTCGTTGCCGATGATTCCCCTGATGTAGTAGACATGGCCCCTGAAGCAGTATAAGGCATGCTAGTCTTTGCAAACTATTAAGTTTGTAGATATGATTGTCATTTGGATTGTTTTCCTCCAACATACTACGCAGGCATACGTTAATATCGGCCTGACTATAGCGGTATACATCCACAGGGCTATTTTAGGGTTAAGGCCCCATTTCCTCCCTGCTAAGCATACAGCATATTCCTAAAGCTATTTTAGCCTTTTGGATCACATTGTTAATGTGAGCATTCCAGGTCAGCTTTTGGTCGATAATTACGCCCAAGTATTTGACTTCATTGGAAAATGGTATGGGAGTCCCCTTTATGATGGGCGTTGCAAGTTTGTCCATCTTTCGCCTTCTAGTAAAGGGGACTATTGTAGTCTTGCTCGGGTTGACCGATAAGTTGTTCTCTGTGCACCATTTCTTAATGGTGTTTAGAGATCTTTGTAGTATAGATGATACCGTGCTTTGACAGGGGCCTATAACACACCACATCATCAGCATAGCTCTGTACATCTAAATCTCTATTAGATGCTTCAACCAGCAATTGGTCAACAACAAGCAGCCATAGAAGTAGCGATAAAACGCCTCCTTGTGGGCAGCCTTTAGTTGTTTTGAAGCTCTTTGTGGTTCCGTGTAAAGTTACACTGATAGTTCTATTAAGAAGCATAGATTCCATCCAACGGGTAGTTGTTTCGTCAATCCCTTTCGCCCTCATTCCTTTGGAGAGGGCGTCTATGGTGACGTTATCGAATGCTCCTTCAATATCAAGGAAAGCACATATAGGGCTATCTGTTTGTCTTCCAAAGCCCTTTCGATCCTGTCTGTTAGTTCTAGCAGAGCAGTTTCTGTGGATTTTCCTTTTCGGTAAGCGTGTTGCTTCGGGTGCAGGGGATTTTCCCGTAGAGGTCCATCCCTGATGCATTCGTCAATAACCTTTTCCATGCTCTTGAGTAGGAAGGAGGTGAGGCTTAGCTTATTGGTCTGAAGGACTTTGCCTGCGAATAGTCCTGCTTGCCAGCCTTTGGGATAAAACAGACTTTAACCATAGTCCATTTCTCTGGTATATATCCCCAAGCAAAGCTTGCTCTGAAGAAAGGAATCATCAAAGAAAAATCGCAGTAAGGAACATAGTAAAAATCAAAGTCAATAAATTTTATTCATATAGATTAAATAAAGTTAATGCTTATGAATCGTCCAACATTCTTTTACCTACCACCTGTTATGGACATCTTTTAACTGACAAGAAAAACAGGCGAAAAAACTCATCAGTTCTTTTATAGCATCTACACACGTTCCGATCCGACGGACGAAATTGGTCGGACGACTGCGCTACATACGTTCCGATTTGGTCTGGGAGCAGACCAAATCGGCGGTCGGATAGGAACGTGTGTAGACACTATAAGAGAATTTTATTGATCCCATTACATGAAAACCACCCCGGAAGCCACCGCTAAAATCGCTCGGACTGACAAAGTGGCCAAAACGGCGCGTGGCATACCACATTTTTCTAGTCTTACCTATCCAGCCATCGACGTATGGATAGCGTTTCATGCTGGTACCCGAGTACATATTTTCTCATCATTTTAGCCGCACTTTTTTTCATGACCGTACTAGGAGGGCCCGTTTGCCAGTCCCCTGATTCACGAACCGTCGGAAACGGAATCCGACTCGAATTCTGTGCTTTATCTTTGTCTATTCTATAATGAGTGTCAGAGACAGGGCATACATTCCGCTGTCGGGAGCGTTTCGGACGGTTCGTGAATCAGGGGGCAGATTTGGTTCAAGGCAGACCAAATCGGCGGTCGGATCGGAACGTGTATACAGCAGCCTAATAGAATGACATACAAAGTGCCATCTAGCGAGAGAGTGAACAGCTTTTATAAATTGATCGGCAAGGTTAATCGACAAAGCGACGTCAATAGCAAAGTAAAACAAACTGTTACACAATAAGTTATGCTTAAACAAAATACAAAAAGATGTCGTTACTGTCATACTGTATTAATATAAAAAAAATACTAGCAAAAGCTAGACAAAAACAGCTAGCCTCAAACTTTTCAAAACCGATCGGAATCGAGACAAGCCGTTTATATTATCATTTTAAAAAAATATTAATTAGCGTATTTATATTACTATAATGGCGAATGCAAGAAAATGACATATAATGAGCGATTTTCTGAGAGGCCATTTAAAAAAAAAAAAAGCTTCCAATTGCTTCACTAGATGGCGTTGAATAAGTATGTACATGTCTATGGTATATTTTGGTATGAAACATATTTAAATTAATTACTTTTTAACAACCCAAAGGAAACTAATAATATATTAAATAAGTACTACTGTGAGGAACAGAAACGAAATAGGTAAATTTAAAGATTTAGGTATATTAATAACATCTGTCTGACGTTCCGTTTTACGTAAAAAAGTCGCGTCAAAGTAAAATTTATAACGTTCCGTTCCTTCTAACTGCATAGGTGGGACAGCGCCATCTAGTGACTGAGCTTTCAGAAAATCGCCCATTATTATACATTATGAAGTTATTCTCAAGAAGATTTTATCTATTATCACCTCGTTTCAATTTAAAACGCGAGACGAGAAGTATAATAAAAATCAAAAAGCAACTAAGTATGAAGCTTAAAAGTCTTATTTCAAAAACAACCCTTATTAAGCCGAAAACCGCAAACGCCCTCGCCACGAAAAAAACAAAAGTCATCTACTGCAAAAACGCAGGAGAATTTCCCGCCATAACCTAACATTATCCAGGCAAGGGAATATACGAATATACTAATTGGAATCCTGTTACAGTGGATGAATGAGTCGTTGCGGGGTGGATAAATAATCACCCTAAGGTTTTTAAAATTGAACTAACGCAGTAAAATGAAGAAATAAGTAAGGGGAGGTGCTCGTTCAAAGAGTTTCATATACTATGTGGGTGCTTCTTCGAGTAAGGCATTCTTTGGTGACTTTCGTGGCAATTTTCAAATCCATTATTTTTTCTTATTTGACTTCAGACTCTTAAAATATACGTAAAAGTAATATTTTTTATAGAAGAGGCACCTCGGAGAGCGATATACTTATAGAGATAACCGAGGTTAAAAAAGTGGAGGCCACGCAAATCAAAAAATACCCCCACGAAAATGAAAATTGTAATTTTACTTTCTCAAATGAGTTACTTAATGTTACTTAATATTGAAAAAAGTTATTCTGTTATCATAAGGTAAAAAAATAGGTAGATTACCACGGCAGAAATCGTTTTTTATCAGAATCAGTCCAAAAAACCTACCTATTCAATGTGACCTGTGTGATTATACCTAAACCTATTGAATATAACATTTTAAGTTTGATTTAAACAAATTTGCATTTATTAGTTAAATGCAAATTCGTTTAAATAATTAATATACATAAACTAGTAGAAAGTTCTAAGTTATTTCATTTGCATGGTCAAAAACTAATGTGCGTAGGTCAAAACTACCACGTAAACCACGCAAATCACGACCACGTAAATCAAAATAAATCCTTTATGCTAAAAATATACAAAAACCTTTTAAGCAAATAAACTGTGTTTAGAATATAAGTTACGTTACCTTTTCATTTGTTCACTACAATATTTTATTAAATAAATAAATTCACAGAGACTGGAGAAAATTGAACCACGTAAATCAAAGTTTTGAGAAACCAAACCCACCCAACGAGGTTCTTACCTCTATTTTTCGAAAACTCGACGCACTGTCACACAAACTCTATGCCTGGCCGCCGGAGCGCGACTAGTTGTAACTTGAATTAGAATGACGCAACATAGGGCCGCGAATTTAGAGATGTATTATTGAATTTATAATGATCCACGCAAATCACCAACTACCAGCGGACAGTTACATTTTAATTTTTTTTAGGAAATGTAGTTCTTTTAGAACTATAGTCTAATTTTGATAGTATTGGAAACTTCTTAGGACTTAGTGTTATTTTTTTGGTAAGCATGTAGCGTTTAGTTTATAATATATAATTTACGAAGTGACCAGATCGGGGCTTGGGACACTCCCCGAAAATCAAAGAATGGGGGTATTTTATTTTTTAATTATATTAATTTATAACAATAATTGAATAATAATCAGTTTCCCAGTTAATAGAGGTTTTAAGGTTTGCGCAAAAAAAGAAATGGCTTGCTGACTTATCGATTTCTATCATTTATAAGCGATGCCGCTTGAAAAACGTGTCCCAAATAATGACCCATGTAGACTTCCTAATCCTACCTTATATTTTCCATAGGTACTACGGTACTTCTACGTACTTCTACTTCTTAATATGCGTCGTACAATATTATATTAGACTAGGTAGTGGCTTCCCGTGGGAATATTGGGATAAATATTATATATGCCTTCAACCGCCTCTGTTGTCTAGTGGTTCACACCACCGATTTCCGACCCAGAGGTCCAGGGTTCGATTCCCAGTGGGGGTACATATTGTATTCAGTTTGGTTGGTGGTAGGACTTGTTCTTAGTCCGCCTGGCTAGCTACCACCATCTTATCTAACTCTCACGTTATAACAATGATGTTTCCAGCATTATTGTGGTCCGGCACTAAGAGATAACATAGCCAATTCCTGTTTAAGGATTCCGGAAGTGTGCGCTTCCACCTTCAACCTTATCACCCCTTAACATCAGGTGTGAATCACATCAGGTGTGATGAAGGCTAAGTGCTACCCCGTTGTGGATAAAAAAAGATAAAAAAAATGCCTATGTCACTCGGGAAGAATCTAGCTTTCTAATGGTGAAAGAATTTTTGGAATCGGTTTTGTAGTTTTTGAGTTTATCCATTACAAACAAACAAAAAAACAAACTAACTAAAAATCAAATCAGTCTTTCCTTATTCGTATAGACGGGCCCGTTGGCGCAGTGGTACGTACCTCCTGAGCCAGAGGTCGCGGGTTCGACCCCCACCCGGGACAAACGTTTATCAGTAGGGCTAAAATGACGGCAACGAGATAGCACGAGATAGTTTGTCGCGCGCCTTCCAACCAATCAGCAGTCACGCGCGCTATCTACGAGCGGATCTGATTGGTCGAAAGTAATGCGAGAAACTATCTCGTGCTATCTCGTTGTAGCATGTTAGCCCTACTGATAAGCAGTAGTGATTGTTCTGTGTCTGGGTGACATATAAATAGAGTACTAGCTTTCCGCCCGCGACTTCGCCCGCGTGGACTACACGACGTTATCCCGCGGGAATGTGATAATTTTTCGGGATAAAAAGTAGCCTATGTTCCTCTCCAGGCTACAAAGTATCTGTGTCCCAAATTTTAGCCAAATCTGTTCAGCCGCTTTGGCGTGATTGAGTAACAAACATCCAAACATCTAAACTTTCACATTTATAATACTACTAGCATTCCGCCCGCGGCTTCGCCCGCGTGGACTACACGACGTTATCCCGCAGAAATGTGATATATTTCCGGGATGAAAAGTAGCCTATGTTCCTCTCCAGGCTACATAGTATCTGTGTCCCAAATTTCAGCCAAATCCGTTCAGCCATTTTGGCGTGATTGAGTAACAAACATACAAACATCCAAACATATAACGCCGCCCGCGGCTTCACCCACGTGGACTACACGCACGCACGACGTTACCCCGCGGGAATGTGATATTTTTCCGGGATAAAAAAGTTGCCTATGTTCCTGTCCAGATGTCCCAAAGTTCAGTCAAATCCGTTCAGCTGTTTGGCGTGATTGAGTAACAAACATACAAACATCTAAACTTTCACATTTATAATATTATAGTAGGATATAGGAAGTAGAATGTAATATACTCCGCTGTTTCTGATATCCGTAACACAAGTGCTTAAGCTACTGTTACAACCCCTTTATTCACAAACCGTCGGAAATGGACGCGACAGCGGAATATGCCCTGTCACTGTTACGCCCGAATTCTCGAACGCAAATCATCTTTGGGAGCGTCTCAAACATCATGGCATCTCTTTCATACGTTTGACATTTAAAGTGACAGGGCGATGTTTGAGACGCTCCCAAAGATAAGTAGCGTACGAGTATTCGGGCATTAGAGTGTCACTGTAAGATTAGCACAGAATTTGAATCCGGCATCTTTCCGAAGGGTTGTGAATCAGGGATAATGCTGGTGATGTTGATCTCACAACGAAAATAATTTTAAATCCAATTGAATTCTATTGTTTTTTTCGCACATGTGCGCACGTTCCAAACATATCAGTTATGAAATGCAAGTATCAAACTCACTTGTTTTTAATTCTTTGAACTTTATTTCAAGCAACTATTGTCACAAAAAGACTAATTTCCTTGTAATAAATAAATAAACACAAGTTAACAGTTTAATTTAAGTAAAAAACTCGAGAGTACTAGTAGGTATAATCGGTGGCTAACCAACCCCAACCAGTGAAATGATCGAGCCTTTCACTCTAACTTAATCGAGAATAAACCTTAAAAACATGAGACAAAGAATTCATATTCGCTAAACAAGTCAAGCGAAGGTAAAGTTATAATACATAAGAAACCAGAAGCTCATATTTATGTCATCTTCAAATTATTTTAAAATGCATATTTTTGGTTGGATGTCGTTATAACCTTATTTTTAGATACGAGTGTAACGATGCTGATAAGCTTTGGTTTCCTAGGATAACGGTGCCGTCATATAGCGGCCGTATTACAACGGTGAATGACGTCACTAGAACGTTGTCTATGTTAACAAAATGGCGCGGTTTCCTAGAGAGCGGTATTTAACACCGTAACGTCAAAAAGCGGTGCCGCCATTTGCATGACGGCCGTCTTGACGGCGTCGGATGGTTCGTGAACGTTTTTCTCGATAGCGGTGAAGCCATTTTTATAAAATATTGTATTATTTTGACGGGATGACAAAAAATAGTTCCAACTCCAACTGGAGCAGCGAAGACGACAAAATTTTAATAGATTTCGTACGTAGGTAACCATAAACCTCCTGTACCACGACATTTTAATAAATCGTTTTCCGCCATTCGACTATTTTCCTCTTCTGATGATAGTTCATCCTCCAAGTAAATTATTAAAGCTAAATCAAGGTCGTCCATTTTCTTTGCTGGATACGTTTCGTTTGACGTTTGTTTAAAAAGACGGTGTGTTGATACGGCCGTGGAACTGTTACTTTCCACATGTCGTCACCGTAAAGACGGCCGTCTTTTTGCGTCCGTAATATTACGGCCGCTATATGACGGCACCGCTATCCTAGGAAACCAAAGCTTTACGTTCCAGTCTTATGGCTGGTTAGAAACTCCATTGTTGTACCTACTGGCCATCTATTTTGTCCTGTACTTACCGTTTCTTTCGGAATTTAAATTCAAATTCTTCGTTCCACGTGCCCTGTTCAGCATTTTGATTCAGTCCTACCCAAAACATCGTGCTGTACAGAGCTCGTGAGCGATACAGTTCTGTTATAAGTGAAAATTATGTGATGGCTATCTAAAAAGCCAATAATTATATTGTAAACAGTTTAAAATGTAACAGTTCCTATTCGTGCTATTACATATTTCTAATTTACCATAATTAAAACAAGTCTCCAAGTGATGAAACAATCTATTATTCTCTACAAAATCTACTAATTGAATACTGTGCGGTGACTTCCGACGCCCCGGCTAGTGTACCGCTGGTCGACGAAGGGGTTCCGTCACACGAGTATACATATATGCAGACTAGTTGTTTTTCTGGTATTATTTACACTTTAAAAAATATATAAAATAAATAAACACCAAAAAACATACTTTTTATCCACAACGGGGTGGCACTTAGCTTTCGTCACACACACGTGGAGATAAAGAAAGCGTACTTGTTGCACAGCGAATCCTCAACCACTGTGGCTATGCTATATTATTTCTTCTAGAGTTCCGCCCGCGGCTTCGCCGGCGTGGAGTACAAGAGATACTTTTCCAAGGCCAACTCTACCTATGTACCAAACTTCATCAAAATCAGTTAAGTATTTTAGGCGTAAAAGCGTAGCAGACACACAAAATTACTTTCGTATTTATAATATTAATTAAGTAGGGATTAGGGTTACACAACAATGCTGAAAACTTCGTTGTTATGTCGTCAGACTTAGATAAAATGGTGGTAAGCCAAACGGACTTAAGAACAAGTCCTATCAAGTAGTGCCGACACCGAGCAGTGATCGTAATTTATTCAGTCACCCTCCGAAGAAATAATTGTATAGAAAACGATTATGATTTGACTGCGTTGTGTAATTGTTAAAATGTTTTCCTTTTTGTATAAAAAATGTATTTTTAGTATTCTAGATGGTGAATTCCCAGTGTTCAGTAAAATCTAAGTTGATTTTTGTAACACTGATAGTATATAAGTTTTGTTGTAACATCTTTGTATATTATAAATAAAAAAAAAACAACCGATGTACAAGTTATACCTAAACACGAGTTACTGAAAATAACTTTTACTGTACACCTGAGTCAAGATCAAGGTTGACCTCTCGCAAATCGTGATTAATCCGTTGGTTGTTTGTTTATAATTAGCTCTGCCTATTATACAGTTTTACTGTCGAGTGACTTACATTACATTTAAATAATCTATGCTGAGATTAGTTAAGATACTATGAATGAAGTTAATAAGGATTTCTGGTATTTTTTTCTGAAGCTTCCCGTCGTTCTTTATTAAGAGCGGATAAACTTCAAAAAAATATTCAAACTTTCCTTTTTCGTGCATTACTTAATGTTTTCTTTTTTTCGCGACAAATGGCAGTCCAATCTAACCATAACAAAATTCAATAAAATACTTAGGTTCAGCGGTCTAGCTTCAAAACTTAACAATTAAACTAGGTGACAAAGTTTTTTCTCATCTACAACGGCGTAGCACTTAGCCAGACTTAGCTTTCATCACACATAAGGCTGAAGGTGGAAGCGCACTACTCCCGAAATCCTCAACCACCGAGGTACTGGCTTGGCTACTTTTCTTATCTCTAAACTGCCGGAACACAACGATGATGAATGATTAGCTAGCCAGGCGGACATCGAACAAGTCCTACCAGCCAAACTGAATGCAATATGTACCCCGACTGCCAATCGAACCCGGGATCTCTGGGTCTGATACCGGTGGTGTGTGTATCACTAAACCACAAAGCGGTCAAAAGTTACAGTTATATTTAAAAAAACTAGATATCTGAAACAAAAGAATTTGGTCAAAAGAAAGCTCTATTCACACTGTAGTAGGTACTTATATAAAGGCTATTGAACGTACGCTTACAAATCAATTTTACCACGTTTTTAGTAGGTTGCTTTCTTGTTCGTACGCAAATTTTGCAAACGATTTTATACTAGCTTCCCGATGAGCACATAGGTCAGAACTGGATGACAATGCAATATTACGGTATCTATCATTGAGCTGATCTGATGATGGAGCCGGAAGAACGCCACAGGAACTCCATGATGACACCGTGCTACCCCATCGTGTTTGGGTTCGTTAGAGTTGTCTTGACACGTACTCTGACGGGAGATGAGGTTCAGGGTCTGATGTTGAAGCCGGAAGGCCATGCCATAGGAACTCAATATTGAAACCATGCAACCCAATCGAGTTTGGGCTCGTTTGAATCGTCTTGACGAATACTCTATTGGAAAATATTTATGGTCTGTTTTAAAAACGTGGATTTTAAAAGATAATATTTTAAAAGAAAAAATCAAAAATAAAAAAAAGAAAAAAAAAAGAAAAAGAAAAAAGAAATCTACTTACTTACCTCTAAACTTTTTATTTTACTTTTGCCCATAGATCACCGACACGAGTCATCCAAAAAAATCTCCTTCATTAAAAAATAGACTGCCACTCGATACGAAATCAATTAACTTTTTTATCAATTAGAAAAAAAACGCTTGTGAAGGGATTGCCTACATGACCAGTAGTTTTGTTTTCTCATTTGCGAGCACAAACAATTGCAGTGTCTTGGAGAACACACGTCAAGACCTCAAGACAGGCAATTAAAAACAAATTCAGATTAAAAAAACTTAAAACTTAGATTTTTTTAATTAGTGTTCGCAAAGAGTTTCTATGTCGGAAGAAAATAGTTTGTAGCGTACTTTTTAGTTTTCCTTTTTTGTGATAGTATGATTAGCAATATAAAATTACAATGGCGCCAGTATTTAGCAGCATCATTAGGTAAAGTACCTACTTTAATTTTATTTATTCCGAAGTTAAATATAAATATAACTTTTTATATTGTTGTTTAAAATTACACAATTAACTGTGAAAAGCGATAAGTTATTATGATGGTATTTTAATAACATTAAAATTCCAAAATTTTATTCATTTTCATTGATTGCAATACCAGCGACTTCTATAGCTTGTTCCTTTCTTGCCAATAAATACCAACTTATTTTTGTTTTACTTACACTTATCTTTTATTTGATATATTTGTTTTTAAATATCTTAATTAGAAAAGTTCCCATTTCATTTATTATTGCTTCAACTATGACTGAAATATCTTTGAAAATTATTTGTACTAACAGGTTTATTGAGAAGAAGTGAGACTTACCGCCGGTTTCTGTAACGCCAATCAAAATTAAAATTAGCTAACAGACTTTTAACAGACTGTCACAATTAATTCCTAATTAGAAGCACCTTGGGTTTCTGAAACGAAAATTATCTCGATAAGTCTGCGCGCGGTCAAAATCGAGAATACTAATCTTTTCCATAAGCATAGAACAATAAAATGAACTGTAACTGTAACTAGCGCCAAGAACGCCCCGGCACTGACAGACTGTTAACAGACTGTTGACAGTCTGTCACATTTTTTGTTCAGAAACCCAAACTACAATTAATTGGAGATTAATTGGGAATTAGGTAATTTAATTTTAATTGGCGTTTCAGAAACCAGCCGTTAGTGACACAATATGATCATGTACGACATAATGTAGGTACAATCACGACCAATAATATGTATTCAACATAATATATAGAATAGAATAGAATAGAATAGAATAAAGTTTATGTGGGTCCCAAAAACAATTTTACAATATTAGATAGGTAAATATAAACAACGAAATAAAACTAACAAGTAAATCTAAAAAAAATATACAAAATTAAATAAGTTTGGTACACCAAAAAGGCCTCTGCTCAGTCTAAGCCGTGACATATCATATTACAGTATTGAATAACTTCTGTGACACTGATAGTTTTCCGTCGGAACGCTTCAATGTGACAAAGTTCTATGTTGTATACTAAATAATATTGTTTAATATCTGTGGAAACTTTTAAAATGGCCCTCAGTAATATAGTTACCTACATTTACACTGTTAACTAGCTGTAAGTTTTCCTTAACATAAATAAAATAAAATAAATAAAATACATATTATTGCTCGTGACTGTACATAAGTCGTTCATGATCATATCCACAGAACACGGTTTTTTTGTGTTCATAACATTGCCTGCAGTATGAAGCCCTTTATTGCCCATGGGCCACTCAATAAAAACTACTGGTCCCTTCAAGGGCATTAAATTTGAATTATAATTTATAAGTTATAGTACCTCTGCATCTACTGGCTGAGTAATAGGGCACAAGGGCAGGCTTCAAATACTTATTGCTACTACGCGGAACTTTTTCATCGAGTACGGAAATAAATAATATCTTTGAAAACCATGGAAATTCAAACGAAGTCGCATGCAAGAGCTAGTGAGAGATAAAATCTAGCCATCTGTTGGACAATGCAGATCAACCAGTTTCCCTTGACGACTATTATGGAATTATAATATCTGTGTACTTTATAAATATTCTATTTAATTAGTATTCAATTCCCCGCATTGAATCAGTTTCCTAGCGTGATTTTTATAGTAGTCTTACGATTGTTATAAATTATTCTTCCGTTTTAATGCAGGATTATGTTAACCATGTTAATTTGATATTACTTAATCAATGTCGTATTTTTTATAACTGTTAACTATGTAAGTAAAGTCGATGTTACTATTAGGTTCGTAGTTTTTATAACCGTTAACAATGTGAAGTCGACGTTAGGTACTTAGAAATATAGGTTCTCAAAAAATCTACTTTTCTGATCCTTTTGATACATACTTACTTTCAACTAAGATAGTTTTCTAAGTAATTCATTCTCTTCTGCAATTATTTATGTTAGTCAATGAAAACAAAAATATAGCGCCGTCAAAAATATAGTTTTACAATAACTTAACTTTAAGATTTACTTAAGAAATCATCAAAACGACTAATAAAAATGAACCTACAGAAATACACACTAACCATAAATTTTATCTGCACCTGGTATTTTTTAGTTGTCAGAAGATATGTTTTGTTTCTCCACTAATATTTTCCTGTTACTCTTGCAGCAAGCTACGGAAGCCTGTGCACGGGGATGTCAATGGGGTGGACGTCCCCCGTGCTCCCCCAGCTGCGGGGAGTCAACTCCCCTCTGGCAAGGGCACCCACTCTTCAGGAGGAGTCCTGGATCGGATCCTTGCTGGTGCTAGGGGGACTGTTCGGTAATATCAACGCTAGTGTCAAAAATGGTAACCGGAGCCATTTTTTCTTTTGCAAGATTTTTTTTCATTATGTTTATATAGATAAGAAATAGAAACAGGCCCATTACCGAACCCAGCGGTATCCCTGTTATCAGATGAGATTTAGTTAGAGTTTGAAATGCTGAATTAAGTGTTAAGCTCTGCTCAATAGACAAATACAAACATATATAAGTATCTATGTGATTTATATGGTTCACCATGGTCAAAGAATATATACACTTTGCCATGGTGCCAGCAGCATTGCATAACTATTATGCAAATTTTGATCCACGGTTAGACCCATTATCTTATCTGATATTTCTTGCAAAAGTTTGTGGTCACACTTGACAATTTTAAGTGAATCCATACTACAATAACAAAGCTTCATTTCAATTGACCTATAGGTATGATAAAAAGTTCAGTCAATTAACATTAAATCGCCTGTTAACCCGTAGGTACACAACTTATCTCACGGTGATAAGTCAATGTCATGCAATTTAACACGTTAGGTTGGAATAACATTTAAATAATTAATCGATTTTGGACAAAAAATGGCTAATTGTGTTTCTTCGATTGTAAAAAGCTGTAACTACGTAGATAGGATATAGGAAGACCCGAAACTTCGTTTCGCGTAACAATTAGGTAGGTACCTAAGAACGTAAATCTTCAAGTACTTAAGTACCTACTTAGCGAGTTTTATGTGAATCTGTAATAAAATGTAGGAATCTATTAAAAAACATTGGTACTTAGATAAAACAACCATTTCCAAACTCGAAATACATTTAAAGCCACTGAAATCAATAATCTTATTCCAGTTCCAGGTATACCTAGGTACTTACCTTTATTTAATTTACCAATCCAACACGTTGTTTGATTCAGTAATTTAGGATCTGTTCAACCCCAGGCCCCCTGATCACCGTACCGCTGTCGAGGCACATCGGGCGCCGATGGATCATCATGGGAACCAACATACCTCTGCTTCTGGGCTGGCTGCTGGCAGGCGTCGCCACTAACCTAGAGACCCTGTACGCCGCCCGTCTGATGTGGGGGTGTGCCACCGGCATGCAGTTCGCCATGATACCCATCTATATAGGAGAGATCGCTGAGGTAAGTGACTCTACTAAACTTGTTATGTCTTTTTACACCTCTAAATTTTAAACAATATTATAAGTTTCAATAAGAACAATGTTTATCTATGGGGTCATCCACGAATCACGAATAAAAATCAGCTGTTCCATACATTTCTTGGTTGGCCCCGTAATAAAAATTGTTCGTATCTATTGATTTGATGGACACTATCATCCTCTAAAATCTTTGTAGGTACTATAATTTGACCGTTACCGCTGTGCACCTCCCCGCCTACACGAGCGTACCTAATGAGGTGCACAGCAGTAACGGTCAAACTATGATTAAAATTTAGAGGTGTATACTACTTACCGCTATGGGTCATCAAAGGTACTAAAATACCTCTCCTGCTCGGCTGGCTTCCAGCCGGTGGCGTCGCCTGGAGAACCTGGACGCCGCCCAGCTGCTCTGGGGTTGAGCCACCGGCATACAGTTCAACATGATCACAGAATAATATTTGTCTATGATACCCATCTATAGAGGAGAGATCGCTGAGGTAAGAGACTCTACAGAAATTGTTATGGCTAACATACTACCGCTAGATCGTCATGGGAACCAACATTCCTCTTCTACTGGGTTGGCTTCTAGCCGGCGTCGCCACTAATCTGGAGATGTGGGTCAGTTCGCCATGATAACTATTTATGAAAGAGATTACCGAGGTAAGAAGTTTCTTTATTATTAGCTTCACCAACATTGCCAGTGAATGTGGCTCATCAATATGTAGGGATGCGACACCGGCATGCAGTTCGCGATGATTTCCATCTATATAGGATAGATCGCCGAGGTAAAAAAATACTGCAAAACTTGCTACGGCTAATATCTATACTTCTATACTAATATTATAAATGTGAAAGTGTGTTTGTTTGTTTGTTTATTTGTTTGTTTGTTTGTTTGTTTGTCCGTCTTTCACGTCAAAACGGAGCAACGGATCGACGAGATTTTTGGTAAGGAGATAATTTGAGAGCTGGAGAATAACATAGGCTACTTTTTATCCAGGAAAATTATAAAATAAAAATGGTAATTTTGTATAGAAAACCGTTAAGCTGTCATACTTCACACAACAGTCATTTCTTAGCAGCTTCCAAAGGCGAAAAAATTCTACATGTTCCAAACATAGATGTATTATTCCTGTAGATGGATCACAAAAATAAGCTATAACTCACCCATCCTTTACCCCTTCTAACACTATCAAATTGTCATAAGATAGAAAGAGACATACATGTTAATCTGTTGCGTCGTAATTAGTGAATGTCTCCATTTTGACTATGCAATGCTAGATGACATTAGATGATGATGATGCAATGATAGTGCTGTGGTTTTTTTTATTACAAATTATCGATAAAACATTTAAAAATAAGTTAAATGCAATGCGATACATAAAATTACAATGCATATGTATATATCGCAGACGTAATGTATATTTCACCGTATTACATAGCAACTAGCTGTATTGGAAAACAGCACCACATTGTAATGCGGCGGATTCAAGATACGCCGTATTCAATACGGCTGATCGAACAACGCCGCATTGAATAGAGCGCTTCGCGCTTTTCAATGCGGCTAGAGACTTAATGTAATTGGGCGGTTCATAATCCGCTTTTCTGACAGTTTTTAGTACTAATCGTGTCCAAAGTGCTCACGGCCTTAGAATTTTGTTTATGCTATGAAACTTCGGCATAGGTCGAAAAATGGCAAAAGTTTCTTCCCTCCAGACAAAAGCGCACGCTCAGCTGATCGATCTAGTGTGGCAGAATATTTTTTTTATAATTCGACGTATGCTATGCTCCAAAGAGAAAGTTGTTCAGTTTCTTGGTCTATGCAAGCCCTTTAATTTTGAATCAGTGCCAAATATGAAGTAGGTACTATAATTATACTTGAGGAGATCGATGGCTCATTGGTACGCGCATTCTGCATCCGGTGGTTGATGTTAAGCAACATTCGTTGCGGTTGGATATCTGAATGGTGACCCAAAACTTTATTATCTTGGTCTCCTCTGTGCTTCGGAAAGCACGTTAAGCCGTTGGTCCCGGTTGCATTAGCAGTCGTTGGCACCCTCACCCATCAATCCGCATTGGCTTCGCGTGGTGGGTTATGGCACTTATGGCCCGTTCAACCTGTGGTGTTTTCATGCACAAGGGAGGCCTATAGCCCAGCAGTGAGGACATTAATATGATAATGATGATAATTATACTATTTATACTAGGAGGTATAGTCGTAAAACTGAACGAGATTTCTAATCAATTTATTAAATTAAATAATCTGCTGAATGATATCAAGTAACAAATACAGATTTCACGCTAATTTTTATACTCTTAAACAATTTGCTTTAATAAGTGCATCGAGCATATTCTTGTTTGTTGCGAAGGTCTCCAATCGTCACCTTTTTTTACGTTTCTTATTCACGTTTCCTTTAGGTACATCGACGGCGGCGCGGCGGTGGGAAATCTGTTTAAAATTGAGAAAAATTAAGTTTAAATACAAAATTGTTAATACTACAATTTTTTATCGATATTACATAATAAAATCGGACTACAACACTATCAGGTTGGTCAAATGTCAAAAAATCCCAATTGGCTTTAAATTATATATTTTTAGCCTAAAAACACCCGATTTTCTTCAACCAAGTCAATGTTAAACTGTGTATACACGTACAGCGGTTTAGTTTTTGCAAATACGGACCAGTAAGCTATAAAAATGTGTTCGCAAAAACACAAAACAATGAGTGTGACTTACCTCTGAAATGATATGTGTTCATTATTCTCTTTCAAAACACTCACTCTGCTTGAATAACCGAGAACAGTACAGGCCATTCTTAACAAACAACAGATTTACCGCACCACACCATCAAATCTTTCTATATTTTACGACTAAAAAAGATTTTCTTTCTGAAGCATTTGTAACCAGCTGGTTATCAAACAAATATGACGTTTACTTTCAAGTGGCGCGCAGCTCATTAAGACGCACACGTTGGGCTATTGTTATCTCTTTTTAACACACGAAATGTCGCCATTTGAGAGACGAGAGTCGATTATAGAAGGAATCGTTCAAATTTTTATGCTCCATCTACAGGAATAATACATCTATGGTTCCAAAGAGAAGGTATGTCAAAGAGTATGTAATCACTGACATTTTTGCCGCTTAGGATTTCTTTTTATTTTAACAAGTGACATTGTGTCAGGCAGTTGATACGAAGTTCGTGTCCAATAAAATTTATATGGCAAAACAACGTTTGCCGGGTCAGCTAGTATTGTGTGATCCTCTGTGGCCGGACCACATATCAGTACCCAGATGCTATATAGTGCAATAACAGCTACCTGTAGTCTACTTTCATAGGAATGTATTAAAATTAAAAGTACCTCAACAGATTATGAAATATTCAGTAGCTTTTGTGGTCCGGCTGCAAAGCAGTGCTCTCTGGCCGGACCACCTCGAATTCAGAAAAGTGTGATGCACTTTCCAAGAAACTAATACCTCAAAAAAAGCTACTTAAAGAGTACCTTCCATACATACAAGTGTGGTACGATAGAAGTCATTGGTTCCGAAGTTACTAGTCGTAGATTGTGGTCCGGCTGGAGAGTATACTCTGCAGCAAGTCATTTTGATAATTTTAAATACTATCGATACGAACCTATTTAAACATAATCTACCTTTTCTCTACCTCTCGTTGCTACTATTTTTTTTCTCGTGAAGCTATTAATTTGTTTGATTGTCCGCAAAATATGTGGCGCGGCTAGGGAGAACAACTTTTGCGCGAATAAAAAGAAATTTGACTTTTTCTTCATAACAACCAATACTGCATAAAAAGTACTTTATAAAAAAACCTTGTCTTCATTTGAAATCTTTTGTTTTAAGTTCCACTAACGACTTACAGGAGGTTCGCTTGCATTATTAAGGAGAATGGGCAAGAATAGGTTCACCTGTTAGGTATTACTTACCTATTTTATAATAAGTAATAGGTGAATGTTCAGGTAAATAAAGACCAAATAAATAAAAACAAATCATAAATTCCTTAACCAAATGGACTCCCATTATTTTTGAATCACTTATGTACTAATAAAAAAAACAAAAATTCGTCTTCTTATTAACTAGGTAAGTACCATTTAAAAAAATCAAACTAAAATATATCTTATTCTTTAATCTTATTAACTATTAAAAAATAAAACAATAGTATATTATGATACAGGTGAGCTTAGGTTGCTCATTATACACGAGGCTGTGGGTTGCAGCCCGAGCCGCAGGCGAGGGCGTAAATCAGCCGAGTGTCTAGTGAGTAAGTTGCTCACGAGTTTCATACGCACTTTTTCAACACACTTGCGAGGAAACAAACATTTATTGCATACATATTGTATTAACCTAATATTAACAAAGGGAAAAAGCGCGCAATTTTTTTTTTTTGTACGCGCCAAATGTGAGGTGATTGATTACATACAGCCATACAGCTTACTTCAAAATAATTAAGTATAATAATAGTGATAAAATGCAAATTTTTTATAACAAATTATTGTGAATTATAAATAATTTGATAATAAAATATACTTAATTATGTTTTTTGTCTTAATTAGGGACACATTTATTTATTCTAAAAACGTAAATGGATTTCCAGCCGTATAAAACCTCTTTGTTGTTACAAAAAAAGATCTGTATCTATTAAAGCTGAAATTGAAAATGCTATGTTGACTCGCATATAACTTGCAGTTAGGTACTAACTTAACTTTGTAGGGATACTGTATTACCCGGTTTAATTGAAAAGTCTCTATTTACTCGCATATAATTTGCAGTTAGGTACTTACTTAACTTTGTAGGGATAATTCTATTACGCAACTAGTACTGTAATATTATTATGCACGCGTGGGTTATAGTTCGGTTTATGGCCCTAAGATCGATGTAATAAGGCTCACTTTATGAGCAAGTATGTTGAAAAAATATATCTTAAATTTCTATACTCAAGTGTCTTACTTACAATATTGTAAAGGACAATGGGTAACAGCGTACCCAGACACGAAAATAGATCAAACATTATGGGTTATATCTATATCGGATTTTGTTGCTCTCTTAAAGTAGAGCGGAAGCCTCGGTTTTGGCCACTGTGCCGGTTTTGTGGGCAAATTTGTATGAGACCCGTCCCCCCCCCCCCCCCCCCCTCCAAGATACCTTTTATGTGCGTCGACAATTTCATACGTATCTATAAAGAGATTAATAGCTATAATTTCAATGTCAAAATCATTTTTTTTTTAATAATTTTGGTTTTACTTTTGTAATAAATAACAATTTTGAAAATAATATTTTCCCAGAATTCAAAATTTTGTTTTGCACGAAAATGAGCTGTCATAAGACATTAAACAAATGAAAGTGAAAAAAAACTATATCCCAAGGGAACGGTACTTTTCCCTGAGTTAAAATACCGTATAAAATTTTCCAGGCCAGAGCTCAATTTATCGCGATCGAGTCAGCCGTTTTGTGTGACTGAGCCACAAATATCCAAACTCAGTATGTTTGATATTCCCCCCTCTACACATTAGTGGAGACTTTTTTTAACTTTGCTAAGGCAGAACATTTTTAAACCTGACCAGTATCCTACATATCAATTTCCATACTCCTTAGCCTAGAAATGTGGAAGTTTCCATATAAAATTTAACCCCCCTTTCTACCCCCTTAGGGATGAGATTTTTGCTTTACTTACATGGAACTGAAACTGAAAAATATTGTTTTAATCAAACATATTCGTGTAGGGTGTCTATAGAGAGAGACGTCTTTAAAAACCGCCTCCAAAAAAAGACATCAAAAAAGTAAGAAATAATCCCTCACCAAATAACGTAAGTACTTTGAAGTCGGGCGTGAAACATGTAAGTACAATTTTTTGTTAAAACCCGCCCGACTTCAAAATACTTACGATATTTGGTGAGGGATTATTTCTTACTTTTTTGATGTCTTTTTTTGAAGGCGGTTTTATTTTTTTATAAAAATAATTTTTATTTTACTCTTTTTAGTGCATCATGCAGACAATTTACGTGTATTCTGGTAAATAGGTGTGTGATCAAATTGAGAACCTCCTTTTTTGAAGTTGGTTAAAATACCTTAAGGTATCCCCTTTCCAACAAAACAAGAATCATCTAAATCCTACTAATATTATAAATGTGAAAGTTTAGATGTTTGGATGTTTGGATGTTTGGATGTTTGTTACTCAATTACGCCAAAACGGCTGAACGGATTAGGCTGAAATTTGAGACATAGATACTTTGTAGCCTGGAGAGGAACATAGGCTACTTTTTATCCCGAAACAGTATCAAATTCCGGCGGGATAAATTCGTGTAGTCCACGCGGGCGAAGCCGCGGTCGGAAAGCTAGTCGGTTTATAAACAAAGGAGTTATGCCTAAAATTACGGAATAAATTCACAGAAAGTGGTAACGAAAACGACAGTATTTACAAGATTTCCTGAAAACTACTGAACCGATTTCAAAATTTCAAATATGTGACCAACTTGGGAAAAACCTGTTGTTATGACGTTTGAATCATTTCAATCGGTCCATCCGTCTTCGAGTAATCGGCGGACATACACAATAAAAAAAAACATACATACAGACGAATAGAGAACCTCCTCCTTTTTGAATTTGAAGTCTGTTAAAAATTACAAAGATTTTTCAAACTTTTTTTTTAAAGTCAATCTTTTGATATATATAGCCTTCCAAAATGGTAAAATAGGTTTCCTCCCCCCGCCCTTCTAACTTTTGAATTAAATTAGTGAAATAATCTCGTAAAAATATACTTTATTTTTTAGTTTGAACGATATATATTACGCACTTTTTGAGATATAACACATTTTCAAAAACCGCAAATGTAACTTTGTCATTCATACAAACTTTATGAAAAACAAAGTTGTATTTTGCTGACGAAAAATGGTTGTTATTGAAATTTTTAAATTTTGTGCACAGTGCCTATAATGGAAGATGCCACTACTGCTGCAAAAATGCCTAACACAGCAATAATAAAATTTGTACAGGAGAATGGACAACTTGGACAAAATATTGGAGCCCTTTGGGCTATATGTCATTGAAAAGCAACCAATTAGAGAAACATTTCTTTGTATGACGACGATTCTGGAATCCACTTAGAAAAAAAGCTAATTATAGATTTGGCTTCAAAGTATTTTTTTTTTAAATAAGAGTTATTTTTTGTACATTGTGAGCTATTTTTAGGAAACTTGGCAAGAAAAACCATGTACATATCTTAAATACCATGTAAATAATAATATAAACCAAAATAACGTCACTGTGCCATTGGTGCATTATAACTCAATGCACTGTGCATGCTTGAAGTGAACGCGCTCCGCCACCATGAAGTGTGTTCGAACATTTTTGCCCATTCTCCTTAATAATGCAAGCGAACTTCCTGTAAATCGTTAGTGGTACTTAAAACAAAAGATTTTAAATCCAGTCATGCTTTTTTTATAAAGTACTTTTTATGCAGTATTGGTTGTTATAAAGAAAAAGTCAAATTTCTTTTTATTCGCGCAAAAGTAGTTCTCCCTAGCCGCGCCACATATTTTGCGGATAATCAACCAAATTAATAGATTCACGAGAAAAAAAATTGTAGCAACGAGAGGTAGAGAATAGGTAGATTATGTTTAAATAGGTTCACGTATCGATAGTATTTAAAATTATCAAAATGACTTGCTGCAGAGTATACTCTCCAGCCGGACCACAATCTACGACTAGTAACTTCGGAACCAATGACTTCTATCGTACCACACTTGTATGTATGGAAGGTACTTTTTAAGTAGGTATTTTTGAGGTATTAGTTTCTTGGAAAGTGCATCACACTTTTCTGAATTCGAGGTGGTCCGGCCAGAGAGCACTGCTTTGCAGCCGGACCACAAAAGCTACTGAATATTTCATAATCTGTTGAGGTACTTTTAATTTTAATACATTCCTATGAAAGTAGACAACAGGTAGCTGTTATTGCACTATATAGCATCTGGGTACTGATATGTGGTCCGGCCATAGAGGATCACACGCTAGTATTAAAATAAGAAGGCCGAGGTAATATGAAAACTGATTATAACTACCCATTTATATAGGAGAGATTGCCGTACAGAGAAGACCCTTTACAGGAACAATTTCTACAAGGCTGGATTATCAGTTCCATTACTCTAAGTCTACTGCTGGGCTTATTGCTGGCTGGCGTCGCCACTAACTTAAAAGTTTTTAGTCGTGGGGTTGGTTGGCATGCAGTTCAAAAGTTGCAGTTGCTCAGTGGATCAATGTTTAAAGACGGTAAAAAAAGAACACAGATGTCCCGCTACCGTTTTTACCTATACGGCTTATGACTGATATTAATTTTTTTGATGCTTAACTTCAAACAATGATATTTTCTTCTCCAGGACAAGATCCGGGGTTCCCTCAGCGCCTTATTCTTGCTATTCATCAACGTGGGCTTTCTGCTGGCGTACGCAATCGGGCCGTTTGCCAACTACTGGGGTTTGACGGCGGCAGGCGGCATCCTGTCCCTGTTCTACGTGCCTTTCACCTGGCTCATACCTGAGTCACCGTTCTTCTTAGTTTATAAAGGTTTGTGTCATGGATTTGTGTCTTTTGACTTTTACTTTATATTAATATCATTCCAATGCATGGTTCTGTTCTGTAAAATATACCTATGTCTCTTTCCACTGTAAAATAGTAGCGCAGAAGTGGCGTCAGTCCTGCTACAAAGCACGATCATGGAAGCTATGTAATTACTTAAATGTATACAATCTTTGTTTTGGAGTTTGAGATATTAAGCTCTGCTCTGGCGATTTCAAAAATTCTTAGATCAGTGGAAATCTCTATTATTTCTTAAATTTTATCCCGATGATCTACTGGAAAGAGTATTGTACTATTATCTGCGTGGAGTAGGAGTGGAGGTTTTTAGCTATTTAAATAAAAATTTCTCTTACCTTGTCATGCAGGTCGTTCCGAAGAAGCCTCCTCAGTGTTGCAGCAGTTACGCGGCACTTCCAGAGAAGCTGTCCAGCCCGAACTCGAGGCCCTGCAGGCGATGATAGCGCGCGAGTTCAAGGAGGAGCCGCGTATCAGCGACCTGTGGGCTACTAGGGGGAACTTGAAGGCCTTGGGTGAGGATCATGAAGACTGGTTAGATGCATTGAACTTACGCAACAGGGATATTTTGTTGAAATTCTGGTCTTTGTTGTAACTAAACTTACGTAGTTACTTTGAGATTTTAGTGGTGTTTAAACTCAGTCTGAAAATGGTTACTCAATGGTTTAATTGCAAGGTAATTTTAGTGATTAATCACCTCTTATACCTACGTTTAAACGCTCTTAAATAATCATGCTTCAAAAATCCCATATAAAAGACATCAACGACGACCTTACTGGACACCATAAATTGAACCAACTTTGATTAACGACCTTGACGTTTTATTTGCATATTATTTTGATCATCACCTTAATCTATTCCTTCTTATGTTAGATTTTTAATCATGATTTCTTAAAAAGTAAGTATTAAATAATGATGATCTTAAGCTACACTAAACTGTTCCTAAAATGACAATATGTAGTCATCTCCAACACCCGTAGGAGATGAGTATTTTAAAGTGAATAAATTTAGAATATGAAAGTTTAAGTAGCTTTTTCTCCACTGAAAATATGAAAGTTTGTTGATGCATATAAAGCCTAGGTATTAAGCTTTTTGATATCGAAACTAGACTCAGTTTCGACTTAACTACAGTCATATAAGTACTTATATACCTATATAATAATATCTTCACAGACAAAATAATGACCTCCATAATTAGTATGACTCCAAACCTCTCTAAGCTAATGCAAGGCTTTCCATTTCCAGGTATCTGTGTGTTCCTCGCTATGTTGCTCCAGCTATCCGGCATCGACGTCCTGCTATTCTACATGGAGGAACTCTTGCAGAAAGTTGGTTCCACCATCTCAGCGGCCCATGGCACCATCATCATGGGAGTGGTGCAAGTGGTCACAAGCTGCATCACGCCGCTAGTAGTAGACCGGCTTGGAAGGAAGCTTCTAATGTGGACCACATCGCTTGGACTCACAATCTTCTTGGTAAGTAGGTTGCATTGCACTGCAACTTGTTACGTGTTCGCTTGGATTCACCGTCTTGGTAAGTTCCATCATCTCAGCAGCCCATGACACCATCATTATGGGAGTGGTGCAAGTGGTCACAAGCTGCATCACGCCGCTGGTAGTAGACCGGCTTGGAAGGAAGCTTCTAATAGGTTGCATTGTACTGCAACTTGTGACGTGTTCGCTTTAATTCACCATTTTGGTAAGGTCCACCATCTCAGCACACACTAAGTAGTAGTGCGTGGTAAGTACCACAGGATACTAATTAGTTACTACGTAACCAACATGCCCCTGAATTTTAAAATTCTTAGCCTGAACCACAGAACACGGAAAGATTTTTTTGCCTGAACACTCACTTCTGCCAATAAAAATATCTACCACTAGCTTTCCGTGGTTTACCCGTATGTACTCGTTCTCGTGGAAATATCGGGATAAAACAAAGCCTATGGCTCTCGGAAATAGTGTAGCTTTCTACTGGTGAAAGAATTTCAAAATCGGTTCAGTTGTTTTTGAGTTCATCCAATACAAACAAAAGATCAAAACTATCCATACCTACTACATCCATACAACTATCAGACGAGCATTACTAATTTATTGTGAAAGTTTGTGGGACCAATGGAGTAATGCATGTAACTCTGACGATGAAAATAGTGATTAATGTATTTATTGTATTGTTTAATTTTGTTTTTTTTTTTTGTTTTTTTATTGACATTTTGTAATAAGTAATTTATATATTTTTGCATTGTATTTGTGTGGTAAATGTAATTGATTTTGTGTCGTTTTTATCACAATAAATAAATAAATAATAATAATAATAATAAATAATATATAGGCCGTTTGTTTAAAGCTGGGACATATTTTATACATACTTCTTGAAGTACCTATGTCCCATCTTTAAACAAACACCCTGTATAATATATATATATATATATATAATATTATAAATGTGAAAGTGTTTTTGTTGGTTTATTTGTTTGTTTGTCCGCGATTTTTGGTGTGGAGATAATTTCTGAAGGAGAAACATAGGCTACTTTTTATGCCGGAAAAATATCACATTCCCTTAGAATAACGTCGTGTAGTCCACGCGGGCGAAGCCGCAAGCGGAAGGCTAGTGTTAATAGTATAGAAGTAAAGCTAGTAGGTATATAATATTAAATAAGACTTATGTTATCTTATGAAATATAACTTAGCAACCTCGAATTTGAAGTCGCTTTAAGGAGCTATTTCCAGTAGTGAACTCATAACCGTCGCCACAAACAGTAGGCCACTGAAAAACGCCGCCACTTTTCTGTAGTTTTCATAAGTCGTCACTTGTTTTTTATTCTAGCTTCAAGTGGTGGCATTTGTGGTGGCTGTGTGCAGCGATGGTTAAGGGTTATCAGCCAACGCATGACGTTCGTAGCATTATCCCCCTTATTCCAAAACGTGGACTAAAATAGTCCTGGTTAAAACAGGGGGCCAAGTCTGCTAACGTTAAGTCACAATCGTGTCTCAATCGTGTTTCAATTCTAGTTCAGTTGTAGTGCTTTTTTACACACTAGTTACAACAAATGTGTACTTTTTTCACAATACTACTGATGTTCACACCACACACTACATTCACATCACATCATACTGTCATAATTCTTGTAACTAGTGTTTTAGAGAGAACTACAACTGGGTGCCTACCATCAACTCTTATTGCGGTTTTGTTTAGGACCTAAACAGGGGGGCAATTGCGTAAGGTAATCGTATTAATTTGACAGTTCATATCGTATTCAATCGGCTGCAATTTGTATGGAATGACATTTATTATGATACGATATGAACTGTCAAATGAATACGATTGACTTTACGCAATTCCATAGCTGATCTGCTTCGCTATTCGTACCACGACATCTTAATATCAATGACAGCGATTCAGTGATCATTCAATGACATTTCACAGTCGCTAAGCTGACAGATCTCTTATTTGACTTATAACTCGGCCAAGCTGACATGACACCTGCAGGTTATACCCGTCCCTCTCACTCTCCGGGCATGACAGAATCGAGTGAAAGAGACGGGTAGAAGAAATAAGGACACAAATCGTTCGGTCATTCACATTTAGCAATTCATTTGCGATCCAGTTTTCAGAAGGTCGTGGTACGAAAGAAAGCAATTCATTTTAGGTACCTATTCTGCATCGCGCTATTTTTGAATCGCTGTCTTAAAGTTGATGGTAGGCACCCTGAACTACAATTGAAACACGATTGAGACACGATTGTGACTTAACGTTAGCAGACTTGGCCCCTTGGTACTAAAATGGTGCAGTCTGTCACTTTCATTTCCCAGATGAAAGACAAAATTAGCATCAGTTTTAAACCTGGTCTAACTTTAGTCCACGTACGTTTTGAAATAAGGGGGTAAATGTTTTTGTTGTGTCCACGTCAGGGCCTGATAGGCGTGTACGCCGTGCTAGACTCGCACTTCAAGGTGGACGTGGCGCACGTGGCCTTCATCCCGCTGCTATGCCTCATCGTCTACATGATACTCTTCACACTGGGTAAGTACACATACATACATCCACTGGCAATGAAACTTAGCCAAAGTGCAATTTTCATACAAATCTGATTATCAAGAATCAAGAATCAAGAATATTTATTTGCAAGCATTCACAGTACTTACTTACAAAAGTTGACAAGGAAAAAAAATGTGTGGCGTTTATGTGATGCACCAGATACTGGCATGCAAAAACGGTACCTACAGATAGAATGACGCTTTACAATATGAAACAAAAATGGTTTACCTACTTTATTGAGTCTCATTGATGACAAATTATTTGCATCTATCTACGCAGTGATATTTTTTCGCACGTTGGACATGCTTCGAAAAACACGTTCACTCAAATCACAATTTTATATACACCATTAAATTTTAATTAGTACAAAGATTTAAGGGGATGGTAGTGTCCAACAATACGATAAAATTTTACTATGGGGCCAATCGCGAAAAAAATATCAGCTGTTCCATTTCCATACAAAAGTACAACATCGACTCGACTGAAATGTATGGAACAGCAGATATTTTTTTCGCGATTTCGTTTTTGGCCCCATAGTAAAAATTGATCGATTTGATGGACACTATGTCCCCTAAAATCTTTGTAGATAAGTACTAATTAAAATTTAGGGTGTATTTTATAATTCAAAAAACCGCATTGGGGCCCGCGTGTAGGGTTATATATAGCCCATTCTATTCATCCTTCCATAAGGATGGCCTGTGCTTCAGCATTGGGGATCTTCTGATGATGATAATGGTGAAAATAAAAATTCACGCTATAAATTCTTAGGGCGCGCTTACACGACCAACTAAAATTGCGTAGTTCGTGTCAATCCTCGCCAAATATGACGTCACTCACTAGCACATCAAGCAAATTAAAGGCGATGGCAAAATGTAGCAATGTTGCTATGATACGTACGGCCACTACAATATAACGAAATATGGAGCAGAACATAATTGCTCCGTCCAGATTGACCCATTACAGTTGCCAGGCCATTATTGCCAAAAAAAATCCCGTGTACGCGCGCCTTTATGCTCGCGTAATTTGACAAAACAATTGAATTTTATTGTTTGGGTGGTCAAATGCATGCAGTGCACGTTCCAAGCTTGCTGTTAAGAGGCCGGCGACCGGTCAGCTCCCCATACTTACGTAATAATACCAATATGATTTGAAATTATAGTATTATTTTCTGTACTTGTGATAGTAGACGGATTAAGAAAGTATTTATATAGGTTTCCATTAAAAAAATAATCCTAAATAGGTACTTACCCAATAAAAGAAAATTCACTAATGATAAATATTTCACGACCAACACCAATGATCTATTCCTTCCTGATCAGAAGGTCTAAGTAGCTAAATGTCCAACATACCCCAAGAGCTATCCGATATTTTTGTAAAAAATTCAATAACAGGCCAAATTTTTGTAAACGGCCCTTAAATATAATTTTAAGAGACTATATTTTGGAATCCAACATAATATCGCATTGGAAGGTATAAAAAAAAGTTATACCCCGAAAATGGTGCAATTCTTTTAGCAAATATGCAATCACCAATTTTATCGTTAACATGTGTTTATGTTAACCATATCTAAGCACCAAAGTCGAAATCCATAAAGATATAAAACGGGAAACTAACACCCGTTTGCACTAAACTTAAAAATCGCCTAAGTCTTTTCCTAGCTAAATTAAGAGATTCTTAACAAAAAATTGCTTTGCACTAACCTTAGGACATTCTTAAATGCACTTTTGGCTATTCTTAACTTACGGGCCCAATATCGAGCGCCTAAGGCTTAAGAAATACCTATATCAGTGATTATTGTCTGTGGCATTGTGAGCAAAGAGTAGTGCGACAAGCTTTTCTGTTCCGGTGATTATCTTTGGAACTAAAACAGTTTTCATACGACAGTCCATTTTGACAGCTAATTTCGTATTGCAAGTGACTCCTGTGTCACGGCTGTCACCGGAACAGAATAGCTTGTGGCTTTTGTATTCTTGTTTGCTAGAAAGAGACACAACACATGTGACATACGTCATTCATCATTTATTTAAAAAAAATATTACAGATCGACAATCTTTTCTGTTTCCATGACAGCGGCGCTTATGTTTAGCAGCAAAACATGAAAGTATTAGCAAAATGACATTAAAAACAAAACTCGTTAGTTCTAGTTTTGGCCACCGGAACAGAAAAGGTTGCGCACTGTATTTATGTTTTTCCTGACAGTTGAGCTCAGTTGACTTTTTCTTTTCTCGGTGAATTACTCCTACCAAATAAAATAGACAATGCCTTAGCTTTTGTCTCCTTTTAACTTACCAAGGAATCAATGAGAAGTTTCAACCAAAAAAATATCCAGTGACCTACTTTACCTCGCCAGGTTTAAAATCCATAAACAATTAATATTTGAATTCATTCATTCATTCTTTTAGCAAGGTGAGGACTAATTTACGACGTAGTCTGTCAGTGCAAACAAAAATTTTAGCTCGGCTGTTTCAGGCTGTTTCTAAGCTAAGATGTATCTTATGTATGACAAGCTCAACCCGAGTTTAGTGCAAACGGGCATAACACCCGTTTGCACTAAACTTAAAAATCGCCTAAGTCTTTTCCTAGCTAACTTAAGACATTCTTAACAAAAAATTGCTTTGCACTAACCTTAGGACATTCTTAAATGCACTTTTGGCTATTCTTAACTTACGGGCCCAATATCGAGCGCCTAAGGCTTAAGAAATACCTATATCAGTGATTATTGTCTGTGGCATTGTGAGCAAAGAGTAGTGCGACAAGCTTTTCTGTTCCGGTGATTATCTTTGGAACTAAAACAGTTTTCATACGACAGTCCATTTTGACAGCTAATTTCGTATTGCAAGTGACTCCTGTGTCACGGCTGTCACCGGAACAGAAAAGCTTGTGGCTTTTGTATTCTTGTTTGCTAGATAGAGACACAACAGATGTGACATACGTCATTCCTCATTTATTTAAAAAAACATTGCAGATCGACAATCTTTTCTGTTCCCATGACAGCGGCGCTTATGTTTAGCAGCAAAACATGAAAGTATTAGCAAAATGACATTAAAAACAAAACTCGTTAGTTCTAGTTTTGGCCACCGGAACAGAAAAGGTTGCGCACTGTATTTATGTTTTTCCTGACAGTTGAGCTCAGTTGACTTTTTCTTTTCTCGGTGAATTACTCCTACCAAATAAAATAGACAACGCTTTAGCTTTTGTCTCCTTTTAACTTACGAAGGAATCAATGAGAAGTTTCAACCAAAAAAATATCCAGTGACCTACTTTACCTCGCCAGGTTTAAAATCCATAAACAATTAATATTTGAATTCATTCATTCATTCTTTTAGCAAGGTGATGACTAATTTACGACGTAGTCTGTCAGTGCAAACAAAAATTTTAGCTTGGCTGTTTTAGGCTGTTTCTAAGCTAAGATGTATCTTATCTATGACAAGCTCAACCCGAGTTTAGTGCAAACGGGCATTAGCTACTTAGACCTTCTGATCAGGAAGAGATCTATTTATCTGGTTTCGCTTGATCCTCAAAAGATGGCGCTGTGCTCTCGTGAATCGCGCTTACACAGTTGAGTTGAAATAATATAAGACGTTTTGTGAGTTTCACCTTTGTTACTCTGGTTTCCCTTCAAAACGTATAAATCTTTCGCCTTTTACTAAAGATTTCCGTGGAGGGGAACACTCAAATGAGTCTTACTTAACTTATTTTTGACATCCCACGTCCGTGGGATTTTTAAGAAATGAAAATATGAATAATAACACATCCACGACATCGTGTAATAAATAAAACTACGTCAATTTAGTTAGAGAAATAAATAGTGTTTGAGTAACAAATGAATTGCCTACCTTATTATTTACTTCGAAACAATGTAAACTTCAAACAACTTGTACAATTTTATTCGTCGTCGATGAAAAATTGTTTTAAGAAAATTCGATTAACTTCTAAGTTCTACCAGGGAATAAAAAACCAAGGTCAGGAGGAAATAACTCTCCAAAATTCATATGGACATTATATTTTCTACGAGTACTTATATTATTTCATTTAGAAGACCATACTTTTATTTTTGAAATTTACTTTTATTGCAATCTTGTCGTAGTCCTAGTAATGCTGATAGTTTGAAATTCAGCCATAATCAAGAAACTGCTTCAACTCTAATATCGATATCGAGTTGCCGACTCTTGACACTTCAGCACGCGAACCATAACTTTAACTTTAAAAATTGGATAAGGAAATCTGTCTGTTTGTTATTGGCGTGTGAACCAATCACCGAATTTTGGACAATTCTGTAGCATTGTTTGTACTAATTTATAAATAGGTACTTAATTAAAAGTGCGTTCGTATTAATGGATCAAGATTAGTACCTGTCCTTGTCGCGAAAATTAATAGAAAGCATTGTTTGTACTAATTTATAAATACTTAATTAAAAGTGCGTTCGTATTGATGGATCAAGATTAGTACCTGTCCTTGTCGCGTAAAATTAATAGAAAGCATTGTTTGTACTAATTTATAAATACTTAGTTAAAAGTGCGTTCGTATTGATGGATCAAGATTAGTACCTGTCCTTGTCGCGAAAATTAATAGAAAGCATTGTTTGTACTAATTTATAAATACTTAATTGAAAGTGCGTTCGTATTGATGGATCAAGATTAGTAGGTACCTGTCCTTGTCGCGAAAATTAATAGAAACCTAGATAAATTAACATCACATGTACATACAGTCATACATGCTCAAATTTTAAATTATTTTGGTATTTCTTTTGTATGGGAGGCTAATTTTATCCGACCCGTCGGTCGCCGGCATCTTAAGGGGGGTTAGGAAGGCGGTCAGCGAAAAATCACTTTGGAATTTGATTAAATCAGGCGTCACTTGGCGGAAGTCCCTAACCATTGTGAAAAACGAAATATATGTAGCTTACTTCCGCAATAAACACAATATGCAAGATGCACCGCCCGCCCACCCGCAAAAAATTGCATATGCACACCACGAAAACACCAGTGCACAATACCTGCATACATCTAGCAATACATCTAGCAAGACAGCAATACACCTTGCACCGTCACCGATTAGACTACTCTACACGTGTTTACAGGTTTTCGAGGGGCGAAACACGTGTAGAGTAGTCTAATCGGTGACGGTGCAAGGTGTATTGCTGTCTTGCTAGATGCAGGTATTGTGCACTGGTGTTTTCGTGGTGTGCATGTGCAATTTTTTGCGGGCGGGCGGGCGGTGCATCTTGCATATTGTGTTTTTTGCGGAAGTAAGCTACATATATTTCGTTTTTCACAATAATCACTTTGGAATCAACGAGCTCGAAACTAAAAATCGTAAGCGAAATTCACACTTTTAACAAGTTTTAAAAGTTAATAAAAATGTTTAGTTTTTTTATATCTAAAACAGTCACGAAATAGAAAAGGTAAATACCTATGTGTTTATGATTTTAAAGGAATTATTATTGTAAAACACGGTCGTAGTGTGCATTTATATGAAATTTAAAAAAAAAATCCAATCGTGTTTTCGAAACAGTCCTCTTATCACATACTAGCGGCCCTCCCGCGGTTTCACCCGCGTGGTTCCCGTTCCCGTGGGAATATCGGGATAAAAAGTACATATAAACCTTCCTCTTGAATCACTCTATCTATTAAAAAAAAACCGCATCAAAATCCGTTGCGTAGTTTCAAAGATTTAAGCATACAAAGGGACATAGGGACAGAGAAAGCGACTTTGTTTTATACTATGTAGTGATACATTCTATAATACATAGCTATTGGAAATTTCAATGCGAAAAATATTCAATGTTTCAAACGACAGATAATAGAAAATAGCTAATAAATAATATGTTCGGTTGTGTGTGTCAGGCCTATTTCACTCCCCGTGTGGGCTCGAAAACGCGGCGGCAACGCCGGCGGTGTAAATCCATAGAAATTAGGTCCGCAAAAGAGCTAGAATATATGCGATAGAAAGAGATGCAACTAGTGGCCGTTCGTAATTTGCGCCGTACAAGCTGAATTCTACTTTATTGCGTTATAGGCAATGTTATAGGTAGTTAAGAGTTGCTATTTATTTAAATGACGCGGAGTGAACTATCTGTTACATAGTAACTATTTAGTAATCTGTGGTTGTGTGCAGGTGTGGGCCCGGTGCCGTGGATCCTGGTGGCGGAGATGTTCCCCGTGAAGACCAAGTGCCTGGCGGGTGGCATCGCCTCCTTCATGTGCTGGCTCGCCGGCTTCGTGTGGACCAGGTTACTGGCTACTTAATACACATACCTACATATAGTGGCGGTCAGATAATTAAAGACAACAGTTGATTTTCATACAAACGAGGTGTGTTTGAAGCCTCGTTTCTCCGCCAAGCATTGACCTAGCTGTGATCTGATGATGGTCATCCAGGGAGTGAATGGAGGAGATTTAGATCGCTATACACAAATAACTGATCTGATCAGCGTTCTAAGAGATACAAGAATCAGAGTTTTCAGTTTCTGGATTTCCATACAATTTTATGCAAATTTTGCGATTTTTTTAAACATATCCTTATATCTTTAAGAATGCTTATCAGAACAGTTGGGTGTTTAAAGCGATCTAATTCTCCTCCAGTCACTCCCTAGAGTGCAATCATCTGATCACAGCTAGGTCAATCTCTGGCGGAGAACCAAGGCTTCAAAGTTACCTCGTTTGTATGAAAATCGACTGGTCTCTTTAATTATGTGTGACCGCCACTGGCATGACATACATAGAGGGTGGAATTATATTTCAAGATGGTTTTATTATCATCACTTCGAGCAGTAGTAAAGATAAGGCTGAAGGTGGAAGCGCACTACTCCCTAAGATGGTGATAGCTAGCCGAGCGGACTTAGAGAAAGTTATAACTACCACCACTTAATATCACGTGTGATGAAGGCTACCCCGTAGTGGATAAAAAAAACCAAACCGAATACAAATCATCCCCACGAACCCGGGACCTTTGGGTCTGATATCGGTAGTGTGTACCACACCACTAGACCACAGAGGCGGTCGACGAAAATACAAAATTATTTCCATTACTAAATCAATCCAGTTATCATACTATACTAATCAAACAACATGTAACATAACTTCACAGATTCTTCCGCGAAGTAGCAGCTAGCTACGGCATCTACACAGCCTTCTGGATCCTAGCCGTGTGCTGTGGGATAGGGTTCATATTCTCCGCCACGCTGCTGCCCGAGACCAAGGGGAAAACCTTCGACGAAATACAGGATATGCTCAACAAGAGGTGGGATTTTAAACCCTATTGCTTGGTACATAGGGTCTAATTTTTAAACTCTTTCTAAACGAGAAAAAAAGTAGTATTTTGCGCCTATTTTTTTTTTTTTTTTTTTTTTTTATATTAAAAATAGCAATTCAAGCAAATCCAGAATCTTTGGAGCAATTTCTAAGTATGTTAGCCAATAAGGATGACAATCAGAGGTGGGCAGTTTGTTAATAACTTCTTTTATCTATTTTTTGGGATATTTTTCTTAGCTGTGCGACGTAGGTTAATTTTATATGGAAGCTGTAACTTCTCCTTTGTTTGCTGGATTCGAGGGCCACTACAACAAAAGGTAGTATTTGCCCAATAGCCGGATCCACACCACACCAAACGAACCACGATCCATTATCCGGATCCTAGCCGTGTGTTGCGGGATAGGGTTCATTAAATCCGCCACGCTTCTTCCAGACCGAGAAGACCTTCGATCAAATACAGGACATGATCAACAAGAGGTGGGATTTTAAACCCTATTGCTTCATAAATATGGGCTATTTCTTAAGCTCTTACTAAAGGTTCTTTCACCTTCGACACTCAAGAAGACCTACGACAAAAGGTAGTAGGTAAGTAATTTGATTCCAATAGCCGGATCCACACCACACCAAACGATCCACTATCCATGATCCTTGATCCTAGCTGTGTTCTGCGGGATAGGGTTCATATTCTCCGCCACGCTGCTGCCCGAGACCAAGGGGAAAACCTTCGATGAAATACAGGATATGCTTAACAAGAGGCGGGACTTTGATCCTTAGTGCTTTACAAAAAGGCGTTCTATTTTACTTCTTACTAAAGGTGAAATCTTCGACACTCGAGAAGACTTTCGGCAAAAGGTCGTACTTGGGTTTGTCTTTACAAATAGGATATTCTTCTTATTCCGATTCTAAAGGATCTTCGACAAGAACCTTAAAGTCCTTTGTCGAAGATATAGTATTTTAAAATCCTATGGCGTTAGGTATTTGTTAATTTTTCTGACTAGATCTTAATATTTAGTAAGCAGACACCAAGAACGAGACCTTTAACGAGATACAGGATGCATACTCTAACGTATATTCTGCGCTTTGAACCTTATCTTGGTACATAAGGTTGAAAACGCAGAATGTATGATCATTTTCAGCTTTATAAAACTTTCCAATATGTTCAACAAAGTATAAAACTTTCAAATACGATTAATAAAGTATAAAACTTTTAAATTATTTCAACAAACTCCAATTTACCCATACGGATATTATAAAGAGAAAATATTTGTATTTTTGTTTGTAACGAATAAATTTAAAAACTACTGGACCGATTTTAAAAATCCTTTTACCATTAGAAACCTATTATTAGATTAGACAAATTTTATTTGTCTTATTATATACCCTATCGATTCTGAACTCGGAGTACCAAGTTCGATAGGGTATCAATGTAATACCCTATCGATAGGGTGATAACGATAGGGTATAACATTGTTCATGTTTAAAATTACAGTCTGTAAAATGCTAAATTTTATACCTAACTCAAATGAAAGCGCAATCGTGCAAAGTAAAAAGTTATTTATGCTTAGTAATAAAATAAAGCTCAACAGCATCAGATATTTTTTAATGTAGCTTATGTTAGAATAGACCCTATTGGACCCTATTGGACCCTATTCCTTGTGCAGAAGCAACGTTTTGCTTTTCACGAATGAGCTGTCATTTGATTTATTCAAATATTTGAAGTATGCATACTTAATCCGAATTATGCATAAAACTTTTGATGTGTTGTTCATTTAAATTGAACTCATTTAGTAATTTAGCACTAATAACATGAACTTTATTTTTCAGGACCGGGAAGGAAGAAGTGAAGCCAGTGGATGTTTAAATTAATTTAAGAAGCAATTTAATTTTAATCATAATTTATGTTCACAAGTCTCTATGTACTAATGTAAATAAATTTATGTAATAAATCGCTTACTCTTATAATTTAATGTTCCTCTGATAGGTCACTCCAAAGTTTTTTTACTAAGATCTGGCATATTTCATCAAGGGTAAAATAATATAGATTTATAAATTGTTATAGTACTTGTATTTTTGAAAACTGGAAAGAGGTGAAGCCAGTGGATGACCGACATAACAAGAAATTAAATATATGTAATAATAATTTTTATTTTCAATAGTCCAACTTTCTAATACTTAGATATAAATAAAATAATATCTTCTCTCAGGAAACCTTATTACACCTGGCACTTTATTTAATTTTAAACTCTCAAACGAATCAATCATTTTCTCTTAACCGACCTTAATTTTATATAAAAATATCGAATAGCGCTATCTGATATACAAGGAAACATTTACACGCATTCCGCTCGATCAAAACAATAATAAAACGCGATACAATATTTATTCTATAATCTTACAATATAATAATAATATTCAAATACATTAGTTGCAAATTAATTATCTCTGGAATTGTATTGGACAAATTCTTAGTCCTAGAACGTCTTTGCCTATTTCGGCGACGCCACAGACGGGGCAGAGCTTTCCTTTGTGCTCGGGGAGATAGCTAGCAGCGCATAGAGAACACTTTTCCTCTGGTTTCCCTCTGTATATTGGTTTGTATGAGATGCCACAGATGCTGAATGGATTGTGTTCATCGTAGAGAAGCTGGTGTTCGTCTGTGGGAGTTTTCTCGCAAGCTTGTAGTATCTTTCTCGCTTGTTGGGCCACTTCTGGGCGAGGACCTAGTTCTAAGAGACGGCGAGCGAAGGATGCAGCTGTTCGGTAGTTTTTCAACTTGAAGAACATGTTGAGAGCTGTTCTGAGGGTTAGGATTTGGTGGACAGGCTGCAACTTGCAGTGGGTGAAGTATGCCGCCATCTCGCAGGTGCGTTTCTGTTCTTCTAACGTGTTCTTGGGCATTGCTGGAACGAAAAAGATGTGTCAAAAATCTTGAGAGGGTTCAGTATTATTACTTTTGGATAATTTGTATTCGAAAAGACAAATTAAATGCTAAAATCTTATTAGATTTTCTCTTTAAACACATGTACGATAATACTCCTTATTGCTATGAAAATAAAGTCTCACACTTCCTGGCAGTCTAACTTTGCATTGTTTTGGTTAGTTTAGTGCAAAAATACGCCCTGTTACTATAACTATTAAATCTTCCCTATCCTAGCAGTCTCCATTTGCAACCACATCAGGTATGTAGCAACGCAGTATGGAGCCAAGCACACTGATATAGACCTTAATGCAACAGCAATAGAGACTCACCTTTCATGGTAGTCTTTGTCTATGTTTCCTTGGTTAGTTTCTGCTAGTTTAGTGCAATTATACACCTTATATCTACAGTTATAGAGCTCACCTTTCCTGGCAGTCTCCATTTGCAATCCCAGCAGGTATTCCCGGTAGATATTGAGGAGTTGCGTGGCCTCAGTCAGCTCTGGTTTGGCATCAACGTGAAGTAAAGGCACAATAAACGATAATACACCCTATTGCGATAGTTATAGAGGTCACCTTTCCTGGCAGTCTCCATCTGCAATCCCAGCAGGTATTCCCTGCAGATGTTGAGGAGTTGCGTGGCCTCAGTGAACTTTGGTTTGACATCAACGTGGAGTAACCACACTGATATAGACCTTAATGCAACAGCAATAGAGACTCACCTTTCATGGTAGTCTTTGTCTATGTTTCCTTGGTTAGTTTCTGCTAGTTTAGTGCAATTATACACCTTATATCTACAGTTATAGAGCTCACTTTTTCTGGCAGTCTCCATCTGCAATCCCAGCAGGTATTCCCTGCAGATGTTGAGGAGTTGCGTGGCCTCAGTCAGCTCTGGTTTGGCATCAACGTGGAGTAAAGGCACGCTAAACGATAATACACCCTATTGGAATAGTTATAGAGCTCACCTTTTCTGGCAGTCTCCATCTGCAATCCCAGCAGGTATTCCCTGCAGATGTTGAGGAGTTGCGTGGCCTCAGTCAGCTCTGGTTTGGCATCAACGTGGAGTAAAGGCACGCTCTGGACGACCCTCTGTAAGCGCTCGCCGGCTTCGGTGAACTTTCCAGCTGTTGTTAGTTGGTAGCACTGTTGCAGTTGGGTGACGAGGTCGTTTAGCTTCACAGCTGAAATAGTAGATTTCATTACAAGTGCGGAAAGCCTGTCATTGCAAAGAGTTCCGACAAATGTCTACCCGAGCCGAGGCGCAGCCGAAGGTGAGGGTTGACAGTCGGAACAAGTTGCAATGACGGTTCCGCACGTGTACTGAACAACTATTTTTAATACAGTTGCGAAAAAATTAAGCAATTTAATAAAATAATAAAACAATAAACTCAACTAACTAATCGTAAAAGAATATAAGCAGAGACTTTTTTTTTGTTTTCTTCACTCATTCTGGGTTGGCAAAGGAAACTATGATCATACAGCCAAGGCTTCAGTAGATTTTTTTTATTGATATGAAATGAAAATTAAATTAAATGAAATGAAACCTAACAAAAGCAATCCGAATCCTACAGGAGCGCCTTTCCTCATTTCTCTCTTTTACCACATCGTTTTCCATTAAAGCCACATTATTGCACTAATTCCACCATACTAAGTACCTATCACAATAAAAACCAGAAAAAACTAATTTAGAAAATTAAGAAATAAGGTCCCTCATTTTCTTTTCACTTACTTGCGCAAACTCCTATAAGCAGATACTATGGTAAATAGTGCACGTCATACCATATTTAGTAATCTGTGGTCATACAGCCAATTTTATGTATTTTTTATATTCATAAATTTAATTTGGCCGATACTAATATTAATTTAATGTATAATTAAAATTACCTACTTTTAAATCTGATATTGAAACAAATTAGTAGCTTCTTTTTAGAAATATTTGCATGAATCATAAAAACTTCTATGATTTTTTTTTTTGTAAAAACTTCGTGGTTGGTTTTTTCTTTTTATTAGACAATATTTTGACAGTTGGGAAAGAAAACGCACGAGTTCGGGAAAGGTAAAGAAAAAGTTCGAGTGTGTAATAGCCCACATCCCGAACGCTATACGTCCCTGCAATACGCCACTTTTTGAGCAACTGTATTAAAAAATAAAATAAAGCATTTTACTATCATAAAGCTCGACTTATATTTTCACTGGTAAACTTCTCTTTTTTTTCCTAAAATTATTATTATTATTATTTATTAGAAACAAACAGTCCTATACCTAATTTCATAAATACACATTTTACAAAAAGACCTTAAGTTTCATATATAGAAAATAGCAAAAATCACAAAGTATTTGAGTAAATTTCAAATAAATATGCAATTTGAAATATTAATACATTAAAAACAAATTATTTACTTGCTGCTGGCGTAATAAAGGAACGCTTAGGAAAATATATAATATCAGAATTCGTCTTTCGTCTTGTAGAAAATTACTATTTAAACTACCGTCTTTTTTTCGATTGATCCATTTGCTGCATGAAAGATTAGGCTTCTTTGAGAAGAAGCCTAATCTTCAGTCCCTAGGGTTCAGTGTGAAGCCAAGAGCAAGCCCATTACACATTTAAAAAAAGAAAAGAAAAGATTACATGTACGACTTACTGATAATAGGAAGTAGGTCCTTTCCGCTAGCCTCTTTCCAATTACGGTGTAGGTGGGCTACGAGTGGTGGTACAGTGGGTAAAGCACCGTACGTAAGTCTTGCCGCCGCGTACATGCCTAGGAATGTCTCTAAGTAAGGCTCGAAGTTCACTATGCCTACTTGCTCGTTTAGCAATCTGCGGAGGAAAAAGTATGGAAGGTTAAAAGGGAAAAAGGATAATTGGCTGCTCAAGTCGTCACCTATTTGCACTTTAAAAAAAACACCTATATATCGGATCAAAATATTCTATCTAATGACTTTGGGCCCTTGAATAGAGCCGAAGCGTTGAGAAATCCAAAGAAAATATAATGAATGTAAAAACTCAATATCTATAAAATGTTAGTGATTTTTTTTTATATTTAGTTTAATTTAAATTAACTACTGCACTTACAGTTAAAAGATTGATTTATATGATTTTATTCTGAAATATTACGTGTATACAATAATAAATCAGTTTTTTTTACTTGTATTAAAGAAACATTGGATGAACATTTTACAAAGAATAAATAGTACCCGAATACAAAACAAAGTATTGAAAATTCGATTCTGGCGACTTGATTAGAAAAAATCTAACCGTCTCACAACCAGCTCCGATGGGACTCGAACCCACGACCTTTCGCTATCCGAGCGACTGCTCTAACCTCTAACCGTCTGTCTAATACAAAATTTATTAACCATTTCATTGATCGACTATAAGAAAAATAAATAAATTTATTACGAAACCGTGAGAGCGCAACTCTATATAGCCAAAGAATTCTATGTAGGTATACGGAAGTGCGACGTGACGTCACACGTTAATGCCATTGGTTCACCCGAATTTTCCACGGAGGCCGTACTTTAACGTTTAATATCTCAGTCATTTTTGAAGGTAGGAAAAAATAAAAAACAGATTATTTTTTCTCGAGTTACATATTTTTTAGATATGCTGATAACAAAAATCGTTGGTGTGACTCATTGCGCAATTTGGCCGTTGCCCGTGTAAGCGCACCTTACGAACAGGGGAACATAAATATACACATACATAAAATTATGGATATGGACATGGGCTTCATGTGACATTTGAAGCCCATACTTTGTCCTTATATGGGCCTAATATTGTTGAGAACAACAAGATATCACCCTTCATAACCTAACATAATCTCAAACATACCTGAATGCTATCTCGAACTGTCCAGTGGCCACGTGGTCGTGAGCCGTCCTCAGTTTCCCTGATATGCCCATATAACAATCTCTTGTTAACCTAACATACTCATGTCAAACGTACTTGAATGCTATCTCGAACTGTCCAGTGGCCACGTGGTCGTGGGCCGTCCTCAGTTTCCCTGATATGCCCATATAACAATCTCTTGTTAACCTAACATACCCATGTCAAACGTACCTGAATGCTATCTCGAACTGCCCAGTGGCCACGTGGTCGTGGGCCGTCCTCAGTTTCCCTGATATGCCCATATAACAATCTCTTGTTAACCTAACATACCCATGTCAAACGTACCTGAATGCTATCTCGAACTGCCCAGTGGCCACGTGGTCGTGGGCCGTCCTCAGTTTCCCTGATATGCCCATATAACAATCTCTTGTTAACCTAACATACCCATGTCAAACGTACCTGAATGCTATCTCGAACTGCCCAGTGGCCACGTGGTCGTGGGCCGTCCTCAGTTTCCCTGATATGCCCATATAACAATCTCTTGTTAACCTAACATACCCATGTCAAACGTACCTGAATGCTATCTCGAACTGCCCAGTGGCCACGTGGTCGTGGGCCGTCCTCAGTTTCCCTGATATGCCCATATAACAATCTCTTGTTAACCTAACATACCCATGTCAAACGTACCTGAATGCTATCTCGAACTGCCCAGTGGCCACGTGGTCGTGGGCCGTCCTCAGTTTCCCTGATATGCCCATATAACAATCTCTTGTTAACCTAACATACCCATGTCAAACGTACCTGAATGCTATCTCGAACTGCCCAGTGGCCACGTGGTCGTGGGCCGTCCTCAGTTTCCCTGATATGCCCATATAACAATCTCTTGTTAACCTAACATACCCATGTCAAACGTACCTGAATGCTATCTCGAACTGCCCAGTGGCCACGTGGTCGTGGGCCGTCCTCAGTTTCCCTGATATGCCCATATAACAATCTCTTGTTAACCTAACATACCCATGTCAAACGTACCTGAATGCTATCTCGAACTGCCCAGTGGCCACGTGGTCGTGGGCCGTCCTCAGTTTCCCTGATATGCCCATATAACAATCTCTTGTTAACCTAACATACCCATGTCAAACGTACCTGAATGCTATCTCGAACTGCCCAGTGGCCACGTGGTCGTGGGCCGTCCTCAGTTTCCCTGATATGCCCATATAACAATCTCTTGTTAACCTAACATACCCATGTCAAACGTACCTGAATGCTATCTCGAACTGTCCAGTGGCCACGTGGTCGTGGGCCGTCCTCAGTTTCCCTGATATGCCCATATAACAATCTCTTGTTAACCTAACATACCCATGTCAAACGTACCTGAATGCTATCTCGAACTGCCCAGTGGCCACGTGGTCGTGGGCCGTCCTCAGTTTCCCCGATAGAGCGACGCTGGTGCCACGCGTGGGCGCCACGAAGTACTGGGCGGATTCCTCGCCGCCGTCGATGTCAGCTGGGGGAGACAGATTATAATAAGATTTATATTATGTTTATGCATGTATGTATTTCGCGGCTTCCCTACGCCATATCGAATACCAAATGATCGAAAATCAAAATATCGAACACTAATTCATCGAACGGTCAAAAAATCGAACGTTCAAAATATCAAATTTACAAATAATCGAACGATCAAAATATCGAATGGTTAAAATATCGAACGCTCAATACATCGAATGATAAATTTATCGAATTTCAATATTTTGCATTGTTTTTTGAATCCGTCCAAAATGTTTCTTTTTTGGGACAGGATAAGCTTTAGTACGCTGGTGCCACGCGTGGGCGCCACGAAGTACTGGGCGGATTCCTCGCCGCCGTCGATGTCAGCTGGGGGAGACAGATTATAATAAGATTTATATTATGTTTATGCATGTATGTATTTCGCGGCTTCCCTACGCCATATCGAATACCAAATGATCGAAAATCAAAATATCGAACACTAATTCATCGAACGGTCAAAAAATCGAACGTTCAAAATATCAAATTTACAAATAATCGAACGATCAAAATATCGAATGGTTAAAATATCGAACGCTCAATACATCGAATGATAAATTTATCGAATTTCAATATTTTGCATTGTTTTTTGAATCCGTCCAAAATGTTTCTTTTTTGGGACAGGATAAGCTTTAGTAGGGCCCCACGGACATTATTGTCCAAATTTATTAGTTTTTTAGCACAAAAATATTTAATTCACACATAAATAGCATTCCACATACAAAATATTACTCCGTAATTGGGTAGAGCAAGAACTATTTGACGCAATAGCTTCATTCGGACATTAAGTTTTATGAAACTTCATTGAAATATCTACTGGTTGTTCATGATGTAAAAAACTTTTCAAAATATTGATATTCGATAAATTAATCATTCGATGTATTGAGCGTTCGATATTTTAACCATTCGATATTTTGATCGTTCGATTTGTTGATCGTTCGATGAATAGTGTTCGATATTTTGATTTTCGATCATTTGGTATTCGATATGGCGTAGGGAACCCGTATTTCCCTGCTTGATCGAATCAGAAAAGTTGAGATCCGCAGAACTAAAACAACTGACATCGCTCGAAGGATTGCTCAGTTAAAGTGGCAGTGGGCGGGACACATAGCGCGGAGAACCGATGGCCGTTGGGGCAGAAAGGTTCTCCAATGGCGACCGCGTACCGGACGACGTTCCGTGGGCAGACCCCCTACAAGGTCGACCGACGATCTGGTCAAGGTCGCAGGAAGCCGCTGGATGCGGGCCAAGCAGGACGGATCGTTGTGGAGATCCTTGGGGGAGGCCTATGTTCAGCAGATGATAACGATGATAATGATATGTTTATGAATTCACAATGCTATTCTGTAATTATAGGAAATATTGTGATAGAAAAATAAATTTTGTTAAAAAAAAATCTTTCAAATGCGAGGGTTTCTTTACATTGATGAAGCAACGCTGGCCTACAGGGTCAAAAGTGATGGATAAATTCGACTAGTCTTGTAAGCCTTTCGATAGCTTGATTGGTCAGAGCATCGGGCCGGATTCCCGGAGGCGCGGGTTCAAAAAAGTTTTGAGTTAATTAATTTTGTTCGAGTCTCTCAGATGGCCTACTCTAAATTCAAAGAAAAACGAAACTTCGTTGTACGTGTCCCCTCTCACTTTCCGGGCATGACAGGATCGAGTGCTCAAGTTTCGTTTATCGTTGAATGAGAGTAGGGCTTCAGTAGTCCAAAAAACGAAACAAGTTCAAAACAGATTATGTACTTTTACTTTTTTTTATTATTGAAAATGAAGTAAGTACATATTAGAAAAAATCTACCCGTCTCACAACTAGTTCCGATGGGACTGAAATCTACCTTTCCACCACGACCGACGAGATTGCTCTCGAAGAACATTCGCCCGGACAGTGAAAGGCCGTGGGTTCGAGTCCCATCGGAGCTAGATGTGAGACGGGTCGATTCTTTTTAATACTTAATTTCCAATATTTTCAAGTTCAAAAATCCTTAGATTTTGGGTAGAAATCATCATGGTAAACATCATCATGGTGTTTCCATCTATGATCTCTGTTAAATTAAATCATTACTCAAAGACGAAATTCATTATAAGTAATTAATATTTTTTCGGGTGTAGATCGACCCCAAGGTCATATTTAGTCAAAAGACGCAACAGACGTTGTACAAAGCGCCATCACCCCGAATAAATTCCGTATTTAACGATCACGAAAGTGCAGCAATGTTGACAAAGGCCTGCCATAAGACGGGTGACCACTCCCCAGATACAGGCGCCAGCTCTTCCGGCAGCTCCAGGTCCTAATCACACGCTAAACTTCATCAGACAAAGATCACAAAATGCAACAATGTTGACAAAGGCCTGCCATAAGACGGGTGACCACTCACCAGATACAGGCGCCAGCTCTTCCGGCAGCTCTAGCCCCCTTACTCTCGATGGAATCGAATTCACATTAAGATCGAAATAATGTCAAATCAGTACTATGGAAACCATAGCAACCGTTTTCAAAGTACCAAAATAACAGATTTTTGAAGTTGATTCGACAAAGGCCTGCCATAAGATGGGTGACCACTCACCAGATACGGGCGCCAGCTCTTCGGGCAGCTCCAGATCCTCATCGCCGACGTCCCATCCGCCGTCATCGCACGCGTCTTCCATTGGCTCTTCAGGTTCGCCGTCCTCCTGTGCAGAGGAAAATTTAAATTTACTTCAAGAAACTGAAAACTGTCTCCAAATCTATATTTCTATTAACTAATAATATTATACAGAGGAAAGATTTGTATGTATGTAATGAACAAACTCAAAAAGTACATGACCGATTTCAAAATTTCTTTTACTTTTTGAATGTTACATTTTCCGTGATTAACATCCTGCTAATCCTATGTTCTTCCTACTAATATTATTAATGTGAAAGTTTGGATGTTTGTTGCTCAATCACGCCAAAACAGCTGAACGGATTTGGCTGAAATTTGGGACACAGATACTTTGTAGCCTGGAGGGGAACATAGGCTACTTTTTATGCCGGAAAAATATCACATTTCCGCGGGATAACGTCGTGTAGTCAGAGAGCTGTAGGCCTAGTACGAGTTTTACAAAAACCTAAACTACGATAGTTTTCGTTTAAACGCCAAACTTTCAGTTTACTACATCATTGGTAGTATGAGTGACTGTAGTTTAAACTATATCGACCATCGACTATACGATAGAACGAACGAACGATATAGAGTGAATCTATATACTTTTTCTCACTTCTACACTACAAAATAGATAAAGACGCAACACTCAAATACTTTGACGTTTTCCTTATAGTTTTAAGTTCAAAACGTCAGTGAGTGTTGTTTGTTTTGTGATTTTCAGACTAAATAAATGAAAATACATTACTTATTACATAATTTAACAAATTCTCAGTGTCTGAAGTTTGTTCTTCATATGTCGCGAACAATTCCTTCGCAATTTGAGGTCATGTTGTGATCATGGAAAGGTAATTAACAAATTTTGTACGAACTAATGTTACACATATTTTTTGCATTTTAAATGCTATTTACTGGTTTATTTAACAAGATATTTACACTAGAAGATATCAAATACCTCTAACACTTAATCTCAACCGAGAAAATTAATCCAATATTGTTTAAATAGGTATGAAATCTCTTGAAACATTTGTTGAAATGTTGTATGAAAGCGGTTTACAATATTGCTTAATTTTTCAGAAATGGTGACTTAAATCAATTTGGTGAGGACTCCCATGGATGAGTAACGGCCCACAACAAGGGGGTATAACTCACAAGTGTCCCTAATTTGGACACAACCGGCAGTTCCAAGCCGGCTGAAAAGTGGACAAAGGTATGTAGCTATGTATGGTTTTTCATGTCAATAAAAACATCATTGCATGTTGACAAGTTTGTTTAATAATTATTGGTTTTTCTGTTTGCATGTAAAGATGTGGCAACACAAAATGGAAGGCAGCCAAAATCCACCGCTCTATCAGTGGAACAGGTGGTGGCCCTGCATGCAGGCTTTTGCAGGCATCCACACAACCTACGAAGCAAGAAATACCATAAATAAGACATCTGAAATAAAGAGGATTAGGAACTAAGTTTGTAGTCTATAAGTATATAAACATAAATTTAACAATATATAAGTTTTTTAATTTTCCTTTGTTATATTTGCCCCCTTTGCTTGTCTTAAGTGAATGACTTGAGGGTGGGTAAGGGCTGTAGTAACCTTGCTGATAAATACACTCATAGCTTCTTGCGAAAAGTGGTTAGCCAGCCCAACCACCCGTTGGCATTGGCAGTCTCCGTTCTCATAGAACAATAACGCAGAACACCGAAAAAGCAAAATTCTAATTATTGTTATACTTATGTATGTATAGGGTACCTACTTTAAGCTTCAGGCCAAAGTTCAAACATCAGTTAAATATTTCAACAACATTTATTCAATAATTATTAGTTTTACAACATTCCGCCATTTTTCGTGTCCAAAACATCATCTGCCGCTTTTCCTTTTTCTTTTTTAATTTCCTCTAAGGCAGCGGCACCAAAGAGGTTTTAAGAAAAACGTACCTATTTACAATTTGGCTTTAACAAGACGATATGTGAAAATATTTAAAATAATCGAATACCGCACCTTAACCATAATTAATAATTTTAATACAACTTAGAGTTCATGTTACAACAACTATACAACCAAAATATTAGTTATATCCTTTAACAATCGACGTTATTGTACGTGTACCTAACAGCTCGGCCTTCCTGCTAGACGCGAGTCCCTTCGCGTTTTATGCGAAGCAAAGAAAAACATTATACTTTCAGCGAATACAAAATCAAAGAACAAATTATTTACACAAAGTACTAGGTACTTACTCAAAATATTCTTATACGAACAGCAAAAATATGAAAATATATATATATAGACCAGCTCATTTAATTATTATTACAATTTTCAATTCACCGTAAATAGGGTACAATACAATGCAGTTGGTCGTATTTTTTTAAAACTTATACCTACCTTTTTTAGCCATTTGTTACACTTAGTACTTTTACCTGACTTTCACAATTAATACCTACCTGCCATGCTTCTCAACCATTATTATGATTACAATCATTAACATCATCACCAGAACATTTTTTTTATATCTGAAACTTACATTGTATCAGCACCAAATAGTATGTCTAGATCATCTTCAAAATTATTGTCATAATCATCCCCATCATCACCAGAACTTCTATCAATGTCCTGATCTTAAAACTCATCTAAGGTTGAATTTTATCCATAGCTATCATTCTCTCATATATTCGCCCGTCTTTGCCGACAATGGTGCATCCATAATGGCGTTTTCTCTTTACAAGAACAACCGCGTAAGGCGATGCTGACTCCCTAACTACTACAACAATCAATAAATAATTCATCTATTTCCAATAAATTCTATTAACAGAGGCACGCCGCCCGCGACCGCTTCCTGGACCATAACTACAGATCAATAATTTAATACAAAATAATTATTACAAATGCCAACATTTTAGTTCAATAAAATAAGTAACACCTTTGATTTGAATAGTACAGTAATGTTTAACAAATTTAGAAACGAATTCGATAAACAAACACAGTAGGCGACATATTTTACAACTTTTAACGTTGCATACAAACGTCGAAATAGTGGCGATATTATACCTTGGGAAGTTTTCAAGCTACCGTTATAATTCTGATACCAATGTTTCTATTTTCATTTATATAGTTATCTCGCGCCTATTGGGACATGAGACAATGTCAATTTTATCTAAGATAATCCAAACTATAGGATGTTTGTAAATACACCACACCACCGAAGCTTTGCGCAAAAGCCCTCGCAAGAGCCTTATCTGATTTTAACACAATGTAAATCAAGTCCTTGTCTTCTTCATCTCGGGTGACTATTTCTTGGCGCGAGCCTCTTTATAGCGCATCGGCTCATTCGGGGCGCTCACGCACGGTTGACTCGGTCATCGGACCTACCCCAGTCAGTACTCTTCACCGTCGTCGCGCGGTCTGCCCCGCCAGGTGAGACCCGTTTGGGAGGCCCAGCGGAGGCGACCAGCGGGCGAACGACGGGCTTTTGTGCGGGGGCGTGATTAAACCATGTTAACGGGCAATTCAGCAAGCCAATAATGCTATTTATTTATTGTAGTAAATGACTATTCTCCATTCTTCATCCTACTTTGTTAATAAAACAATAGTGATTGGCTGTTATCATGAGCTATAAACAAAACCTTATAAAGCCATTTCATCCATTTTACCATAACGCCAGCGCCAACGCCAACCAACTACAGCTCCAACGTAGCTCCAGCTCCGATTCCAGCTCCAGCTCCAACTCAGGCTCCAGCTTCGTCTCCGGCTTCAGCTCCAGCTCCGACGCCAGCTCTAGCTCCAGTGCCAGCTCCAACTCAAGCTCCGGCTCCAGCTCCAGCTCCAACGCCAGCCCTAGCTTCAGTGCCAGCTCCAACTCCAGCTCAGGCTCCAGCTCCAGCTCCAGCTCAAGCTCTAACGCCAGCTCTAGCTCCAGTGCCAGATCCAGGTCCAGCTCAAGCTCCAATTTCAATTCCAATTCCAATTCAGATTTCAACTCCAGCTCAGGCTCCAGCTCCAGCTCCAGCTCAAGCTCTAACGCCAGCTCTAGCTCCAGTGCCAGATCCAGGTCCAGCTCCAGCTCCAATTTCAATTCCAATTCCAATTCAGATTCCAATTCCAATTCAAATCTCAATCCTAAATTAGGATTCCTAATACAATGCAACATAATGCAATCTAATTCCAAACACTATTCCAAATCTAATTTCCATTCCCATTCTAATTCCAATTTCCATTCCAAATCCAAATCCAATCCCAATCCCAAATCCAATCACAAATCCAATCATAAATCCAATTCCAATCCCAAATCCAATCCTATATCCCATCCTAAATCCAATCCCAAATCAAATCATAAATTTATTCCCAAATCCAATCCCAAATCCAATCATAAATCCAATCCCAAATCCAAGCCCAAATCCAATCCCATATCCAATCCCATATCCAATCCCATATCCAATCTCAAATCCAATCCCAAAGCCCAAATTAAATCTCGAATCCAATCCCGAATCATTTCCCGAATCCAATTCTGGACCAAACCTCAGATCCGATCCCAGTTCCAATCCAGGATCTAAATCTCGAATCCAATTCCGAATCCCATCCCGAATCCAATCCCAAATGCAATCCCAAATGCAATGCCAAATCCAAATCTAATCTCTATCTTAATCTCACTCGCAAACGCAATCTCAACCACAATTCTCAATCTAAATCTCAGTCTCAATATCAATCCCAATCTCAATCTCAGTCACACACGCAATCGCAATCTCAATCTCAATCGCAATCTCAACCTCAGTCGCAATCTCAATCTCAATCTCAATCCCAATCTTAATCTGAATCTCAATCTCAATCTCAATCTCAATCTTAACCTCAAACTCAGTCGCACACACAATCGCAATCTCAATTCTCCATTTCAATCTCAATTTCTCAATCTCAATCTCAATTTAAACTTCGATCTCAATCTCAGTCGCACACGCAATCGCAATCACAATCTCAGTCACACACGCAATCGCAATCTCAATCTCAGTCGCAATCTCAATCTGAATCTCAATCTCAATCTTAATCTCAATCTCAATCTCAATCTCAATCTCAATCGCAATCTCAATTCTCAAGCTCAATCTCAATCTCAATCTCAATTCTCAATCTCAATTTTCAATAACAATTCTCCCTCTCAAATCTCAATATCAATTCACAATCTCAATCTAAACCTCAATCTCAGTCGCACACGCAATCTCAATTCTAAATCTCCATCTCAATCTCATGCATTTGTACCACCACTGTAGTCCCACTGAAGTCCTTGCTATTGCTCAAACTTCACAATACATAACGGAAAGAACTTGTTAGTAGAGCTTCATATTATATTTCTTATATTGTTACATAGTTGGGTATGGAATAAGTATCGTTAAAGTTATTCTCAATCTGACGTTCACAAGTATTGTAAATAACAATCTAAATTGAATAAACAAATTTGAATCTTGAATCTTGAATCTATTCAAACAGACTTTCACCGCAGCCTTCTCGAGAAGTTAAAACTAATTCACACTGAAAATACCTAATGTTAATGGCTAGAGACGATAGTACTGCCTACTCCATCAATTTCATAATGACCTGGAGAAAAAGGTCATACTGTCCCATTAGCCTCAAAGAACACCCATTATTCCGAATCACTATATGCTGCTATACCAATTCAAATTATTGAAATTTCGCATTTAAAAATAATGTTTGCAAGTCGAATATGTCGATCTACAAGTCACAAGTGATACTATGGCGTTCATACGGGCACACCTCTCATACGATTAAATATTATACCTAAACCGTGTTGTAACTTGTATCACATCTTAGGCGATCCACGTTTTTTTTCTTTAAGGCACAAAACATGGATGTACTAACGGAAAATCATAAGTCAATCAATGTCGTACACAGAACATTATTGGAATACTTACTTAAGTTTAGATAGACAATCCTTCAGCTATAATGTTTGCTTGACCAGAATTAACCCGTGCTCAAATAATATGGTTGCATTGACTCGCAACGTTCCTTTCGTAAAAACACCGGTTTGTCCTTCGTCTCACTCTTCCATAGGCTAGGGAGTCTATGGGAGTCTCGCTCCAGCCTTCACCAACTTCATCTTCTGTTTCCGGTCCGGCCCTTAACCCCGGGCATACCTACTGATGGGCATAGACATCCCCCAAGGATCTCCACAACGATCGGTCCTGCGCTGCCCGCATCCAGCGGCTTTGCGCGACCTTGACCAGATCGTCGGTCCACCTTGTAGGGGGCCTACCCACAGAACGTCGTCCGGTACACGACACCAGCCCTTCACCTCGGGCAGCATCACATACCAGCTCTTAACCTCGAACATCATCACATATTAGCCCTTGTCCTCGGGCATCCCAATAAACCAGCTCTTAACCTCGAGCATCATCACATATTAACCCTTACCCTCGGGCATCCTAATAAACCAGCTCTTAACCTCGAGCATCATCACATGTTAACCCTTATCCTCGGGCATCCTAATAAACCAGCTCTTAACCTCGAGCATCATCACATATTAACCCTTATCCTCGGGCATCCTAATAACCCAGCTCTTAACCTCGAGCATTATCACATATTAACCCTTATCCTCGGGCATCCTAATAACCCAGCTCTTAACCTCGAGCATCATCACATATTAACCCTTGTCCTCGGGCATCCTAATAAACCAGCTCTTAACCTCGAGCATCATCACAATTAGCCCTTGTCCTCAGGCATCATCATATACCAGCTCTTAACCTCGAGCATCATCACATTTTTAGCCCTTGATTTCGGGTGTGTCGTTGCCATCATTGTCTCTGGAATTTAGAGAAACGCATAGATCAAAATGTTGTAATTAAAAACCTTTACAAAAGACAAACGGCTTTATGTAAGAAGAACCCGGAATGAAACTCCGTCAAAAACTCTTTATCTCTCTTTAATCCAATAAAAATAAACTGCTTATTTCTTGAGACAATGCTGTCTAAACCTTCATACTAACCACTCAACACCCGCCATCTACATAAATCTATTTTCATCCGCGCACGGCTCATTATCAAAGGCAAATTCCTTTTTGGACGGTTACAATTTTATTCTGTATTATCAATTGCCGAATTTTAACTTATTTTTTTTTTACCTGCATGAATTTTACATAAACCTTACATTTATGAAAAGCAAGATCATAGAATCCTTAACTTGTACCTAAACAGGATACTTAACCGAAACCATAACGCAATAATAATTTTGATTTGCTGCATAACGTTATTTTTACATTTAGAATAGCTTTGAATCATAAAAGAAAACAATAAAACTAGTATGTACCTATTTCGTTATTTTTGATCAACATCTTTGCATTGCCAACAATATTAAATAAAAGGTTTTTTGTTTTAATTAAACTATCAGGATCCTTAGTTTCATTTATTACTTTTATTACAATAAAAAAAATACTATCACAAGTTGTAGCAGCTTGACAATAACTTAATTAGCAACTGTTGGAAGTTTGTAATCTGTTTGAACGGAACATAATGACAGCTGTTATTCCGAACGGGAATGGAGATCTATGGTGTGGTTAGATTTACAGCGCTCAGCTGCAACTGCTTTTTAGGGTTCCAAATCAAAATGGTAAAAAGGAACCTTTATGGTGCGATTCAGTCTGTCTGTCACAGCTGGACATCTCGAGAACCACTAATGCCATCAAATTGAAATCTTGTTTAAGAAGACGTTTGCCAAACCATTCCGCAAATAAGAGAGAATTAAAAATATTTCATTGTTTTTTTTTGCAACAGGTTCTGAAGAACAGAAGAATCAGACAGAAGTTTATGTAATGATTACAGGAAAAATAAAACGATGTCTCCAAACAGCAAACCTTTTCAGAAATAATCAACAAAAACCACATTAGTTCCACTATCGGGCAAGAGATGGCGCCGACCCAAAACTGCAATAATTCTACACCGCAATTTTTTGACGAATATAGCCTCGCCGATGAAAACATCCTCACGTTTTACCCATTCACATGATTGTACGGAACCCTCGACGCGCGAGTACGACTCGCTCTTGACCGCTTTTCTTTGTCATTGATTCCATCAAAATACTATAAAACAGATTTTATTATTTATCATTAAAATCTTGTAGGCTTACACAAAAAAAAACAATGCAATTCCAATTTCAAATCACACTAAGTACAACAATTTTCTCTTGTCAATTTTCACAATTCATTCCAATCAAATAACACCAAATGAGCATAATTATTGTCAAATACATAAATCATGCGATCTCAATACTTTTTCAACATAAATTGCCTTGAAACTTTACGCTAAAGTTTTATTTTGCAATAAAAACTATCTTCTTTAGCTATATAATAACATGCAACAAGTTCACTTAACTTTGGTTTTGCAGGCGTGGAAGGAAATTTTGTATATCCTTTACGTATCCCACTTCTGAACTTTAAGCTTCAGGCCAAAGTTCAAACATCAGTTAAATATTTCAACAACATTTATTCAATAATTATTAGTTTTACAACATTCCGCCATTTTTCGTGTCCAAAACATCATCTGCCGCTTTTCCTTTTTCTTTTTTTAATTTCCTCTAAGGCAGCGGCACCAAAGAGGTTTTAAGAAAAACGTACCTATTTACAATTTGGCTTTAACAAAACGATATGTGAAAATATTTAAAATAATCGAATACCGCACCTTAACCATAATTATTAATTTTAATACAACTTAGAGTTCATGTTACAACAACTATACAACCAAAATATTAGTTATATCCTTTAACAATCGACGTTATTGTACGTGTACCTAACACTATATTGATCAAAAGAAAGTCAATCAACATATTAGATGAGAAATAATCATACCTTAGTTCTCTCTTTGTGATCTTTGAAAGCCGCTGTAAGTCCTTAATGTGCTACATAGAAATGTAAAGGCGAAATACCATCAGGCATTTTAACACATTATATTCACACTAGCCTTCCGCCCGCGGCTTTGGCCGCGTGGACGTTATCCCATGGGATAGTGATATTTTCCGGGATAAAAAGTAGCCTTTGGCTCTAGCTCCCAAACTATCCTCATACCAAAAATCACGTCGATTCGTTGCTCCGTTTTGTTGTGAAAGACGGACAAACGAACACACTTTACATTTATAATATTAGTATCTACCGATTTTCCCATGTGAATGAGCCTTATTCCCGCGGAAAAAAGTAGCCTATGTCCTTCCTAAGGTCTCGAAACTATCTCGTTTCAAATTTCATCAAAATCGGTTCAGTCGTTTTGACATGAAAACGGAACATACAGACAAACAAACAAAAAAATATACACAATCTTCGCATTGCATCCTACTTAACCTACTATTTATTATCCTACTTCCTACTAATATTATAAATGTGAAAGTTTAGATGTTTGGATGTTTAGATGTTTGGATGTTTAGATGTTTGGATGTTTGTTACTCAATCACGCTAAAACGGCTGAACGGATTTGGCTGAAATCCTACTAATATTATAAATGTGAAAGTTTAGATGTTTGGATGTTTAGATGTTTGGATGTTTGTTACTCAATCACGCTAAAACGGCTGAACGGATTTGGCTGAAATTTGGGACACAGATACTTTGTAGCCTAGAGAGGAACATAGGCTACTTTTTATCCCGGAAAAATATCATATTCCCGCGGGATAACGTCGTGAAGTCCACGCGGGCGAAGCCGCAGGCGGAAAGCTAGTAATATTATAAATGTGATAGTTTAGATGTTTGGATGTTTGTTACTCAATCACGCCAAAACGGCTGGACGGATTTGGCTGAAATTTGGGACATAGATACTTTTTAGCCTGAAGAGGAACATAGGCTACTTTTTATCCTGGAAGAATATCACATTCCCGCGGGATAACGTCGCGTCGTGTAGTCCACGCGGGTGAAGCCGCGGGTGGAAAGCTAGTTTATAATATTAGTAGGGAATATTCTTATTTTAATTTTTTGCCATCGCAATGCAATTTTTATTATTGAAAATGAGCCGCTCCGCTACTTAGCGACTCCGTAGCTCTGTGGTTAGAGTATTCGCCCGGACAGCAAAAAGTCGTAGGTTCAAGTCCCATCGGAGCTAGTTGTGAGACGGATCCACTTTTTGTAATACTTCATTTTCAATATTTTCACATAAATTCACGTTAAAAACAATTATTTCTATGAACTCACTAAGTAATTTTCAGTGACGAAGAAAACTATAAAAGTTTTGGTTTTCGTTTCCGTTTACTATAGGTTAGATGTCAAACCAGTAACTCATACTACCAAATTATCAAAAACTACTCGAAAACTTACAAAGTTTTCGAAAACTTTTACTCGATTCAACTCATACTGTCATTTTTAGTTCGTAATAGTTTCCGCTAGAGGCGCTAGTGTGAAATGTATGAAAACAAAACGATACCATCAAACTGTTCGAAAACTATCAAAACTCATACTAGGGGTACTGGCGTGCTCATAAAAAAATAAATAGTTTTCAAACGACACGCACCTTCTCTTGTAAAACATCGTCATCGTCTCCCCAAGCGCCGCCGGCCTCGAGCGGTTCGTCCCCGACGGCGGCCACATCAGCCGCGCCGGAGCCCGATTCAGCCGCCGCCCGGGCCGCGCCTGCCACTTCGAAGAAACTCCTATGGGAAAGGAGGTGGTTATCATTCGAAGCTAAGATACTTTAATAAATAAAGGGTAGTAATAAACCAATCGACTAAAATACTTTTTACCGACAAAAATACTAGGTGAGCGACATAGTCGCCAATCTAACTTTTTTTTTTTTTCATTTATTTTGGCAACAAACAGTCATGTATATTACAGAAAATATTTTGCTACAAATTAAATTATTAAATCTAGACCTACAGTGCCCAAACGTACAAACAAAAATATTCGAAGTGGACATTACTACTTATTAGTTACGTTAGCTCATGAATTTGTACTATTAATACCTTAAAACATAATATAAAATATAACTAAAATATTTTTTATAAATAATAAAATATAACTTAAAACATAATATATAACTTAACCTAAACCTATTTTTCCGCAACCAAACCTAGTATTTTAGTCGGTAAAATTAGTAATTTTTAAGAGCGTTAAACCCAAATGCGTCGCGTCGAGTTTAGGTAAATGAATAACTTTCACTCGCATCAGACGTGCGCTCAAGGTCAAACGTGCGGTGTCCTGCTATAGTCAAACTAATCACATTGATCCTTTTAACTCAAGTTTAAATATTATTTAGTGTTAGTTTTTATATTATATCCTTACTTACCCTTACATAATCATAATAAGTGTATGCTGTAATCTAATGGGTTTACTACATAGACAATATTTTATTGTTTATATGAAGTAGATTTTTTAAAAGTTTACCAACTAATACTAATAAAGTAATCCTTCCCAAATGTGTATGTAAGTACTTGCTTACTCATCTTATGTTATTCATGTATGACCCACCATTCGATACGTAATCCTATCCTACTTCCTACTAATATTATAAATGTGAAAGTTTAGATGTTTGGATGTTTAGATGTTTGTATGTTTGTATGTTTGTTACTCAATCACGCCAAAACGGCTGAACGGATTTGGCTGAAATTTAGGACACAGATACTTTGTAGCCTGGAGAGGAACATAAGCTACTTTTATCCCGGAAAAATATTACATTCCCGCGGGATAACGTCGTGTAGTCCACGCGGGCGAAGCCGCGGGCGGAAAGCTAGTTTAGAAATAAAATACCGATTTCAGAATACCATTTTTATCACAATCTGATGTAGACCTATACCACAGGAAAAAAAATACTACTACGTATTACAGAGAAACGACTTCATAGAACGGTGGGAAATGATTACACTACTACAAGCATGCTGGGCATGTGTGCGTGTCCACTGGCTGCTTGTCACTGGCGTGTCCGTACACGGCGTGTCTGTAAAAAGCGGTTTACGATAGCTCAGCCAGTGGACAAGCTCAGGGTCAACGCGAAGCACGTATGAGCAGTTTTCAGGCTACGCCTTTTCAATAACTCTCGGAAGAGAAATATATTTTGAATTTAACCAATCTTTATTAAAAATCCAAGATGGCGGCCAACTTTTTTGATTGTAGGCCGATTTTGATGAAATGATGAAACTCGGTTTGTGGTAATATTTTGGCAAGAAAATAGCAACGCAATGTCAAAAACTTAAAAAAATCCAAGATGGCACCCAAATTTTTGGTTTGTTGGCCGATTTCGATGAAACTCGATTTCTAGTAATATTTTGGCAAGAAAATAGCAACGCAATGTCAAAAACTTAAAAAGTCCAAGATGGCACCCAAATTTTTGGTTTGTTGGCCGATTTCGATGAAACTCGATTTCTAGTACTATTTTGACAAGAAAATAGCAACGCCATGTCAAAAATGTAAAAAAATCCAAGATGGCGCCCAAATTTTTGGTTTGTTGGCCGATTTCGATAAAACTCGATTTCTATTACTATGTTGACAAGAAAATAGAACTGCAATGTAAAAAATATTAAAAAACCAAGATGGCGCCGAAATTTTTTTTTGTTGGCCGATTTTGATGAAACTCGATTTCTAGTACTATTTTGACAAGAAAATAGCAACGCAATGTCAAAAATGTAAAAAACTCTAAGATGGCGCCCAAGTTTTTGTTTGTTGGTCGATTTCGATGAAACTCGATTTCTAGTACTATTTTGACAAAAAACAGCAACGCAATGTTAAAAAATATTCAAAAATCCTAAATGGCGGCCTACTTTTTTGTTTGTGCCCATTTCGATAAAACTTGGTTTTTAATATTGGATTATTTAATGTTTTTAACATTGCTTTGCAATTTTCTTGTTAGAATAGTACCAAAAACCAAGTTTCATCAAAATCAGCCCACAGACTAAAAAGTTGGCCGCCATCTTGGATTTATTTATATTTTTTACATAGCGTTGCTGTTTTCTTGTCAAAATAGTACTAGAAATCGAGTTTCATCGAAATCGGCCAACAAACAAAAAAATTGGGCGCCATCTTGGATTTTTTTACATTTTTGACATTGCATTGCTATTTTCATGTCAAAATAGTACTAGAAATCGAGTTTCATCAAAATCAGCCAACAAACAAAAAATTTCGGCGCCATCTTGGTTTTTTGAATATTTTTTACATTGCAGTTCCGTTTTCTTGTCAAAATAGTACTAGAAATCGAGTTTCATCGAAATCGGCCAACAAACCAAAAATTTGGGCGCCATCTTGGATTTTTTCAAGTTTTTGACATTGCGTTGCTATTTTCTTGTCAAAATAGTACTAGAAATCGAGTTTCATCGAAATCGGCCAACAAACAAAAAAATTAGGCGACATCTTGGATTTTTTTTACATTTTTGACATTGCGTTGCTATTTTAATGTCAAAATAGTACTAGAAATCGAGTTTCATCAAAATCGGCCAACAAACAAAAAATTTCGGCGCCATCTTGGTTTTTTGAATATTTTTTACATTGCAGTTCTGTTTTCTTGTCAAAATAGTACTAGAAATCGAGTTTCATCGAAATCAGCCAACAAACCAAAAATTTGGGCGCCATCTTGGATTTTTTCAAGTTTTTGACATTGCGTTGCTATTTTCTTGTCAAAATAGTACTAGAAATCGAGTTTCATCGAAATCGGCCAACAAACAAAAAAATTGGGCGCCATCTTGGATTTTTTTACATTTTTGACATTGCGTTGCTATTTTCATGTCAAAATAGTACTAGAAATCGAGTTTCATCAAAATCGGCCAACAAACAAAAAAATGGGCGCCATCTTGGATTTTTTTACATTTTTGACATTGCGTTGCTATTTTCTTGCCAAAATAGTACCAAAAACCGAGTTTCATCGAAATCGGCCCACAATCAAAAAAGTTAGCCGCCATTTTGGATTTTTTTAATATTTTTACATTGCGTTGCTGTTTTCTTGTCAAAACAGTACTAGAAATCGAGTTTCATCGAAATCAGCCAACAAACAAAAAATTTGGGCGCCATCTTGAATTTTTTTACATTTTTGATATTGCGTCGCTGTTTTTTATTAAAATAGTACCAAAAAAATCACTACATAGTATAAAACAAAGTCGCTTTCTCTGTCCCTATGTCCCTTTGTATGCTTAAATCTTTGAAACTACGCAACGGATTTTGATGCGTTTTTTTTTAATAGATAGAGTGATTCAAGAGGAAGGTTTATATGTACTTTTTATCCCAATATTCCCACGGGAACGGGAACCACGCGGGTGAAACCGCGGGCGGCCGCTAGTATAATTATAAAAATAAAATGTATAAAGAGAAACATTAGAGTAAGTAATTTGTAAAAAAATATTGCATAATAGGTAACCTAATAGAAAGCTAACAATTTTAACTTCTTGTAACAACCCTACCAAAATTTTGCACGCTCTATGAAGTCAACACTCTGATAGTACTCATGTGCCTATACACCGTTTTGAAGGTCAACATCCCATTTTGATAATTCAGTCATTTACGCCATGGGTTCGCAAACCCTAGAACAGGAGACCTTGAAGAAGTACCGGCAAGAAACTCGTCAAGGTTAATTTTTTCCTTCTGATTTACTTCATACAGAGTCGTCAAATTAAAAAATGACCTTACAAATTACTATTTGTTAGATCATTTTCAGGGTCAGTTTCTATTACAAATACGTATTCAATTATGATAAATACAATTAGGTGTGTGAGTGAACTAATGATCATAGAAGTAAACAATTTTCAATTACCTATCTAATGAGTGTACTAAGACGAAAGTACTAAGACGTGTCGGTTGCACTATAAACTATACCACACCACGCAGCACACTGCAAAGGTCAGCGAACGGCAGACGGCAGAGCACCGAGCGATACGTCCTCCCTCTGAAGAGCCTAGCGGCGGACTAATTTGAAATGTTTTGCGCAGAGTGTTTTATAGCACTTTAAAAAAATATATATAAAATAAATTATGCATCATTATATAGGTTTTTTGTATTCAAACTTTAGATAATATGTTCTTATTTTACGTTAGACTATAACTTTTTGTAAAATAAAGTAATTTATTGATAAATGTAGCATGTTTACCACCAGTGATTTCTTTATAATTTCACTTTGTTTGGATTTTAATTTCGTATGAAAATAATCACAAATTAAACTAATTTCCTTACTAACTATTTGCGTAATGATATGTAGATATACATAGAAATTTTTGTTTCCTATTTTTTTCAATGGTATAAAAAAATTTGAGCTTCAAAATTGATGTTAAAAGTGAAGTTTATAAAACACTGTTCGGGAAAATTGTCAGTATTCAGAAATACTCTATAAAAAGAAAAATGTTTTTTACTAACTTTTTAGACAAAGATACTGTTTACAATAATTTGAAATTAGCATGTTCCTAAGATCACGTTTTCATAGAAAATATCTCGTTCAAAACTACCTATTTTGAGGCAAAACGGCGTTCGACCGCGTCAATGCTCTTAAGGCCTAATCAGACGACGGACTGTCCTCCGGGTACTTTTTGTCCATCGATATAGATCTCTTATAAATTGTATCGAATAAGGCACACGAGGAACTAAAAGTACCGCGGACAAAAAGTCCGCGAAATTACCGCGGACACCGAGAGACTGGACTTGACAAAAGTTCGCGGTAGTCCACGAAAAAAATAGAACGAACGTAACTAGACGCAACAACGCACTCAACGAACTTTAGTCTGCTCTGCATTGAGCGCTCAATAGTGAAGTACGTTTCCGGGCAACAAATGACCGCACACCGTATGCGTTGAGTCCGCGACAAGTCCTCGGAGGACATATTTTCGAGGTACAGGGACTTTTTGTCGGCCGGGGACAAAAGTCCGTCGTCTGATTATGCCTTTAGTCGGTCGGTTTATTATATTCCATAAATAAATAAGTTTTTAAAATTACTTTTATAGAGAATCGGAATGTTATTGATATGTCAATGTTTAAAATTGACATTTAAAAATATAACATTGAAGTTATGGAGTGTAGAAGGGAAGGAGGACTATCTCATATGGGTGGAAAGTCGAAAAAGTGCTATGACAGCTAAATAACAAGTTTCAAAATCCTCCGCAACGGCGTTGGTGTACATCTAGGACGGGTGTGAATGTAGTAGTTGTTGAAAACCACCAATTAACCAAGCACAATCTTCATATTTCAATCAGACCGTGTCACTTTATAATGTGTTTATGTGTGTGTTTATACAAAAGCTGTTTGCACCAGACAACAGATAGCACTTGTTATGCACATCTAATAAAGGGGCCCAAGATTGGTCTCTATTTTCTATTATATAAAAAGTTACGCTATGGTGTGCATTAACATTTACACACACAAGCGTGACTCACCAGCGCTCGTGAGATAGAACATCTGTGAGTTACTTTGACTTAGCTTACTGATTTGACTTATTAATTAAATAACGAAGCTCATTTTAAGTATGAAAATCAAATAATTAGAATAATTTAACAGTTCTGTAAAATCAAAGTGCCCTTTGCGACATTTTGACATCGATACAGTCAAAACACGTCTACCCGTCTTACTAAAAGCAGCGCCGCTGTTTATATCGATTCAAATAGCTAATAGGGAACTTGCATTATTTCATAAATGTAGTCTATCTGAAAGATTTAAGGATTGTATGAAGATATCACAAGCGAAAAAGTTGAAATATGCTTAAATTATTTATTTAATGCAAATCAAAAATTAACATTTCAAAGTCCGCGCGTAAACGCTCAATGGCCGGACGTGACGTCATTTCTTAGGACGTCAAACTTTTCAATGTGCATCTGAAAGGAGTGACCAAGAAATTTTGACAACTAACGACAAACGCTAAAAGTGAGTGACCAAAGATTTCAGTTTTACTGACTAGGCTTCGCCAGATAGGTAAATGAAAGAAAACTTATGTTTTTTAGCGAAATCTTTACTAGAACTTGGTTTATCATCCGTTTCTCCAAGTACTTACCATACTTTTAGGGGTTGAATTTTTAATTTTTGTGAAAACGAAATTGACAGAATATGGCTGCCATCATTTTTTACTGTTTTTTAAGGTAATTAAAAATTAAGTAAACTTTACGTAAAACGCACTAACATATAAGTATTAAAAATATGCCTATTTTGCATTAGTCTAAAATATTGTGAACTCTAACATTGACAAAGGCAAAAATACTTGTTGTTGCTTGATTGATTATATTGATACTTGATTTATTTCTGCTGCACACTGGAGTAAATATACTGTTACATTGTTATAAATATATTGTTTAAATGAAGATGTTAATGTTGGTAGAAAATATAAGTACTGAGTTATATTTACTACATATGTATACGTATCAGTCAGCTCAGCAGGCAGGCCGCCTGCAGTCCTTACTCGAACAGGCCACCTGATATTCGGTTTTTAAGTGCGCGCACTAGGCCACTTGCAAAAATAATAACTGCAACGGCCAACTGCAAAGTAAATGCTGCCTTATTTCTATATAATTCTCCGGCACTATTCGGCCGGTCCGGAATAAAGAAATAAAGGAAATTCTTTTTTTTAAAAGGATATTTAAAGGTTATTAACAAAAATATATAAGGTCCTTCTTAAATAGTGAACATAATTTTAAGGGGTCAATGTACTCACGCATACAAAAAACTTGTACTATAGTACCAACATTGAAAACGTGAAAAAGAAATCAGCTGTTTCAAAGAAAATATTAAATCGAATAGATTAAAATGGATGGAACAGCTGATATTTTTTTTGCGATTTCAATGTTGGTACCATAGTAAAATTTGCTTGTATGCATGAGTACATTGACCCCTTAAAATTATGTGCACTATTTAAGAAGGACCTTATATAACATAAGCCCTGCCTTATCTATATATTGTAATTATACTAAAAAGTTTCAAGCTTTATTTAAATGTATTATTAATACTAGCTGTTTATCGTGTTAATTATAGCGATTTGGAGGCAACTTCGAAATTTCTTTCTATTGACAAAATTTTATGTAATCGTGATTTTGAGTAACATAGTCACTAGTGTTAGTCCTGAAGTTTGCTGCATCTTAATTTGAAATTCAGTTTTTCATTAATATTGATATTACAGACGATCATGTAAAGCAATCTAATTTTCGTTGGCATATAGCGGGCTCTTAATGTAAAACTGTGGGTGTGTGGGCGAATGTGGCCAATGACAGGCCATTGCCTGCAGGTGGACTGATGGACTGTGGATAGTCGGTTGCATTGCATTGCATCCTTTATACTTGCGACCGCATTCGCATTGCCTTGAACTTTCTCGTAAATATTTTCATAGTGTCCACACACTTGTGCACTCGCGACGTTTACCGCTGTGCTTCACATTCCAATATTTGTCGCATGACAGGATGGACAACAACGTTATAGCGGCATTTAAAATCCTTAAAAAGAAGTAATAAATGAGGGTAACCATCTGTCAATTTTGTTTTAACAAAAAATAAAAATTCAATCTCTAAAAGTATGGCACCCTCAGAGAAACGGATGATATGCCAACTTCTAGTAAAGATTTCGTAGGTAATAATTAATAAAAAACTAAAAAACCCGAGAAGTAAATAGCTGGTTTTTTCATTTTTAATGGTAAATTTTTGCAGTCGTGTTTTTAGTTTTTTAAATATTACCTACGTTTTTATTTTAGACTTTTTAGTTCATTGTCAATAAATCATCTTTTTAAGTAAGAACTTACTAATTTAAAAATTCGTAAATTCTTTTCTTTTTTAGATAAATTAATACAGAGAGATTTACAAAACTGCAAGTTATAGATGTTTATGGAATCGCTATTTAAAACTCGTCATTTAATACCTACCCCACTCGATGAGATTTAAAAATATTTCTTTTACAATGCACGGAATAATATGCCGCCTAAAAGCCGCCATTTTGTTTAATATTGATGTTCTATTTTCACTCGGGCTATTAAGACGAATCTGATGACGTATCAATTAACAAAATCAGTTTATCCGTTTAGTAGTTACGAGGGAACATAGGAACAGAAACACATACATTCAGGTCAAAAACGTAACACTTTTTGGGTTTGGCCGGCGCAGTCAGGTAATTTTTGACTTCGCCCGCCGCAGTCGAGTAAAAAAACTTAAGCTTACTTTCATTTATCTATGTGGCGAAGCCTAGTCATTAAAACCGAAAACGTTGGTCACTCAGTTCAAACGTTCGTCGTTAGTTGTCAAAATATTAACATTAACTATTAACGTTTATTTATTTATTAAACTATTAACGTTTGTACCATTGTTTCTTCATAAGGTGCTAAACAATTAGATATTTAAAGTAATTTTATGTATTTCTTTAGTTTACTTGCAAAATTTGAGAGATTCGATAATGCACAAATTGTATGAACTCAGTGACCAAGCTAAATTCTTTACTAGATTAACACACAACGCTTAATTATTTTGACAGGTGACAGTAAATTTTTAACAGTTGCTGAACTGAGTGTCCAACTCAGAATTAATACGAATTATTTGGAGTTTTGCTTAGGAATCAACAATTTTTTTACTAGATTCTCTGACAAGGGTCTCAAGCTGTTTCTCTTTTGGTGGGCACTCCTTTCAGATGCACATAACTTTTCATGTCGCGTAAAGATTCTCTGATAGGCTCTCAACCTGTTTCTTTTTTCGTGGTCAGTGGTCACTCCTTTCAGATGCACATAACTTTTCACGGCGCGTAAATATTATTTTTGTAAGACAGAATTAATTTATTTCAGTTTTAGTTGACATACAAAAAAGTCAGGAAACGATACTTTATTACTACTACAATGGATAATTCTTTTACAAGTAAAGCTAAATCTCACAAAATAGAGTGTGCAGTTTTAACTGTGCCTCAAGAGCCTAAACTTAAGAGAAAAGTGGATGAAAGGAGCTATATAAGACAACATTCACCCTCTTCAAAATCTGCCTTGCAATGTTGTGAAGATCATTTGATGTAAGTACCTTGTATTCGTAAAAATCATAACCTCTTTAGATCTTGCATCAACAGTGTATAAAGTAAACAGCAATCTCTACACTTGAAAAATTTGAATTTTCCATAAATAACCACCGCACTATGTCCATATAAACCTTAAGCAAATCTCGCGAGTCGAATTTAGTCAAGCCTTTTTCCATTTTGTAGATATTTTTAATGTTTTATGACATGATTTGAATGTATGATTACCTATATGTTTTTGAACTCAGCTTATGTGACTAATGGAATGACGTCACTGCGCGCTGATTGGTGTTTCAAATCACGTTTCAATTTACGTAACTTTACATTAAAATATTTTGCAAAATAATAATAGTTTTGGAATAAATCTTCCACGAATGCACTTTTAATGGCTATCATCATTGGATTATTAATATAATTTCTCAAAATAATTTTAATGCAAGTTCCCCATCGCTAATATAAGTTAAGTACCGTACCGACTATAAAAAAGTTTCCTAATGTTCTTTTATGCAGGTTTATAACGCAATTCGGGTGAAACGCAAAGTTCCTTATTTCATAGACAGAAACAAACACAAAACTATAATAACTACTTACTTTGACACAGCCAACAATGGCCAGTTAGGTTGAGCGGGTAGCACCGGCTCCGGTGGCAGTATGGGGCTGGCGTCCGGGTTCGCTTCCGGGATGGGCAGCCCGGCCGCTTCTAGGGCTGACTTCAACTGCTCCGCCTCCTCGGGTTGGTTGTGATTGATTGCGGTTAGGTAGGCTAGGGAGAGCTGGAACAAAACTGCCGGTTAGTATATAAATTGATTGGAATTAATATTTTATGGTAATTTAATTTAATTTCATAAGGAAATGTAATTTAACTTCATGGGACCTAACGTCCCATTATCCCGTTCCCGTGGGAATATCCCACTAACTCAAAGAATTCTGATGTGTTGTTTAGTTATTTCGTTGGAGTAAGTTTAAATGAAATAGTAGTAGTAGTAGTATCCTATTATCCTACTAATATTATAAATGTGAAAGTTTAGATGTTTGGATGTTTGGATGTTTGGATGTTTGTTACTCAATCACGCCAAAACGGCTAAACGGATTCGGCTGAAACTTGGGATATAGGTACTTTGTAGCCTAGAGAGGAACATAGGCTACTTTTTATCCCGGAAAAATATCACATTCCCGCGGGATAACGTCGTGTAGGCCACGCGGGCGAAGCCGCGGGCGGAAAGCTAGTATTTTATATGGGTTTGAGTTTGACAGCCGTCATAGTGGAAATGTCTCGGTGTGGTGGTCTACGTATAATCTCCGCGATCTTCATCTAGTCAAGCGGCAAATCAGCCAAAAGTCGTCTATTTCTTAAGTTTCGTGGCCACTGAGCGCTGCATACCTAAAACAGGTATCGTTGGATTCCGATCTCCCAATGACGAATCAGCCTGTTTTAGTTTCGAAAGCCGGGAACAAGTGGTATTTATGACGTCATAAAGATGGCGGCGGCCTAGTTTAGTTATTTGCAAATTTCTTGAGTTCTAGTCAACCAATTTGATTTTTTAAAGTGTCGTATTGAAGTTTATTTAACACTCTATTTATAATTCTTATACATTTTTATGGAGCTGCAGTATAGATATGAAAAAACCTAGGTTTGTGGGAAAAAGTGATTTTTCAAAACAGTTTCATATTTTTTATTAACCCACAACTTTTTTAATAAGAATTTACAAAAAAAATATTGCCAATCATAAAGTTCTACCAAATAAGACCTGTCTCTACCAACCAGTACAACATCTTACTGACCTGTCCAGCGTTCTTCAACAGTCGTATCCTCTCTTTGACGTCACCCAGTAAGATAGCGCCCTGAAACTGCGCGGAGACATCCTTCCTGATCTCGGCTATCTTCATCATCTTGCGAAGCTTCTCCAGGTTGCCGGTGATGAGGTAGAGGAACGAAAGCTTGTCGAAGTTCTTGGTGCGTTGGTAGCACATCTCTACGATCTGGGGAAGAATGGTTTTCTTTTAAAAGTGAAAAACAAACACCTTGTCACTGAATATAAAACACTAGCGGATCCTCGCGGTTTTACCCGCGTGGCACCCGTTCCCGTGAGAATATCGGGGTAAAATATAGCCTATAGTCTTCTTCGATAAAGGGACTATACAACACAAAAGTAATTTTTCAATTCGGTTCAGAAGCACAGTATTTCGGAATAAGCGGCCTTCTGACGAGTCAAATCACGTCCAATCCTCTTACATCTTTTGTCGTGCAACTGAACATCCTGCGAAGCAACCTCCACTATTTTCTGTGGTGGGATGGGTGATCAAAAATGTTTGTTTTCCAAGTTAATAAGCACATTCAACTGCTGGTCCTGGTTGTAATTATTATTTACACCCACTAATGAATGCTCAAGTCATTGGCCGAAATAGTTAGAACCAAATATAGGCATATCATTCAACGGTTACTTAAAAAAAATATACTGTCAAAGTTGATCTGTTGAATCCATTTTTGGCCATACCTGATGATTTCCCGTAGTCAGAGCAGCCTTAGCCAGTTTGTCCCAAGCGTCTGGCTCATCCAAACTCTTGGCCGCTTCCAACGCGACCTCAATGTTGCCACATTGTAGGGCTAAAGATAGCCGAGTGCGGGGGTCTTTAACGAAGTGGAGCGCTACTTCGGGGTAACCTGGTCACAAGAAAGATGACATATTGAACTTTGAAAATTGGAAAATGAAGTATTTTAGAAGAAATCGACCCGTCTCACAACTAAAATTTTTTTCTATTTTTTTTTAAATACTTCATTTTCCAATAAAAAATTGCATTGTGAATGCACAAAAGTAATAATATTGAACTTTGTCATACTAATTACCAGTGGCACAAGATACACAGGTGCACACTTTTTCATTGTTATGATAATGTCGTGGGTTACAGTATTGTTTATGTTGATGTGGTATGTAATACCAGATTCGTAACATTTTAAGTTTATATTGTATACTAGCTTTCCGCCCACGGCTTCGCTCGCGTGGATTACACAGCGTTATCCCCCGGAAATGTGATATTTTTCAGAAATAAAAAGCAGCTTATGTTCCTCTCCAGGCTACAAAGTATGTGTCCCAAATTTCAGCCAAATCCGTTCAGCCGTTTTGGCGTGATTGAGTAACAAAAATCTAAACATCTAAACTTTCACATTTATAATACTAGTAGGACTAGTAGGATTGTAACTGTTCGTTGTCCCGAAATAAATAAATAAAATTAAACTATGTTGCAGATTTATGCACACAACAAAAGCCCCGGGGTTAGATGAACGGTTGAAATTTTCTAGTAGGTACTACGTAGTCGTAGTACCTACAAGAAAATTTCAACCTAGCGACTACGCTAGGTGCTCCTAAGCTAGCGTCATTTCATCAATTCGAAGAAAACCCTTGCTAGACTATTAAGAAATAAGAAATTATGGGGTAGTTCGAAAATGCGATTAAGACGAACGATGCAGTATTGTTTATTTTTAAAAATAAAAGAATGTTTTCTTTCAGTAAAATGAGCTAACCAAAGCATTAGAAGCAGTTTCTATCCTGGGGGGCGATTCTCGCACAATAATAGACATTATGTCTAATTAGAGATATTCCACACCGCACTTCATAACTTAGCACCTTCGATCATATAAACCCTAGATACAGCGTAAACGCACAGAAAGTGAAGCCGCCAACGAATGCTCCATTCGAAATCCAGCATTAAATCGCTCTCAGTAGTCATTTGACCGCCCGGCGAAACGATGCCTAAATGTGCTGAGAAGATGCACAAAAACAATTCCAAAAAAGGAAAAAAAGAGATGTAATATCATATTTTCAGTCAGTATTGATCGTAAGTATAATTGCACAATTAATTTAAAGTCAAACATGTACTGAAACTATCATAATTTCATTATTTATACTAAAATATTGCAATATTCCTTGCCGCGAAACCGTTTCTTCTATTTGCGTTAGTAAGACAGAGATGCAGACATGACGAAATACGATTCGCTGTTCATCTAGCGTCGCCGTCGACCGACAATCTGAGCTTTCCATGTAATAAGATCGTAAGTACTACCATGCCGACCGAATTGAAATCCAATTACTGTTGCTTAGGGTCGAATGTCAAATGTGATCTGATAACGGACGGCAGTATTCGGAATCGAAATATCTACAAGTATAACTACTAATGACAGCGCTATTGGAATCACTTTTTCAAGCGCATTTAGTATGTAATTGTGTATCTAGGGTTTATATGATCGAAGCTTAGTACACAACACACGCCAAGTTATATGGCGTGTACTCACAAAATAAAATGGCGGATGTCGATTGAAACAGAATTTTCGTATCACATTAAAGAAATGTCTATGCCCAGCGCTCCACTTGCAACGAGTGGTCAATGTCAGTTGTCGTGAATGTCGCGCGAAAAGCTGTATCATTTGTATTGAGATATTTATAGATCAACGAGCTGTAATTTTAAAAACTGTGACATTTTCGGTATCAGATAACTCTGCGCGCGCATGGGACGTTTTGGCGCTAGTTACTGTACATTTTTTTGTTCAAAGCTTATAGAAAAGATAAGCATTCGAATTTGACGATGTCGAATTAGAGATATCTTTAAAGATCTGAGAATCGACCCCCAGGGCCCATAATTTTTGTCCACCCAGTATAGTTTACCTTTATCCTGCAAGTAGGCAATGATGCTCTGGCCGACGAGCTTGGCCGTGCGCACCATGTGGAGCACCTGGTCGTACTGCCGCGTCAGCAGGGCTAGCTTGAACCTGGACAAATTAATAAAACTAGGTTCAATCGACAAAACAACCAGGTATACGCCGTAAGGTTCAGCGCCAGTTTTAGTATACTGCACTAAAGATTTTTTGCAACGGACTGCCATCATTTAAATCGACTAATAGTGTCATAGATGGCCAGTTCAAGCAAATGAAACACAAATGATGTTTTTTGTAATGTTTTTTAAACAATAGGTCATGTGGGTTGATGAGCTACCTGGGATTTAAACCTTTCAAAAGAAATAGAACAACAACAGATGGTTACGGTAGTGAGTGCCCAAAGCAGTTAAATTTTAACAATGACACCTTTTGTAAAATCCTAGACAACGCTTGTCATTGAACTTTCAGCTTCGCTTCAAAAACACCCAAAAGGAGCGGGGCCAAGGAGCAGCACTTGTTGTCCATGCAAGCGAAAAAGTTTTATAAGTGTTTACCTGGTGGTATTGCTGATCGTACAGAAATTAGCAATCATTATGTTTTATGCTCTTGCTATTCGTTCGCCAGAGCATTCGCACGGACAGTGAAAGAACGGTTCGAGTCCCGTTGGAGCTAGTAGTAGACAGGTCGATATTTTCTAATATTTCATTTTTAATCATCAAAGTTAAAACCCTGTTGCAGAGAAATTAGTGCGAGTTTTATGACATTGCTTTAGATCTAGAGCCGGTTAATTTATTATTGACTTATTTCGATTTTGCATGGCGTTCATAAAGTACGTATATAACGTATTCCACTAGACGGCCGGTCCATACATACTGAACTTTACTTTATTTTTCCCCAAAAAATATGCGCCTATATTTCGCACAACACCGTCAGATCAAAAACGGAACGCATTTACATATGAACGCTCAAGATAGGGCCAATTAGCAAAGAAAACGACGTAGTCACCGTGTGGCTAGAACTGGTAAAAAGGAACATCATCGCGAATTAAAACCCTAAATAAAGTAATTACCATAAACACAGCTTAAATATTGGTATTTCTCTTATCGTGTCGATATGGCGGACCCCCAATTTTACAGCCCAGGAGACGCATTATTGAATCATTCGAAGTTAATCTTAAATTCATGCACGAAAGAATGCATTTTGATTTGCAAAAAATTATTTTGATTGCTCCCAATTTTACGTATTTTTGAAACATTTGAAATAAGTGTTGCCCTAATACTCGAATCTTAGTACATTTTTCATTTCACGCAGATAAAATAAAAACCGGAAAGCCATAACTCGTTTTTTTTTAAACCGGTAATGAGTTACGGGGGAGCGGAACGTAAATTAAAAAGTTATAATACGTCATAAGTAATTTGTCTGTCAGTCATTTGATTCACTTCTCAGTGTCTTTCTCACATCATTCCTACTGGTAGAATATCGAAAACGAGTGAGTCGGACCATTCGTTGCAATATTCACGAGTATGAACATTAAAAAATAGCGATTTTAGTGATAAATCTTGCGATTTCATACACGATTTGTAATTCTAATGATTCAAAAATGCGTCTCCTGAACTTGAACAAGGACACAGCCTTAATATAAGTATTGGCTTGATAATTTACCTGTACTCCGTGGGGTCGATGTTGAGCACTTTGGGGCGACACTCCCGGTCTAAGCAGACGACGCGCGCGCCCGCCTCACTGGCGAGCACTTTGACCGCGTACACGGGCACGTCCAGCGTACGTATGATGCCGTAGTCGCTGTAACAATGATAAATAAGTCATACATACATACAAACTTATTTCTCTTCCAGCCGGCCTAGCACGAGCGGCTTTTACCGACTGTTGACGCGTGATAAAGAGCTGTGTTGCTTACACCACTAAGCCGGCCTAGAATGAGCGGCTTTTGTCACGCGATATGATATAGCACGTCATGCTGTCTTGCTTACCCCACTAAGGTGTAAGCAAGACAGCATAACTTGCTATATCATATCGCGTGATATAATGATGGTCATGCTAGGCAGGCAGAGGTATGTGGTGATCACTTCTTTGCTCAATCCTTGTGGTGGCACCACACATGGCTATTTGCATTTGTGATTGCATGTTGCCGTATGTCAAATATTTTGCCGTATTTGCCAAAATGTTTGACGTACAGGCAAATAGGCGATATAACCGTCTACACATGGAGTAACTTGTTTGCTAGCAGCAGAAAGTACGTAGTTGTAGCTACAAAATGGACGTTGCACTTGCAGCTGGGTTTTATTGTATGAACGCATGTTACTATTATAAGTTATGCGTAAAAAAATTACAAAGCGATGAAAAATCGATCAAGAGCAAGGCGATGGTGGACCATGTGAGACTGTTTATTCGCGTGTTTGCCTATTTGTCTCCTTTGATGTGCCTTGAAAAACTGACAGATGCTCGGTAAGTCGTATTTGTATTGGCTATATTTGGCAAATAGGCAAATACGACAATAAATTTGGCAAATATACTCTCCACACATGGAAGTTCTTTGTCAATACAGCAAATACGCAAATACAAATAGCCATGTGTGGAGCCATCATTACATATTCTACTCTACTCTATTGATGTGTCTACTCTAGATTCCTCATACATGGTTTTTCTGTAATATATCTCCAATTTGATCGAGAAATGGTCGCCTAGTCTTTTCTTCTAGAAAGAAAAAGAGTGTGAGTGCAAAATAAATAAGGTGTAAGTACAATAATTGAAGACACGTCAATATAACGAGTTCCATCTTTATTACTAGGTCTTAAGACTTTACATTTCATAATACGAGTAATATATCAAATCGCTCAACCATCCTTGCTTGATGTGATGATTAGCCATGGTGTATATATACACGGGCTGCAGCGTAGAGTCTTCGCTGTATAGTTGTTTAAACTTCTTGCTGCATAACGTGACCGTGTGTTGCTCAGTAGGACAAAAATAGACCTTATTGCGAGGTTTTAAGACTGTAAATGGCTCACCCATCTTTGCAGCAGTACTTGATGTGATTAGCCGTGGTATATATGAACACGGCTTGTGGCGTAGAGTCGTCGAAAGCGCCGGACTTCACCCGAGCGCCTTCAGTAACGCTGCATAGTTGTTCCAACTTCACGAACCTACAAATCTCTTCTTAAACAAGATTCAACCTTATTGGGAGGCTATAAAAGTCTGAATCGCTCACCCATCCTTGCAGCAGTACTTGATGTGATTAGCCGTGGTATATAATATGAACACGGGCTGCGGCGTAGAGTTGTCGAACGCGATTATCTTAGACAAGACTGAACCTTATTGCGAGGCATTAAGACTGTAAATACTATATCAAATTACTCACCCATCCTTGCAGCAGTACTTGATGTGATTAGCCGTGGTATATATGAAGTATATAAACACGGGTTGCGGCGTAGAGTCGTCGAAAGCGATTGTCTTAAACAAGACTGAACCTTAAGGCGAGACATTAAGACTGTAAATACTATATTAAATTACTCACCCATCCTTGCAGCAGTACTTGATGTGATTAGCCGTAGTATATAATATAAACACGGGCTGCGGCGTAGAGTCGTCGAAAGCGATTGTCTTAAACAAGACTGAACCTTAAGGCGAGACATTAAGACTGTAAATACTATATTAAATTACTCACCCATCCTTGCAGCAGTACTTGATGTGATTAGCCGTAGTATATAATATAAACACGGGCTGCGGCGTAGAGTCGTCGAAAGCGATTGTCTTAAACAAGACTGAACCTTAAGGCGAGACATTAAGACTGTAAATACTATATCAAATCGCTCACTCATCTTTGCAGCAGTACTTGATGTGATTCGCCGTGGTATATATGAACACGGGCTGCGGCGTAGAGTCGTCGAAAGCGCCGGACTTCACCCGAGCGCCTTCAGTAACGCTGCATAGTTGTTCCAACTTCACGAACCTACAAATCTCTTCTTAAACAAGATTCAACCTTATTGGGAGGCTATAAAAGTCTGAATCGCTCACCCATCCTTGCAGCAGTACTTGATGTGATTAGCCGTGGTATATAATATGAACACGGGCTGCGGCGTAGAGTTGTCGAACGCGATTATCTTAGACAAGACTGAACCTTATTGCGAGGCATTAAGACTGTAAATACTATATCAAATTACTCACCCATCCTTGCAGCAGTACTTGATGTGATTAGCCGTGGTATATATGAAGTATATAAACACGGGTTGCGGCGTAGAGTCGTCGAAAGCGATTGTCTTAAACAAGACTGAACCTTAAGGCGAGACATTAAGACTGTAAATACTATATTAAATTACTCACCCATCCTTGCAGCAGTACTTGATGTGATTAGCCGTAGTATATAATATAAACACGGGCTGCGGCGTAGAGTCGTCGAAAGCGATTGTCTTAAACAAGACTGAACCTTAAGGCGAGACATTAAGACTGTAAATACTATATTAAATTACTCACCCATCCTTGCAGCAGTACTTGATGTGATTAGCCGTAGTATATAATATAAACACGGGCTGCGGCGTAGAGTCGTCGAAAGCGATTGTCTTAAACAAGACTGAACCTTAAGGCGAGACATTAAGACTGTAAATACTATATCAAATCGCTCACTCATCTTTGCAGCAGTACTTGATGTGATTCGCCGTGGTATATATGAACACGGGCTGCGGCGTAGAGTCGTCGAAAGCGCTTGTCTTAGACAAGACTGAACCTTATTGCGAGGCATTAAGACTGTAAATACTATGTCAAATTACTCACCCATCCTTGCAGCAGTACTTGATGTGATTAATTGTTCTAACTTCACAAACCTACAAAACTGTACTTAGACAAGATTCAACCTTATTGCGAGGCTTTAAGACTCTAAATCACTCACCCATCCTTGCACCAGTACTTGATGTGATTCGCCGTGGTAGGTAATATAAACACGGGTTGCGGCGTAGAGTCACCCAAGCGCCTTTGGTTATGCTGTATAGTTGTTCTAACTTCACGAACCTACAAAACTCTACTTAGACAAGATTCAACCTTATTTGGAGGCTATAAGAGTCTGAATCGCTCACCCATCCTTGCAGCAGTACTTGATGTGATTAGCCGTGGTGTATATGAAAACTGGTTGCGGCGTAGAGTCGTCAAAAGCGCCGGACTTCACCCGAGCACCTTCGGTAACGCTACATAGTTGTTCCAACTTCTTGCTGCATAACGTGACCGTGTGTTTGCCCAGTAAGGCCACTAGGGACATGTCTGCGTTCCAAATGGCGTAGCGGCATTTGGCTACTTTCACCTGGTAGGAAGAGACACGTATCGATTGAATTTTATCGATAAAACCAAAACCATCCTGCCTAGCATGACCATCATTATATCACGCGATATAATATAGCACGCCATGCTGTCTTGCTTAAACCTTAGTGGGGTAAGCAAGACAGCAGGATGTGCTATATCATATTGCGCGATAAAAGCCGCTCATGCTAGGCCGGCAGATATTATTTTGTTGAACAAATATCTCTGAGAAAAGACAATAAATAGTTGTTGAGTAAATTAATAAAGTTATTTCCAAAGTTGGGTAATTGAGAACGCTGGTTTAAAAGAAGTCTTATCACATGATCTAATCAAAACTAGCATTCAAGGAAGGAAAGGTATGAAACTACATCAACCCCGAACCACAAATATCTACTAATCGGTGTTTCATGTAATGGTAAACCTTTTGAAGTACCACGCAAATATAAAAAAATAAGTTTTTTTTTTTTCAAATTAAATTACAATAATTATCGTCACAAATATTTAACAAATCTTAGTATTTGTAGTACTTACGCTAGCAATAGTCCTCTTCTGCTGCACATCTAACAGTTGCACACAATCTGGGTCTCTTAGCAACAGCATGCCGGTACCGGCGTACATGATTTCTTCGCAAGTCGGCGTTGATATCTTCTTCGACACTTCATTCTTCAAGTTCTTTATCACGAGCTGCGGAAAGAAATAAACGGGTTAAAAAATTGATCTATAAAATATGAATCACCTTAAAATTATAAGATTTTGTTAAGGTGAAATTCATATGTAAAATGAAAAGTCAAGGACCTAATAACGATCCTTGAAGGACTCCAGAGTTGGGAAACTCAGTTCAAGCCTAAAGCGAAAAAAAAGCCGGTTTAATATTTACTGCAACGCTGTAGTTTGCGAATAAAATCTTCTGATAATGCTTAATGTGTTCTTATAGTATTTTTTTTTTTTAAATACGTGTACCTACACTATATTACACAATTATACGATGAAAGCTCATTCTTGCAAAGCAAAAAGTTTCTTCTGCATCAGGAATAATATAATTTTCAGGCATAAGCTGAATAAAAATAAATAAGAATTCTAATTCTGTTCTTCTTCAGTTATATTTTAACTAGCTTTCCGCCCGCGGCTTCGCCCGCGTGGACTACACGACGTTATCCCGCGGGAATGTGACATTTTTTGGGTATAAAAAGTAGCCTATGTTCCTCTCCAGGCTACAAAGTATCTGTGTTCCAAATTTCAGCCAAATCCATTCAGCCGTTTTGGCGTGATTGAGTAACAAACATCCAAACATCCAAACATCCAAACATCCAAACATCTAAACTTTCACATTTATAATATTAGTAGGATAGCATAAAGAACTTTTTGCTTTGCACATTGAGCTGGCTGAGAGCTGTCTCAGCCCCATGCAAAATTGTAGAAAGTATAGTCAGCAAAAACTATCACTGCTTTATAACTCACCGATATATTCCTACAAATAAGTATCTTTAACAGTGAATAAGGTCAACACAAACACATTAAGTAATTGTAGCAAAACACCCCACTTTTGGGAAAATCAGATGAACTCACCTGATTATTCCTCTCCAAAGCAGCAAATCTATTCCTGGCAACCCACACAGCAGTAGTGGCGGGTCCTCTCGCCGGTTCCGAAGGGGAGGCATCCGCGTTGTCTTTGGGAGCGCTGTACAGCTCGTAAGAGCTATTGTCGCCTATACGCCAGTTGACTAGCACGCACCACTCCGCGTGGTTTAGCGACATACTGTGCAGAGGAATTTCGACTTTAATGTCATTTAATTTTGAAATAGTAGATTGTACAACAAGTGCATAAAAGGTACCATTTTACCCGAGACGTATATATCAATAGACGTATAGTCAATTCGAGGGTAAAATGGGTTTTATGTACGAGTTATACACTCTGCTTTTCACTTCGAGTGTGAGGAAAATAAATAATAATATTGCAAAAAAGAAAAAATGAAGACTTCGCCATATTGGCGGGAAGACTTTCTTTTTCTTTTTTTTATACGGGCATTGGCAGCACAGTGACTTTAGCATAGATCGTAGTCCATAATACTCTTGAAATACTTATTCCTTAGAAAACTCATTAATTTTGCCTAGTTTTATTAAATCGACCCGTCTCACAACAAGTTGTGAGACGGGTCGATTTTTTCTAAATACTTCATTTTCCATTTTTCTGTAATAAAAATTGCATTGTGAATGCAAAAAACTAAAAATTAAAATAAGTAGTTTTATTAATTTAATAATTTAACATGGATTATGTACAAAATTTAAGAAACAGAATGAAATACGTTAGGTATTAATAAAGTTTATTTAACGAAGTTTAATTGCATGTGTGACTGTTTACCTGACGACCTTTGTCTTAAAGTCTGAGACTTAGACGAAGATTTTACTTTATGCACTAGAGCATAAAAAGCGATTTTATGCCGCCTATACCCAACATAAACACGAACTTTACGAGCATGAGAAGTGAAAAAACTTTTTCAATGTATGTTTTATATTAGATTTGTCTATACTATAGAGGAACTCAATAATTAAAACATAGATCAGAATTTAAGTTTAGATGCGGAAATTTTGCGGTTGAAGTACATTAGTTAGAAAAAATACAATTATTTTCATAGAAAGTAAGTTGAAATTTATTTTAACAAGCCTGTAAAGATATTTTGTAATAATTCTTTGTATTTTAAATATTTTATTCTGAAGAATATAGTAAAATAAAGAGGAAGACCGAAATCAAGATGGACAGATATTATTGCCAAAGACCTTAAAGACAGCAATGTTTCTGACACAGCAGCTGATTTCATGCGTCGAATAGAACAAAGTGGAAGAGTATGACCAGTAAAGCAGACCCCACTATCAGATGGCAATACTAATGCTAAGGAGAGAGAGATTCTGAATATAATAGGGGATCTGACTGTTTTTTTTATTTGTTGTAAATGTTTTTATTAATATCAGAAACACGATACAGGTAAGTATTTATTTTCAAATATTTTTCATATTTTCGGAGATATAGATCATCAAACTTCCTTATTAGACAAGGACAGCGCTAGACACAGATGACGTCAGATGTGCTTAGCGCCATACTTCCGCCATATAAAATTTCGTTTTAGAAAGAGATAGCTAGAGACACAGTTTTCACAATTCAGCAGCTCATTACTTGCTTATTTATCAACATTTTGAATATTTCTTTCACTTTTGTTATTCTTCAATGTTATATTTTTGAATGTTACAATTAAATATTTACATATCAATAACAGTCCGATCTCCTATTGATAACAATTCATCGACTCACCTGTAAGGTTGGTGGCGCCCTCCACCTTTGATTTGCATCACGGGAGAATCACGATTTGTCTGCATATCCAACTTGCGAAGTTGTCTACAAACATAAGGTATTTTTTTTATTAACTACTTTTTCTACTACGTTAAATAAATTTCTCATTGCTTAACTTTTTGGATGGCATGTATTTCAGTAATCGGATGTATCGATGTTTTAAATCACTCAACATTAACACACATGATGTAAGAGTGAACCAATTCTGAAAGTTCTTTCTAAAAACTATATTATTCCTGAGTGACATGGGCTATGTTTTATCCCAATATACACACGGGAACGGGAACCGCGCGGGTAAAACCGCGGGGAGCCACTAGTAACTGATATTCTGAAAACTAAAACTACTAACCTGTCCTTTATATAGAACAGCATGTTGTTATGCACGGCGTATGCAGGCCGCTCACGCTGCAACTTGAACAAGATCATTCCAGCGTCGTGTCCCGCCGCGAAAAGATTCAAGCTGGGATGGGACGCTAACACCCAGTATCTAAAATAATTCAAACATGTTTTATATTTTCAAAAAGGTAGCTTAAATTTAGGTAAGTAGATTAAATTGCCACAGCAAGTGATTTCAGTCGACAACATCAATTGTTTTAAAAACCAAGGAAAAAGTTACTCAGTTAAATAATATTATTAGTCGAGCTCAACTCCAAGGGGACAATAATAGGATTGGTGCCATTAATAGGACAGTTTGTAACGATGCCGTCTCGTTCCAGTCATTATGGATGGTTAGAACCTCAATGGCTGGAAACTCCATAGCTTTACTCACTGGCCATCAATTAGATTCTGTACCTGTTCTTTACTTCTTTATTTCAAAATTGAAATTCAAATACTTTATTCTATATTCTTTATTCCTGTTCAGCATTTTTGAGTGAGTTCTACCAAAACCACCAAGCTGTACAGAGCTCGCGGAGATCAGTTATTTAACAGCATATCATTCAAAATTGCGAGATGGTGCTTATTCAAAATTATTAGTACTTAAACAGTTAATCTAACAGGAACCCGTGGATCGGGTTCCTATACTTTCCTATTCCTACCTATACTCTACCATAAAATAAAACAATAGACTTGTTGGATTGGTGACCTTTTATTTATATCTACATTTACTACTAAATACTGTGCGGTGACTTCCGACGCTCCGGCTAGTGTACCGCTGGCCGAAGACGGGGTTCCATCGCCAGTATGGCCTACATAATTTTGCTGATTCAATTTATCTACTTTTAGAAAGCAAATGAACCTAGATGCGATCCTTGAGAGACTCCAAAGTTGCCGACTGCCCTAGCAGTTTACCGTAGTTTTCACTTTAATGTGCTCACGTCTCGTGTGTTCAGCCTACATAATTTTGCTGATTCAATTTATCTACTTTTAGAAAGCAAATGAACCTAGATGCGATCCTTGAGAGACTCCAAAGTTGCCGACTGCCCTAGCAGTTTACCGTAGTTTTCAGTTTAATGTGCTCACGTCTCGTGTGTTCAGCCTACATAACTTTGCTGTTTCAATTTATTTACTATTAGAAAGCAAATGAACCTAGATGCGATCCTTGAGAGACTCCAAAGTTGCTGACTGCCCTAGCAGTTTACCCTAGTTTTCAGTTTAATATGCTTGTTGAGGTTTTATATGTGTGGAGGATTATAGCTTTTAGGTTTTTATAGTTTGTATGATTTTATATTGCTCTATGCTTGTTTATCTTATCTATTTATTTGAAGTTCTGTTTTTTGTTTGACTACTGTCATTGATTATAGAATTTTGCTCACTCACAGTCGCTTTGTTTTCCTTGTTTTCCTATTATACAGTCCCTATCGTTTATAATGCTCACCTCTCGTGCTCCCTACGGAACGTGTGCAGACAAGTCCGCTTGGTCATGTCCCACACGCGGATAGACTTGTCCTCGCTGTTGGATAAGATCAGTTCGTGTCGAGCGTGGAATAGCACGCACGACACGTTGTTGTAATGGCCGCGACATGTGTCCACTTCCCACGCCTGGGAATAATATTTATAGTAAGTATTTTAATAATATTTATTTATTTGTCATAACTTCATAAGTTCACATTTACATAATATTTAAACAAGACATTACATTAAGGCTAAAAACCTATAACAATTTGCCTGAACTAGGAAAACCTGTGTTTGAGGCGAGCGTAAGGCAGGTATTTAATTACAGTATTAGAATATAACTAAAAACCTAATCACTTACAATTATACAGCTAAACATTCTTAATATGTTTTAACGAATGTAAAGGAAGAGTTTGTATTTAACTGTTCAATAACTTAAACCTTTACCCCCTTACTAATAATCGTGGTGTTAAGTTTCACCATGTCTAAATCTGTTGTTGTCACTTATGTTGTCTAAAATGATGACAGAGACAACAACAGATTTATTTATTTTTACATAGTTTATTTTTTCATTTTCAGTCCCATTTCATAAACTCCACTACCAAATAAAGCCTTCCATATTTATTCGCATGGCTCTTTTGTAAAGCACCGACCGGCACCGGCAGTCGACCTCTATTACACTCTGGAGACACAACATGTAAACAATTCATAGCTACCTTAGCGTCGTTCATCCTCCACAGCTTGACCTGCCTGTCGTCGGCCGCCGACACGATCAGCGGCAGCGACGAGTGGAACGCCGCCCAGTTCACGCCGCGGTCGTGCCCTTCCAACACGTGCTTCACTACGGCATCGGCCTAAAATAATGGGAAAATACACTAGTGTCGCAACGGTTGATTGATGGTCGAAACGAAAAGGAATCTGAGGACTCAGAACGCGCTTTAGCCTTAATTGTACGACCAGACTATGCAGAAAAATTAAAACGTAATGCGATTCACACTTCATACTGGCTGAAATGCAGTGAAGTTAAAAATAAATAATTATAGTAAGTGCCTACTTACTTAGTACCTAAGGAGGTAAGAAAAAGAACTATTGCTGGTTTTGGAGATGCTTGCAGGAAAAATTGTATTGCACTATGAATCGATTCTGATTTTAGTAATTCTAGAAACGTAAGTAATTCACACTGTATACTATGCAGGCCAATGCCTGATAACGAGTTAGCACTACATTTTTATCTTCCTTTACTGTCCAAAACAATATTGTTTAACTGAATATTTTAAACTTCAAAACCAAGTGCTGCCAGTAAAACAAACTTCTACCAATGCGGATAAAATATAGAAGTTTATTTCGAGCTTTTTTCAAGTAATATCCCAAAATGATGTTGGCAATAGTGGTGACAAATGGAGTATACAATATAAGTGATAGTGAAAAATATTAATAAGGACAGCCCAAAGACCCATTCAGAAGAAAAATTAAACAGTATGAGAGTGCCCAAACACCCAAATGCAAGCTATGCCCAAAATCTACAACAGTCCACTAACATATACCTGGCCGAAGAGGTCTGTCGCTTGTGGATTTCTCAAGTGCTCTGCTAAACCAGCTGGGCCAGGAGCTACACTCTTTTTTCTCAAGCCGGAGAAGTCCCAAACACGCACTGACTGATCCAAGGAGGCAGACACAAGTAAGTCCTCGGTCGGGTGGAACTGTGCACACATCACATAATGATTGTGGCCTGTTAAAACGCTGATACATTGACGAGACTGCCAGTTCCATATTCTAATAGTCTGAAAGCGGAAAAACAATTACTTTATAATTCAATAACAACAAAATCTTCTATAATGTAGCTTTCTAATGTGAAAGAATTCTTAAAATCAGTTTTTGTGGTTATCCATTACAAATAAACAAACAAACAAAAAATCAAATCCTCCTTCATCCTCTTTATAATATTAGTTTATGTAAGTATAATTATTGAAAATGAAATATTAGAAAAAACTACCCATCTTCCATCATCCATCAAGTGAAAGGTCCAGGATTTGATTCCCGGCGGAGCTACTTGGACAATGGGTAGATTTTTTCTAATATTTCATTATCAATAATAAAAATTGCATCGTGAATGCTAAAAATTAAAAGTAATATAAATAAATTACTTACATATAAGATGACGAATTATTTTAACTTATATTACTTATAATTTATACTTTATTTTCAGTAAAAAGTAATACCTGATCATCAGACGCACTCAATATCCAAGGGTATTCATGGTGAAAGAAAGTGGTGCGAATGTAATCTAAATGCCCCAGCAATGTAAAAAGACATCTCCTCTGCTTGTAATTCCATACCTGAAATAATAGTAAAAATATAGTAATTTTATACATGACTAGCGGCCGCCCGCGGTTTCACCCGCGTGGTTCCCGTTCCCGTGGGAATATCGGGATAAAAAGTACATATCAACCTTCCTCTTGAACCACTCTATCTATAAAAAAAAAACGCATCAAAATCCGTTGCGTAGTTTCAAAGATTTATGCATACAAAGGGACATAGGGACAGAGAAAGCGACTTTGTTTTATACTATGTAGTGATTTATTGTATAAGTGAATAACTGTTTAATGTATAAGTGACGACAACCAATTTGGTGCAGGGGTAAACTACCTACCTTCTGCGCCAGCAGGGTTGCATGATTTAAATCAAACTTTTTTGTGGTTAGGAGCACTAGAGATCATCAATTCACTAAAGTTACAACTTGCGGAGATAAATAGTTTTTGAAGTAAAAAAATTCCAACGTTTTTTTGCAAACAAACAAAATTTTTTTTTCAAAAATTTTGCTTATTCACACTTTGGCGTTTGGTGGGAAAGATATTCACCCTCTTCCCACCCCCACCCCACCAAAATTTTAGAAAGATATGAGGTTTTGCAACATTTAACTCTAAAGTGCTTGCATCTAATCTAAAGATACAACATCAGTAAGTAAATGTTTGAGAACAAAACAAAATTGACAATTTATGTGTTAGTAATATCATTAATTAAGAACCATTATTTTGTTTCTAAATAACTCAATAGTATTTCACAAGTAAGATAAACAAAGTTCAGTAATTATTGTCATGAGCGAAGTGAATGATGCATATAAAGTTGAGAGATAAATAAGTTTAAATCTGCAATACAGTTTTAGTTTCTGTGTTTAAACCTAGGTCTAATCCCAAAATTAGTTTGTCATTGCATAAAATGCTTAAACCTATTGCACGATTATTCCGGTTCTATGACCTAGTGTCGGCGTTTTAGATAAGCACAACTGCCTCATCCAGTAGGAGTTGATTCATAAAATGATGAAAGCCTACAGTTCATAAAAATTCTAAATGATAACATCAGCATACAACAAATAAAATCATTATCAAAACAATAATTTTGATAGCATTCGCTGAAAACTGGTAAGCGGAAATTGTATAGACGTGTAAGAAATGACGAAAACATGGCGAAAACTGCAGAGCTATGTTATCAGTCATTTAGATACCATACCTTGATTTTGTAATCATCTCCTCCGGACACAAATAAAGGTTGTTGGATGTGGAAGCAAATGCCACGTACAGGACCGTCATGCTCATCAAATTTCTCCAGTAAAGTACACATACGGTAATCCCATAGTTGAATCACACCATTGTGCAAACTTGCTAAAACCCATGGTCGCTTCGCGTGAAATGATATTCCTTTAACACGCGCTGATTTTGTTTCGAATTTGGTCAGCATGTCTGGCCGAATAAATAGCGATTTTTGAAGAAATTCACATAAATTACCACCATACAAACGTATAAACTAAATTGTCAAACGTCAATCGGACCGGCTGACGTGACACGTCACGTCTCCTCCAAGCAAAGGCTGCGTTCCTTCTTTCGAAGATTTTACTATTAACCACAGATAATATATAACCAATCGTATGTTTCTGTAAGATAACCTTTTTGTAGAAAGTTCAAATTAATTTTATTTTAATAGAACATACTCTCCACCGTCCACCGCCCGTCTAAAGCCCGGCCAATGAGCGTTTTTCTGACAGGTAGAGATTTTAGTACGTTTTTTCATCAAAAGATGTCGCATTTTAACCTCAGCTGTCAAAAATTGTATACAAGGTAATGATAAAGGCATGTTATAGACCATAAACATTGCTCACTCGCTCAAGCAAAAATAATCTATGCTTTCTGTGTCATTTTGTCTTTGTTTGTCTCGTCAGTGTCACAGGGTAAAAAAACTATAATCAGTGTGTTTTGTTCGCTTCTGTTTGTGGTTCGTCGTTTTCGTTTGTATTTTCCGTGGATTATTACAACCGACGACTTTGGTTTTTCCTACTGGTGCCTGTCCTGACGACTCTTCTATGCATGATAAGATAAGGGCTAGCGCGCACGGGTGACTTAGATACGCGACAATTTAATTGTCACTGTCGCTGGCCGTCTCTTCGCCGCGAAAAGATGCGCACACGAGAGCGACAGCGACACAACTTTTTTGTAATTTTTGCTCGCAGTCATCAACATGGATTTCGAAGAGGCGGTTGTGGTCAGTGCACTTGTCTAAAGAAGCCGAAGAACCTGGAAACCTGGAATAGCTGCTGGCAAACTTCTCCCTAAGCTTAAGATTTAGCATGAACATCTGAATATTGTTTTAAATTTTTATTGTATAACAGTTATCAATATCTTCTTCTACTACTGGCATTTTAAAAAGTATTTTAATAATATTAAGATTATACTACTTCCTACTATCCTTATCCTTACTTTTTATATATTATAAATGCGTCTCTGTCTGTCTGTGTGTTACACAATTTATTACACCTAAACTTCTGAACCGATTTGAATGAATTTTGGTACAGAGACAGTCTAGAGCGTGAGAAAGGACATAGGCTACTTTTTATTCCTGAAAAATATCACCTTCCCGCGGGATAACGTCGTGTAGTCCTAGCGGGCGAAGCCGCGGGCGGAAAACTAGTTAACTATATTTTAGATCGATCGTAGGAAGCGTATGTAGATTTTCCGTTACTACACACTATCACCGCTATCACCCCGGGCGACGGTTGAGTAGCTAAGTATGGGGGTCTACCGGCTAAAAATATGAAGTTCAGATCCATATTTCTGATTTCAAGCCCAGACCCATAATATGGGCTTCAATTGGAGCTACCGGCTAACTGTTTTTCCGGATCTGGATTTCGCGAGTGAATGATAGTCGCGTCTTGTTGCATCATATCAAATAAATACCAATATTTAACAAAATATTATTATTTCTCTGCATTTTTTACTCTTATTATTTATATTTTAAATGACAACGGACAAAGTCGATAAAAACAATTAATTTAGTTCTTCATAGTATTAAAAACAAGTATTCCTAAAATAAATAATGTACGTATCAATTAATAACCAAACGCAAATGACAAGCCTTTCTACAGTATTCCACTTATGAAAGATCTTTGTCCAATATGCATTTCATCAAAGAATTTATCAATGAAACCATTCGAATCAAATATTTGATAAGTGGAATACCACCCTTAACTTTACTTTTTGAATTATGTAAATAACACAAAATTAATAAAATATAACGAAAAAGGCATATCTTTGAGGGTCAACTATGGTTTCTCTTCGATTTGTGTGCGCTAATTACGTGAACAATTTGACAAATGACCCCGTCATGGCAAAATTTTGTAGAAGTTATTGTTTGGTTGGGTCATTTTGTGGTTAATGTTCTTCATTTCCTCTTATGATACTACCCGTAAGGCTCATTATCAGAGCAAGGTTGCAGATATTTATCAAGATTTAAAGAAAAGCAGACCGAATGTTCCTTATAAGTTTAATATTGACATGATGGAATGGACGGCTACTCCAAGACAAGAACATTGTTTATAAGATGATAATTACAGAGAAAATCATTCAACAGAACCTTTAAAAGATAAACAGTACAAAGTATACCGTAATAATGTCTTAAAATATGTGTTGTGAACTTGTGACAATAACAACTTGGTTAATAAATGCATGATGATACCATTTTCCTAGTTCTTTATTTCTGGTTGTTAATTTCTTGTACTTACCTACTTATACCTTTGTGTTTACATAAATTATTAGTATATTGTGACAAATTCAGACTAAACACAGCCAATATTCTCAATTAAGAAGTGCCACAACACAACCCTTCCAGAATTGAAAATAAGCAATGTTTAGTTTCTTGAATTCATATTTTTAACACTTATTTATGTAACATAGGTAGGTACTTATTTTTATCATTATCTTTATTTTATATAAATTTGCTATGAAAGAGAAATAAAATTACTATCATTTATGAGGATGATTAAATAGTTAGACCTGTAAATACATAAGTTATTTATTTCTTCAGCGGCCAAATGTTATTTTATTTTCTATGATTTTTCAGTTTAGCACATTTTATGTTTTCAGTTGCTAACTTAAATATAAATAAGTGGGTTTTTGACATTACAATATTTGATAAATAACACTCTGGTAATGTTAACAATAAGTACTTTATTTCTACTTGACTTAAATTAGGTGCATATAACTATTATAATAGATCTTTCTCGTTATTCTAAAGACATATCCCCCTCCGACACTGTCTACAGGACGACTGACTCCCCGCTGTAGTCTTGTTAGACCACAACTTCACATTGCTTACGCAGTTAAAGATATCAAATCATGACAAATATAACAGCAATTAAGAAAATTAACAAATTGTCTATCAACTCATAATTTTATTTGGAAAATATGAGCTTTAAGCGCTGTCTCCTAGAGTTGCACACAAAAGACAGGTAGGTATAGATGTGCATTGTAGCTATGCTATATTGTACTTAGTAAGTACAACATAGCATAGCATATTATGTAGTTGTACTACTTACTACAAAATACTTTTACAAAATAGCACATAACGTGGATTAGGTAGGTACCTTGAATAGAAATTAATAATTCTAAAATAATTGCATCGTCCCGAAACGAAAAACAGACAAACTAGAGTTAGTCTGTTAAGTATAGAGTATCTAACAAATGATAACAGATGGGAGCTTTTATTGAAATTTATAACTTAAACTTCTATCGATTAGGTTAAAAATAAAAATTTATTTGTTCGACAGAAATGATTAAAAATAAGCAATGATTAAACTGTTCAAATAAAATAAAATTCCTTTATTTCAGACCATTTCTTTGCTTACTGACTATTTTAGTACAAAATCACAATATTAAAATTAAAATTGAAAAAGTAAATTAAAATATGCTACTTATGTTAACATAAAGTTTCACCTAGCAAAATATGGAGAGACTAACTTCTCTCCACTCTCCTCAGAATGCCTTTGAAATAAGAAGCCAGATGCACTGCAGAAACGTGGAAGCGCCAACAAGGATTTAAAGATGTTACTGTATAACACACGCAGGGCATTGTAGGAAAGCTGGATAAAGTTTGACCACAGACTACTGGTATAAAAATTTTGACAATAGGCTTTAAATAAAGTAAAATTTACTTCTACTGTACACCAAGCAAACCTGTGTCTCACCATGTTACCACTGACCAACAAAGCCCTGCATCCCTATCCATCTATATCAGAATAAATTGTCATACAGAGTTTCAGTTACTATATGCCCAAGGTATTTAAACTGACTTACACGGCCCAAAGGAATCCTGTTCAAAAGTAACAGGGGCACATTTTCAAGTCTCTTAATGATACCCCTGAAGATCATGAATTCACTCTATTTCTCGTTGTACCTTAGGCCGTGCTTCCATATATAGTCCTCGCAGGAGCTTTTTGGGCCACCCAGCGATAGGCAGAGCAGCACAGCACCATGTCATCAGCATAACTGATATTATTCACACAGACATTATCTATATAACAACCATGTGTGCTGCTCAGCCCAGCGATGAGCTTGTCCATATATACATATATAAGAGTGAAGTCAGCCCATCCTGTCTAACACCACATAAACTCTTCAGAGCATGTATTTCCCCACTTTACCACATTTTTCTGATTACCATACCAATGTGCCAGTAGGTACATTTATAACCTCAGCCAACGAGAAACATCTTTAAGTTTTGTCCAAAGGTCCAAAGCTTATCATAACTTCATAACACACAAGATCAAATGCTTTGCTGAGGTCTTAAAACATGCATTTATAGGAAGGAGTTAGCTTTATAACATAATAAATAACAGAGAACTTTAACACAGCTCAATATCACTTGTAAAATAATATGTCAATCAAATGCACTTTCCGTAGACAATATCCACAAAAAAGTCGCTATTGATAATATCACACAAGACAATTACTCCAAGGAGGATAATAAGTATTATCTAGCACTTCAGCACACTTCAGCCAGAATCACAAATTATATAGTGTAGTGCCAGAATGGTGGCTAGGCTAGGCTAGTGATTTGGTTTAATTTTTGTGTTTCGGATAAAAATCCTCAAAGCAGTAAAAACAAAATATATAACCGTACCTACATAAAATAAAACTTTCCTATTTTTGATTTACATAGTAACTTTATTACTTTAGTTAAATGCCTAATTTTTATCAAAAGTAGGTCAACAATTTATCTTTAAAGTTATGTAAATTCCGATAACGAAACAAGAAACGAAAATTTGAATTTCGCGGGTAAAATTCCATTACATGACTTCGAAAGAAAGGAACAGCGAAATAGCAATTTGTGTTTGTCTCTTTCGCTCCATCTTTTCGCTCTGCTTTTAAACTCTCTTCTGCTAAAGTTCAACGTTTTACAAGTGCTAGGGGTATATTTACTATAAATGAAGTTGATTACACTCAAAAGTAGCAAGTTACTTCACACAAATTGAGAAATTAAACTTTTCCATGAATCTTCCGATACCAAAATACTCGCCTGCTTCATTTGACATAACGATATGAATCTGGGTTTCGAGTTTTTACTTTTTAATTTTTACAAAATACCGATTCTGGGCTTCAACTGTCAAAAATGTATAGAGAATTTTCTTCGTCATTCACTCTTTTTCTGACATATGGGTATGGGAAGAAATATGAAGCCCATGGAATTAGGCGGTACCGCCAAGTTCAGATTATGGGCTTCAAATGTCAAATAAAGCCCATATCCATATCCAGATTTTTTAGGCGGTAGACCCCCTGGCCTACCGGCAACTTATTTGTCGCCGTGCGCGCACTTGCATTGAAACCAATAGAGAAGGAGACAGTTGCGTCGCGGGCTTGTCTTCGAACCCGCGGACAAGAAAGTCTCCTGGGTTATTATTCTGTGCCCGGGTGTCGCGTCGCTACGTGCGCGCACTTTCATACTAACCTGTAGACTTGATGCGAGTGACAAAATAGTTGCGGAGACAAAAACCCTTGGCGTATTCTACGAACTTTGAGTTTGCCTTTGCGATTTGGACAAGACGTTTGAACGGGATTGGCCGTGCCGTGCATCATGGACAAGGACTACGGATCGTGGTCACTCGCTGCTTTGAAAGCAGAACTGAAGAAAATAAATGCCAAGCTTACAGGGAAAAAAGCTATTCTTGTGCAAACGTTCACAGTTTTTATTTAGTTATCTATGTTGTTTGTATGGTTTTTTATGTTAAACTGCAATCTCAATCTTTATTTATTAAGTAATAAAATTTATTTGTCTTATTGATAGAACCACAGACTACTTATATACTACCAACACAGTAAATATATATGCTAATATAAACTGTGCTACCAAACTATATCTATGGCTACCAACGACTATAAAATATATAATTGTTTGACAGCTGACTCGAACTAGTGACATCTATTAAAAGATTTGGAACTAATTTTGACGTATTATCTGTCAAAGGAAAACCGCTGATACATCGTACATTGACACTTGCCACATTGACACATTGCCAACCTGTACTGGGGGCTTTAAGCCTTTAAGCTTTACATTCGGTGCTAGACGGGCATAGCACTATTTTCATAAGTCCAGCACGAAACACCTAGCACCAAATCTAGCACTAAATAGTACCTACTCATGCTGATTATTTTCTGGTTACCGCAGAACAAAAGGCAGTCACGCGGTCAGTAGGTAACAAGACGCTTTATGCAACGGAAATCTGATATAATTTGACCTGCCTGACTAGATCTTCTTTAGGATACAGTTAGGTAGGTATTTAAGTCTTTATTTGTCTTGTTTGTTGATTGGTGATTTGCTTCTTTAAAACGGACGAAAAAGCTTAGTGCGTGGTGAATTACCAAAATGGATATTCCCATATGCAAAAAAGTCAGGTATGCTGATGCTCAAAGTTTCAGAAAAGAGTGGGATCGGATCGTTCGATCCGAAATACAAGAAATGGCTTAGCTAGACAACTCGGTAATAGCTTGAATGAAAGCAATGTGTATTGTGTATGAAATGAATGCAAAAATAAGCGTCATTCAAAACGCGAAAAAAACGCATAAAATCGAAATAAGCGTCATTCACAATCAAAAAATATTTTTTTAACATTTTATGATTTTTAAAAAATTATCTAGCACTATTTTTGGAAATCGATACTTATCTAGCTATTTAAAGTACTCGTCAGATAAGTCTGCGCGCGGTAAAAATCGAATACTAATCTTTTCTATAACATTAGAACAAAAAAATGCACTGTAACTAGCGCCAAAAACGCGCCAGGCACGTGCAGAGTTATCTGACACACACTCTAAAGCCCCCAGTACACGATGGCCGATCATGGTCGGCGACCATGACCAATACATCGTACATTGACACTTTTGAACGAACAAGTTTAAAAAGGTTCTTTCACAAGTGTCAATGTACGATGTATTGGTCATGGTCGCCGACCATGATCGGCCATCGTGTACTGGGGGCTTAACACTATTTTAGATGTCGTTTGTCGTTTAGATTTGTGGTATTGAGTTGGCAACCCTGCTCCAAACTGAAACAAACAATGAACAAACCAATGGGCGATTTTCTGAAAGCTCAGTCACTAGATGGCGCTGTCCCACCTATGCAGTTAGAAGGAACGGAACGTTATAAATTTTACCTTGACGCGACTTTTTTACGTAAAACGGAACGTCAGACAGATGTTATTTATTTACCTAAATCTTTAAATTTACCTATTTCGTTTCTGTTCCTCACAGTAGTACTTATTTAATATATTATTAGTTTCCTTTGGGTTGTTCAAAAGTAATTAATTTAAATATGTTTCATACCAAAATATACCATAGACATGTACATACTTATTCAACGCCATCTAGTGAAGCAATTGGAAGCTTTTTTTTTTTAAATGGCCTCTCAGAAAATCGCTCATTCTATGAAAAAACCAGTACTTATAAATTCCTTGGAAAAAACCCAAAGAAAGTACCTAGGTAGTAACCATAGATAAGACACTATTTATCTCAGAACAATGAGCGATTTTCTGAGAGGCCATTTAAAAAAAAAAAAGCTTCCAATTGCTTCACTAGATGGCGTTGAATAAGTATGTACATGTCTATGGTATATTTTGGTATGAAACAAATTTAAATTAATTACTTTTTAAAAACCCAAAGGAAACTAATAATATATTAAATAAGTACTACTGTGAGGAACAGAAACGAAATAGGTAAATTTAAAGATTTAGGTAAATAAATAACATCTGTCTGACGTTCCGTTTTACGTAAAAAAGTCGCGTCAAGGTAAAATTTATAACGTTCCGTTCCTTCTAACTGCATAGGTGGGACAGCGCCATCTAGTGACTGAGCTTTCAGAAAATCGCCCATTATTGTTCTGAGCTATATATACAGGAACATTACAGGAATCACAGCCGTCTCTATCGTCTGACGATAGAGATGGCTGTGCAGGAATCATAGATATAGTATATGCAGGAATAGTCAACTCAGCTTTTCATGATGTCTAAAATGTGGTGAACTCGTCCATAGATGGCGATGTAAGTCATACTTCCTGCGAGCTTGCCTTTTGACTTACTAGATGGCGCTGTAATACAAAATTTTGTAGAATAAACTTTTCTTGAATTTCAAATAAATATTGAAGAATGATTTGTTATTAATTTTGCGGACTTCAAAGTTATAATTTAATTTTATTTAATTTTTATTTTTTAAGAAGGTTTACAGCAGTCAAAAACACAGTAAATTACAAAGTAACATCTTAAAGCCAATTACAAACCCTCACATATAAAGCAAATGCAAAGCATTATTTAGTACTACGACTAGAATAATTGTAGACACCCCGGGCTTGTATTCCACAAAATAACTAAGATTTTGTTAGTTATTTTGTGGAATACAAGCCCTGTGGTGTCTACAAAACTTTAAAGCTAGAAATGAATGAAATTATGTCAAAGAAATCAATAACTATAGTGGGATAACACTTAAATAAAACAACATACTTAGAAATTAAGAATTTATTTTCTTTTAACATTTAAACTTCTAATGTAAAATATAAACCAACCGATAATAACTTTCGATCATTATATGATCAAAGGATAATAATGACTATCACATTGATTCAACAAAACAACAACACACTTGGATTCATTATGTTTGCAACTTAACGCACTGCTTTACAAAAAATATATTATTTAAAAGATAAACATAAAAAATTCGAGACTGAATTTGACGTTATTTGACAAAATGTCATGCTATTCTTCTTTTTTATGGTTTAGCTCACAGAGTTAAGGGTGGGTTGCACCATCTTACTTTAACCGGAACTATAACAGACACAAACTTATTTTGAGTCAGTGGCGAAATGTAGAACTATGGGTTATTACATATTGTTACCTAGGTTACGCTATAGACGACAGCGACGCTGTCATCGAGATAGATAAGTTAGTATGTGTTAAGCCCCCAGTACACGATGGCCGATCATGGTCGGCGACCATGACCAATACATCGTACATTGACACTTTTGAAAGAACCTTTTTAAACTTGTTCTTTCAAAAGTGTCAATGTACGATGTATTGGTCATGGTCGCCGACCATGATCGGCCATCGTGTACTGACTGGGCGCTTAAAAGTTAAGGTTATTCAAGATGGTGCAAGTGCATCCCAGCCTAGGGGCGTTTGTGCACTACCACTGAATTTTACCGATCGCGATCCGGAAAAAAACGGATGCTTGTATTTTAATAATTAATCATTTATATTAGTAATTAATTAAATACAAGCATCCGTTTTTTTCCGGATCGGTAAAATTCAGTGGTAGTGCACAAACGGCCTAACTGTGTATGGTTTTAGGGAAACTATTATGTAGGTACAATGTATGGAAGTTACCCCCTACCCCCCCATGGTAGTAACTTGGTAGTAACATGATTACTGTGATGTTGTGCTGTGCTGTGATGATTACTACCTAGGTACTAAATATCATCAAGCAACTTCGTTTGAAACAGATTTTCACCACACCAGTTTCTTTCGTAATGTAACTTATGCGATTAAGGACTCTTCCATGTGGTGAACAGCTTTTAATGGGCGATTTTCTGAAAGCTCAGTCACTAGATGGCGCTGTCCCACCTATATGCAGTTAGAAGGAACGGAACGTTATAAATTTTGCTTTAACGCGACTTTTTTAAGTAAAACGGAACGTCAGACAGATGTTATTTATTTACCTAAATCTTTAAATTTACCTATTTCGTTTCTGTTCCTCACAGTAGTACTTATTTAATATATTATTAGTTTCCTTTGGGTTGTTAAAAAGTAATGAGAAGTTTTCCAGTAGGTTCTATAATGCTCAATAGATGTCGCTGCGACCACTTTTCTTTTTTTTCTTAATTTTCATGTATAGTGCCACAAGCTTTTCTGTTCCGGTGACAGTCGTGACAGAGGAGCCACTTGCAATACGAAATTACCTGTCAGAATGGACTGTCGTATGAAAACTGTTTTAGTTCCAAAGAGAATCACCGGAACAGAAAAGATTGGCACACTATATGGTATGTTTTTTTGCGTTCCCCAGTTTACGGGAAAGTTGAATGTATTGTTTCACGAATTTTGTTGCGTATATATATTAATGAGTTATCGTTTTTTTCTTATTTTACCTGATTTTGATTATATTTTAATTTAAATAACTGTTAATGTCAGAAAGAAAAGAAAATGTGGAAAACGTGGCATTTTCATGAAAAAGTTGAAATTAATAGCTCAAATTAATTAAGAAGTTAGTACCTATGTACTGAATTTTCATTCTCTAGATGCAAAAACAAACTTGAACAAACTTTTCAACTTGTCAGTTATTGTACATTTTTATAGGTACAACAAAAATAGCGAAGTATGGATAAAAACCTACGGTTGAACTTTAAGTCATATCCTAAAAGTAGTAATTTAGAAATAAAACCTTATATAACAAGATTATTTACATATTTATTTACATTTTAAAATTTTATTTTGTTTTGCGTAGGCTGACAAACGTCCAAGGTATTGTATTGTTATTAAAAAAAAAAAGAAAAGTTTCGCTAGCGCCATCTCTTGCACCTATTTGAAATAAGCTTACGATACCTTTTGGAAAATTCCTCATTAATTTAAATATGTTTCATACCAAAATATACCATAGACATGTACATACTTATTCAACGCCATCTAGTGAAGCAATTGGAAGCTTTTTTTTTTTAAATGGCCTCTCAGAAAATCGCTCATTATAAACAAAACATAACCTCTAAAATTTTATTTGTTACATTAAAATGGATAAAGATAATACGAAGGAAATTGGCAAGATATGCATACCTGGTATGCGATTAAGTTTGTCGAACAAAGAGTTTATTTCAGGCCCAGGAACTTACGAGTTGAAAGGTTATATTTATGCAACATTGGCTGGTATATTGAAAAGGGAACAAGATGAAAACACTAAAGTAAGTTTATTAGAAATTTTTTGCTGAAATTAACTAGTATGATGCTGCAACGTCAACTACAATAATATGTGCAACTTTATTAATTTTCAGGCTACTATAGTATCAGTAGAAAGTCCAAGAACTCCAAGTGTACTCCCGAAGTCAGGTGATATAGTAACGGCAAAAGTTACAGTTGTGAATTCCCGCATGGTACAATGTCTCATACTGTGTGTGGGATCCTCAATTCTTGTCAGACCATACAAAGGCATACTCAAGAAAGAAGACATAAAATCTACAGATAAAGATCGGATAGACCCTTATAAATGCTTTAGGCCAGGAGATGTTATTTTAGCAAGAGTTGTATCCTTTTTCTATATCATCATGACAACCGAATGACGCCCTCTGTTGGACATAGCCCTAGGTTTTTTTATAACAACTATAATTATCACTACTGCACCTCCATGTATTACTTATGTCACCTTTCTACAACTCGGCCGAACTAACTTTACACCTGCAAATTAGACCTGTCTCTTTCACTCGATTCTGTCATGCCCGGAGAGCGACAAAGATGAATAGCTGAATAAGTAAGTAAGTAAGTAATTTATTTATTCACGATAACAAAGATCCATTATTGTTAGTAGCAACTTAAAAATATGTTAGTTTAGTTAAATACAATAATTTGATAGATGTCAGATTATTACAAATCAAATCTTACTTAATTAAAATTATCACAGCAAACTGTATAACCTGCAGATGTCAAGTTAACTCGCCCAAGTTGTAGGTAAGAGTATTTTCAATATTGGTTTAGTAATTGCAAAGCCTTTTATGTCCAAACTTTTAAACTACCTCTATGTAATAATAAGTGTAGATGAAAACAAGAAACCTCAATGCAATATTTTAGCCAATTTTGGAAAACTAATATGACTGATTTGGCGCAGGGGTCAACTACCTGCCTTCTGCGCCAGAGGTCTTGGGTTCGATTCCCGAACAAGATAAATATTTGTGTGCATGAACATGTCTATTTGTCTTGGTCTGGGTGTTTTCTATGTATATTAAGTATGTATTTCCAAACAAAAAGTATTTAAGTATATATTTATCCGTTATCAAGTTCACATAGAACGTTTCGTAAGAAATTAACTACGAGCTTAGATAATTGGTATGATTGTTAGAAAATATTTATTTATTTATTTATTTAATATTATTTTTTCATTTTAATAATTTCTTTCACTTTTAACCAGTTACCTATGACTGAAATCCACTGGTATCATTTGTCAACAGCAGAGAATGAACTTGGTGTTGTTATTGCTGTAGCCGAAGGTTCTCCTCAGGGAGTCAGTATGGTACCAACTAGTTGGTCTGAAATGCAATGCCCCAAAACTCTGGTCAAAGAACCACGAAAAGTGGCTAGAGTTATTCCAGAAAATATAAATCAAAAAATGTTCAAAGAAAGCAATGAAGATAAAGGAGATAAGGAATAGTTTTACAATAAAATAAGTTTTAAAACATTGCAGTATTTTTTATTTTACATAATACCATTCCTTTTCTATCCTATACTATACTTCCTAAATTCTAGAATACTAGGTATTTTAAATATCACGCTACGACCAAAGATATTATAATATAACAAGATTGCGCACTCATGAGTTACAGCCGAGCCGAGCGAGATAGGCCTATTGGTGTGCGTCCCTCTCTAATGAGAGAGACGTGAGTGACTACACGATTTGGTTTTTGCGAGGACAATTTATAGTTAACCAGACTTGGCTCACGTAGGATTCTAACATCACGCTTCCTAGGGAGCTCTTGTAGCTAAAAGAAACATACATTTAAACATCCGAACTCAATTTCTATTTATAATATTAGTTAAGATGAGGACTCCGCGAGGCAAAGCATTTGCACCACTTCTGAGGCAATAATGTGACAATCGACACATACACATATGCTTTTTAAGCATACTTACTTTTGAACCGACTTCAAAAAAGGAGGTTGTCAGTTTGACCTGTATGTACTTACTTATATGAAATGTATGTCTGTATTTCTGATAGGCGTATTTTGCTAAAATGGATAGAAATAAAAAGTCCACGTACAGTAATAATAATCTGTTTATTAGAATTTACATTGCTAAACAAAATTTTCTTGCGGATCTTATGACGCATGGAGGCTTTGTGTCCAATTAATTTTAAAGATTCGTTTTTTGCGTAAGTACCTACTTTTTTAACCTTAAATTAAGATACAGATGTAATAATACATTTAATAAGTTTTGTTTCATGCCTATTTTGTGATAAAGTTCTTCTTCTTTTTCTTCTTCCTCTGAGTATTGTGTAATTTTTTTAGATATGAGGTTAAGCCAACCTTTTTTAATTTCTTCATCTTTAGGAAATCTGAAACAATGAAAATTAATGTTTGGGTTAAGTAAGAAAGTAAATTCCAGTCTATAGACTAAAAACGAAATGGACACCCTACTATACGCAAGAATAAAAGTTTGGCTAAATACTTACCTATGAAAAGATACACCGCTCCGTTTAAATGATTCGCTTTTGCATCCTTTCACACATCAAGTGAGAACCATTTTTATTGATTTAAACGTAATTTTAAAATGATAATTAAGATCCACACACTAACTTTACACACATAAATTAATTTGTAGTCGCCATATTGATGATGTTTTTATTTTTATTAAAATTGTCCAGACGCAAAGTGTTGCATATTTATTAATGAACATCATTTCGTGTGTACCTTACTCCTTCTGGCTTATGAGCTGTAAAATCCTTCAGTGACGGATAAACCATTTCTTATTTTAGTATTCAGAACAAACGTAACGCAAGAGTTTATGAATTATTGACGTTTGAACAAGGGCCACACGACCTGACGCTTCAGATTATGGATGCTGAAAATAACAAAAACTAGCTAACGAAAGTCCAGTTTCACTCCCTGGCTGCTCAGTGACGCAAAAATAAATAAGATTTAACACACATACATCATTCAAAACAGAATAGATCTCTTATAATCGTTGTTCAAACAAGGGCCACACGAAACTGTGTGTACCAGATTTAATTTGTCAAAATATCGATAATCATACCATTTGGAGCCAAATAAAGTAGTCTAGCAGCGTCACGTTTGATATGTGACAGCATACAACACTTCAAATCCGTTCGCATAACAACACATCAATAGAAAAAGCAAAAACCATATTTCGACCCGTCAGACTGTGTGGCCCTTATTTAAAACCGTCACATTACGTAAATTTGGCGTTACGAATGTTGTAAAGCACTAAATAGTCAAAAGAATTTCCGTCACTGAGGATCTAGCTTTACCTGGAACCAATCACTGCAGTAGTTACGATGCAATCCTTGATAAAATTTGTATGAGATTTTTAAAACAGGGTGACAACAATGTACGTACATTAATGGACAAAAAGCCTATAATTGTCCTGTTAGTTAGTTAGTTTCACAGCTTTGCATTCTAGCGACTAAAGTTACCTAGATATAAATAAATAAATATTGGACACCATCACATACATTGTTCCAATACCAAGGTATAGTAGCTTGAGCACTAGTATTATGGAAATTGGAAACAACGACGGGTATTACCACATACACCCAAACCCGAGGAAATATTGAAAAGTTCGTTTTCAACATTTACCCGACCGGGGATCGAACCCGGGACCTCTAGAGATAGCGGCACCTTGAAACCAAATAAAAATATTCCATATCCTTACTAATATCTAATATTATAACTGCGAATATCCGTTTGTTTGTTTGTTACGCCTTCACATCTTAACTACTAAACTGCGGAATGGAATTGCGTAAAGTCAATCGTATTCATTTGAAAGTTCATATTGTATCATAATAAATGTCATTCCATACAATGCAGCCGATTGAATACGATATTACCTGTCAAATTAATACGATTACCTGACGCAATTGCACGTACAGCAAAAAACTTTCCACGCAGACGAAGTCGCGGGCGTATGCTAGTTGGATATAATGAGTCACACCAATGATTGTTGTTATCAGCATATCTAAAAAATATGTAACTCGAGAAAAAAGAATCTGATTTTATTTTCTTCCTATCTTCAAAAATGTCTGAGATATTAAACGTTAAAGTACGGCCTCCGTGGAAAATTCGGGTGAACCAATGGCAGTACCGTGTGACGTCACATCGCAATTGAGAGTTGGCGCTTCCATATACCTACATAGAACCGTTTGGCTATATAGTTGCGCTCTCACGGTTTCGCAATAAATTTATTTATTTTTCTTTTAGTCGATCAATGAAATGGTTAAAAATTTTGTATTGTGCCTATGTGAAAAAACAACCTTCAAATGCATGTTTTATTTTCATGAATAATAAATTAAATCAACTTTCATAATGGCGGGCGGTATTCTGTCAATACATATAGCAACCGTCAAAACAAAATGTACTAACAACCTTAACTGACTTGGTGGTCAAATATGCACTCTAAAAACTGACAGCCGTTTCGATAATTTTGTACTGCTAGTGGCGCCTCCACCACAGGGTCAGATAAGTTTGTGGGATAAATGTCTTTTGGTATCGACAGTAGGTGACAGTTTTAGATTGCGCCTGCGCGCGGTCGAAATCGAATACTAATCAATTACCATAACCTTAGAACGATTAAAATGTCCTGTAACTAGCGCCAAAAACGCACCAGTTGCGCACAGATTGCGCACGGACGGACTCTATGTAGGTACAGTTGGACGGAAATCACCCGCAACAGCTCGGAGATGTCAGTGCAAATAGACAAATCGCAATAGCGCGCAAGGAAAGCAAATTTACAAAAGCTGGTGAAACTTTACAACGCTGTAACTTTGGAAATCGTGGCCAGATTTCGATGAAACTAAAACTGTTATTACTTGCACGAGTACGCGCATTAAATGCAGTAATTTTTATAGTAATATTTTGATGTGTTGGTGTGACTTATTTTGTAGGTATAGATATTATATCGGATCAAAATATTTTATCAGCTAAAAATATGGATATATCGATTTAAAAATATCAATATATCGATATTTTTTCAACAAGCCAGCCTGCCTAGCATGACCATCATTATATCACGCGATATGAAATAGCACGTCATGCTGTCTTGCTTACACCTTAGTGGGGTAAGCTGCTCGTGCTAGGCCGGCAGGGATCGTTTGCACGTGCGCTTTTTTGAAGTTCTATCGCACGTTTTTTTTAACGCTTGAAGCATGGAACATAATTATGTGACAATCCACGAGAATAAGGACAATTTTGAACCTTGGGGACGCCCATATTAATGGGGGCTCCAGCAGATGCGATGTTATTAACAAATACTTTCTGATTTCTATTACACAAATATAATTGGTTATATTTGTGTAAAATAACAATAACATAAGGTTTACTGATGACATACTGGTTAATATACCGATATTTTAATATCCGTACCATACCGATACAGTTAATTTATAGTAAGTATCGATATTTTAGAATACCTAGTTGGTACCTATAGTACTAGTCTGATTTTCAATAAATCATTTGTACATATTGTGATTGAACTTTTATATCTTTGACATTATTGACATATTTGACACAAAATAACTTGAAAAATCGGCCAAGTGCGAGTTGGACTCGCTCATGAAGGGTTCCGTACCCACTTAACGTACCGATTACATACATACACCTAGCAAAAATACCATTGTCATTCTATGCCAGAAAAAAATAACTTTGTTTTTCATAGTATTCGTATGATTGACAAAGTTATATTTGCGGTATTCGAAAATGTGTTATATCTTAAAAACTTGTAAAGCCTACTTAGCTGTGATAGTTTTTCTTTTAACTTTGTCATATGTACTACTATCGTGAAATTTTTCACGTTTCCAGAAACAACCAGTTGGCTGGTAGAGGGGGGGAAACTTGACTCAAACAAAATTTTGCAATTTAAAGCTTAATAATTCACAAACAGATGCCTTTTTTTATATAAAACTGGGCAGGCATTTGACCACCATCTTATTTGTTTACAGGATGTGGCCTAAGATGTTGCATGCTTGTCCAGCCAGGAGATGCCTGTTCACTCTGGCCTTGAAGGTACCAAGGTTGTAGTTATCGGGGAAAACAGAGGCAGGCAACGCATTCCATTCCTTAGCAGTTCGCATAAGAAATGAATCTGCGAAGCGTTTAGTGCGGACAGGTGGAGTGTCAACAACGTAAGGGTGATAAGCTAGCCTGCGCCTGGTTCCCCGATGGTGGAAAGGGGCTGCAGGAACAAGGTCGTGCAGTTCTCTCGCACACTCCCCAAAGTGTATTCTATAAAAAACCGACAGACACGCAACTTTGCGACGGTGACTGAGGCTCTGAAGTTCCGCCGTAGCCAACACTGAGTTTCCAATGAGCTTCCTGGCACGGTTTTCGATCGATTCCAGAAGTTCTAGCTGATACTTAGCAGAACCATCCCATAGGTGACAACAGTACTCCAGGCACGGACGAATCTGCGCTTTGTATAACAAAAGCAGTATTGGTCCGGCGTGAAGTACCGCTTAGCCCTAGAGAGGACGCCCAGTTTCTTAGCAGCACACTTTGCAATGGAATCGATGTACTCTCCAAAATTCAGGTTGGATGATAAGTTCAGGCCAAGAAGTTGCAGATTTTCGGTTATCGGCAAGGATACACCCTGGAAAGTCGGAGTCAGTTGGAAAGGATTCCGTTTTGCGGTGAATAAACAAGCCTGCGTTTTAGTGGCATTGAAACTGACAAGACTGGCCTCGCCCCAATCGAAGACTGCCTGAAGTGCCAGATTCATTTGCGCAACAAGGGACTCTCGACAAGACTGGATTTCAACATTGGTAGCCTTTACAGTTGGAATATATCTGTTGGTTATGGTGGTGTCATCTGCATACCCGATAGTAGTGTTCACCAGCAGGTCATTAATATGCAGAAGAAACAGTGTTGCAGACAAGACAGATCCTTGTGGAACACCTGCATTAATGTCTTTTAGGTCGGATGTTTGACAGTCCACCACAACTCGGATTAAGCGATTCCGGAGGAAGTCAGCAATCCAAGTGCAAAGGATATCAGCGAAACCGTATGAGGGAAGCTTGCTTATGAGGCTGCCATGCCAGACCCTATCAAAGGCTTTGGAGATGTCGAGTGATACGGCAAGGGATTCGCCATGTTTTTCGATCGCTTCATTCCAGAGATGGGTGGCATACACAAGAAGATCTCCAGTCGACCAACCGCGGCGAAAACCAAACTGGGGGTCACTGAGGAGGTCGTTGTCTTCGAGGTATGCCAATAGACGATTGTTCAGTACACGTTCCATAGTCTTGCAGAGTATGGACGTGACTGAAATTGGCCTATAGTTGGAAGGGTCGGCAAGGCTGCCCTTTTTGAGCACAGGTTGCACATTTGCAAGTTTCCACGATTGGGGTACTAGTCCAGTCTCAAGTGAGAGGCGGTACAGGCAAGTTAAGACAGGAGATAGTTTAGGTGCACAGTTGCGCAGAACAATTGCTGGGATACCATCGGGACCACTAGCTTTGTTCACATCTAGAGTACGGAGAGCCTTGAGTACCTCTTTATTGCGTATCTGTATATCTCCCATAGAGGAGTCAGCACGAGGTATCATAGGTGGAATTTTGCTACCGACATCTAGATGCGAATTTTCTGCAAAGAGAGAGACAAACAAGTTTGCTTTCTCAGTCGCAGCATGAGCAAGTGATCCGTCTGGTTTCAGCAGAGGTGGAAAAGAAGGGCGACAGAAATTTAATTCGGCGGCTTTGGCTAGAGACCAGAACTCTCTACTTCCAGATGGGTGGGAAGTAAGTTTGGCTCCAATTCGGCCGATATGGTCAAAACGTGCCCTGCGCAACATTCGTTTACTAGACTTGCCTCAATCAAAAAACTGTCTTTATGTACCCACAACGTTTTTGAAATTGCTATCCAACAACATCCCACATTAAGGGGTAGACAAGAAAAATAAAATTACATACCCACTTCAAGTGCAGGGGAGGTAACATAAAAAAAAATATTTTTCAAAATTTTACTTTACCACTTTGTTGGCGTGATAAATATGTATATTCATGCCAAATTACAGCTTTCTAGTACTAAGAGTCTATGAGCTAGACTGGGGTCAGACGGACGGACAAACGGACAGACGGACATGGCGAAACTATAAGGGTTCCTTGTTGACTACGGAACCCTAAAAATAGAAAATGAAGTATTTAGAAAAAATCGACCTGTCTCACAACCAGGGGGGCTACCGCGTAACTTTATGGATATGAACTTCATACGTTTTTGGGAACTTTAAGTCAATGAGCGATTTTCTGAGAGGTCATTTAAAAAAAATAAAGCTTCCAATTGCTTTACTAGATGGCGTTGAATAAGTATGTACATGTCTATGGTATATTTTGGAATGAAACATATTTAAATTAATTACTTTTTAAAAACCCAAAGGAAACTAATAATATATTAAATAAGTACTACTGTGAGGAACAGAAACGAAATAGGTAAATTTAAAGATTTAGGTAAATAAATAACATCTTTCTGACGTTCCGTTTTACGTTAAAAAGTCGCGTCAAAGTAAAATTTATAACGTTCCGTTCCTTCTAACTGCATAGGTGGGACAGCGCCATCTAGTGACTGAGCTTTCAGAAAATCGCCCATTTTGTAAAGAAAGTAGCCGCTTTCAGTTTCTTGTTTTTTGATGTCTGGTATAACGATAACTAGCTAGCAACGATCAACATAACAAAGCAGCAAAAATCTATCAAAATAAGGAATTCAAATGACAGTTGAAGCCCATACCCATATCCATTTTTCTTAGCCGGTAGCCCCCCAGCTCCAATGTTATGGGACTCGAACCCACGACCTTTCGTTTTCCGGGCGACTGCTCTAACCACTGAGCTACGGAGTCGTTCTTTATTCTATAAAATATTTCAATCATTATTTATCAATACAAATACTTCATTTTCCATTTTTCAATAATAAAAATTTCATTGTGAATGCAAAAAACTAAAAATTAAAATAACAACATAACTTTTTTTAATGTGTCACACTTTAGCGTTAATATTTATCTAAATCATAAATTGTTGAACAAGTTACTGTAGTTTTATTTGCTTAAAATCCTAATGCTACAATAGGTAAGCTACATACATTCTCAGTAAACTTCAATATGATGTCCTCAAAAAATTACTTTGTGGTCACCCTAGCTTATTTTCATACTAATTTTAAACTTGAATTGCATCGTAAGTTCTGCAGTGATTGGTTCCAGGTAAAGCTAGATCCTCAGTGACGGAAATTCTTTTGACTATTATGTGCTTTACAACATTCGTAACGCTAAATTCACGTAATGTGACGGTTTTAAATAAGGGCCACACAGTCTGACGGGTCAAATTATTGTTTTCGCTTTTTCTATTGATGTGTTGTTACGCGAACGGATTTGAAGTGTTGTATGCTGTCACATATCAAACGTGACGCTGCTAGACTACTTTATTTGGCTCCAAATGGTATTATTATCGATATTTTGACAAATTAAATCTGGTACACACAGTTTCGTGTGGCCCTTGTTTGAACAACGATTATAAGAGATCTATTCTGTTTTGAATGATGTTTGTGTGTTAAATCTTATTTATTTTTGCGTCACTGAGCAGCCAGGGAGTGAAACTGGACTTTCGTTAGCTAGTTTTTGTTATTTTCAGCATCCATAATCTGAAGCGTCAGGTCGTGTGGCCCTTGTTCAAACGTCAATAATTCATAAACTCTTGCGTTACGTTTGTTCTGAATACTAAAATAAGAAATGGTTTATCCGTCACTGAAGGATTTTACAGCTCATAAGCCAGAAGGAGTAAGGTACACACGAAATGACGTTCATTATTTATTATAATAAAAACTACCATAACACCAACTCTTACATAAAAAAAATAGTTTTTCAAGGTTTTAAATAATACAAATGATATGGACTTTATTATTATCAGCTTAACATTCCTTTTAATTAATTAATATTTTGAAAATTCTCGAGAACAGGAAATATGAATTTGAATTAAGTTCTACTACAACCAAAAATATTTTAGGTGGCAGCCCAGTAGACAGGGATGCAATCCTATTTAGGAGCCTCTCGCTCGGCTCGTTTTTCCGTTTATCGAAATGTCATACGAAAATAAACCTTATTGTAACTGCATAGAATCGAATTGACATTGCTTTTATTTTCATAGTGCACAATCTTGTTATATTATAATATCTTTGGCTACGACCAACAGCCCCTGTACCGGCCAAAAAATATGGACATTTGAAGCCCATATAAGGACAAAATATATATTTCAAATTGTTTCAAATGAAGCCCATATCCAGACCCATTATTTCGGTAGATCCACAGAAGAGAAGCGGAACAAATGAAAAATGATGCAAAACGGGAAAATTGTTGTTTATTTTTTTAGTAGGTTTTTCCTTTTCCCAAAATTAACGCAGGTGAAACTGCGTGGTACAGCTATTGTAGTAAAATATATAATATCTTTCTGATAATCGATCGGTACAAACCATGAAGCTCGACTTAATACTGAGGTACAGTGCCACAAACTTTGCTGTGCCGGTGGCCAAAATGTGAAACTAGCGTGTTTTTTTTAATGTCATTTTGCTGTCAAGTTGATGTCCAACCATAGCGCTGCTAGCGGCTGAAGTTCTTAGAAGTCAGGGCCGGTTAAATTGTTACAAAAAAAAGAAAACCGTACGTAGCGCCGCTGTCACCGGCACAGAAAAGGTTGTGGCACTGTAACTGCACGCGTAGCATGACGGCCTCGAGAGAAGCTTTGTCTACCCCGAAATGTCACTTTTGTCCGGTCAAGATCGAGAAACTGTCGGTGCGAGCATGACCAACTCGAGAAACTTGTCGAGTCTTCGTGTAATGTCAAAAGTCGACAAAACTCTACGGTCGCGAGCACGACGACCACTTTTCTCTTCAATTGACAGTTGAGACGGAGTTCTTTGTCTTCTACCCGTTGAGTAGTCGAGAAAGATATCTCTACCAGTGTTGCCAACGTGGTACGGTAAATGCCGGATTATACAGCAATCGGTGTTAAAAGGTAACCGTGGTACGACAGCTTATGCCAAAAGTTTTCATACAAATACGACATTTCCGAAAGCTCTGAGTGCAGTAATTGTATCAAAATACGATTATTTTTTATTTTCCGCCCCGGTATACGGTAATTTCCAGTAATTTCCCTGACACGACACGGCAAACGGCAACTGACAAATTTACATTGGCAACATCGCAGTCAGGGGAAAGAAGGTTTTTTTTTAATTTCTTCCTAAAGGAACAGGGGGGCTACCGCGTAACTTTATGGGTATGAACTTCATACGTTTTTGGGAACTTTAAGTCAATTTTATAAAGAAAATAGCCGCTATCAGTTCCTTGTTTTGTGACGTCGGGTATAATGATAACTAGCTAGCAACGTTCAACAGAACAAAGCAGCAAAAATCGATCAGAATAAGGAATTCAAATGACAGTTGAAGCCCATACCCATATCCAGATTTCTTAGCCGGTAGCCCCCCAGGCTAGGGTCTGAGACCATACTGCTTCGACATTAGTCTTGCTTGATTATTATGTCTTTAGTATTTTTTCTTTCCTATTATTTTTCCTTCTTTTCTTGCTAACCTAACCTAACTCATTAAAATGCGCGGGTGGTTCACACTTTCAATGCTCAAAATGCTTTCAGTGTTTCATTAATGGCACATTATTGCACTAATTCCACCACACTAACACAATAATAGCCAAAAAGAACTAATTTAGAAAACTAAGAAATAAAGCCCGTCCTTTTCTTTTTGCTTCCCGCGCAAAACTCACAAATTTTTCACTTCTTTCATCTGTCACATCAATTTGATACTTTTTCAGTAAATACGAACTTGGATAAATGTCTTTTGCGCCGAAAAAAGGACAGAGTAAAATAATGTATCAAAATAAAGGATAGAAATCATTCAGAACGTTATCCATTGCTCCTAAACTATGTAAAAATTAGACCGGTAACTAAAAACCGGTAAATATTAAAACATGGCAATAATGGTAATTATTTAATAATGGCAATTATTTTTGTCGAGCTCGAGATAGCTTTCTCCACCCAAGACAACGAGTCCCGCTGTCAAACTGTGCTCGGCATATCGACATAGGTCGTAGACAATGATAGGTTTCTCGATCTACACCCGACTCGAGTCCCATTGCTCATGCTACGCGTGCTGGAGTTCTCACCCTGAATAAAAAAGTGTACCCAGCAAATTTGACATTTATGTATGTAGTGGCTGTCAGTTGTCTCATATGACCATACGTATTTTTTTAAAGTGTAGGTGAGACATATAATAGAGTACTCTGTGGGTGAGACGGAAGACAGCCACTGTGTAATTTGTGGTGGACAAAAAATTGTTCGTACTGCACTCTCCAGTTACCTCAGTATTAAGTCGAGCTTCATGGGTTTTACAAAGATTTACGAACGAAACAATTAAACTTTTTGAACGAAACCGTCAAGTGTCAATCATTAAACGTCAACGTCAAAAATCATCGGTCATAACAAAACGTCAATGTAACTTTTGTAAAAATCTTTTTTACGAAATTAAAACTTAGAAATTGTTAAACATTATCAAATAAGTGTAACTTAAATACCCCTTAGTGAAATTTTATCATTCCAGTAAATTTTAGTGTTAGTGTTACTTCAATGAGGTCATCACGTCGTGGTTATCACAAAACAAACTCTTGTTTCTACTCGGTCGGATTCAGTATTTATTAGTGGTTCTTGTGATAAAGACGTACCTTAAGATTACTTCAAGATGAAATTCGCTGAGCACTTGAGTGCCCACATAACACCGGAGTGGCGGAAACAATACATAAATTATGAGGTAAACATTTGACATTGCTCTGTCGTGAAGTTGCATGTTTATCACCCTATATTTATATATATATTAGTCTTTAGACCTTATCCGTTATCTTTCATGAAACAAATATTGTTACTAATCAGTCTCTATTAGGTAGGTACTTCCTTTCATGTATTTTGGCCTAAAATGAATGTTGCACTTCAAAGATATTTTACACTTCACCTTGATCATTTGATATTTCATTGATTAGTTCTTTGGTGTTAACCTTAACACCTATTATTTCACTGCAGCAAAACTTTGTTTATTTAAATTCATAAGCAATAATTTCCCATAGATGCAATCACTTTGAATAACAGTCCTAAACTTTATACATGTTTAATACCCCTTTAATTTAACTTTGTTTTTATTTCCTCATGTTTTGGATTAGTACATTTATTATTAACCCTTCAGGCCTTATAATACATGATACATGTTATAGTAACTTACAAAATTAGTCCAATATGAAAAAAAAACTCTCTTTGTAGAAAATACAATACTTACCTACATTATTATTAGAAACAGAAAAATGGCACACTTATGCTTATCAAGATGTGAATATTGCATACTGAAAATAGTTTAGTAATTCTGTAGCATCTTAGTAACACTATGATAGGTAATTATTTACATTATAAATAATTATTCCTATCTAATTATTTCCCTGATTTTTTTTGTTTAATGTTTCTAACAATAAATGCTTGATCAGAGTAGGTACTGTACTACTGTGATCAAACATTATAATGGTTCTTATAAATTATTTTTACTTTTTTTGTATTCACAATGGCATGTTTTATTTAACAATTAATAAAAGTTATAATATATTACTTAGGAGTTGAATAGATTTTTTTCTAATAAGTATTTCATTTTCATTATAGTATAGGTAAATGCAATATCAGCTTTATTTAAACCAAATACCAAGATTTATTATTTATATTTATTAGTATGTTTAGCCAAAGGTATCTTTTTTTTATCTAGATTACAAATAGTTTTTATATTGCTCATTAATTTAGTATTATGTATAAATATTAACTTTTGATGGTATATCAAGCATGCATAATTATGTAGCAAAGTGATGTTTTAAATAAGATGTATTTATATCTTTCAGAATAATAATTCACTCTTATTTCATAGATTGTTTTTTACCCTGTACCACATTCAACCATGTTAATGACCTGCTTTTTGTAATTGTTTGTAATAAAACCTTGTGATTTGATACACTCTCTCACAAAACAATACTGTATTGTGAAACATAATATAATTTTGAACAGTTTAGTTAGGATAGTAATAGAAACTTTACTTTTTTTAAATTATAAAATTGTTCACACACAAATTTTTGCCTAAGATTTTGATGTATTTTTATTTTAACATTTTCTTCAAAGATTTTCTGAAAAACTTTATACAATGTCTTCAGTTTTATTATACCTACTAATGCATATAAAACAATTTTTATATTTTCACACTAGAGGCTCCGCGCGGTTTTAGAAATAGAAATAGAAATAGAAATAGAATTTATTTGCTTATAAATGAGGTACACTGCGCAGATCTTAATAAATTACTTACATAAAGTTCAGCTCATTTAGCTATCATTAACAGCATGCAAATATTATTTTCATGTCAGTTATTAATTAACTTTAAGTACCTACATATATTTATGACAATTATTAATTCAAATTCATTGTTCAAAATTTGTAATTATAATCATTAATATAAATAGAATTTACATAACATAATATGTCAATAATAAATTGTCAATAAAATTTTCAGAAGCATAAATAAAATTTTAAAATTAAATAATTCTTTAATAAAAATGTCATGATACTCATTTAGAATTAAATTATTATCAAAATGTCCCAATAGAATACCTATGATAGAATGTCACAAAAAAACCAAATTCAATAAAAATGTCATGATACAAATACAAAGATACGAGAAAATTACAATAAAATTAAATCATACATTTCAATGTTTTCTATGTAAAAAGTCCTCAAGTTTATAGAAACATTTGTCTACGAGCCATTTAGTCAGTTTATTTTTAAAATAGTTAAAAGGTAATTCTCTAATTATTATATTTAACCGCGTTGTACCCATTCCCATGGCCCTATGTCATTCATGAGGAATATAGTTTTCCTATGGTGAAAGTATTTGAAAATCAGTCTATCTAGTAGTTTTTGAGTTTATCCATTACAAACAAATAAGAAATTGATGAATATACTTACACGATTATTTTTTTATCACCCCAGATAATTTTGGGGATTATTCTACTCACGAAAAAAAAACAGCCTAGCATGTGCGCCTTTTATCACGCGATATGATATAGCAAGTCATGCTGTCTTGCTTACCCCACTAAGGTGTAAGCAAGACTGCATGACGTGATATATCATATCGCGTGGTATAATGATGGTCATGCTAGGCAGGCAGAAGTATTTAATCAAAATGTATGGAACAGCTAATTTTTTTTCGCGATTTCAGTGTTGGTCCCATAATAAAAGTTGTTTGTTTTCATGAGTAGAATAATCCCTAAAATTATCCGGGGTGATAAAAAATTCCGTGTATTTACACGCGTACATGGTATCCCGCGGGAATGTGATATTTTTTCAGGGTAAAAAGTAACCTGTCACTCTACCCTGAAGCTCTCAAATTATCCCCATGCCTAAAATCCACGCCAATCTAATGCCACGTCGATCCGTTGCTCCATTTTGACTTGAATGAAATGACTGACAAACACACTGCATTTATAATATTAGTATAGATAACTGTACCCCACAGGAAATGAAAGCGATGTTGTATACAGCGGTGGAGGAGGCGCCTTCCGCTGAAAATGTGGAGCCGGAAGTGCTCTCGCGCCATTTCGCCAACTTCGACGAAACGTTCTTCCATTACTGTGATCAGGAACTCAAGAAAATCAATACTTTTTATTCTGGTAAGTATACCAGCGAAGTCTCGTAAACTATAAATATAAATATCTCGACACCTATGCCTATATATGAGACCTTTTTTACGCTCTCTTATAATAATGCTTTAAAACCCTTCGATCTTTAAAACAATACCTAGTTAATTTTTTATTTTTTTTTACTTTAAATGGGTTTGCTCTTGATCCCAATCAAGCCCATGGGCTAAAACAGGATCTACGCTGGAGCGAGCTAAACCAGAAGGTGCCTATTCACTCTGCTTTGAAGGTGGTCGGGTTATAAGTACTCGGGAATACAGACGCAGGGAGGCAGTTCCAATTCTTTGCTGTGTGCAATATGAAAGAATTTGAGTAGCGCTTGGTGCGACATTTGGGAATATCAACCAAGAAAGGGTGGTAGCCCGCTGTGCGTCTGGATGTCCGATGGAAGATAATAAAACATCTGTACTGCAATGCCCAAAATAAAGCACTTTTCTTATGGAAATAAAAAACAACAATAACAAATAGTACCTAGACTGGGGTTCCTTTAGGAAAAAATGGTGCATCATACTTTGATAATTAATAATGTAGTATAGAAACAGTAATATTCGTAATTAAGTAATAAATGGGCATACTATCTATAGATATGTTTAGGCTACCATAGGTCAGTTGAAAAAAAAATGGAAAAAATTAATAATTTATTCAAAGAAGCGTTTGTTAACAAAGTCACCCCCTCATACCAGAAATATCCAGATCCGACATAATACATAAACGTTTTCTAGATAACCTGGCTGGGGATTGAACCTGGGTGCTCAGAGATGGATACTGTTATCCACTCGACTACAAAGAATATCATGTTATTACTGCGTCTTTTTACAAGCTTTTTATTAACTTGCCATGTTAGTTAGTTAGTTAGTTAGTGGGGGACAAATCTTGCAAGCTTAATTTGACCCACTTCCCAGTGTCTGATGGAGCTGAAATTTTGTATACAGGTTTGGTTCAGATGACAATACAATATTAAAGTACAGTCAGCAAAAAAGCTTGTAATAATAATGAAATTTTTACTAAATTTATTTAAATTGGTCTACAGAAAAATTAGCTGAAGCAACTCGAAAGTTCGCAACTCTTCAGAGCGAGCTCAAATCCCACTTCGACACAATGAAACCCAGAGGGGGTGGCGACAGCAAAAAGGTGCAACTACCCCGTCGGAAGGTCCAGGAGTTGAAGCTGGCATTCAGCGAGTTTTACCTGAGTTTGATACTGTTGCAAAACTACCAGAACCTCAATTATACGGGATTTAGGAAAATACTAAAGAAACACGACAAGGTATGTGTGTTTTTTTAAGTAACTGTAAAGATCCGGTTTTTAGGACTAATACAAAAATGTATGAGTCTACAATCCTTGCGTACTAAGCGCGTACTATCGACTGAAAACAAGAGGGGGTGGCGACAGCAGCTGCAGAACTACCATAACCTTAAAAATACGGGATTTAGAAAAATATTGAAGAAACACGACAAGGTATTTATTGAAGTTACTTTATAAATTCGGTTCGAAGGACCAATACACCAATCTATGAGTTTACGGACTCTACACACTTATGCACTTGGTAGGTACTTACTATTTACAGTTTTTATTAATTTTTGTCTGATTTAACTTCTTGAATATTTTAGGGATAAAGTAATAATAAAAAGAAATTTCCCGTGGTACTACTGGATTGCTTGGTAGTACGACGTGTTTTTTTTTACCCGTGGTACCTACTACTAGTAGTAATACTGGTAGTACAGTCAGAGTCAAAATGATCTAAACGTTCAAACCTACCAAAAGTGTCTAGAGATTTGACAAAAACCAACCCTATCTCAAGACGTAAAGATGCATTTTCAATTGTTGTTTGAGAACAAATGACAACAAATGATAGTACACCTTAAAGTATTTGTGCTAAGAGTGATTTTTGTCAAATCTTCAGATACTTTTGGTAGGTTTGTACGCTTAGATCATTTTGACGCTGACTGTACCAGGGGCAACAAAGGGAATTAACTACTCTCACAAGTAATCACGTCTGAAATCCACTTGAGACTAAGTACTTTGGTTTTTTTTTTCTATTATAATTTATCCTTGTTGGTCGATTTGATTAAGAATGATGACTGAATGAGGACCAAGATACCTAGGAAAACCCCTTATCCTTTAGTTAGCATAAATATATTAAGCAGGTACCTTATAACTATTATGAAAAACGGTATTTTTACTATGTTTAAATTTGTTTTCGAGTATCCGATATTTCGGCGCTGTTGCACAAGCCATGATCACGGAGTAACTGAGTAACAGTTACTCGGATAGTATCGGAAATTGTAAAACTTTAAACTTGGCAAAATTCCCGTTTTCCATAATAGTTAATTAAGTTTAAAATGTTATTTAAGCAGCCCCCTGATCACGAACCGTCGGAAACGGTGGCCGTACTCTGGAAACGCAAATCCGAAACTTCGGTTAGCCCCGCCCCTTTCACTCAATTCTGTCATGACTGGAGCGTGAGAGGGACGGGTATAACGAAGTTTCGGGTTTTGCGTTTCAGAGTAGGCCCTCAGAATCGGATTCGAATTCTGTGCTTTGTCTTTTGTTTATTCTAATAGTCAGTGACAAAGACAGTGCATAAACTCCGCTGTCGGGAGCGGGTTTCCGTGGTTCGTGCATTGAGGGGCAGGTATATTTGTTTCCGTGTTTGTGGCATTGAATTACATATAAACAACTAGCATTCCGCCCGCGGCTTCGCCCGCGTGGACTACACGACGTTATCCCGCGAGAATGAGATGATTTTCCGGGATAAAAAGTAGCCTATGTTCCTCTCCAGGCTACAAAGTATAATTTCAGCCAAATCCGTTCAGCCGTTTTGGCGTGATTGAGTAACAAACATCTAAACATCCAAACATCCAAACATCTAAACTTTCACATTTATAATATTACTAGGACTAGGACTAGGACTAGGACTAGTAGGTCTTGCCAAAAATTATGTGTATATTATAACCACAATGGTTATGCTCATGCATATACAATACATACACATCCACCGTTTTCCATATCTAAAGCCGGAGGAGCCCGTGGCATGGCGCAGTGGTTACTAAGTTTCGTAAGGTTCGGCCACCGGATAGTGCACATTTTTTTATCCGGTTACCAACTGTTTATCGTGCCCTGCCTTCCGAAAAAACGGGGGAAGCAGTGGTGTAACTACAGGGTGGCAAGGCCGGCAAGATGGCACGGGCCCCCAGCCACAAGGGGCCCCCGAATCCAGCAAACAAATTTCGAAAAAGAAAGAATAACGAACCCTTGGTGGTGGAGTGGGGGGTTGGAATAAAACGTAGTGGGGCCCGTGCCCCAAACGGTATAGTTACGCCACTGTTTGGAAGGCATAACGCTGCACACAGTCCGAAAACAAATCCTTAGGTACACATTAAAAAAAAAACAATACTTACCGTAAAGACCCCTAACTTCGCCTGCTTCAAAAAACGGTTAAAATTCACGAAATATTTATGTGTGTGCTACAAAATTCCATTACACATGCCGAAAAAGAAAACCTACTTACCGTAAAGACCTGCTTCAAAAAAAGGTTAAAATTCACGAAATATTTATATATCTACTTAAACATGTGTAGTGTAGTACCGAAGCAGAACTTTTGAAATATAAGTAAATATAAGTAGATAGGAGACCTTGTACAAATAATTTGTGAATTTTAAGAAGTTAGGGTTCGCAGGTGAAATTAGGGGTCTCTACGGCACACCCTTGTAAACGGTCTGGGGATATGAACTTTACTAAAGAAGCCGAAAGTACGCTAAGCCTAATTACTACAAAAAAACAAAGATAACATAAAATGGAAAATGAAGTATTTTGAAAAAATCGACCCGTCTCACAACTAGCTCCTATATAACTAACACAACTAACTTGCAATAGTAATTTCATCTTTATAGCGATTGCCAAATACCTGGAAAGGTATTTCTTTCGCGTGTGAGGGTAGTAATATCTCCACATTGATGAAATTAACGCTGACTATACAGCGCGTAAGAAGTATTGGATAAATTCGTCGCTTCTCGTAACGACTCCGTAGCTCAGTGGTTAGAGCAGTCGCCCGGAAAGCGAAAGGTCGTGGGTTCGAGTCCCATCGGAGCTAGTTGTGAGACGGGTCGATTTTTTCAAAACACTTCATTTTCCATTTTTCTGTAATATAAATTGCATTGTGAATGCAAAAAACTAAAAATTAAAATAAAGATAACATATCTATTACTTGGCCAGGGGTATCAAAGGCAAATGCATCGAATATTACATGTTCAGCTTAAAAGCGGCCTTACGTCTTACGTCATAAGAGCTATTTTCGGCAACTGTAAATATTGATGTGTTTTCGATTGTAGGTATAGGTTTCCTTACCGTTTGAAGATAACGATAGAACAGATTTCAATCAACACGCGACGTTCTGGCGGTCAATAACACAGGATCGCCTTTGATAAGATATATTTGATTGGAATAAATTATGACTAAGTACTTACTTACAATGCTTTCGTTCGTTTATCATCACATACATCACGAATTGAGATAATCTGCTGTAAGATTTTCGTGATTCTCTAAGATTGGACAAATAGCTGGAATGTTGAGAAAACAAAAAACTTAAGTAGGTACTTAAATCAATGAAACGCATTATAAAATTTAAAATTGAGTTTTTTTAAACACGTTATAAGAAATAATATTAAAATATGTACCTATAGTATTTGATTAAGACATTTTAATTTCTAATTTATCCTTGCATTGCAGGGGGTATTATTATCACTATTTAATATAACGCTTATATTCTTTTTTTCTATAGAATATATATAAAGAAATGCAGATAAGATAATAATAAAAAAGTGCTTTGTTTACATCTACCTTATCAGTTGCGTAACAATTTGCTTCTCTATTGATCTATCTGTTAAAAAAGGAATAAAATAAGAATTATGAGACTACTAGCTGACCCGGCAAACGTTGTTTTGCCATATAAATTTTATTGGACACGAACTTCGTATCACCTGCCTGACACAATGTCACTTATAAAAAAAAGAAATCTTAAGCGGCAAAAATGTCAGTGATTACTCTTTGACATACCTTCTCTTTGGAAGCGGCTAAGAAATGACAGTTGTGTGAAGTATGACAGTTTAACGGTTTTCTATACAAAATTACCATTTTTATTTAATAATTTTCCTGGATAAAAAGTAGCCTATGTTACTCTCCAGCTCTCAAATTATCTCCATACCGAAAATCTCGTCGATCCGTTGCTCCGTTTTGACGTGAAAGACCCACAAATAAACAAACAAACAAACAAACAAATAAACAAACAAACACACTTTCACATTTATAATATTAGTATGGATTTTCCGCAGAGACAGTGAAGTAGAGACAGACATCAATTCACATGTTAGGAATACCTGATTAATAATTTAGCTCAATAAAAATGAATGAAATTTTATGTAGGTATTTAAAAAACATATTATCCTTATTACATTTATCCTTTAATTTCCGACTCTATTGTGATGGTATTAAGATATAAAGTCCTTTTACAGCGAACCCAATCAATTTTATGCTTTAACCCGTTTGCGTGTGCCATTCAAAAATGGCCTTTGTTGAAACCGATGAAATTGTATTGTAATAATATGTTTTATCTAATTGAGACACACGGTCGATCACTTTGACAATGCGGGCGCACAAATTGACGTATTATGATCTTAATCGGGATCGATCGATTTGTTTGTGACCACGAGTGTCAATTTCTGGCGTCTTTCATTGATGGATTGTCGATATATTGGGCTCTGAACGCATCTTTGTAGCACTTCCTGTGATAAGAAGTGGTTTTGAGCGAGATATAAGTCCTTTCCTGCCTGTATAGCTAATATAATATGGAATTAAAATGGGTAAATGGTAATTAACTGATCGACTAAAATACTTTTTTACCGACAAAAATACTAGGTGAGCGACTTAGTCGCCAATCTAACCTAACTAAACCTATTTTTCCGCAACCAAACTTAGTATTTTAGTGGAACAGAATACACTAAAAAGCAATATTTACATAATCTGAACATCTGTTCTGAAATATTATTGATGATTGATTGACTTAATGCGTCAAATCAGTGAATTGTATTGAGTTCACTTATTTTCCATTATCATGATGTTTGGCAAATGTTTGCATAATTATCTCTCGTCTCCACTATAAGTACCTATGAGATAAGAGTTTCTTTTATTTTAGTTTCTCAATTTTTGTCTCATCTGATATTTCTAAATCTTCCTCTAATTTAAGGCTAACTGGCCTGGCCAAGCAATCTACAAATCACCCATCGCATACTATAATAAAGAAATGCGATAGCTAACATGTTTAAATTTCCTCCAACAGTTATTAAACGTTAGCAACGGCGCGCAATGGCGGGCGGAACACGTCGAGACATCTCACTTCTACACAAATAAAGACATAGATAGACTGATAAGTGATACTGAAGCCACGGTCACCAATGAACTGGAGGGGGGTGATCGGCAGAAGGCCATGAAGAAGCTGCGGGTGCCCCCCCTCGGGGAGCAGCAGAGTCCCTGGACCACGTTCAAGGTGGGCCTGTTCTCGGGCTCCTTCATCGTTTTGTTTATTACCGTAGTATTATCGGGTAAGTTATGCTTTAAACAAATTAATAATTATACCAGTCGATTAATACAACAGCAGTTTAGTTAAAGTTTCTAATGATGGCTATGTATTGTCGACTGCACATAAGAACACATGTGGTCGTCCAAATCAAAAGGGACCTCGTGGCGCTCGGCACTTACGCCTTTATTGCTGTTGTTCGAATACAAAACAACGACAATAAAGACGTATGTGCCGGCCGCAATAAGGTCCCTTTTGATTTGGACGACCACATATAAGTAAAATACACTCTTACATAGACTATAAATATTTTTCACGAACTTTAACCAATATACCGTCGTATCTGACCCTTTTGTTGTCGAGTCGCTTTCTACTAACTATGGTCTACTTCGAACAACTCGACCTTACTGTTGACCTTCACCCGTACTTTATATAGGCTTTCCCCAAAAGTCAGCGAGTACCAAATGCACTAGTAGACGCTGGGAAAAATATTAACAATACTAATAACTTTCTAGCACGGAATTAAAAGTTAAAACATACGGACTCTAAACTACTTGCATCATTTTACTTCTGAATAATTCTTCCAATTGATACAGATCATTATAAATGTTTTAAGTAGGTAGGTATAGTCAACAGCACGCAGCTGTATGGTACATTCTTTTATGGTAGGTATTTGGTTGAGATGTTTTTAATTTCTACTTTTTTTCTTGCATTACGGGGGGTATTATTATCACTATTTAATATAACGTGGTCAAAAGCGCACAAGCAAGCACTGCATTACTAAAACCGTCATGATATAAGACCGATAAAGTGTGCTCTTCTGTTTTGTGTACTGTACATTATGATTCACGATTGGCAAAGATTAGAGCAATTTCCATAGCGACACGAAGTGCGCAATAAATATTACGGTTTACTAAAGTATTATGAATTTATCTGGCAAGGTGATTCTTGTGCAATATTAGTATGCGAATATATGGCTAGTAATCTTATTCCAAACAAGAGATCGTAAAATAGCCCGGCTGCGGTGACCACGGCGCTTTATCATAAGGTAAATGTTTGCTTTGGACTACTCAATGGTAATCTGATGAAGTAACTGATGACTTAAGATTTATACTCACCTGTTTTTAGAAGAAGGAAATTCGAAACTTTTTGATAATTTCGAAAAGAACTATTATAAGTTTTTTGTCAAAACTTAGCTTTTATGACAAGCTTTTTTATTGGCTGTACTTTAATATTGTATTGTCATCCAAACCAAACCTATATGCAAAGTTACAGCTCGATCGGACACTGGGAAGTGGGTCGAAAGCTTGCAAGATTTGTCCCCCACTAACTAACTAATTAACATGGCAAGTTAATAAAAAGGTTGTAATAAATAAGACTATGTGGAAAAAGGGGGCGCAGTGGGCGTCGTACGGCTGCAATGATGATGATGACGATAGATGAAAAGTCTATAGCTATTTCAACGTTGGTATTAACATTGACGATCTGGTGGTCAGGGTCTCGGGAAGCCGCTGGATGCAGACAGCGCAGGACTGATCGTGGTGGAGATCCTTGGGGGAGGCCAATGCCCAGCAGTGGGCGCCGCCGTACGGCTGAGATGATGATGATTATTTAATAATATTTTAAAGTTTCTGCGGACGAGGAGGTTATGTGGGTCTCGAACCCACTAAAAAGCCGTATGTCGCCCATACTCTATCTATTATAATACCTCTATGCATATTAACTGCATAACATTACAAAGTCAATTACTCTGCAGCTCCCAAACTATCCCCGTACCAAAAATCATGTCGTTTTGTTGCTCCGTTTTGATGTGAGATACGGACAAACAAACAAACTTTCACTTTTATAATGATAGTAATTTAATTAGTATTGATTTATAGAAAGAAGTTTTAAAACATTTTTCTTTCTTTCCAGCCCTATTCCACGAAGGTGCCACAGAAAACTTTAAGACAGCCTTTAGATTATACAGAGGACCATTCCTATTAGTCGAATTCATATTTTTAATTGGTATTAACGTTTACGGCTGGCGGTCATCGGGGGTCAATCACGTGCTGATCTTCGAATTGGACCCTAGAAACCATTTATCAGAACAACATTTGATGGAGCTAGCCGCCATTTTTGGGGTTGTTTGGGCCCTGAGTATACTCAGCTTTATTTATAGTGCGAGCTTGAGTATACCACCGTTTGTGAATCCGCTGGCACTTGTGATAATAATGCTGGCGTTTTTGATGAACCCTTTGAAGGTTTTTAGGCATGAAGCAAGGTTCTGGTTCTTGAGGATATGTGTGAGTATCAGCGTTTAACACTTCTATTAGAATGTCATTAAACTGAAATAGAATTTTGTATAATATACGAAAAATTGTGATAGAAAAAACGACCAGCCCCGCAATTACCTTTCAGGCGGAATCTACTTGAGGGGCTGGTGCATATTTCTATAACAATTTTTCCTATCATTACAGAATTGAATTATGAATGCATATAATAAAAAATAATCTATACTTTATTAATATTATAAAGCTGAAGAGTTTGTTTGTTTGAATGCGCTACTCTCAGATATTCCATTTTGAATTTAGCGGTTTAAATCTCATTCATTCAGTGGTATAGTCGTGAAAAGTTATCAGTTCGGATTTATAATGTTACTCCCAATTTCAGGGTCGTATCCTAGCAGCCCCGTTCATGCCAGTCCTGTTCGCGGACTTCTGGCTGGCCGACCAGTGGAACTCGTTCGCGAATGCCTTTCTGGACTTCCACTATCTGGTGGCATTCTACATGGCGGGAGGAGACTGGTTTCAGATTCAGGGTAAGTACGACCAGGGGGGTAAATTGTCTAACTCAATATCAATCGCAACGCAATCGCTTTCAGTTTGACATCCATTTGACGTCCATCACTTTTTGTTGAAGAAAGTTTACAAAATTATTTATATTAATGCAGCAATGGCCGTACAATATCTTTCAAACTGAATGCGATTGCGATTGATGTTGAGTTAGACAATTACCCCCTGGTCAAGGTCGCGGGAAGCCACTGGATGCGGGCAGCGCAGGTCCGATCGTTGTGGAGATCCTTGGGGGAGGCCTATGCCCAGCAGTGGGCGTCGTTCGGCTGATATGATGATGATGACGAATGTGCGTTAGGTAACATCATAATTTTTTAACGTCACCTTAGGACTGACCGCACACTGGCCACTGGCCACCGACTACAATCATTATTACAATCACAAAACGCCGCCACCGACCTTTTTTCTGTAGTTTTCTAAATATTATAATTATATGATTTATCTTTTAAAAAAAAATCTTCTATTATAAATAAATTTTTGTAAAGTTAGGTTAAAATTATATAAGTAAGTAACAGTTTTTATAAATTGTATTATTTTCTTCTTTATAAATGCTGTATTTACCTGTAAAGGCATATCTTTTAGTTTTGTGATTTGTATTTGTTATCTTAATGTGTGATGTTGATATGTTGCTGGTGAATCTTTTGCAATAAAATAAAAATAAATAGAATATGATGAAGAAACAACTGACGGCCTGTAGTTGTCACTTGTTTCTTATTAACATTATTTCTACCTATTTCTGCTAGTTTCAAGTGATCACACTTTAATCGCGTATTTGTACGAATTTTACTCGTGCGAACACGCACAAATGGTCCAAACCTTACAAGTGCTATGGGTGCGCGCAGACTGGGTGCGTAGTCGTACGATATGTACGTCAATTCGTATGATCTCGTTCGCACACATACGTTTACGCATCCAAAGTGAACTTAACCTCAAAGTTTTTGGAAAATTATCGACCCAACCGCTAAAAAAGGTTGTTCATTTGCTTGTGATTGCCATCAGACTCGTTCGAGACGACTCGCTGGTTCATCCTGACCCGCGCCCTGGTCAACATAGTCCCCGCCTGGACCCGCTTCTGGCAGTGTCTGCGACGATACCGGGACAGTAGGGAAGCGTTCCCGCATCTGGTCAACGCGGGGAAATACTCTACGACCTTCTTCGTGGTGCTGTTTGCTACGCTAAGGACTGTTTATAGTGGTAAGTTGGGCTATGTTATTTAAACGTGATTCGCTCTGGTTGACATAGTCCCGCATTGTCTTCTTCTGGCAGTAAAAACGGCGGTACCGGGACAATAGAGAAGCGTTCCCGCATCTCGTCAACGCGGGGAAATACTCTACGACCTTCTTCGTGGTGCTGTTTGCTACGCTAAGGACTGTTTATAGTGGTAAATTGGGCTATGTTATTTAAACGTGATTCGTTCTGGTTGACATAGTCCCGCATTGTCTTCTTCTGGCAGTAAAAACAGCGGTACCGGGACAATAGAGAAGCGTTCCCGCATCTGGTCAATGCGGGGAAATACTCTACGACCTTCTTCGTGGTGCTGTTTGCTACGCTAAGGACTGTTTATAGTGGTAAGTTGGGCTATGTTATTTAATCGTGATTCGCTCTGGTTGACATAGTCCCGCATTGTCTTCTTCTGGCAGTAAAAACGGCGGTACCGGGACAATAGAGAAGCGTTCCCGCATCTGGTCAATGCGGGGAAGTACTCTACGACCTTCTTCGTGGTGCTGTTTGCTACGCTAAGGACTGTTTATAGTGGTAAGTTGGGCTATGTTATTTAATCGTGATCGGCTCTGGTGAACATAGTTCCCGCGTGTTCTTGTTCCTGGCAGTGTCTGCGGCGGTACCGGGACAGCAGGGAAGCGTTCCCGCATCTCGTCAACGCGGGAAAGTACTCTACGACCTTCTTCGTGGTGTTTATAGTGGTAAGTTTGGCTATGTTATTCAATCGTGATTCGCTCTGGTCTACATAGTCCCCGCGTGGTTCCCTTCTGGCAGTAAAAACGTCAGTACCGGGACAGTAAGGAAGCGTTCCCGCATCTCGTCAATGCGGGGAAGTACTCTACGACCTTCTTTGTAGTGCTGTTTGCTACGCTAAGGACTGTTTATAGTGGTAAGTTGGGCTATGTTATTTAAACGTGATTCGCTCTGGTTGACATAGTCCCGCATTGTCTTCTTCTGGCAGTAAAAACGGCGGTACCGGGACAATAGAGAAGCGTTCCCGCATCTGGTCAACGCGGGGAAGTACTCTACGATTTTCTTCGTGGTGCTGTTTGCTACGCTAAGGACTGTTTATAGTGGTAAGTTGGGCTATGTTATTTAATCGTGATTCGTTCTGGTCAAGATAGTCCCCGCGTGGTCCCCTTCTGGGGGGCTACCGGCTAAGAAATCTGGATATGGGTATGGGCTTCAACTGTCATTTGAATTCCTTATTCTGATAGATTTTTGCTGCTTTGTTCTGTTGAACGTTGCTAGCTACTTATCGTTATACCCGACGTCACAAAACAAGGAACTGATAGCGGCAAATTTCTTTATAAAATTGACTTAAATTTCCCAAAAACGTATGAAGTTCATACCCATAAAGTTACGCGGTAGCCCCCCTGGTAGTGAAAACGGCGGTACCGGGACAGTAGCGAAGCGTTCCTGCATCTGGTCAACGCGTATGTCACTCTCCAGCTCCCAAATTATACTCATAACAAAAATCCAGTCGATCCGTTGCTCCGTTTTGACATGAAAGACTAAAAACAAACAAACACTCTTTCACATCCTACTAATATTGTAAATGCGAAAGTTTGTATGTACCCAATGGATGACTGGATGTTTGTATGTTTGTTTTTCTTTCACGCAAAAACTACTCGACGGATCTGTATGAAGTTGGCTACAGAGATAGATTATAGGCTGGAATAACACATAGGCACAGAATAAATAATAGTTACCAGTAACAGAAGCTGCACTTTGCGAGACCATTTAAACAAATAGCAACTCTAACTTCAACACGATAAAGTAGAATTCAGCTTGTACGGCTCTAATTACGAACGGCTAGACGTTGCATCTCTTTCTATCGCATATATTCTATCGCGCTCGTGCGGGCGGTCCGCTGTAAATTGTATTGAATTGGTATCCCGAGATATACCCGAAGCGGTAGGCACTTATCTCGGGTTCTTGAGCGAGAGACGGACGCCTGACATAGGATACTTCTTATCCCGATATTCCCAGGGGAAGGGGAACCACGCTGGCGAAACCGCGGGTGGTCGCTAGTTTATAATAATAATAAATATTTCACATGTAGGTACAAAGTCAAAACAATACAAATAAAATTTTAAATAATATAATATTAGTATGGATACGTCGACAGAGCAATACCAGACGAACCGGTACGACAACCCGTTCCTGTACGCGTGGTTCGGCTGCCAGCTGGTGTCGTCGCTTTACACGTACACGTGGGACGTGAAGATGGACTGGGGGCTGTTCAGCTGCGGGCCCAATGCGGAGAACAAGTTCCTGAGGGAGGAGATCGTCTATAGTCCAGGGGTGAGTTGGTAGTATAAAGGTCTTAACCTACCATCTACAGTCTTACATAGCCATATTTTAAAACGGTCGCTCGGAGCGTAATCGATTCGCGAGCGTTATTACCGCTTGGATAAACCTGGTTAATTTCAAGTATAAAAATTGCATTCGTGATTCACAAGGGGGTGGGGTATTGCGAATCAGGTGACTTCTGTTTGGTTCGAACTCGTCGTTCGTTATTTGTTTAAAGAGTCAGTGGGCGGGGCGACCGAAATCAGCGAGCGAGAAATACCGGTATTTCGAGCAGGAACCGTTTCGTTTTGATCTTTGAATAGAACCGAAATATTTTCGATTCTGAAAATGATAATGCTGTTCTGAAATTGTATGGTGTTTCTTGCGAACCTGTTCGCGGGTTTTAACCTGGTTTCCGAGCCTTGGCAGGTTTCACAAATACTGCTGTATTGAATGATGTGTCGACCCAAATGAACTACCCGATAGGCACAATCTGATTGCAGTCCAACAAGTGCAGTTTGGTTTGGTTCAGGTTGGCTTTGTTGTTATTTATTTATTTTATTTTATTTAAACTTCATTGCACAATGTACAAATGGCGGACTTAATGCCATAAGGCATTCTCAACCAGTCAACCAGAGAGTTGGGTGCTGAGATGATCGTTGTTCGACAAATACTGCCGAACTAATAATGCCGGTCCGCTTATGTGTGTGCTTATTAAAAAAAACCAATACAATCCTTTTTCTGTTTCAGTTCTACTATTTCGCGATAGTCGAAGACTTTGTGCTTCGGTTCATATGGATAGTTTCCTTCTTACTGACTGAGCATGAGTTTGTAAGCGGCGAAACGATGGTGTCCATCCTCGCGCCACTTGAGGTCTTCAGGTAAGGGCAGGTTGAAAATTGTTTGCATAATGCTTTACATATGGCCGTTTTGTATTGCCCAGGGCTTGGAAACGGTTCGCAAAATACCGCTTAATTAAGATCTTTACCAGACTGCTTTTTAAAAACGGCTGGCGCAGTGCGGAACTGATTCGCTAGCGTTATAGCTGCTGTGATTTATCTGGCTAATCGAAATGGGCGGGACCTCGGGGCGCCGTGACATCTGTCGTCTCTGTCATACTGTCATTAAGTCTCTGACATACTGTCACTATCGAAGTCGAAGCGAGTCGAAGCGTCTAAACCTGAAATTTCACATAGCAAATTCACCCTTATATCCATAACGTAATGCACATATTTCTTCTGAAAAAAGATCTTATTTTCTCAGATGAAATATGGGCCGTATCGGTTATAGAGATAAGGGTGAATTTGCTATGTGGAATTTCAGATTGAGACGCTTCGACTCTACGCCAGTGTGAGTTGAACTTTAAAAGCAATTGTTGCCATTTGTCAAATAGTTTTGTAACTTAAATCAAACAACTTTTTCACTGATATTTTCACGCTTTATTTAACACATAAGTAATTGGTTGTGTTTTTTATTTATTTATTTATTTATTAATTCTTTATTGCACATATGTACAGCAAATAGCGGACTTAATGCCCTTAGGCATTCTCTACCAGTCAACCGGAAATAATGTAAAGGAGAAGTCATGGCGGCACAAAAGAAAATTAAAAAAGGGATACTTATTGAATAAAATTCAAATACAGTTAAAATAAAAACTCAGATTTTTTTACTGTAATACAACTGTAAATCGTTTAAAAAACACAACCAGTTACTTGTGTTAAATAAATCGTGAAAATATCCGTGAAAAAAGAACGTTGTTTTATTTAAATGAACAGTTTTCACAGAAATCTAAGATGTGCTTAGTTTTGTAACCGTTTGTCACCAGACGATTTATCTGGAACTTCTTCCGGCTTGAGAACGAGCACCTGAACAACTGCGGCAAGTTCCGAGCCGTCCGAGACATCTCGGTGGCGCCACTGGACTCGTCCGACCAGGCCGATATATTGCGGATGATGGACCACCCCGATGGTGTCGTCAATAGGTTAGTATCTCTCATCAGAGTCTTCATTAACAGCCAATGACATCTGGTACGACTAGGCATGAATGAAGAAATATGATGGACGTACCCTGCCCCCTACTCAACCCTACCCTACTTCTACTCTAACCCTACTTACCCCTCTTTCCCCTATTTTCTCACCGTTAAAACCTTCCTTGGACTTCCACGAACATTTCAAGTTCAAAATTAGCCAAATCGGTCCAGCCGTTCATGCTGGATGGCGTGACCAAGGGAAATAAGGATTCATTTTTATATACAGGGCGTCCCAAAACTATGTCACATAGAGGGAAAGTACCTTAAATACTGAAGATATAAAATTTTACTGAAAGGAAACTTCATCTTTATTTTAAAAAGAAAATGAACTGCATTCAAAGAATTTAAAAAAATCGCCTGTCTGACCTAGAAATCGAACCCGCTGATTTAAAATATATTTTTTTTTAATTTTATTATAGCGATCGAAGCGCTCAATTATAAGCATTAGTTTCATCTAAGTAACTTAGCATCTTAAATAAAAGGGAGCCTACGAAATTTAACATTTATTATTGAGTAAAAAGTTTGTGCAGCATTGTAATGGAATAATGGATAGCCTGTGCTGTGACTGTCGTGCTCAAAACAACTGACTTTAACATTTTAATGTAATACTAATGAATGAATATTGGAGCAATTATACCTAATTTACCTATCATAAGTGTTTAATAAAGTTATAATGCAATAAGTACCACCATCTCGATGGTACTTCTAACGCTGGCTATACAGCGCAAGAAGTATTTGATAAATTCGACGCTTCCCGTAACGGCTCCGTATCTCAGTGGTTAGAGCAGTCGCCCGGATAGCGAAAGGTCGTGGGTTCGAGTCCCATCGGAGCTGGTTGTGATACGGGTCGATTTTTTCAAAATACTTTATTTTCCATTTTTCAATATTGTAATACATTTTTTTTTCTTACAGATTAACAAAGAAGAAAAACCTAAAAAAGCCCAAAGAGATCGACCGCCGGCCGCTCCTCCAGAAGGAGTCCATCCAAGAGTTGCGGCTGGAGCTGGAGCCCAAAGCGCTGTGACGCGAGCGGGCCCGCGCGCCGCCGCTAGTGCGCGCACCGAGCCTCTGTGATACGCTGTCTATATTGTTACCAATATATTTATAAAACGATTTTTGACGTTTCACTGTAATAAGGGTTGGTCTTCCCCCATTAAATTTGCGAGTCCATCTAGCACGGGTAGCATGATGATGAACTCGAGTGAGTCCATCTAGCACGGGTAGCATGATTTGAGAAAGGTTTTGTCTGTATCGAAACGTAAAATGATATTTCAACGTAGACAATTATAGACTTTCGAGGTAGACAAAACTCTTATCGAGTTTGTTATGCTACGTTTGCAGGAGTTACGGCTGGAGCTGGAGCCTCCTGTGATAAGCTGTTAATATTGTTACCAATATATTTTTAAAACGAAATTGACGTTTCACTATTATAAAGGTTATCGTTCGTCTTCCCTCTTTTAAAGGACATGTCCCAATATGGGCCACGTCTATGTACACCATCTCCAAAGATGGAGAAAAAATTACTGATTCTGAGAAAAATATAAATAATTTTATAGAATGCACGGTTAAATGGTTATTAATAAAAACAAATCAATATTTTTTACTCGAAATAAGGCGTCAAATATGGCCTCTTCGTAAAAAAAACTATCAGTGTCACTGTCATTAAGTTGAGTTCTATTCTACTCTGCTCTGTGCTGTGCTGTGGGTTGTTGTCATTAGTCAATTGACTGACAGCTGACAGTGACAGTACAAGACAGACTAGACAAACAACATCAAAATGACACCTTCATTCTTCCGCCATGATGAATTTTTGATGTGAAAATTTTAAATGTTCCTTCCAGAAAACAAAGTGATTTTAAAGAAATTGAATAATAAGAAACTGTTTATCGTATCTTTATCTATATTTTGGAACACTGTACAAAGACGTGGCCCAGACCTCATACATTTTTGGACATCACCTTTAGTATGAATTGGCTTCGCTAAATAAAATAAATAAAACAGCGCCTCGCATGCATTAATTCTCTGTTGATATTCATACAATTTTGTATTTTAGGCTATGGTGACATGGTTCATTTTTCAATTACCTCAAAAATTTCCGCGAGGATTTTTCCTATCTGTCTGCACTGATTCTAAATGGAAACGATAGATTTTGATGTCATAAATTGCCACAAATATCGACAAAATTTTGTCTTAATATCGCTTATAATAAATTGCTAAAACATCAATCTCAATAAATTAAAACAAATATCGATATACCTAATAGTTGTGCAAAAGATAAAGATCGACAAATTGACAAAATAATGATTTGCCATATTCCGTTTTTATATCCTCTTTTACATTACCAGTATTTATCAAAAAGAAAATAAAATAAAACAAACAAATTACAACGTTAGTGCATAATTTATTTTATAACAATTACTTTTTTATGCAATATACAAGACAATCTTATAAAAGCTTCATAAACAATAGAATTCTCTGTTAAATAAATAATAGTTAGTGCTATGGAAAACATTCGATTATGGAACAAATTAAGAACTAAAACTCACTTTTTAATTGTTGTTATGAACTTGGAAAGTACAGAAGAAACAATGCATAAGAGCAAGAATTATCAGCATTTTAATACTTCGGTTAAGATTTTAAATTATTTTTGTGTATAGGAAAAATGTGATAGTAAAAAACCACGAGCCCCATAAGTAGCTTTCAGGCGGGATTCGAACCCGCGCCTCCGGGAATCCGGCCCGATGCTCTGACCAACGAAGCTACCGAAAGGCTTACACGACTCGTCGAATTTTGCCATCACTTGTTACGCTGTAGGCCAGCGTTGCTTCATCAATGTGAGGAAACCCTCGCATCCTTACATATTTCCTATACTTACAAAATTGCATTGTGAATGCATAAAAATAATATAAAATCTCTATTTTTGTGTATTCACAATTCTGTAAGTATAGGAAAAATTGTGATAGTAAAAAAAGTAAATAACAATCTAAATTGAATAAACAAATTTGACTTTGAATTTGAGCGCGCGACAGCATCGCTACTAACGCGCGACAGCATCGCTACTAACGCGCGACAGCATCGCTACTAACGCGCTACAGCATCGCTACAAAAAGTCGCCGTGGGCAAGGGCTCTAAGAACGAATTGCAGGAAAGCAGGAATTACTTCCTGTCATTTTTTACGCAAGATCGTACAATAGGCGCAAAATAACTTGGCGGCTCGGAAGTTAACTGCAAGTGACATTTCGCGCAGCTCGAATGTGCGCGGGAACAGCACAGCGACGTATCCGTACGCGTCAGAGTGAGACACGAGACACGCCGTGCTTCCGCCAGGCGGGTGTCATTCCGCAGTTTAGGTACGTTCGGCCGGCGCGCCTGCCGGGCAGGCGTATGGCAGAAGGATGCCGCTCGACTCGTACGCTCCACGTTCGCGCGTAGAACGATCGATCATTTCTGAGATTTTTGTGCACCGAACAATGACTACTAAACGTTCTTATAATCCGTATAAGATACTGATGTGTTTACGGGTGTCTAAATAAAAGAAATAACAAAAGAAACAACAAAACCGAACTCGCAAGTCGCTCGCAACCCTAACCAGCGAGCGAGCTGTTTGAGACATTCATAGAAATAGAAACGCTCGCGCGTAGATATTGGGTACAGTTTTGCTTGCATGCGCGAACTCTAGGTTATTATAACAATAGGCAAGCGATGACAAAGCAACCGGAATGGGACTTTATTTCCACGCAGAAAGATTTATTTTTATTTGAATGAGCTTGCAGAGTGAGTCTTCTGTGCCTTAGCACTATTATTTATTCTGTGCTTCCGCCCGCGCACCAACCCCGGGCACACCTGTATTCGTCTACTGCGCAGCGTTCCGCGCAAACTTCCGAGCCGCCAAGTTATTTTGCACCCATTGTATTTGTATCATTCGTAACCTTTTTCTCGGTTTAAAAAACGTTATTCGGTGCCATATTTGCGTTGTGTTAAGTTCGTGGCCTCGTGGGGCGTCATCTAGTCGTATTGAGGAACGAAAGTTCTCATACAAAAATGAAAACTTTTCTCAATCCACTTTGAACTTAACGGTAACCATTTTAAGGTTCAAATTAAATTGAAAAAAATATTACAGATTACATTTCGAGGTTAGGTGTATCTTTTACCATTTCGAATACTTTTATTATATTGCCGCGTTAAATCTTTAAACATAGAACAAACGTTAATTTTAATATAATACTCGACATTACATTTTAAACAGATCAATATAGTAGTATACAAATATGAAACTTCATTAAAAAGCCGTTATAAAATGCTGAAAAACATCTCAACGACACTTGTGGCGCGAACTTATCATAAACATAATTATATGTACATTTTATTCGTAAGGCATTTGCGTATCTCAGCTGCAACAGGATGCTTCGTCCTGAAACAATAAAGTGTATCAAACTATCATAGTTTGAATATAGACCTATTGTTGTCATAAAAATAAACTTTTTCTGGATATATTATGTATTATATAAATTATATTGAACTTATAATAATTATATTAAACATATTGACGTGAAAGACTGACAAACAAATAAACAAACAAACACACTTTCACAATTTAATTTTTTAATATAGTATGGATTTTAATCATTTGAACTGCAAAATAAACTTTTTTAAAAACATTATGTAATTTTTTTTCTTTGAAAATACTAGTTGGATTACGATGATTTCTCTGTACCTATAAAGAAAGATTGGGCCACTGGGAATTGCATAGACAATAATTTATTGATCAAATATTTTTTGTAACTCAGCACGGATCAAGTCGCTAGTATACACACACCTTTTATTTTTAATTATACCCTTGTGGTACCAGACCAGAAAACAGCTGTTTTTACTAAAGGATAAAACAAAAATCGTTATGAGTAAGTTACTTTCATCCCCTAAAATATTTGTACTAATCAAAAACTAAGGGCATATAAATAGTTGTATACTATACCTTCTATGATCGCAGCGCTTGCAGTCTTGTCTGCATCTCGTCCAGTTCGCTTTCGTCAGGCTCGGGAACGTTGGCCTCCTGCGAGGTGGACGGCGCGCCAACTGCCGTCGGAGGGGCCGGGGCTTCGCCAAGCTTGCCTTGCGTCAGCTCCCATAGCACCTGGACACCACAAAATATCATGCCAATCATAATCATACGATATGTTTTTTTATAATTTTTTTACGTAATAATGATGATAAAACGTAGCCTTTTTTCCCTCTCTCTCCGGTTAAGGCCATGGGCCACCAGAATGGTACGCTCCCCTCAGACCAGCGGCTCGCCCGGCTATCTGGGCCTCTGCGCGGCCTTCTCCCGCCCCGCAACCACAGGGTAAAAAAAATACTACGTATAACAGAGAGTTTACTTCATAGAACGGTGCGAACTGATTACACCACTACAAGCATGCTGCGCATGTGTGCGTGTCCACTGGCTGCTTGTCACTGTATTATGGGTGTAATTTACCTAAAAATAAATGATATGCTTATCTATTCTTAATTTATTTTAACTTCTTGTGACAACCCTACCAAAATTTTGCACGCTCTATGACAGTCGTCTCTCTGATAGTCCTCTGTGCCGCAACGCCCCGCTAGGATGGAATGAGGTGCGCGAATCGCCGCCTCCTCCGCCCCACACGTCGGAGCCGATCTGCATGAGCCTCCTCTTCGCGGATCCACTCCGATGCCTCCGATGGGAGGACGTGATCTCGCAAAAGGAGACCGCCGCCTCCCAGGATCTTTCGCCACCGAGCAAGGCCCTGGCCATGGCCAGGCCAATGCCAGGCAGTCATTCCCGGTCGCCACCACCAGTTTCGCCACGACTGGGGGCGACTGGGATTTTTTGTTTAAAAATTTCCCGTTTGACACCAGTGGTGGCAAAGTGGTGACGACCGACTGGGACATAGGTTCATAAATGCTAAAGTCAGTCTCAAATATTTTCCTAATTATTTTATACTTAATCAAATATTTTTTTACAATATTTACTGACTTGGTACCTACTCATAAGAGTTATTATGACCTAGCATGTACATATTGTATGTAACAAGAAATGTTTTGATAATTAATAATGAACTTATAAAACCTTTACTATTGTTTTGACTTTATTTATGACTTTAATTATAAATTTTATAAATACAATCCGTAGGGGCAATCGGGATTTTTTATAAGCAAAATCCCCGTGGCCACCACTGGTCTCGAACGGGATTTTTTTCAACAAAAGATCCCAGTCGCCCCCAGTGGTGGCGAAACTGGTGGTGGCGACCGGGAATGACCGATGCCAGGCAGCGAGAGATCCCAGCCTACCACAGCAGCATTTAATTAAATGGCGGATTTAACTATTTTGCTGCGACTTATACATTGACTGTCTACGTGTATACGACGTCATCCGATACTTATACAACGTGTTAATGAATTAACCCAAAACCTCTTAGGTGGTGATTGTGCTCATGAATATGAACAACTCTTACTATGTTCTTCTTCTTCTCCAAGGCCTCCCACTGTAGGGTTTGCGAACCGATGGCGTAGCTTCTATGATGTTCACAAGTATTGTAAATAACAATCTAAATTGAATAAACAAATTTGAATCTTGAATCTTGAATCTATGGGGCCAACTCTGCAACTCAACAAAAAAAATCAGCTGTTTCATACATTTTGGTCGAGTAGGTATTGATAATTTGGATGAAGCTGATTTTTTTTTGTTGAGTTGCAGAGTTGGCCCCATAGTAAAAGTTGTTCATATTCACGAGCACAATCACCACCTAAGAGGTTTTGGGTTAATTCATTAACACGTTGTATTTGAAACTGAAATAAAATCCACATGTAGTTTGGAAACCTCCTCACCTTGTCGACCTCAGTCTGCGCCGCTTCCTCCATTTCCTCTTCATCCTCCATGCCGGACATGGTCTCGTCCAGCATCTCCTCGATGATGCCTGCCCGCATCATCTCCTTGCTCAGCTCCTGCATAGTGTGGGCCACCTCCGGTAAGCGTACCAATTGCTGCATTGCCTGCATTACCTGGGAAGTTACAAGGTTTCTTTTATTTAAGAGCGTGCAGTCTGCGCACACTAGCGCCGCCCCATTGGAATTAAATATCATAGTGCTTAAATAAAGATCATATTGCGAATTATCTCTCTGTAGTGCACTCCGAAGAAGCTTTATGGTACTTTCTATTGCTTTATCTATTTTTTCTAGCTTGTCGTTAATTTAATGGAGTTTTATAGCTAAAAGTGGCCACTTTTCGCTGAAAAACTGAATTAAACTAAACGTCGGGCTAACAAATATCCTTTAAGCGATAAAAAGTACCACAAAGCTTCTTCGGAGTGCAATACAGAGAGATAATGTACAATTTCGTCTTTATTTAAGCACTGATATTTTTTTGCAATGGCAGCGCTAGTGTGCAGACTGCACAGCCTCATATAAACCACCTGTGTGATCTAGTGGTATACACCAACCACCTGTATCAGTCCCAGTGGCAGGCGTCTGTCACTCGATGTACTTGCGCGCTACTCTCGCCCAAATCCATAGAAATTAGATCCGCAAAAGACCTAGGATATATGCGATAGAACGAGATGCAACGTCTGGCCGTTCATAATTAGCGCCATGCAAGCCGAATTCCACTTTATTGCGTTGTAGTTAGAGCTGCTATTTATTTAAATAGTTTAGCGGAGTGCAGCTTCTGTACTATTATTTATTCTGTGCCAGAAGTCCCGGGTTCCATCCCCAGTGGGGGTACATATTGTATTTGGTTTGGTTGGTGGTAGAACTTGTTCTTAGTCCGCCTGGCTAGCTACCACCATCTTATCTCAGTCTGACGCCACGCCAGTGCCGGATTTAAGCATAGGCAACATAGGCAGTTGCCTATGGGCCGCCACCACAAAGGGGCCGCCACCACACCACAAAAGAAAAACTATAAAGGCTCAGTAGAAACAAAAAATACTGAGTTTCTTTTACAAATACATAAATGCCCTCGAAGAAATGTTTGAGGACGAGGAAGACACAGTTAAATCAAGAGCAAAAGCTGTTGTTCTGCATGATAGGATGGCAAAGTTAGAAACAGCCAAATATTCAGTTTTTTGGGGTTAATATCTTTCGATGATATGATGATAGGCTTTCGCAGACTTTGTTTCTAGTTTAATTTTGAATAAATTTTATGTTAGCCAACGTATTCAGGTGCTTTCTTCTTTAAAGAAACTTTCAACAGGTAAACACAAACGATTTGAGGGCCTTCACCACATGCTCTGCATTCGAGGGCCTCCACCACATGCTCTGCATTTGAGGGCCTCCACCACATGCTCGGCCTATGGGCCGCCGAAGTCTAAATCCGGCGCTGCGCCACGCCGCGCCATTACAATGATGTTTTCAGAATTATTGTGTTCCGGCAGTTAAGAGATAAAATAGTCAGTTCCTGGGTGATTGAGGATTCCGGGAGTAGTGCGCTACCTCCTTCAGCTTTATTATCATCACTTAACATCAGGTGTGATGAAGGCTAAGTGCTACCCCGTTGTGGATTAAAAAAAATACTTTTATTACAGAGAAATAAGATGAGATTATAAAAATTAAGTGCCTACCATTTAATAAATAGCTGGCTTATCAAGTAAAATATATCAAAAGTAAACTGTTAAGTATTTGGGTATAGATATTAAAGAAAAGTTGTTGACTATTCTAAAAGTACTGGCACATAACTCATCTGTACAGTCTTATCAATGGAATTGCATTCGTTACCCACCATAAGTTGATTTTCTAACAGATATTAAAATTCAATAAGATTGAAATTCAAACTTGTTGACATTGACACTGTTCTTTATAGTTCTGACGCTTTCAAACAATGGTCATGATTCAATTGGTTCTACTGTACATGGCTAATAGGCTGCTCGCAGATCACAATCAAACAAAAAAATATTCAAAAACTATTACCTCAGTTGATTTCTGTAATGATCCGGCAACTCGTAAGGTAGCTGAAAATATAACACGGAATATTATTAAGATTTCTTGAAACACTTATACTAAACTAGCTTTACACCCGCGGCTTCGCCTTCGTTGACTACACGACATTATCCCGTGGGAACCTGATATTTTTTCGGGATGAAAAGGCTATGTCTGTCACTCCCAAACTATCCCCATACCCTATTCCTTGTGCAAAAGCAACATTTTGCTTTGCACGAAAATGAGCTGTCATAGGAGTTAGGATAAAGTCACAGAATAGATATAAGTACTACCAAGGAATCTCTCCGCCCCGCCCCGCAATCAATTACCTCACCGCGCCCGGGCCCGAGCGCCGAGTTCGTGTGTCAGATCGTGTGCTCATTTAGTACATTTAAGGTTCGCGCACATTATGTCGGGGCGCAGCGGACCGGGCCGCAGCGCAAAAATCCGTCCAAATCGCTCGTATGTATTTTATATGAACTATCGCACACTATGCCGGGGCGCAGCGGGCCGCATAATCCGCCGCGGATTTTGTTGCGTGCGTGCGATGCGATGCGGCCCGCCCCGCCCCGCTGCGCCACGACACAGTGTGCTATAGCAAGCGGATTTTTCTCGTACTACTCGGTCAGATAACATGACACCTACAAACTATACCCGTCTCTTTCACTCGATTCTGTCATGTCCGGAGAGTGAGAGGGACGGGTATAATCGGCAGTAGTAGAAGAAATTGGATGTTTGAATTTGGTTGTACTCAAAATCCGTCAATGCGCTGCGGCCCGGCCCGTCACTATATGCTATACTCAAATCCGTCAATGCGATGCGCTGCGGCCCGCTCCGCTGCGCCCCGCTCCGCTGCGCCCCGGCATAATGTGCGCGCTCCTTACGACGTCACGCACACAGTTGCGCGTGTGTCTGTGTAGCGTCTGTGTAATAGGTAGTTAAAACGCCGCGCTTGTATGAAGTGCCAGGGGTGTGATAAAGTCATAGGCATTAGGACCCATGCCATGCTACATTGATCAGAGTACTATTAATCTTAGCTTTTTTGGGAATGAAAAAGTCTTTTTTCACCTAATTGGTTCTTCATCTGCATTTGCACTGAATTCAAATGTGCTTTACTTGTGTATATTTTGCTAATTGCTTTCCGTGATCTGATGATTTCTTTAGCCAATATTGTGCATACTTGTTTATCATTCTTTGACGCTGCTTCTTTGAGAGTCCTTTTAATTTTCTCTTCTTCCCGTTGAATACCTATAAATATAGATCCAAATATTACTACAAAATATACAATCAATTACATATTAAAAGAAACAAATTTAATAAATTTTGACGACTGATTTGGCGCAGGGGTAGGCTACCCACCTTCTGCGCCAGTGGTCTCGGGTTCGATTCCCGAACAAGACAAATATTTGTGTGCATCAACATTTCTATTTGTCTTGGTCTGGGTGTTTACTATGTATATTAAGTATGTATTTACAAACAAAAAGTATATAAGTATATATTTATCCGTTATCAAGTTTTCCATGATCAGTTTCATTTCCTTGAAATTAAAATGGGCTTAGATAATTGGTGTGAATGTAAGAAGTTATTTATTTATTTAATAATAATAAAAAAGTACAAATGTTACAAAAGTGTTAAGTACACTATCTTGGTTCAACATGTTAAGTAACAAGCGTAAATGTCATTATACACCCTAGTGCAACTCTCACAGGCCTGTGTATATCCAGATAAAGATCTTGAGACTTAGTTTTCAACTTCAGAGTATACACTGGTATCAGTGAACAGTTAACACCACACTGAATATTTTCTATAGAGACTTTATAGCACTGGCCCTTACAAATTGTTTGGTGTAAATTGGGTGTAAAAATGTGATATAGTTTAGAAGTTACGGGTTATTTTCCAAGGAGATCATCATCATCATTTATGCAATAAAAAGAATAGCAATTCCCACAACATTTACTTCAGAGATGCCTTGGCGCTGAATGTGTTAAAAGAATTAAAGTAAAACTAGGCAAATTTAAATGAATATCAAATTAAACTTAACACTTTAAGGGCCAATCACGTGTATACATGTGATGTTAAATATGATCTGATTAGCCGATCATGGATCACATTGTGACACGTGATCAGACTTCGGTATTGTTAATATACCGTACCGTAATATACCATACCATATTGTAAATAAAAAAATAATTAAATTCTATTGTTTTATTTCATAAATCATAAATATAAATAAAAATTAAATAAATAAAAACAAATATTTAGCTATCTCTTATAGTTTTCTAATGGCGAGCCCCCCAAATAGTGCAAAAAATGCCAGCATACCAGTATATACCGCATTATAATGGCCCGGCCCTCAGTGTTAATGTTATTAATTTTTACTTGATCATATTTTTCCCTGTACTTACAAATACAGAATTACATTGTAAATGCATAAAAATAATTTAAAATCTCATATTACTAATGTTACATTTAACTGTGATATTTTGTTCATTTTGGGTATTTATTCAATTGATGAAACAAAATATCAAAGTTGACTTTCAAATGCAGAACTTATATCAACGACACAACCAGGCCCAAGGTTATGATCACAAACTTCATAAACACATTAAGGCTTCAGAAATTGTAACAAAAGCAAGAGATGCATACCTCTTATTTGTCGATCTAAATTATAGCTTTCTTTCCGCAATTTATGTGACCATTCATTCACCTACAAAAATAAATATCAAATGATTAGAAATTCTTCAACTCTAGACACAACATACACAATCTTTTGCAATGCTTTTCAAGCGATTCTGATTACCATTTCCTTTGGGTTTCTTTCAGGAGACTTGCCGAATAATCCCATTTTGGCAACTAAGAAACGTAGCAGTTAAAATGCTGGTTAATTTAACAATTAAAACATCAATGGTTATTGGTTTCAAAATGCAAAAAATAAATCTAATTCTGAAGTTTTGACAGCAGCAGTCAAAGAGATCGCCTACCGATGACCTCATCTTTCGGTTTCGTGTAAAGGAGTGTAATTGAAATTAACATGTTTGATATTTGCATAGTTTTACCAATTTATGCCATGAAAAATATTACAAAAGATAATTAATTAGTTTTATATCATAAAAATTGAAATATATAATACACAAAAATTAATTATATGCGCTAACTTCGCGAAGAAAACTTCGTAAAACGGATACAATTTTGCATAATAGTTTCGTTTCAAGTTTCAAGTAAAATCTTGACTTTTCATTAAAATTTGTGATTGAATAACCCATAGGAATAATACATCTATGGAATAACCTATTTTAAAATAACATTTTAAAAGACATATTATTTTACTTTTATAGTTATCAAAAAAACTAAAAGTTTAAAAGCTCCTTACGTCGAAATGCGTAAAATGAAACGATTCGATTATTTGACAGCTTCAGTGTTGCATTATTTAAAAAAATCTCCCTTTTATAGTGGAATGAAATGCATAGGAAAACTATCTTTCACGACAGAGGGCGTTTTTCTTGAATATTCTTGCAGATTCTGACATAATATTATATTACTACAATGACGTTTTATTAATAGACACGTTACCATGAAGCTCGACTTAATATTGAGGTAACTGGAGAGTGCAGTACGAACAATTTTTTGAATACCACAAATAACACAGTGGCTGTCTTCCGTCTCACCTACACTTTAAAAAAATACGTATGGTCATATGAGACAGCTGACAGCCACTACATACATAAATGTCAAATTTGCTGGCGACACTTTTTTATTCAGGGTGAGAGCTCCAGTTACCTCAGAGTATTAAGTCAAACTTCATGCACGTTACACTCGAATAGATTGCATTTTAAAATGGCGAATTTGTTTTTCATTACGTACTACACGCTTTATGAGACAAAAAACAAACACATGTTGTCAAAATATATTTATCTCTTCCTAATAACAGGCATTTCCGCATATCTATCTCTTTTTCACCAAATAATGTTAGTAAGAGACATATATACACAAACCCCCACTGTCAAAAAGAGATAAACAATTATTGCAAGCACTGTCTTGTGTGCTAGTTTTCTGTCTCTTTCATGCGTTCACAAGCATCTCGCTCATGCATGTCGAACTGGCAACAGCGCAAATGTCATCACTAATTATTTAATTTTTAATTTAAATTTATAATTTCAATAATTATGTATGAAATGAATATTTTTTTTTGTCTTTTAAAGATCCAGCATAGTTTTTGCAACTTTTCTAAACACAGGAAGGCATTAAATTCATTATTTCAGGCGTAATCGAGAAATTGTCACAGCACGTTGACACGACAAGGGTCTGTGTGTGACTGAGTAAACTTCGGGCAATTACCTTACTTTTTCGTTGCCACTTTTTAGTTCAGATAACGTATCTACATATAAAACATCATTGTAATACTACAGGTTTGTAGCTTAAAAGGTTTGCACCAAATGAATCCTCAAAACAAACGAAAATTGAATCTAACCTCAACAGTTTGAGATGCTTACCTCTATAAAGACTTTTTTTCCACTAAGTGTCTTTTCACTTTAACGAAGTACATCTTTGAACTCGGAAATAGACAAAAACCAATACATTTTATCAATGAGAAGTTTTCCAGAGCAAGCAAAAGATAACATTTTGCGTAGGCTGAAAAAAATCCTAGTATTGTTATCAAAAGTAAAAGTTTTATTCTTTATTCTTTATTAACGAATTGCGTTACATGCGACTTAGTAGCTAAACAAAACATGCAAGCACCAATTATCACATAGACCTCGAAAGGCAACTGCAACGAACAGGAGAGGGGCAGACATTTAAAACATTTTTTCCTCAAAATATTCCTTAATGGAATAGTAAGCCTTTTCTACTAGCAGTTTTTTTAAGGAGCGAATGAATATGCTAATTTTCGTTTCCGCCTTTAAATGCTCCGGCAACTTATTAAAGATTTTAATTGACATCGGGTCCCTACCCGTAAGTAACCCTGTGCAAAGCTAGTTTGGATCTTATTTGTAACAGGGAGGCTACCGTGTAACTTTATGGGTATGAACTTCATACGTTTTTTAGAACTTTAAGTCAATTTTATAAAAAACATAGCCACTATTAGTTTATTGTTTTGTGACGTTGGGTATTATAACGATAGCTAAAGTGTGTGTCAGATAACTCTGCACGTGCCTGGCGCGTTTTTGGCGCTAGTTACAGTGCATTTTTTTGCTCTAATGTTATAGAAAAGATTAGTACCTATACGATTTTTACCGCGCGCAGACTTATCTGACGAGCACTCTAGCTAGCAACGTTCAACAGAACAAAGCAGCAAAAATCTATCAAAATAAGGAATTTAAATGACAGTTGAAGCCCATACCCATACCTATATTTTTTAGCCGGTAGCCCCTGTTATTTTTGTAGCGAGGCATGTTGTGCCGTGGCGCGTCTATTATTTTTGTGTAAAAGTTTGGGCGATATTTGACAAATTTACACATTTCTAATATATATAAGCACGGTAATGTTAGTATACTAAGGTTCCGAAAATGTGTAAATATAAATAAAAGTTTTGCTCGCGCCATCTCTTGCACCTACTTGAAATTAGCTGACGATACCTATTGGAAAATTCCTCAATAAAGTAACTTGACATGAGATTGATGATTGCACAGTACCACAGTACAGTACAAATCAAATCAAATCAAAATAAATTTATTTCGACCAACACAGATCATATCAGAATCATAAAAATAATCATATCATATCATAAAATTAATAGGTAAATAAAAATTGAAATTGAATACATAATTAACATAAATTAATACTTAACTAAAATAAAATTACAATAAAAATCCATTAATAAAATATACCTACATTCAATTACCACATTAAAATTAAATATTGAGAATACATTTGATTAACAAATAAATTAATAAGTATCGACATTGAGATTACATTGTATTACATTGAGATAAAAATTTTAAAATTTAAATTTAAAACGCATTAAACTTATTGACATCATTTTACATAAGGTGATGAACTTGCATGGAGTTTCATCCACCGTTGCAACATTGGCGAGTCCCACCGCTCGGTACAGTACAGTGGACAACAGCGCCATCTGTTAAAAACTTTGCCTGATTCTCCCCATTTGGCAGAAAAAAAACTGTAAGTGGTATACTCAGGCAGGTCAGAGTGGGTCAGAGGTGGTATCACAGAACAGTGCTGTTATTTTTTGGTCTTTGGTCTTGTTTTGGTTTGGTAATGGTTTGTTTCCTTGTCTTTCTTTGATTGATTGAGGTTAGAAATTATAAATTTTGATTTATAAATTACAAACCTCAAAACTGCCCGTTAAATTACATTTATTGTGAATTGTGTTCTTCACTTCACTTGATAAGTGATTGATTTAGCGTTCCTGTGGAGAACAAGGTCAGTATACAAATATAATTTTTATAGGTCTTCAAAAACTGCCGACAGGCAGGTCCTTGTTATGTTTTTTATTTCTTTACTGTTGTTTTTATAAATTGTGTATTGTACCCGCGTTTATTGTTGTAAGTCTCTAATGCCGGCTCCACACGTTTGCCAAAAACCCGCAAATACATCTTGCAGTATAAGTACTGATTTTGTAGCAGATAATTTCCTAAAGGTTCTTTCCAACAAAGAGGTAATGTACATTGAGTTAGAGTGAGTTGGCCAACATTTTTGCCACCGTGTGAAAGGCATTGGCATTACACCTAATGGTCATTCGGTTGGAGTTCTATGACAATTCACGGACGAAACGGAAAAATAAAACATATTTTATTTTTCATTACTTTCATCTTCGGCTGATGGTCAAGGAGTCACAAACGTCAATGAATTAAGGGATAATTACAAAAAACATTAAAAATATCTTAAGAACCTAATTGTGTCTTGCCTACATGTATTTACATCAACATTCATAGTTTGTTTTTATTCATATTTGATACCTACCTACCTGCTTACTCGCTTACAAGTAAATGTAGAATGAGTAAAATCACAATAATAGATTAGTCGACAATATACAAATGAATTATAATTTAGTCAAGAAAATATTTCTAAAATACATTTAATTGTGACCTGTCTTTGAAAGCAATACAGCACTGACCGAGGTTATTAATTAAAATAAACCATTGAATGATATAGTTGATATTTCTTACACCTATTTTAAAATATACCATTTTTAGAGACTCTTTTCTGTTAATAAGCAAAACTAAAGTTAATCTTTTTACACTTAAGTAAAGTTTAATTGCAACAATAATAATAATAAACAAATAAAATTTTTATTGACTTTTTTAGTGTTACATAAAAAAAGATTTATGCATATTTTTTTTAAGGTAAATGTTGACAGACAGCTGTAATAGTTTGAACTGACCATAGTTGTATCAGTATATTAGCTGTGGTTGTAGCAATAGTAGGTACACAGTAATTTAAGTATTCCTGTCATTAAAGTATTATGTTGAGTAACTAGCAGTTATTATTTTAAAATAACAATTACAATCCTATCTATTAAGATAATCTGATACCCAAATTATCTGGTAACTATATACCTACCTATATTGTGCAATTTTTTTCCTGAGGTCAAACTTATTGAGATATTAACTTCATTACTATAAAGTTCCAACAAACAAGATTAAATAAACTAGTGTAATAAATTACCATTACAACATTTAAGGCCAATCAAATATTTCTGGTGTAAGTTGATAAAAGTTGTCCTTATCACGAATATCTTTTTAAGAACTGGCCATTTCACAAATAGGTAGGTCCTTTTGAGAATTAGCCATTTCGCGAAAAGGTCCTTTTGAAAATTGGCCATGTTGCAAACAGGTCCTTTTGAGAATTGCCATTTGGCGTATTGCTGCTCACATGCTAAACTTTTTTTTTATTTTTCCATTATTACATCTACAGAACATTGTTGTTCTGATTAGAAACGATAGACTACACACCGAACTTAAAAATGTAGTCAAAGCTTTTTTATGTTCAATATTGAATTGAAACAGACTATCGCGTAATTGCACCAGTCTCTTCTGCAGTATTCTCAGACGAAGTCGCAGGAAGCCGCTAGTGAAAAAGAAAATTTTATATCTATAACCTGTCATAATGGTTTGTTGGACATATAATTTACTAACTGCTGTATCCTGGCGACACTGTCGTAACGACAGACAAACCGCAGTTTCGTAAATACATAAACGCGCGCCGGATCTCATGTGCGGGTTGAGAAATCAAAGTGCCTGCCGCCTATCTTTGTGTGTACCATCTACCTACCTTTGTTGCATAAGGGCGCCACAGACAGACTCAGTCCGCGAGCAGGCAACTGCCTGTCAGTTGGCCGCAATCGGCCACACACTCACAGTTTTAGTTTTACATAGAAAAACCGAATATCATTGCCGATTGCGATCAACTGACAGGCCGTTGCCTGCTTGCGGACTGATAGTCTGTGGGGCCCTTTACATGGCCAGTTGTTGGCCAGACCATTGTGAGCTTATCACACTTGGCTAAATTCAGCATCTAATTAAGCATACATTGCTTTCTTTGAGCTCATTTGTAGCAAGTGATGCAATCAAAACAAGCAATGTATGCTTAATTAGATACTGAATTTAGCCAAGTGTAATAAGCCCTTTAGGCGATACTCGGAAAAATTATGCTGAAGCGAGATAGCAATGAGAAAACGACGCGCGCGAGAGCGAGACCGATTTTGCAGATTAGGCACAAAAAACACAAAATCACTTCGTATTAAAAAACTATGGCATTTTTTTTTAAATGCTTCTACACGATCCTTAATATTATTGGTGTCCACTAATTAAACCAATTTCCATTGTATATGTAACCCCATTTAAGAATAATCTTGAAATTTCATATTTTTTTAGAAATCTTTTCGAAAATAAAAAGTGTCGAGCCAAATTCATAAAATCGTGTTTCTGAAAATATACGATTCAAGATAAAAGTAATATGAAATAGGTACATATCTTTTTACCAGATTTGTAACAACTCTAACCGTCCTAAGTTTTATATCAAAAAGTCCATACTTTTTCCGAGTAGCGCCTTAACAGTTACTAGTGGCTCCGCGCGGTTTTACCCGCGTGGTATCCGTTCTCGTAGGAATATAGATAAAATATAGCCTATGCCACTCGGGAATAATATAGCTTTCTACTGGTGAAAGTATTTTTAAAATCGGTTCAGAAGTTTTTGACTTTATCCATTACAAACATACAAACAAAAAATCGATCTTCCCTCTTTATAATATTAGTACCTATAGATAAAATGAGACTTGCCTTGTCTTAGCACTGTTCAGCTCAGCTTCTGCCAGCGACTTTCCCCGTGGGTCTTCTTAGCGCCTCACCTTGCTTTGGCGCTACTCGGAAAAAGTATGGACTCTTTGATATAAAACTATAGGACGGTTAGAGTTGTTATAAATCTGGTAATAAGATATATATTTCTTCATACCTTTATCTAGAATCGTATAGTTTCAGAAACACGATTTTATGATTTTGGCTCGACACTTTTTATTTTCGAAAATACCTCTAAGAAATAAGAAATATCAAGATTATTCTTAAATGGGAATACATATACTATTGAAAATTGGTTTAATTAGTGGACACCAATAATATTTAGGATCGTATAGAAGCATTTTTAAAAAATCGCTATAGTTTTTGAATACGAAGTGATTTTGTGTTTTTTTTTGCGTAATCGGCAAAATCGGTCTCGCTCCCGCGCGCGTCGTTTTCTCATTGCTATCTCGCTTTAGCATAATTTTCCGAGTATCGCCTTTCACGCAGAGTTGTCCTTCTCCAAGGTCTAATCATAGTACTTATATCTCTCTATGCCTGAATTCATCAAGACTGTTCCAGTGTTCAAGGCGTGAAACCTAAACAGACAGTTACTGTCGCATTTGTAATAAGTATTAAAAGGATATGACGATGTAAGTTCCTCTTCTGTTAAGTACCTATGTTACAGGAGAGTGGACGACATTTTCAGATGTCAAACAAGTCAAATTAGTCTTTTCTATGTCGTATTATTTTTTTAGAACGGATGAGCCCGTGGCGCAGTGGATAGCTCACTCGGCCAGCGATCGTTGAGGTTAAGCAACTTTTGCAATAGTCGGTCACGGAGGAGCTTGCCACACCGGACCCTCCAATTTACTACTCCAAGCGACTGCGGTGAGAGCAAGTAGTGAGGGGTTTAGTGGGTATTCCCCCTTCCTGACCCCCCCATCGAGTCCTTGCGACTGGATGGACCACCGTCCGCACACCAACGTGGACGGGGTATGCGTAAAGGCATTCCCCTCACTATAAAAAAAAAAAAAAAAAAAAAAAAAAATAGTCGGTCACGGGATGGGTGACCAAAAATTTATTACCTTAAGCTCCTCCGTGCTTCGGAAGGCACGTTAAGCCGTTGGTCCCGGTTGCAGTCGTTAATATCCACCAATCTACATTGGGCCCTCGTGGTGGGTCATTCATGTCATGGCCCTTTCTTTTTATCCATTAATTCCATCATCCATAAGAAAGACCTGTGCTGTGACCTAGCAGTGGAACATTAAATAGCTGATGACGATGATGATGATGTCCAATTGCTCGCGTCTCGTGTCAACTTTCCTTCGGCCCTTAAGCATTCAATCACACATACCAAGTAAATTGGCGAGATAGTACTGGACCCGAGTATACAGGGTCATTTTAAAAACAGTACCCAAAGTCTCCAACTGTACGTGTGATCCAGGCATTACGTTCGAAGATACTGTCAGAGCAACACTACCATGCTATCTCGTCCTGACAGCAGGCAGCTGCATCTATATAAATAAACGAACTACTTCGCAATGTAAACAATAATTAATTAGAATCGAATGGAATAGTTTGCAAACGCACCAGCTCGCATGTTAGATAGGTCCACCTGACCCTCGACCTGTCCCTTAACCGCAGATACCAACTGTCGTCACAACTGACCGTTTTGACCCATTATCGAGTAAGATCAATTATATTTGTACCCGGTTATCGGTTATCTAGTTCGCTTTAAAAACAGTGATTAGGTTTCTAATCCCCTCCATTTTGTTTATGATATTTTATCTTGGTTTATTGCTATGCTGGAATGTTGTTTATTTTTCTTGACTACATTATTTCATTAATTTATTGGTACATACCTACATACAGTACCCACTTAATAGCATTATCCATATAATCACGCCGCCTTTCTCCAACGGGGATAGGTAGAGAATTAGAGATAACTTGCTTTATTATTTAGCATTGCATGCAAATCTTCCTCTCTCTCTATCTCTCTCTCACACTCTGTCTCCTAGCTTTGTATTTTGGTGGTGGTGGGGTCACAGACATTCACACCACTTACCACTTCACCCTTATCTTATAAAATAAGTCAGAGTCAGCAATTTGGTTTATCATCATATCCTTTAACACTACAATTTTTTCCTGCTTGTCTTGGGTTGGGTCTTCCTCTTGGTTTTCGACCAGGGAGGGAGATGCAGTGCCATGTTACCGACGTAGTTAGGTGGTCTTGTCTTTTCGTGACCAATACCATGGCAGTTTGCTTTCGCGTCTTGTCGGAAGTCAGTTGTGTACAACAAGCCTCGTTATGTTATGTCACACATAATATACTATGGGCGTTCTTATGCAGTCTTGCTACCATACATAAAGTAAGAAACAAAATCATGGTTTATTTGTTTGTGACTACTAATGAGGCAGCGTGTGACTTCATTCCCTATGTCAATATCTTCATGTTTTAAATAAACGATCTCCAAATCCTTTTCTAATATGCAAAATGTATTAATGAATCGAAAACGTTATTGAGTATTTAAATTAAAAATTTATTTTAAGATTTTGAATTATTTTTGTGCATTCACAATGCAGTTCTGTAACTAACTATAGGAAAAATTGTGATATAAAATACCAGCAGCACTGAATGTAGCTTACTCACTAAGCAACCTGCCTGAAAGATACTTACAGGCCTGGTGGTTTGTTACCAACACATTTTTTACTGTAATATCTTCTTAGGAATTCACACTCAAAAATCATTACTTACATTACGCAAAACAAAACAAAGTCAATGTCAAACTTGTTTTTTTTCAATTTAGATTGTTATTAATTAGAGATTAAACGAACTTACCTGAAGTGAAGTTCTATCTTAATTATACGAAGGCTTCGTCCGAAGAGATTAGCTTGATTTAACACTTGTAGTACGCCCTAGTAATCGCCAATTTCACACTATATTGAGAATATACCTACTTATAAATTAAAAAAGTAATAAAAGAAAATTATTATTTTTTAAATTTCAAAAGTGGGTAGTCAACACCGATCTGGCTCAAGCGCCCATCATAGCTGTCATTTAGTTTAGAGTATTATATTTTTCGAATCATATAGGGGAGTAGTTAATAACTTTTGGGAGGGAGGGAAGCTAATCTCTTCGGACGAAGCCTTCGTATAATTAAGATAGAACTTCACTTCAGGTAAGTTCGTTTAATCTCTAATTATACTTCATGCTTCGTCCTCAAGATTAGCTTGATTTAACACTTGTAGACGTTTAGAGACTAAGTGTTCGAAAAATATGCAAAAATTGTAATATATAGGCTACTGAATAATATAGATTGAAATTATAACTTAACTTATACTATCTTGCTTCTTTATTTTCTCAACATAGAAACAAAAAGCAATAAAAAAGTATTATTTGTTACATAAAAAATCAACATCGCTTATGAAATAAACGAAAAATATTTTGATTAAGCACTCAAAACAGTGGTGCCAAATTTTTTATCACAATTGCTGTTTACTGGCCTGTTATAAAATTTGGCAAACGTATGTGATTCTGAAAACCAACCTGCAGTTTTATAATCTGGTCTATGCTAAAACCTAAATTTTGCGCAGCTGACGTAGCAGCATACAGGGTATTATGCGCAGTGAATGTAGAAATATCAATTCCACTTAAATGTAACGTATTTTTTATCCATTTGAATAAGGTTTGTGACGTAACAGGCTTATATGGCTTTCGGTAACTAATAAATAAATTGTCGGAATCAGGATAGAGAAACATTTTCATTTCAAGGTAAGTAATCAAAACTCTTGCAGGACAAATACTTGGCTTTTCGTTATAGAATGGTATAACGAGCAATGTGTTTTTTTTATTTTATTTTATTTTTTATATATATATATATATATATATTCCAGATTCTAACTTTCGTTAGCAAACCACTTTTCAAGACAATTTAAAATCTGTACTATATTCCAGACTTCCATTTAGTGATATATCAATTTTAGTTATTAAAGCCAAAGCAGAATGATAACAGTTAATTGTGCCATACTGAGCGCCACTGTTTAAAGCAGATGGAAAAAATTTTGTATATCGGGAATTGATACTTTCGTATAAGTTTAGTTTATTTTGTTGACAATAAATAAACCACTTTTAATAGCAAACTTCGTATTGTTTATACGAGTTATCCAAAAAAGGGGTTAAGCATGACGTCCAGAGAAAATTATTTGACGCCTCTTCGTATCATCACCATCACCAGGGCAATGGAGTTGCGCATTTGTTTGCGGCTGGAATTTGTAGACAAAATTAGGTTCGAATCTGCTTTGAAAACGAATTGTTTACTTATTAAAAGACTCTTAAATAGTGGATACCACGTTTATGTGGACCAAAATGGAACAACTATTATATCTGTGGCATTGCCAGAGATAATCTTTCTTAAACATTTAGGCATCATTGTGAAAGGAGGAAAAACATTAAAATTTAATTTCGACCACGACACTGAAAAAAAAACATTTACGGCGTATGCATCCGGATCCTTATGCCATGGATATATATCTTGGACATTTATTATTTTTAACGACTAGCGTATCAATGAAAATATCTATGAAACTTTTCAACAATTTGTTGAAAGGCATAATCAGCTAGCTGCCATTCTTGGTCTGCCTGCATAGTATTATCTGAAGATCGAATATGAGATGCAAAAACGTAAAGATTTTTACGTTTACGCCATTGCCAGAGGTCTTTTGCGATCTCTGTCAGGTGTGGGGAGTGTATATCACCCATACGGTTTACGTAGGAAATTACCGTGGTATTGTCAGTTCGTAGAAGTACTTGACAGTTAGTATCTTAACCAATAAACGCAGCAAGAATTCCTAAATAATTTATTGTCTGCTACTTTCTTTTACACTCTATAAACCACTAGCTCTGTCGTCTCCACATGCAATTCCCCACCCCGTAGTTGAGGCACCTGAAAAACTTCCAGGTCATACTTGTCTATTTTTATTTTGGTGCGGCTCCACCAATAGAAATCTTGTTCCAAGTAACAAGGTATATCCATGTACTAATTATACATATTTCAAATAATTTAGTATACAACCAGCTGCATTTCACGGCGGGACAGGCGGATATTAACAGTCCAATTAAACTAACAAATTCTCTAATTTTACACCGTTAGAAAACTTTTGTATTGCAAATTTAAATTTGGCAAAGTGACCTGGAATTTCTTTTAGTCTAAACTATATCCTAAGAACTTACAAGACTGAGAAGGTATAAAATTACTTTTATCGGTATTTATAATGAAACCTAAGCTTGTAAGCAACTTTACGGTATCTTGTAAGTTTTAAGACCCTTATATTAGACAGAGGTCATCCAAATATATTGTTAACAGGTAACCATATAATCATGAGTATTTCATGACCGGTTTCATGATGACTTTAGTGAAAAAAGGAGCTGTGTTTAAACCAAATAATAAGACATTAAATTCATATGCTTTTTGATCAAATTGGTATCTTAGATATTTTCGGTCTTCCTTGTGAATTTTTAACAAAAAGTATGTCTTTCAGGTCTACTGTGCACGGTTACAATCTCTCGGTATCAATATTATTACTGTTCTTAAATCCTTGAGTTTAAAATGTCTTGAGTCAATAAATTTATTTAGTGATAAGTTTAAGATGAAGCGCATTTTCCCATTTGGCTTGGGTACTAAAAAATAGTTGATAGATATTGATCAGATTCAGAGATCTCTGAAATTGCAGAGACAGCAAATTTTTTATTTCGTGTATGAAAAGAGCCTTTTCCTTTTCACTACATTTTTGGGTTGACGGTGATACAGGTTGCATCGGCTTTCGATTGAAGGGAATCTTATATCCTTTTTATGAAAAAGAACCAGTGGGTCCTTGGTAATCATTAAAAATTCTTTATAGAATAATGATAAACGACCTGCATGCGTTAACGTATTTAGCGTCGGCTGTTGTTCTGTCTCTGCCACGGATACTGCGACTGCTTCGATAAGTTGATGAGCCGTCTACGCGTCGAAGTCGTTGCAGGCTCCTTCGTCCTGGGAGGGCCCGTCGGCCTGCGACTAGGACCCGGACCCTTCCAGTTTAAATTTCGCAAAGAACTGTATAACTTACTTATTAGGAAACTTTTGTGTCGTTGATTGCTTTGGGTCTGTGCTAGACTTGTTAATAGCTTTAGCTGATTTTTTGTTTTCCCTTAAGTTTTCGCCGAATAATTGTTTATCAATTTTGATTTTTTGAAGAGAATCCCTTAGATCCATCTTCACGGCATTCAGAAAAAAAATTGTAAATTGAATTAGAATGTTGACAATCACACATAATTTTTGCCAAATCCATAAGTGTTTTAGCAAGGCTGTATTTTTCTCATTTGCAGACAATATAATAGTATAGATTTTACCAGACGAGTGTTTCCAGCAGTCGATTCCTTCTGTTTCAGTTGAATGGCCTTATTGTGTTTAGCAATAATATCTGAAACAGCTGCTTTAATCTTAGGATCAAGCTCAGGTGGGTCAATCAATTTGCAATTTTCTGGGGTCATGTACTTACGAGTTCTTTACGCAATTCTTTGTTAATACCTGTTGTGACCCAGTGCTGGAAAACTCCAGCACTCCTGACTGAAGTAGGGTCAGTACCTAATATTTCTAATACTTCACTATCTAAGTGTATGTTTTCTGTTTCAAGAGCAGACGTTTGATCTGAAGGTAGATCACGCTTCGGAGCCTCAGTCGACGAATGACCATCCTGTATATTTGTAATGTTTTCAGACTGGGATGTACTGGGGATTGGTTCCAAATACTTGTTCTAATTGTCCTTCAGGTTAACCCTTAGAACATGGTGCGTCGAGGTCAACTATGACCTCTTGGTCGTATGTAAGGGACAGAGTAAGCCTCATGTTCATACAATTTTAGCATGTCAGTATAATATTGTAAGAGACAGTCCCCAGTTATAACAACACGTACTGTCCGCAAACTACACTTAGTAGTACCTTATAACAGTCCCGTTGTACTGTTTGTAGGACCCAGTGACTGCAGTGTATATAATGATGATTATGTTATCATTATTTGAGATTATGTATTGCTTAACCTTAGGTATGCAATTAAATTTCGTAAGAGACAGTCCCAGTTCGAAAAAAAAAGTACTGTCCGCAAACTATTGAAAATCGACACATCATAATAAGCATAATACTTTAGAGTACATAGCTGTTTTTTAGCTTAGTCACTTATGTAAGTTATTTTCAGTAAGAAGCAGTCCCAGTTCAAAGAAAGTACTGCCCGCAAACTGTTTAACAGTACCAGTTCAAAAGAAAAGTACTGTCCGCAAACTATTGAAAATCGACACATCATAATAAGCATAATACTTTAGAGTACATAGCTGTTTTTTAGCTTAGTCACTTATGTAAATTATTTTCAGTAAGAAGCAGTCCCAGTTCATAGAAAGTACTGCCCGCAAACTGTTTGAAATCTACTTATACGAGAACTTGTAAAAGTCTGTGACGAACTAATGCATTTATGTTCAATTATAACTTTAAAATTAATTAATAATTTTGTTACACTTTATTGAAAGTATTTATTTTACAAACTTAGTAATAAGTAGGTAGTTAAATAGTCAAACCGTTTTATCGTTGAACGTAATTATCGTTTGCATTTTTTGCGAAACGTTAGAAAACCAGGTCACTGAACTTCAATATGCAATATAATATGTCAAGGCCAGTGACTTATAAATGTATAAAAATACATAACGTACCTTAAGATAAGGACGACGAGCGATAGAATTGTTCCGATAACTCAGAACAAGATAAATCTCACCGGTGGTGGTGCTTCTTTTTTCGCTCCAACTTTCTCTCCAATCTTATAATTTTTCGTTTAATGTGTTCACAGTTATCTTTTTTGCGTTTGGGCATCCTAAATAATCACTTTTAACAACAACTAACAACTTTTTTAACACAATTTAAAAACTAGATGTGAATCGGCGACGCACTAGAAAGCGAATGACAGCTATGATGGGCGCTTGAGCCAGATCGGTGTTGACTACCCACTTTTGAAATTTAAAAAATAATAATTTTCTTTTATTACTTTTTTAATTTATAAGTAGGTATATTCTCAATATAGTGTGAAATTGGCGATTACTAGGGCGTACTACAAGTGTTAAATCAAGCTAATCTTGAGGACGAAGCATGAAGTATAATTATAATACTTAGATACAAAAGATACTACCCATGTATATAGAATCTAATATCTAGGTCCTGTTCTCTATCAGAGTTAAAAATCAATTATAGTATTAAAGATTCGATAACATGCACTCAACGGTGTAAATCTGATAATTACCTTGTACAATGAACGCAATGTGATAAGATATTGAAATTATTGAACTCATCGACGGCAGATTATAATATAAACAAAAATTCATAGAGGGATTTAGTACCTAGAGTGTGCGCTAGATAAGTCTGCACGCGGCCAAAATAGAAATCTAATGTCGGCTGTACACGTTGGCCCAACCATTGGCCAATACATCGTACATTGACACTTTTGATCGAACAAGTTTAATTAGGTTCTTTCAAAAGTGTCAATGTACGATGCTTGGCCCAGTGCTTGGCCCAATGTGTACAGCGAACTTAACATTTTCCATAAGCTTAGAACAAAAAAATGTACTGTAACTAGCGCCAAAACGCCCCAGTCGGGCACAGAGTTATCTGATACGCAGTCTAGTCCTGACATCGCATTCTGTCATGTCTGTTTACTTTTCACGCAAAAAAATACTGAAGGGAACTTTAGCAAATGTCTAGATAGCTTATTATTACCACACTTTTATTAGCTTCACTTGTAACTAAGTCACAATGTAAGAAAATCTTGGAATTCAATTTTAACCTACTTCTAATTGTCGTATTGATTTGAAACTTTGCAAGTCTATATGAATCCGATGACAATACAATAATTTGCTACCATCGAGCTGATCTGATGATGGAGTCAAGAGGTGGGCAATAGAACTCTTCAATGGCTGCTAGGAAACCCCTCGAGTTTAGGCTTATTTGTTTTGTTCTGATGAGACCTATTCGCTACACTTAATGGTGAGGGTCTGATGATGGAGCAGGGAGGAAGCCAGTGGCACTTCTTAATGACCACTAGTAAACCCCTCGAGTTTGGGCTCCGTTGTTTCGTTCTGACGAGACTTATTAGCTGCACCTGGTGGTGAGGGTCTGATGATGAAGCAGGAAGAAAGCCAGTGACACTCCTTAATGACCAATAGGAAACCCCTCGAGTTTGGGCTCATTCGTTTCATTTTGATAAGACCTATTCGTTACACTTGGTGGTGAGGGTCTGATGATGGAGCTGGGAGGACCCAGTGAAACTCCTTAATGTCCTCAAGAAAACCCCTCGAGTTTGGGCCCATTTGTTTCGTTTTGATGAGAGATATTAGCTACACTTGGTGGCGAGGGTCTGATGATGAAGCTGGGAGGAAGCCAGTGGCACTCCTTAATGACCAATAGGAAACACCTCGAGTTCTGGCTCATTTGTTTCGTTCTGATGTGACCTATTCGCTACACTTGGTGGTGTGGGTCTGATGATGGAGCAAGGAGGAAGTCAGTGGCACTCCTTAATGACCACTAGGAAACCCCTCGAGTTTGGGCTCATTTGTTTCGTTCTGATGAGACCTATTCGCTACACTTGGTGGTGAGGGTCTGATGATGGAGCAGGGAGGAAGTAAGGGTTCGGCTCGGACATCTGGTAATTAATAGACTGCACTTGAATTTGTATTTGTATTTGAGTTATAATGTTTACGGGATGGGCAGACACATGAATGGACTGTGAAATCGATTACCATCCCCATCCTGGGCTTTCCATTTGTTAAACTAAAAAGTAAAAAATAAATATGTAGTTTAAAAAACTATAGAAACACACTTTTATAGGAACAGACTAAAAAGTACAAAATAACCGTCTATTCAGCAACTGAAATTAAAAAGCGTGGTGCGCCCTTTGCAAAGCATGCATTCAAGTACTTAATATTGACAACGCGCACCACGCTTTTTAATTTCAGTTGCTGAATAGACGGTTATTTTGTACTTTTTAGTCTGTTCCTATAAAAGTGTGTTTCTATAGTTTTTTAAACTACATATTTTCAGCCACAGACAATAACAACATTTAAGGTACCTTATATTCCGGGAAAATTTCTCACTCCTAGGTATAGAAAAACACTATAATATTACGATATTATATACAAATACAAATACAAATACAAAATGTTTTATTTGGTACCAGGCATAGGACATAGGGCAAACATTACATAGCAAAAAACAAACAGCAGGTAGGTACATAAAATAATAGTGAAAAACTTATAATAAACACAAAACGTAACCAGTGTCCCACGTCAGTACCAAATGGGTGTCCAGTTCAGCATTGAGTCAGCAATAAAGCTGACGCTGATTTTCAACTGAACCCCAAAGAATTAGTTTGACACGTGGACGTCAATGCGATACTAAAAATAAAAACAATGATATTTTATATATTTTATATACCGCAAATACTTACATTAAATAAACAACTAAATTGAAGAGCTACAAGCAAATAAATGAATATATCAATAAAAATATATAACGGCAAATACTTATATTAAATAAATAACTAAATTGAGGAACTACAAGCAAATAAATGAATATTTTAAAAATAAATAAACTACACATCACCTGTCCCGACCACAGATTGGCATACCTCAGTCCAAATATAAATGTTTTGGTGTGGCATCAAATGTGTGATTGGTCCAAATTTATGTTTCCTATCTCCTGCTGAGCATTTATGAGATATTTTCGTAGCTGAGTCCTAAAGGTTCCTATAGTACTTATATTTTTGAGGGGAAGAGGAATGTTATTCCAGATCTTAGATGCAGCGTAAAGAAAACTACCTCTAAATGCAGCGGACTTATGTGCATGTGCTATCAATTGCTTGGAACACTGCCTCCTAGCACACTCTCTGCTACTTCCAATCCAACCAAGTCTGGAATATAAGTAATACGGTTCTTGGTGTTTAATTATACCGAAGAGAAGACATGCCAAGTGGAGCTTGCGTCTTGATTTCATTTTTAAAATGAAATGTTTGTTTAAGTATGGAGTGACATGTTCTCTATATGGTATGGCAAAACAAAAACGTGCACAAGCGTTTTGAACTCTTTGTATGAGTTGCTTGGTTCGAGCCAACAGACGAGGACCGTAGACTATATCGAAAGTTTACGTGCTAATAAGGCTACAGAAGGTCAAAATGTTGTGCATGAAGATTTTTTAACAATGCATAGAGCTATCCTACAGAATAGAGTGTATGCCAGTCAAACAAGAACGGGTTTTTTTTATATCATCAGAGCGGTGGCTAATTTTAGTACCATTACTGTGTAGCATAGCAACTTAACCTGGCGATACATGTCCGTAATTGCATACACAATTATGGTAAAAAACACTATTTGGTGTTCCGTCGTTCTCAGAAATTATACTATGTTGTTGGAGTGAGTGAAAAAATACAACTTTGCTTTGCATATTGTCGGTACAAATGTAATCCAATGAGTGTTCTTGGTAGGAATTGATAATTTTTAACATGATATTTGTTATTTTACTAAAAATATTTTACAAGCTTTTATTTAACTTGCAGTGTATGTACTTAATATGTCCGCTCGTCAAATCTTGCAAGCTTAATTTGACCCACTTATCAGTGTCCGATTGAGCTGAAATTTTGCATACAGGTTTGGTTTAGATGACAATACAATATTATGTTTCAGTCAGCAAAAAAGCTTGTCATAAAAATGAAATTTTTACTAAAAACTTATTTCATTGTAGGATTACGCTTATTTCCGTTACAATGTCACACGGAAAAAATCACGTCACAGTTCCTGCTTACCCACTGTTCAATGTCCCAAAAAGGAATATGGTTAGGGTTTTATAAATGAAACAAAAGATGCCAACCATATAGAGAGTATATTATGTTCACCAAAATCCTTGAGTCGACTATGAACGAAGTCGGGCAAACCACACCGCGATGCAAATGAGCACAGCGCCATCTAGTGAAAAGCTTAGGAACCAACAATTGCATGAGATGCCCATTTACTTTAAACATACCGCCCACCATGGACAGCATGTCCATCAAAACTAGACTAAAAACACATAACTTATTAGTTAAACAAAATTACAATCTATAATAACAAATACAAAAGAGAAAAATAAAACATTTATCGGTATGTAAACCATCAAAAGGAGCATAAGTACTGCAATTACAAGTAGATACGTTTGGGACTGGAATACTGAATAGCTCAAACAAAATATAATAAAATTGTGTTAATAAACGTTTATCGGTCGATCGGTAGAACACACAATTTGGAAACTGGTCTCTTAATGACTGAATTTTTGCATCGTAGGCTGACCACACGCGTAATCTGATCCGAACCAGGGTGTTTTAGTGTCACGATGCCATAAAGCCATCTAGCTGGTGGAAGATCGTCTTCTTTTACCAAAACTATGTCACCGATTCGTGGCTCTACTACCTGATTTGACCATTTATGCCGCTGTAAAAATTGTACCAAATATTCTTTTGACCACCTCCGCCAGAAGTCCTGTACCATTTTTTGCGTATATTGCCATCGCCTAAGACAACTGACATTCGATGACTCATAATTTGCATCAGGTACAAGTAACAAGGGACCACCAACGAGAAAATGTCCTGGTGTGAGGGGATAAGGATCGCTCGAATCCTCACTAACCTGTGTGATTGGTCTCGAATTGAGACAGGCCTCAATTTGAGCCAACACCGTTGTGATTTCTTCGAACGTGAGAGTAGACGTTCCAACAACTCTTCTTAAGTGGTGCTTGGTGGATCTCACCCCAGCTTCCCACAGTCCGCCAAAATTCGGAGCGTGGGGTGGAATGAAATGCCACTCAGTCCCGTTTGTAGAGAGCCAGTTTGCAATTTCAATACTACAATAAGATTTTTCGTTATCCAGTAATGACTTTAACTCACGAGCTGCTCCGACAAAATTAGTGCCATTGTCGCTCCACAAGTCCGAACAATGGCCACGTCTAGCGACAAACCTTTTGAAAGCAGCTAAGAACCCTTCTGATGTAAGATCACTAACCGCTTCCAAGTGTATGGCCTTAGTGGACATACAGATGAAAATACAAATATACCCCTTAGTAGAGCGATGACCCCTTCCCTTGGAAGTCCTGATCGAAATAGGGCCAGCGTAGTCGACGCCACTATGCTGGAATGGTCGACTTGGGGTAACTCTAACAGATGGAAGTTGACCCATAAGTTGGTTTGAAGTTCGTGATGAGTAGCGGGTACAAACCACACACTTGTGTATAAATGACTTCACCGCTCTTCTTGCATTTATAACCCAGTACGCGGAACGAAGATAATTTAACGTTAATTGAGGACCACCATGAAGTGTACGTTCATGGGCATCTAAAAGTAACAGATCGGTCAAATGTGATTTGTATGGGATCAAGATTGGATGAGTAACATTTGCGTTAAGTTGTGCTTTCTGTAACCTACCGCCCACCCTAAGGACTCCAGTTTTATCCAGGTAAGGATTGAAACAACGTAACTGACTTTTACTTTTAATAGAGTTATTTGAGGAGAGACAATTAATTTCGTCTTTGAAATAAAAATGTTGATACTGTTTTATAATGATTTGAACTGTGTCTTGTAATTCAGAGCTAGTTAACCATTTAGGTAGAGAAAGAGGTACACATTTGGCTTTAGCTAGAGCAGTTTTAATAAAACGACGACAGTACGTTAAAACTCTAACTAATCTACGAAAGGACGAAAATCTCGAATAAAAATCAGCTTCTTTCGTGATTTCCGTGACTGCACAAACCGTCTCTGTTTTGGACTTTACTTCTAAAGTTGTATCTAATTTGCTACTCAGTGGACTGTATTTTATAGCTCTTTCCAACAACCAAGAAGGTCCATTTTTCCACAACTTTATTTCATCAACTTTAGACGGCTGAATACCTCGCGAAGCGCAGTCAGCGGGATTTTCAGCAGAGCGAACATGTGACCACTGCTTCCTATCAAACAAGGTAAGTATTTCCGCGACTCTATTGGCAACGAAGGTCTTCCATCTACTGGGGTGGCTGCTGAGCCATGCCAGCACCACCTGGGAATCCGTCCAAGCATGGACATGATCACGCGAAACCTCCAGTACTTCAGCCACTTCAGACAACAACTTTGCCAATAGAACCGCTCCGCACAACTCTAAGCGAGGGATAGATACTTGCTTGATAGGAGAAACTTTTGTTTTAGACGTGACAAGATTGACATACACATTACTACTGAAATCCATAACTCTAAGATACACTACTGCTGCGTATGCGTCCGTAGAGGCATCGCAGAAGCCATGGAGCTCTACACACACATCATCTTTACTGGTGTGCATCCATCGAGGAATAGTGAATTTAGTAAGTAAAGTAATTTTGTCTTTGTAAGTAAGCCATTCCTGTAACAAATGGTCGGGCAATTCCTGATCCCATTCTAACCCAGCCATCCATAATTTTTGTATAAAGATTTTAGCTTGAATTATGGATGGTGCAATCCAACCGAGTGGGTCGTATAATCGCGAAATATCGGATATTACCTTCCTCTTTGTTACAGGTATGGTTGCTTCTGGCAACTGCACTGTATATTCAAATTCATCAGTTGTATTGTTCCAGGTCAAGCCTAAAACTTTCTTCACTTCATTTCCGTCTTTATCTAAACCTATTGAAAATGTATCTATAGATTCTTTAACTACCCCTTGTGCCTCATCTATCAAATCTCTCTTATTACAATTCCATTTCTGCAACTTAAATCCTCCTTTTTCTACTAATGCATTCATTTGATTATATATTTTCAGGCCTTCTTCTTTAGTTTGGCATCCAGACATCAAGTCATCCATAAAATAATCTTCCAAAACTCTTTTAGCCGCTTCAGGGAACGCATCTCCTTCATCATAAGCTAGTTGTCTTAGAGTTCGGACTGCAAGATACGGCGCACTAGCGGTTCCAAAGGTAAGACGCAGAAGTCTGTAGTGCCGAGTATCAACTCCATCAGACCACAATATTCTCTGAAAATCTGCATCTTCCTTGGTCACCTTTACCTGGCGGTACATTTTTATTATGTCTGCAGTGAGAGCAATAGGATGACGTCTCCAGCGCATAATGATATGCCTCAAATCTAGCTGCAACGTGGGACCTACCATTAAATCATGATTCAATGATACGCCGTTCAGGCCAGGAGAAGACGCATTAAAAACGACACGAACCTGAGATGTAGTCTTGTCTTTTCTTACGACCGCATGATGAGGTAAGTACACTGTATGAGCTGCAAATTTTTCATTTTCAGGTACTTCCTCCATATGATTGAGCTGAATATATTCATTCAGTACATGTGAATATTGCTGTTTTAGCTCAGAATTTTTATTCAATCTTTTTTCCAGGTACTGAAGTCTCTTAGCTGCAATAACTAGCGAATTGCCGTACTTAGACTGAGGATCAGATGAACGGAATGGAAGCTTGACTACGTATCGACCAGAGCTATCTCTAGACGTAGTTTCCGCGTATAACCTTTCACAATCTTGCTCTTCCTGAGTAAGGATTTTTTTGCCGACTGTACCATGTGGTTCCGCCTCCAACTCCCAAAAATTTTTGAGCAACTCATCTTCGTCTACAGCGGTATGCATGCTGATGACTGTATGAACATGAGGAGATTGGAGGTCGCTGCCGGGGTTCGAAGAAATCTGGCCAGAGAGAATCCATCCAAGCTTAGTATTTTGTGCTACTGGAGTGCCTGGAGGACCCTTGATAATTCCTTCAACTAAAATCTGACCAAAGATATCGGCTCCCAGCAGGAGATCGACCTTGTTAGGTATATGGAAATCGGGATCCGCAAGTTGTATCCCCGCTAACTGTGGATACGTTTTAAATGTTACCTTTTTTGTTGGTAAAATAGAAGTTAATTTGTTCAGTACATGAGCTCTGACGACTACAACAAAATTATGGTCATGTACTGAGCGAATATTAAAACAAACTGCTGACTTCGATATTACAGAGTCACTGTGATCGCCAACCCCTGAAATGGTAGTTTTTGCTGGTAGCTTTGGAAGCCCAAGCGATTGCACAGCGGCCTCTGTGATAAATGAAGCCTGAGATCCTTGATCGATCAAGGATCTGAGAGTACAATACCTTCCTGACTTATCTTGCACTCTCACAAGCGCAGTGGCCAAAAGAACTTGGCTGTTATTATTACAATGACATGCTACGACATTATTGACTTCCTCTAAGGCATTAGAGCTCTTAGGCGTGGAAGTGGTAGCTGCAACGATGGTACTCTGAGCAACGGACGAATCAGCGACATTGCTTTCCGTTGTGTTTGGAACACTATTATGTAATAAAGAGTGATGTTTTTTCTTACACACTCGGTACCTAGAGGTTTGACGGCATGTGAACACTGAATGATTTGGACCCATACAATTGAAACAGAGGTTATTTGATTGAATAAAACTACGACGTGTTGCAACGCTTTCCTTTGCAAACTTTTTGCAATTACATAACTTGTGGCTTTCAGAACAGAAAACACACAACACTTCAGTGGCGTGATGGACTCTAGTACTTGTGATAGTATTACTAGGACGAATTAAATTCGGCTTAGAAGCCTTCGGCAAAAATTCTAGAGACCTAAAGCGGTGCTCCAGAAACTCTTTGAACTGATTCATAGATGGGAGATCGTCCGAAGTGCTTATTTGAGCTTCCCATAATTTACGGGACTCCGCGTCTAATTTTGAGCTAATTATAAAAATTACGATGGCATCCCATGAATCAGTACAAAGGCCCAAGTTTTTTAACCCATTTAAACAGTCGGTCGTTGTATCCAATAACGACTTTATAGCACCAGAAGATTCTACAGTAATACTAGATTGACCGACAAGACGTTTAAGAAAACAATTAGAAAGAAATTTTTTATTACTATACCTTTTCTCTAAAAGCGACCAAGACTCTACATAATTTGATTCAGAAACTGGAACATGTCTGAGTAGCTGTTCAGCTTCTCCAGACAAATGAGCTTTTAAGTAATGTAATTTATGAACGTTTGGTAAATTCGTATTATTGTGGACTAAAGAAACGAATAAATCTTTAAACGTTGTCCACTCTGTGTATTTTCCACTAAATGTTGGGATAGTAATTTTGGGAAGTTTGACATTAAAATTGCTATTGCAGCTAACAGGTAGTGAAGAATCAGAATTCACAGCTTTACTACTATCGTCTGCAACACGTGTCTGTGATCGTGTGATTTTTAATAAATTATCTTTTAACTCAGCCTTGTAATCGCAGTATAACTCCTGAGTGGCTTCATACACTTCACCTTTACAATAACTAGAAGACTTATATTCAGGTGCATCAACCTCAGTTAACATAGTGCGGTGCGTATCAACAAAACTTTTCCACTGCTCTTCCAAGTTTTCCAACCGCGATTCTATGTACCCCTGAGTGAGACGCTCTTTGGGAGACTTTTTGAAATTTGTTCTGCCTTTAGTAATAACAGACTGAACATCATACTGCAACGATGCCAAAGTATCCATGTTTGCTTTTGAATCACTACTTGAAAAGGATTGAAATGATGTGTCTTTTAACATAGAACAAAATATTTAAATATACCTATTATACTGAATGTATTTTATTAAGTTTGTCAAACAATTGACTACTATGATGACGACAACAAATAATTCAATAAGAAAACGCTCAAAATACAATTAAACTAACCGCAAACATAAACCTAACCGTGCAAACGAAAATAAAAGAAACAGCAAAATTTGTAGTTAATCTAAGTCGATACAACACTTAGAAAAAATCTTTAAAAAAAAACAATAATTTTTCTAAGTCCACACAAAAATGATAAAAATTATTCTAAGTGTTTGAAACTTTGAGACTTAGAAAAAATCGGGCATAGGTTCCCCGTCTCAACACATTTACACTTAAAATTCTACAAGTCTTATTTCTATACTAAATCTAACACAATAAAATTAAAGTCCCAAGTTTTATTCACGCCACTATTGAAGATTTTTCTTCCTAATAAATAAAGTTCAAAATAACTCACTGTTGATTCCACGTTCAATACCGTCCACTTAGTTCCTTGTCCAGCCGGTAGTTGTCGCTGCTGCTGCACTTCGCACCACGCACGGGTACCAATCCAAGACTGCAAGCGCCCTCTAGCGTCGACTGGCTGCCTTGGCGCCAATTTCAAATATGCAAAAGCTCCGCAACCGCAGCAAACACCATAACAGACAATCCGCCTATTCGTCGGTGTACAATGATGGCCAACTGAACAATTCCCTCTAAGGTAGCCTAAATCCGGCGTACCGAAGGACCAATGTTCAATGTCCCAAAAAGGAATATGGTTAGGGTTTTATAAATGAAACAAAAGATGCCAACCATATAGAGAGTATATTATGTTCACCAAAATCCTTGAGTCGACTATGAACGAAGTCGGGCAAACCACACCGCGATGCAAATGAGCACAGCGCCATCTAGTGAAAAGCTTAGGAACCAACAATTGCATGAGATGCCCATTTACTTTAAACACCCACTAGGTAGGTATTTATATTTTTGAAGTAACTGCGCCTCGCAGTTTTTTTACTCGCATAGTTCTCCTTCCCGTGGGAAATGTGGGAAGATCGGGATAAAATATTGCCTTAGTCACTCCCGAATGTAGCTGTAAACAGGTGAAAGAGTTTTCAAAATCGGCACAATAGCATAGTAAAACAATATAAGTACGTTGACTGCCTAGACAGGCACCACAAACGGTTTGTATGTGAGCGCGACCGTACGTATGCGTCGTCATGCGTCGTCGCACGCACACACTGACAAAATTTATCGGTGATAACGGGGCGACAGTCATGCGTGGCAGCGCCCGCCGGCCGGTCGCCCGCGACCGCGCATAATATTATTAAGGTAAAACTGTCCGTGCCCACCACACGCACGCCCCGCGCCGCTGCGCTGCCTCCCTCTAATAATTTTGTATTTGTATTTGTAATAATTCGTGCGTGTACCTACGATGGCTAAAAATTCGAGTAGAAGTAAAAAATATTGTAGTGTATACGGATGTCTCAGTAGCGGGTTGTCTAATCCAGAACTATCTTTCTTCGCATTACCTAGCGAACAAGAACGGTGAGTACAATCTACCTACTATAATTATCATACGTAGATACGTACATAATATTTTGTATAGATGCTTACCTACCTAAATAGTTCTGCTTCCGATTTCGTTGACCAGATACCAATTTGTAGTTTAATTTTCAAATAGAAAGAAAGAAGAAAGAAAAACATTTATAATAACAAATTATTGTAACTTGTAATCCTATGTGTAGGTAGGTATATGATTAGATTAATAAACTGGGAGCATAATATAAATTTTTAACCGCCTCTGCGGTCTAGTGATTCACACCACCGATTTCAGACCCAGAGGCCCCGGGTTCGATTCGCAGTGGGCGTAGGTACATATTGTATTCGGTTTTTGACAACCGATTTGGCGCAGGGGTAACCCATCTTCTGCGCCAGTGGTCTCGGGTTCGATTCCCGAACAAGACAAATATTTGTGTGCATGAACATGTCTATTTTTCTTGGTCTTGGTGTTGTTGTAAAGCCACGTTTTAATTTATCCTATTTCGACAGTAAATTTTCAAACCACTAAACAGATAACATGACGTAGGTAATGAAAAATTTTAGTCAGCCCCTGGTCTATGTACAAAAATAAATAAAAAACTTTGTATTATAGATTCCTGACGCCCACCCTACAGGGGAAAACTGTTTTGTATAGAGATTGACTATGCATTTTTGACGATTGAATAAACTCTAAGCGACAGCCCTACGTGTTTAGCCTATTATCGCTCGCTCAGGGCTCCAGTCCGCTTACTTATATTGTTTTACTATGACAATAGTTGCAGAGCTTACTTCACACATACAAACTTCTCTTTGTTTTAATTTAATTTAAATGTTATTGTGGAAGTATAGACATGCAAGTATCAACTCGTCAAAAAGATAAAGAAAGAATCTTGCAATAAAATTATATTACTTACTTTGAATGAGAAAAGGTCATTAATTTAGATACAGAAGAAAGTAGGATTAAGGACTTGTTATTAAACCTTTGAATGATGATTTTATGACAGTATTAAATCGCTGTCATCCTCCGATTACGTTAATCTGGTTAATCTAGTAGTTTTTGTTTTTCGATAAGAGAGAGAGATAATATAAAAACGTCAGTTTTATTAATTTGGCATGTTGTTTACAAACTCATTCTAATACCTATGTAAATTATTTCAAGTGAGGGCACTCAGAGAACGAAGCAAAACTAAAAGAGGGTCGTTTTGCTCCCCATATAGCACGAACAACTACAGTAGTATGGAAAATGAAGTATTTAGAAAAAATCGACCCGTCTCACAACTAGCTCCGATGGGACTCGAACCCACGACCTTTCGCTAGTTGTGAGACGGGTCGATTTTTTCTAAATACTTCATTTTCCATTTTTCAGTACCTAATAAAAATTGCATTGTGAATGCAAAAAATTTAAAATTAAAATACTACAGTAGTAGTTGGTGCAGTGAATCCGAGTGTGAAAAAACACGTAAACTAACATTAGTACATTATAACTCAATGTAAACTATATAACCACGTTTTTATAAAATTTTGTAAAACTAACGAGATTTTGAAAATGTCACAGTGAAAACTGTTGGACACCCCCAGAGTGAATTAACAATTTTGAGTTTTATGTTGAAAAAAACGGGATTTTCACGATGTGATCTGGCGCTACTTGCAACAGCGCCGCAATGTCGGAGACCCAACAACAAATTTTATTCTAACATGTATTTTTATCTTGCGCCATCAATCCCCCGCCATTTCCTATTGAAATACCTACTCATAGATACCTTACAGCCTTCTGTGAGGTTATGTCAGACTGTAACTAAACACCACCTGAACCGAGCTGTTGCTGGGCAAGTAATTCAGCTTAATATTATATCTAAGGCGACCACGCGGCGCAGCTAAACATGATAAAAATTCGTAATAATGAATCCAGACAGTCAAAAATCCAAAAAAACATAAAATAACTTACAGTACTTACGGCAACAGACGCTTTTCAATGAATTACCAGTTTCAAGGCCCTACAATCGTCACCAGTAGTTACCTACATAAACACACAACATGGTATTGCAATCTTAATCCCTTGTGGGGCCCTTTGTGGGGTATCTTTAGGCATAACGTGAGATAGGTAGTTAATCGCGGAAAAACATACATACATGTCGCAGCCAACTGGTTGGATCCGCCATTCAATTAAACGCCTAGGCCGATATTTTTTTCCGTAAGCTATTTTATCTTCCCATAAGTTGACGGAGTCACAAAAAAAATGACCACGAAATTTAAGACGATCGCTTCGCGATCGCCTTAAATTTCTAACCTATCACGTGTTCTACAGGACTTCCGAGGGGTACATGCTGCCATACTTAATCATCAACCTCCTTTTTTGAAGTCGATTATAATACCAAAACCTTCTCCTAAATGTAACAATTATACTTTTCTGAAAACCGCATCTCGCGAACAAACATACATCATACGGAACAAACTGAGAACCTCCTTTTTTGAAGTCGGTTAGAATACTTTAAGGCATCCCCTTTCCAACAAAACAAGAATCATCTAAATCGGTTTATAAACAAAGGAGTTATGCCTAAAGATACCCCACAAGGTGGCACGCCGCACGCGAGCTACACCACGGAATGTTCGAGATGTATCAATTCCAGCATTAACCAATTGGTGGCTGGCCAGCCTCGCAATTGTGCCATTTTTATCCACTTGGGGCACAGGAAATGTGACAAAGGGTCTAGCTACTTATAACATCGATGGGTTGTGGTTGTGGTGAATTTTTTATATAATAAAATCAATAAAATTATTAACATGTACCCCCTAAATAAACATGATTGTAAATGTAAAAAAACTTTTTTCAAAAAAAATAAACCGCCTTCAAAAAAACTACAAACAAAAACTCACTTCTCAAAAACACGTAAAAATGAAAAATAAATTAAATCATTCAATTCAAAGGACTAAAGTCCGGGAATTTTTCAAATTAATCTTGGAACTTACTGATCTGATTGAAGTCGGTGCCAAGCCATATAATATTATGACGTAGGTATTTGCTAGTTTACAATTCACACCACTCCGCGCATGAGGTAGGTTTTGTGTGTTTACTAAGTATTTATTCTTGTTACTTTGGGCTTGTCACCGACTTCAATCAGATCAGTAAGTTCCAAGATTAATTTGAAAAATTCCCGGACTTTAGTCCTTTGAATTGAATGATTTAATTTATTTTTCATTTTTACGTGTTTTTGAGAAGTGAGTTTTTGTTTGTAGTTTTTTTGAAGGCGGTTTATTTTTTTTGAAAAAAGTTTTTATTTTTCCATTTTTAGTATGAGAACGCTACCAAAAGAAATCGCAAAATGAGCGAGCGTAGCGCAATGTGCAACTACTAAAACCTATATCTCAATCAGGACACTAGGACAAGAATCACCCTCTAACTCTGTTATAACTGTTATGCACACAGAGTACAAAAATATTTTTTCTTTTCAGGTTTTGTTGTTATAGTTTAACCTTCCACCATCAGCTAACCTAAAAAACTTGAAAGAATACAACTTAAGGTCTATTCGTGTATATGGTACGTAACCAAACCAAACATGCTTTAACTCCTAAAGAATTTTACCTTCCATCATCAGCTCACCTAAATAACCTGAAAGATTACAACTATATTTTTTTACGTATCAACAATAACTAAAGAATGATCCTCCAACTCCTAACCATTGAGGAGTTGTATCTTCCATTACCATGAGCTGATGGCTATCAGATGCAAATGCTTGAACATTTATAAAAACACATAAAACACGTAATCTGTCTGCGGGTTTTCCTCGTTCCCTTGGATTCTACCATCAGATCTTGACTTGGTTATAATGAGACCAAAACAGGAGTATACTCTTTCAAATAAAAATCATTGAAATTGGTAAATAGTTAGTAAAACTTAGATGACATTTAATCCTATGACCAGCCCTTGCGAACGTTGCTTAACCGCAACGATCGCAAAACGCGGTGATAACCCACATCAGCAATCGAGGTCCTGGAAGTGAAGCCCATATATACAGGGCGCAAAAAAAAACAGTACGTTAACTTCGTCAGAATGTAGTAGGCCATATATAAAAAATCTCCGGCAACTTACTTTGACCTTGCTTCATAGTAAAAACAAAAGATATCGACTGTCAAAGTTATCCAAGAATACGAAAACATGATTGTCACCATGCGCCCGTGCCACATGAGGTCAAACACCGCGGTGCTACTCGGCGAGGGCGATCAGTGCGCGGGGAGATCGGTAACTAGGCAACGGCGCCCCGGGGCGGGGCGGGCGGGCGGATCGGCGATGCCGATGCCGGCGCGCGCGCGCGTCGTTCGTTTCAAAGTTCAAAGGCACCGCGCTACTACCTACGTACGCTTTGTTGTGCTGCCACGTTCTTTAGCAACTCAACTTCAAACTGCATTTGCTTTGAAATTGATTGTCATAAGTTGCAAATTTTTCCTTCATACTTGTTCGGGCTTAGGACCGACAAAATTCAGAAGTGTTAAAACTAATTAAAATGGCAAGCAAACGTATGGAAATCAATCAAGCTGCTTTGGAACGGGATACCAAAAGCACGCAATTGCAGAAAAACATGTAAGTAGGTAACTAAAATGGAGAACCTGTGTGATTTTCCTAATCAAAGTACTTTGAGGTCAGGTAGGTACTTGCCGAGATAAAGGCGCTGACTAGGTAGGTACCTAAGTACTCTATCCGCTATTTTATTTTGCGATGAAGATGGGATTTGAACCCACTACCTCTACGTGCTATTACGCGGTCGCTTAGGTACTATCGTACTACCTACTCTCTCCGTTATCAAAGCGAAAGCGTTTCCGTAACATCTTTTGCGGTGAAGTTGGAATTCGAACCCAGGACACCTGCGAGCTAAAATGAATAGGTACCTAACTGTATGAGATGTCTTATTTACAATAACAATTTAGGAGTAGGTATTTGTTAGAGACATAAGTAATTTTAAGTTGTTGTTTTATAAAAAGTACCTAGGTAGGTTAAATTTTTTAGCTTTGGCTAACAAGCAAACAAACGGTATTATTGAAAATGTACTTAGTATTAGAAAAAAACGACCCGTCTTACTTACAAGTACAACTAGCTCCGATGGGATTCGAACCCATGACCTTTCACTGTCCGGGCGACTGCTCTAACCACTGAGATACGGAGTCGTTGACGACGATAACGAAGTTGTGAAATGGGTCGTTTTTTAATACTGCATTTTCAATAATAAAAATTGCACTGTGAATGCAAAAAAGTTACGGTTGTTTACAAATTTATTTTTACCGTGTTAAAAAAATTATTTAGGTGAAAGCAAAGCGGGCGCTGCGTGCTCCTGTTAGTCACAGTAATCACAGCTGTACTTCTGTACTCTGGCGTATTTAAAAAATTTGAATCAACTTATGTACAAATTAATTAAAATAAAAAGCAAAATAGCCCTGCGGCGCCTACCTCAAAGTTTGGTTGAGTAATCCGTTTAGTTCGCACTGCACTATCAATGAGCGTCAAATGCACAGATCACAAATCAAAGAATTGAAAACTTAACACTAAGAGTACTTTAAGAGTTGCTCGAAATGCAGTCCGTTTCGCTCTAGGCAGAGTCTTGCACGTTTAACTGCATTTCGCCGCACTCGTGACAAAACTGCACTATCACTCCGAACTTTGTCAAATGCACTTCTGATACGCGCCATCAGCACATCACGGCTTTCGATTTCGTTCTCATAAACTAGCCGTTTGATCTCACCCCACAAGTAAAAGTCACATGGCGTCAAGTCCGGTGATCTGGCAGGCCATGGTACCGGCCCAGCACGGCCGATCCATCGGTCGCCATACGTGGCGTTAAGGTATTGGCGCACTTGCTGGGCGTAGTGCGGTGGCGCACCATCCTGCTGGAAATAAAAGTCCTGCAAGTACGCTAGTGGCACGTCCTCCAGGAATTCGGAAATGACTCCTTGAAGCATTTCCAGGTAGGTACCACCAGTCAGATGACCTTCGATGAAGTACGGCCCTAGAATCTTATCGCCGAGAATGCCGGCCCACACGTTCACACTGAACCGTGCTTGGTGATGGTGTTCGCGTATCGCGTGCGGGTTGCTGTACGACCACCAGTGCTCATTGTGAGAGTTGTACATTCCAACTCTCGTAAACATCGACTCATCAGTCCACAAAATGTTTTTGTCGTCATTTTGTATCAGCCAGGTGCAAAAGTCGCGGCGATTTTGGGCGTCGGCTTCATTTAACTGCTGAACCTTCTGAAACTTGTAGGGATGCATCCCAGCAGAGTGCACCAAGTGCCAGACCGACGTGTGGGTGATGTTAAACCGTCGCGCTGCGTCTCGTGTACTGGCGCGCGGATGTCGCTCAAAAAAGTCGAAGATCGCGTCCTCCAATTCGACGAGCAGACGCGGTGCACCGCCTCCGTGAGCATGGCCGGGCGATGTAAACTGGCCATGGTCCAGAAGACGCTGATTCACATGCAAAATCGTTCGCTGGTTAGGAACGGCCGGGTGGGGAAGGCCTTGAGCGATGAGTCGGGGCACACTTTCCGCCTCGTACATCCTCCTGGCCTCATTGAGGTTCTCCCCACTGAGGATGTACACTCTCACCATTTCATAAAATTCGCGATGCGAGAACCGTTGCATTTTGCCGCGTTTGCGCTGCGCAGGTGAAACGATTACGCGTGACGTATCGCTCGGCGGGGTTGCGCAGGCGACTGACTGCGGCTCGGCGTCGGCGGGCGGGCGGGCACTGGGCTGGGCGGGCGGCGGGGCGGTGGGGTGCGCTTGCGACGCGGGGCGGGCGGGGATCAGATGGTTTTGAAAGAATTGGAATGAACTGAGATGACCTCGGCCCGCCCCGATACCCGCACTCGCCCCGCTAGTACCCTACGCGCTTGGTAGGCATAGAGTTGTGTTATTTAGGATATTTGTAGTCAAAAATATCAAAAAAAAAGTTGCTCATTTTTTATTTTTTATATGATCTATTACAGATTCTGATTCATAGAAAAAAATCTCTGTACTACTTTTTTTTGCGCCCTGTATATACCTACCTATTATTCTATGACAAAATTAGTATATAATTAGTTTCCGCGTGTGACTTTATTGACGCTATTTTGAAGAACAAACTATTCAGCCCGAACAAAAACCTAACGTTTACTTACATGGATGACCACATTATCCCCCATATCTCCGAAGATTGTCATCGGATCTCTATGAAACTTATATGGGACCAAATCGAAAGTGTCCCCAATCGAACAAAAAAACAACTATAAAAATCGGAGCACTAACGCCAGAGTAATCGGTATACATACATCAAACAAAAAAAAATATACGCGTTGAATTGAGTACATCCCTCCTTTTTTTGAAAGTCGGTAATTATTGACTGGCTAAAATCACTGTCATATGACGAAGTTGAAAATTTATTTTAAATTGTTTGTTAAATAGTTCTAATAAGTTTGTAGGTATTGTTTAAAATTGTTTAGTAATGTTTAGGCTGAAGTAATAAAATAAAAAGTAAATGTGGAAGGTTCTAGTACCTATAACAGGTTTGACCTAGTTTAGGTACTAGTAGAGTTTTTTGATGCAACATTTTATTTTACTTTGTGTTTAGAAACTTAAATGTAACAAAATGTATCACCATTGTACCGTCACTGTTTTTGAGAAATAAAGAATTTTATTTTATATTTTATTATAATCAAACGGGAATTTCTTGACGTGTTCTTACCGTTGGTATTACTTAATTTATGAAATACATACGCGGCGTTATCTCGCAGGAATGGGATATTTTTCCGAGATAAACCTATGTCACTCTCCAGCTCTCAAACTATCCCCATACCAAAAATCACGTCGATCCGTTGCTCCGTTCTGACGACGAAAGTACCTATGACGAAAGTATGTTAAGTCAACAAACACACTTTCATATTTTTCATGTAGGTACCTATCAAAAGTATGATATTAGCTTGGATAATTATTGGACCTTTAAGTTTGAGTAGGTAGTAGTTCTTTCTCTCTCCATCTGCAACTGATTTTGAGAACTCTATGCTTCGATCAACAACTAAGTGTTATTGTTGATCGAATAGTCTATGATTCTAAGGTTGTTTGTAGTACAAGTCTTGAGCGTAGGTTCTAGCAGGAGCAAATGTTTATTGGAAATTCAAATATTCTTATTTTCTTTCTTACGTTTTTTAAAAAAGCTCCGGTAAAAGCTCTGTTTCATTTGTGAAAACAAAAGTCTCCGTCACAACTTTTAAAAAATTTAAATGTATCCCATGCTTTTATACAAATTCTCTTGTTCTTGTTGATAAAAAGCTTCATCTACATCTACTACAGTAGTAAGTACAGCCAAACAAGCTCCTCGATAATCTGAAAGAAGTCAATTGTATATTTTAGCTTTTTGGAAAACATTTTATCGGTATAAGGGTCATGCGTATGCATACATTTTCACAAATAATAGACTTGAATAACTCGTTTCTTAATTTAATTACCTAACAAAAAGATGCTGGACATGCTGCTCTTAATTTGCTACATCATGAATTTTACTTTTAGTTTCCCTAAACAGTTTATAATTAGGTTTATGGTGATTCTTATCGAAAGCCTTCAACTTACTTTTAGGGATGATTTATGTTACACCGGGATGAGCTCGGGTGCCTTGGTGCGGACGGGCCTCTTATTTGAAACGTGACATACTCACATACTACAATTTTGTATGAAGCAGTTCATATTACACCGTACATGAACGGTGCTTCGCTTCAAGGTCCCTTCAGCACCACAGGCAGATAGACGAGATAAAAAAATTAAGCGACCTAATTTACCTGTTTTATTGTTATCATCTCTAAACTATAATTTTTAATTGCTTTGTATTCTGTATTAATTTGTGCAACTTTATTTATGTGTCTTGTCTGTCTTTACTGATTACCAAGCCCCTAGCTTAATACCTTACAAACTTATATTCCCTTTAAAAATTGATAAGATTATGAAGTATAAGGGTTGGTATATCATTCGGCATTCCCCATGATTTTATGTTTTGCTATTTTAAACGTCAATGCAATCCAATTGGTTTGTTCAGAGATAACCACGTGCAAATAATCCTATAAATATTTCAATCTTTGGTACAGTATGGATTCTTTTAAACTGGCATTCGAAATCTTTCTCATCTCCTATTTATTTAGCATCGTTTTCATTGGGATTATTAAAGTTCTCCTGAAAGCTTAAGCTCCTTGAGATTCGCACTCGATTAAATCCATAAATACGACCGTTCTCCGTCTGCTACCATTTCAACCCTGAAAATATATTGGTGTGTTACACAATAGCGGCCGCCCGCGGTTTCACCCGCGTGGTTCCCGTTCCCGTTGGAATATCGGGATAAAAAGTATCATATGTTTTAATCCAGGCTATCTACTATCTGTGTGCCAAATTTCAACCAAATCCGTAAGTAGTTTTTGCGTGAAAGAGTAACAAACATCCATACATCCATTCATACTCACAAATTTTCGCATTTATAATATTAGTAGAATATTGTTTGTACGTATACTGTCATCTGTAAGTAAGACCTGTGCCCCAAAAATAGCTGATGCTGATAACAGAGACAGATTGGGCCCAAACAAATATGCTACATGTGTTACAAAATGTAATGGAACTAAAGAAAAAACCGAAAATACTTATACTACTTTCGATAGGTTAGTAATCAGACATCCTCAGCAAGGGATCGACCTATTATTAGTAACTTAGAGAATTTGTTTCCACGCCAAAATAATAGGGGTTAAAGAATGAAACTGCCGTTTTTTTCTTTTGTACATATAACTTAAGAACTTTTATGATATTAGAAATACATAATTTCTTTAATATTGCGTTACATTAAGACCGTATCGAGCAGCTTTTGATAATTTAATAGCCACGATATTTGATTATTTACATAGAAAAAACTTATCTCGAAAGTTACGACTATTTTTGTTTCCAGAATTTCGTACTTTATTAGTTGTAACTAAGTAAAAATAATTTTTTTGCTCTTAACGAATACTTATGTCATTTAGTAGTTAAAATGTCCATAAACACGTGTGTAAAATTTTGTAAAGTTACATAATATTAGTCGTTGAATAAATTACAAAAATTAGTAGGGGAAAGAAAATGTACAAAAATCTCCATACAAAACGGCAATTTGATACTTTAACCCCTAATAGTAATGATTGCCAAGTAAGTAGCAATATAGTGCAGCAAGCTTTTCTGTTCCGGTGATTATCTTTGGAACTGAAACAGTTTTCATACGACAGTCCATTTTGACAGCTAATTTGGTATTTTGTTATTGCAAGTGGCTCCTCTGTCACGGCTGTCACCGGAACAGGAAAGCTTGTGGCACTGTAATTCATGTTGACGTCTAAGGCTTTGAACAGGCAGGAAACAATAAATGACGTTTAGAATACGCGAAAGAAATAATGCTTCTGTGAAAGAATATATTTTTGCTTTCAACCAAGAATTACTTGCATCACGTAATAATTATTAATTTAACCATTGTGAAAAAAGAAATATAATATGTAGCTTACTTCCGCAAAAAACACAACAGGATGCACCGCCCGCCCGCCCGCGAAAAGTTTAGCAAGACAGCAATACACCTTGCACCTTCACCGATTAGACTTCTCAACACATCGAGACTCTGCACGTGTTTCGCCCCAATCCGGGCCATCCTCATTAGATAGTTCGATCGAAAACCAACACCGAATCGTACATTTCTTACTCAGTTCTTACTACTACTACTTACTACTTACAATACTAATTACTTTCTACTACTTTCTTTTTTCTACGTTTATTTCTTTTTTCACAATATGGTTAGGGTTTTCCGCCAAGTGACGCCTGATTCAATCAAATACTTATTAATTTAACATCGCTTTTACTACTGTATGGAAGTACTTAGAGTTATAATAAATGAAGGAGCAAAGCAACTATTCAAGTACTTTACTTACTCTCTCAGGGTTCCGTGCTAGGTCTTCTTGTGTTTGAGTAAAATAAAATAAATTTTATTTTGTTTGGAGTTGGAACAAAACTACGTTTTATGGATGGATGGATGTACGCACTGGCGAGATTCTACGGTTTATTAAGTGTTTGTAATTTTAAGTCCCTCAAAGGCATGTATTGTGTGACATTTAATTTCTCGGACATGAGTAAATAAAAAAGAAATGGTTGATTGAAATAAAACCTACGTTTAATAAATTAGCACACACACGCACTATCGAAAATCTGCGGTCAATAATGCTATTGTAATGTTAGGTCCCTCATCATCATCATCATTTCAGCCGTACGACGCCCACTGCTGGGCATAGGCCTCCCTCAAGGATCTCTACAACGATCGGTCTTGCGCTGCCCGCATCCAGCGGCTTCCCGCGACCTTGACCAGATCGTCGGTCCACCTTGTAGGGGGCCTGCCCACGGAACGTCGTCCGGTTCGCGGTCGCCATTCGAGAACCTTTCCGCCCCAACGGCCATCGGTTCTCCGCTTTATGTGTCCCGCCCACTGCCACTTCAACTGAGCAATCCTTTGAGCGATGTAGGTCGTTTTAGTTCTCCTGCGGATCTCATCATTTCTGATTCGATCGAACAGGGAAATATTAGCTCCCTCACAGCCATGCAATGTATGAACATGCTATTGAAATAAGCATATATCCTAATGTCAATAGTATAGAGGTATCTGGTGTTATCTTTTAACTTCGTATAGACTCTAAACAAAGATGATTAGAAGATACCACCAGCTTCGGATCCTTTAAATTTATTAAACAGTCTCACTCAACCAAAACCTTGCACTCAAGATGCGTTAGGTTCGTCGGAAAATCCAATAAAACCGTAAAACAATGTAAAAAGACACAAACTTAAATGTGGTTTTAATATCTTCTTATTCCTTTGGCATACCTAATCGATTCACGATTGGTCCTTCGATTGTAATCATCGCCTCCAGACATAGTTGTCTAATTGTGATGATTTGAACCAACCGCCTCTGTGTGTGATCTAGTGGTTCATTCATACCACCGAATTCAGACCCAGAGGTCCCGGGTTCGATTCCACGTGGGGATACATATTGTATTCGGTTTGGTTGGTGGTAGGGCTTGTTCTTACTCCGCCTGGCTAGCTACCACCATCTTATCTAAGTCTGACGCCATAACAATGATGCATCTTATCTAAGTCTGACGCCATAACAATGATCTTTTCAGCATTATTGTGTTCCGGCAGTTAGAGATAAGATAGCCAGTTCCTCAGTGATTGAGGATTCTAGGAGTAGTGCGCTTCCACCTTCAGCCTTATCACCACTTACCACTTATCATCACATCAGGTGTGATGAAGGCTAAGTGCTACCCCGTTGTGGATAAAAAAATAAATTTGAATCATCTTGACTCTTGAGGCGGGTCAATTGGCCAATGATCGTGGAATTGTTTTGCTGAATCCCCATTCCCCATTTCCACATTCGTTCGTTGGCATTACTGTAATAGGGCGCACGCATGCGTGACGACGCTCCTGTCTCAGTGTTACGTCGCACCGTGCGCGCGCAGACGTATGCCGCCTTGAAAGCACGCAAGCGCTGTGCCGTGCCGCGTTATATAAAATTTCACCTGCGCGACATTTTAGAAAGAAAAGTTAATTTTGCAAGTGCATTTTCCACAAGTTCTGTTAATATAATCTGTGTCAGTGTTATAAGTAGAATCGGTAAGGTGCTAATGGTATAGTTTCCGCGATGTAAATCATTTTGCGATTTCACTTTCGGAACCTAATCACGTGAAGTGTCAAATTATTTTTTCAGTATGTTCTCACAAATACGTCTTTGAACCCTCTAACCCTTTTAATAGTTAGGTACTTGCAGTGTTCGTGTTAGTTTTGGAAACATGTTTTTTATGGAGCCTATTACGTCAATTTGCTACTTTAGTATTCTGAACACTTATTGTTGATCGAAGTCTGAACATGAAAAAATCTATTTATTCTGAACATGAAAAATTCATATACCTAGGTCATGTTGTTTTTCTTATACTTACCTAGTTTTTTGGAAATAACTATGTTTCAGATTGTTGTTTAGGCGATATATGATAATATATTTGTCACCTTGTACTATTTAGTTTCTGTGATATTTGTTTAGCATTCGATTTGTCTATTTTAACTTCCTTTCTTTCTAGCCTTTTAGTAAGTTATATTTTTTATGAAGACACTGAATTTATGCTTGGAATTTTCGCTCTCTTACACTTGCAATATTAATGGAGCTGGTTACGAGGGTGCGTGATCAATTGGAATTTAAATTGTTTCAACGTAAACGTAAACTATTACCACATATGTTTCGGGTTTCTGCAATATTTGAGGCTGTAGCTGTAAATTGAGCGATGATGATGATGATATATCTAGCTAGCTAGTCTCATAGTTTTTGTTTTTGCTATGATTATCTCCGTGTATTTGTGTTATTAGTGGAACGTTACGTTCTCTTAGTACTTTTTAATATTACTCACCCGAAAAATAGATGGCTAATTTTCACACTTAGTCAGAGTACAGTACAGACTCAGAGTCAGCAGAGCCAGAGTAGTCGGAGAGAAATAGTCACATACATTTGCAGAATCTTTTATGTCATCTAGATCTAGCTCACTGTGAAAAATATACAAAGCATTACGCTTTCAAAATATTATTATATACAATCTTTCGTCAATTGTATTGTCAGTACGTTGTAAGTACATTCGATCTTCACATAACGGTTGTTCTAGCAAGTAAAAAATTTGATGTTAATTCGTTGGCCAGGCAAGTAGCACGAACTACTGTTCGAGAATACTAATTTGTGTGTATTAATACGAAACAGGTGGAATTTTTCGTCTCTCGATAGAGGCATGCAGCTCGAGGGCGATAAAAGTTAGCGCGTTATGTCTGCGATTGAGGCGGTAAACCAAATTTCGCGATGGTCGCTCCCGGGATGGGTGACCAACAGTAAGAACACTAACAGGAGCTTAAGATAATGATGGATTAAAATCCGCAAGAGGTAGACACACCTTACAAAGTAATAATATGATGTTTAATGATATTAAATTAATTGATTTCCACAAATATAACTTGTTGTGCATTAAATGGAAGCTGTGATGGAAGTTATTTTATCAATCGCGAATTCGCGAAGTCAAAATTCAAAATAATCAATAATTCAATGGCACTTAAAAAATCTTGTACATCCTTGTGGATAACGTCAATCTGACATCAGCAATGCTTTAATTAAAGTTCTAGTCAAATTGAAGAGACCGTGTCAGATAACTCTGCGTGCGTCTGATGCATTTTTGGCGCTAGTTGCAATACACTTTTTTGTTCCAAGATTATGGTAAAAGATTAGTATTCGATTTTGACCGCGCGCAGACATGACTGACTTGCACTCTATTTGCTTATCTACATGCCAATTAACTTTAGTTGACAAGATACTTTTTTTTTATAAATTTGCTCTCGTGTGTTTCTAGCATAATTTGTTAACGTACCGATTTGTGTCCAATATTCAGAGGCAGCATAATAATATGGTGGTAAGCTCAGAACATAAGTAAATAAGTTTTTAGTAAAAAATTCATTTTTATGACAAACTTTTTTGCTGACTGTACTTTAATATTGTATTGTCATCTGAACCAAACCTGTATACAAAATTTCAGTTCCATCGGATACTGGGAAGTGGGTCAAATTAAGCTTGCAAGATTTGTCCCCCAGTAACTAACTAACATACTAACTACCATGGCAAGTTAATAAAAAGCTTGTAAAAATAACTCTTACTAACTACTTTCTTACAAGTAGGATGTGGGCGGGAACACCGTTTGCTCAATACGATCCAGATCCTGAATTTTCTCTCAGTTCTTGTCAATATGTTCATTTTGATTATCAAGGAATATTGCGTGTTCTATGGTTTTCTGATTGTCAAAAACATTACAGTTAGTTTCGAAATGCCTGTATGGGATATTTATGTAAAATACGAATGGTCTTCTAAGCTGAAAATTATTTATTACTTACTTAATTATTAGCCTATCTAGTTATTTCCCTCTATATCGGTCAGGGGATCTACACTGTCCAATATACAATGACATGATTTTTGAAATATCTACGAAACAGGGACCGTATTCTGAAACGCTAATCCGAAACTTTGGTTAGCCCCGCCCCCGCCCCTTTCACTCGATTCTGTCATGACTGGAGAGTGAGAGGGACGGGTATAACGAATTTTCGGGTTTTGCTTTTCAGACTAGGCCCTCTGGTTCCCAATTTGCGTCGCACCGACAAGCTATTGTTTCGTAAATCCATACATTTAAATAATTGATAAGATTGCGTAAATTGTACTAATACCTAAGTAATTTGCTTACAATGGAGGTGGCGACTTACCACATTAAATACGTGGGCCTCTATCGTTATCCCGAATCCTGGGTCAATGTGGAGTATGTATGCATGTGAGGTTTTAATTTAAACAGCCAAAAAGTTTTTAGTAAAAATTTCATTTTTATGACAAACTTTTTGCTGACTGTACTTTAATATTGTCATCATCATCATCATCATGTCAACCGACGCCCACTGCTGGGCATAGGCCTCCCCCAAGGATCTCCACAATAACGATTTAACCGCCTCTGTGGTCTAGTGGTTCATACCACCGATTTCAGACCAAGAGGTCCCGGGCTCGATTCCCAGTGGGGGTACATATTGTATTCGGTTTGGTTGGTGGTAGGACTTGTTCTTAGTCCGCCTGGCTAGCTACCACCATCTTATCTAAGTCTGACGCCATAACAATTATGTTTCCAGCATTATTGTGTTCCGGCAGTTAAGAGATAAGATAGCCAGTTCCTCAGTGATTGAGGATTCCGGGAGTAGTACGCTTCCACTTTCAGCCTTATCACCACTTATCATCAGGTGTGATGAAGGCTAAGTGCTACCCCGTTGTGGATAAAAAAAAAGAAAAAAAAGGTCCTGCGCTGCCCGCATCCAGCGGCTTCCCATGACCTTGAATAATTAATATTGTATTGTCATACAAACCAAACCTGTATACAAAATTTCAGCTCCATCGGACACTGGGAAGTGGGTCAAATTAAGCTTGTAAGATTTGTCCCTCACTAACTAACAAACTAACTAACTAACATCGCAAATTAATAAAAAGCTTGTAAAAACTTGTAGTATGAATACTGTTCAATTCGTAAAATTTTATTACTATTACCTACTATTAGATAGGTACTTGCACAAAATTGAAAAACGAAATCCTAAAACCAATTTTGAGTAGTAAGTACTTAGTTAATTTTAAATAATACCTCATCAAATCTAATGACAGCAAAAAAAACAGAAATGAAAATAATTGAAAGACGAAAGTAGGTGACTAATCTACTTAGGTACCTACTGAAAATATCAGAAATAAGTTTAATATCTGTGAATGAGCTGTAAAAAATCGAAAGACATTTGACCTTTTCCCTGAATTTGTATACAAAATGGCACTAACATTAAGTGTTGTTGACCTTACTGATAAAACAGAAGAAGATCGGCTCTTTTTTGCATAGCGATATCAATGAGACAGTGTAGTGTGCATTGCATGAATAGAGCTCGTGATCCTTGCAACTCTGTGATCCATTGTGTGATCGCACGATCACGCCACTCTCCGTGTCAGAGTTCAATTATTAGCTTACACTAGTAGGCATGTTAATGTACATCATCAAACTGTGTGTTGACCACGTGATACATATGTTAGTTATGTCAACAATAAAAGAATTGATAAGATCTTTTGACAGACTTTTTTTCATTACAAACAATTTTTCGTTGCATAACGTTTGTTTAAGACAGAAGCAGATTATTACTGAGGAAGATAACAAAATAATTTACTAAAGGAAAACATTTCTTATCAGTGGATTCAATCTACCTAGAGATCAGTCACTTTATTTAGTCTAAAAAGGCGAAATCGGCTTACTTTTTAAGTTAATTGCCACTCCTCTCTTGTTGAATCCCCTATTCTATGACCAAAGCATCGTCTCTTATTTTTTGACCCTCTTCTAATTTTTTCTCGTCAATAGAAAATATTTAAGCGTTTGGCGCCCAAAAATTGAAGGGGTCGAGTGCCTCATTTCTTCTCTTGTTAAATCCTCTATTCTATGAACAAACCATCATCTCTTATTTTTAAACCTCTTCAAGATTTTCTCGTCAATAGAAAATATTAAAGGGTTTGGAGCCCAAAAAGGGTTGAGTGCCGCATTTTTTAAATTTGTTAAAATCATTTCCGGCGTCCCACTCCCAGACACGAAAAGACTAAAGACAGACAAACTGCATAAAAACTAAATCTTATAAATAGACGTTCACCGTGTATTTGCGACGTGCCAACATTCTCAGTTCTCAGTGATTCTGTATTTATGTATTTAGATTCGATCAACAATTCATTTTTGACGTATTATTGAAAGATTCTTACCCATTTTCTCCGTTTAAAAAAGAGTTTTAGTTTGTGAGACGTTTTCTACTGGTTTTGTTGCTACAAGGTATTCAGGCTACAAGTGCCTTACATTCGCAATTCCTACCATCGGTGTCATCAATTTGATCTTTGTTCCGTTCATCAGTTTATCATTTACCAATTAGGTCGTATTAATTATTTATATTATCGTTTATGATGTTGATATCATTGGCGTGTGAGCCTGTGTTATCTATCACGCGGAGACTTGTGTTGCGTTTGTCGAGGGTCAAACAGTAAACAGATGGAGGGTGAGTGACGTTGACGTATCGTATCATTAGCTAGCTTCAGTGCGCGTTCGTCTCTCGTTGGAGGCAGACGCGTTTTCGGCTCCAAAGTGCGATCGTAAAAATAAATCGCGATAAAAATTTCCAGTTGTAACGCGACGCGACTTTCTCGGTTCGTGAAAAATTTAAAACGTTCAAAATTACCTCGTTAAGTGATCATTGGAATTGGACTGTTGGTGATGTAGTAAAGACTGGCAATTCTACGGGAATGGAAACTATACAGAGCATGTGGATGGTGGTGGAGAATGTGAGGGTTGCCAATGGTGCTGCCGAACTGGCCATCTTCACCGCTATCATCTACTGGTTCTTTACATCAAGGTTGGTGGATATTGTTCTTATCAACGTGCAAATAGCTTTTTTTATAAAAATAATAAAAGAAACAGGCGAGTGCCATTAAAAAAATAAAAAATAACAGGCTCATAATGTTAGTAAAAGTGTGTCTTATCCTATGTTAATGTATTATTATTGTTTATAACTCGTTTAACGTTGTTTACTTTGTCTGTTTGTTAGCTCAAAAACTTAGCTTTAATGAGGATGTATTTTTATTTGAAGTTCAAAGATACAACTTACCTTTACAACGTGAATAGTTTTCGTCAGAGTTTTTTTTTCAAGGTTTTTTTAAGTATCTTAGTTTTTTTGGTTGTCATGTTGTCTTGTACGTATTGGAAAGATGACGCAAGTTTTTGAAAGGTTACTATTAAAGAAAAAGGGATAAGTCCACCTTTGCCTTATAGATTTTAAGACTGTAAATGTAAATGATGTTACTTGTGCAATAAAGAATATAATAAAAAACAAAAAATATTATCGATCGATGGTTTGGTAGGGCAGTTTTTAAATTAATCTTCAATCAATCTAATTATAATTCGATTTCACTTTAACTCTAAGCACTAGAAAGGAAGAGAGCATGCTTTTAAAACTGTGGCATAGAGCATTGTTTATCAAACTTTTATCCAACCATTGCCTTAATGTTTTATATTATTTATTTCATCCATAAATCCTTAAGAAAAGCGAATTCATTAAATTTTGACTAATTATCTTTTGTAGTCCAACATTATAGCTTTAAAAAAAAAAAAACTATGTACCATATCTCATTTCTTTTGTTGTAAAACATTTAGATTTTTGGATCGCTTTTTCAATGATTGTACCTAAATGCAATGGTTTGAAAATATTTTTGGCTGGTATCTGGTGTCCTTTGCAATGACTGGATATGGTAATTTAATTGCAAAAAGGCTTGCTACATATTATTTACTAGTAGAACCTACGGGTGTTTAACTGGAAGATGTCGTAGCGTAGGTCATCATATCATTAAAATGCATTTACGGCATTCATCTTTTGCCTTTAAAAGTTGATGTCATTAAGTGATCAACTATTTCGCTAGGCAGATGCAACTTTCAACGAAGTTATAAGTACACCTTGTATTGGTAAAGAAAATAAATAAAAATCGAACTGAAAAGTAAATCAATTTTTAAAGTCGGTTAAAAATTAATAAGCTCTCATTGCAGTCGAGAAGGACTATACCGTGCTGTAGAATACTTAAATTTAAAAGATTCGCCCGACTGCAATGAGAGCTTGTTTTTTAACCGACTTCAAAAAATGAAAAAGAGGAGGTTAAGTATCTGTTCGTCGCGTTTTTTTTATATGTATGTACACCGATTACTCGAAGACGCCTGAACCGATTGAAATGATTCAAAGATAACATCAGGTTTTTTCCATTCCATCAAGTTGGTCCCATTTTCTGAAATTTTGAAATCGGTTCAGTAGTTTTCAGGAAGTCTTAAAAATACTGTCGTTTTCGTTACCACTTTATGTGAATTTATTACGTATCTTTAGGCATAACTCCTTTGTTTATAAACCGATTTAGATGATTCTTATTTTGTTGAAAAGGGGATACCTTAAGCTATTTTAACCGACTTCAAAAAAGAGGTTCTCAGTTTGATCACCTATGATACCTATTTACCAGAATACACGTAAGTTGCCTGCATGATTCACTAAAAAGAATGAAATAAGTAAAAATTATTTTAATTTTTAGTTTTTTGCATTCACAATGCAATTTTCATTACAGAAAAATGGAAAATGAAGTATTTAGAAAAAATCGACCCGTCTCACAACGTTGTGAGACGGGTCGATTTTTTCTAAATACTTCATTTTCCATTTTTCTGTAAGTAAAAATTGTTTAAAAAAATATTACTTTTTAGTTCGATTATGGTAGTCGTGATGTTTTAATTATTCAGTTATTAATTTTTATTTTATACCTTTTAATGATTATGTATACAAACTATATATTTTTGAAATGTAATCGTTTAGCCGTTTCATTTCATACTCATTGCTATAATTTTAGAAAAAAGAAATCATTTTTTTATGGTGCCACTTGTCCGCCATTTTGAATACTTATTTAAAACAATTATAGAATAAAAACATGATTATTAAAAAAACAAAAAACCCGACTGCAAAAAAACTACCCACTAGTCATGTGCGCCGATGCCGAAATCTTCGGCGGCGGCGTGGAGGTAAAAATTGGTCGGCGGCGGCGTAAATGGCGGCGTAAACGGCGTCATAAATGGTAGCCTGCCCCCTTATTCACGAACCGTCGGAAACACTCCCGTCAGCGGAATGTATGCCCTGTCTCTGTCACTCACTAAAGAATAGACAAAGACAAAGCACAGAATTCGAATCCAATTCCGTTTCCGACGGTTCGTGAATCAGGGGGCTGAATAACTCAATAGAACATGGTTTAAGAAATAAGATAATCTTTTATAAATTTTTATTACATGAAGTGTAATAAAAATTTATAGAAGATACGAAAATGACAATCAAATCATCATCAGCCACCCACTGCTGGGCATAGGCCTCCGCCAAGGATCTCCACAACGATCGGTCATGCTTGGCCCGCATCCAGCGGCTTCCCGGGACCTTTACTAGATCATCTGTCCATCTTGTAGTGTAGGGGGCCTGCCCACGGAACGTCGTCGTTCAGTACGTGTTCGCCATTCGAGAACCTTTCCGCCCCAACGGCCAACGGTTCTCCGCGCTATGTGTCCCTCCCAATGCTACTTCAGCTGAGCAATCCTTCGAGGGATGTCGGTTGTTTTAGTTCTGGGGATCTCATCATTTCTGATTCGATCGCGCAGGGAAATACCAAGCATCGCTCTCGCCATTGCTTGCTGCGTGACCCCGAGCCTTCTTATAAGACCCATAGTAAAAGACCACGTCTCACTTCCATATGTCATAACTGGCAACACACACTGTTCAAAGACCTTAGTCGTGAGATGAGGAATTTTGGACGCGAATATATGCCGAAGCTTCCCGAACGCTGCCCATTCCAGCTGGATTCGACGAGAGATCTCTTTCTCAAAGTTGGACTTACCTAACTGAACTGTCTGTCCCAGGTAAACATAGTGGTGGAAATGTTCTCAATATTAACTGGAGGGGGGTGCAAAATGGGCATTGGACATGATTTTCGTCTTATCCATGTTCCTCCTAAGACCCACTCTTTGGGAAGCATTACTGAGATCTTCGAGCATTGAGTTCAGGCCTTTCAAGGTCACAGCCATAAGAACTAGGTACATCATCGGCAAATCGCAGTTCATTATTTTCCGACGACATCTTGACACTAACTCAATACGGAATCCGGCCAGGAGGCACTGGTTTGCTAAGCACCGAGCGGTCGAATATCGCTTGCCATTCGCGCCGTTTACGCCGATTTTTCTAACCGGTCAGCGGCGTCGAGTACAGATCGGCGGCGGCGGTCATCGGCGCGGCGCGGCGCACACGTCTACTACCCACTAAAAAGGGAAAAACAAGCTTTTTAATTTACCATTGCAGTCAGGGGACTGTTCGGTCTTGAAAAACATAACCCTCCTTCTGTCGCAGTCGGGTAAATATAGCCAGTGTTACTCGGGGTGACATAACGTTTATGATACCTCATATATTAAAATCAGTTAAGGCATTCAAAAGTTATGGTGGAATAAAGAAACTCACATTCATACATACACACACACATACATTAACCCTAAACACAAAACGACTCCTTTTTTGTGCAGTTGTTTAAAAAAATGGGTCAGAGATACATAAAGGTGAAAAATAGCTAGAGCTATTTTAGTGCTTTAGCACTAAAGTGTAAGAGCACTATCTTAAATTTTATTAAAAGATAGCTTTTTTATAATTAGCCTTACAAATAAGTTGATTCTTTCCTTCATTCTTTGCAGGAAAGAATCAACGTTTTTTATCAAATGTGTATATTACAAATTAAAATGCGTTTCGGTTATTATCACGATGCAAATGCGGTTTTTTTTATTATTAAGTGAGGCCTTTTCAAGGGTTTCCTGCCATACCATGATCATTACTCTTGCAAAGGTAAAAATCGGGAAACAAAAACAAGAAAACTCGGATTAAAAAAGTAAAGATAAAAAGAGAAAAAAATTAAAAAAACGGGTTTAATTGAGTAGGTACCTACCTCCTTTTTTTTGAAGTCGGACAAAAAAGTCAAAACAAGTCTTTTATAGAATTTCGTATAAAATTAATTAAAAATATGCCAAAATTAACATTATTTTTATTATTATACCTCTACCTGTGCCAATCATTACAGACGTGGACAAGTATTTTTTTAAGGTTTCGTGATTTTATTTTGCCCTTGTCATCATGAATGATGAATTGTTTGTTTTTATTTCTTAAAATTTAAATACGTAAATGAATAAGTACGTAAAATAACAAAGTTTAAATACTTCAATAATTAGTTTTTAGACTTACTGGTTAAAAGCTCTTGACTTGTTTCGTGTCGGTTGTAGGATTTGCGAACTAATGGCGTTATTTTTTTTACGTTCCTAGTGTTGTCATAATAATTTTGACTTTGACTTGGTAATTTTGTAACTGTAGGTATTGGGTACTAACACTTGGGCATACCTACCTCGCACAACGATTTTAAAAATATACTAAGAAAAAAAACGCGTTTTTAAAAATTGCTCTGTGGAGTGGGTATGCCTTAAAATAATGATCAAACAAAAGCAGGGCTGATCACTTTCAATCGTTGCTCACAAACCCTTTCAACAAATCAATGTCATTCCCGGTTAACAAGGTTGGTTATTTATTGATCAATCAACAATTCACTTTTCTCTACTCTAGCTTTCATTTTCTAAACTGGTCCAATAGCTTTTGTACCCGTTTTCTGTCTATGGTCTGTCGTAGTTGTGTACTTGTCTGTGTCTATTGTGGTCACAAATCACAATAAAGGCTTCAGAGACTATTTAGATTTAGATAAAGTTAATCACTTTTAAATAGAGTAAATGATTAGTTTATTTCGACTCTAGGATAGAACTTTAAGATGTATGTCAAAGTAATCAGCTTTTTGTTTTGTTTTATATGTTGGACATGGTTTCTAATTGTTACTTTTGATAATTATTGTAAAATCGATTGTCTGAGAAAACCGAAATTCACAAACGGCAAAACTTTGAAAATTATCATTTTCTGGGTTGCTATTTTGTCGAAGGTGCGTCAGGTTGGCTTGGAACTTTATGTCGTTGATATTCGTACTTTTGGCTGATTCTCAATTATCTTGATTCTAAAAGGATTTTGAAAGACAATGAAGTGTTAAGATTCGTGTTATCAGCCAGAAAGAAACTAGTTGATGCATAATACGGTCACATATTAAGGATATAGCATAGGTAAAAAAAATATCGTCGATGGCCGTTGCTTACACAAGCGAGGGGGGGGTGCTGGGATCGGTAAGACTCCGGCCGCGGCACTCTCGTAGACTGAGAAATACATGTAGACGCGGCATGCAGCGCGCATTCTATTTACATCTAAAATATCACCTATGTGCGCTTTTACTAAGGAAATTATATTATGTAGAATACAAGAAGAATTATTAATGAATATTTATTGTAAACGTCGGTTTGTAGGAAGAGTAGATCTTAGATATTATTCGTATGTAGTAAAAAAAGCTTCTTTTAATAAAGATAGTCACTTCAAACGATTCTTCAAAATGCAGAACACAGCAGCAGCTATTTATATTTATTTTCTATCTCTAAATCATTTCGATAATATATCCATTATCGAAATGATCTTCGCAGGCAAAACTACAACATTTGCTACAAATTACACTGAAAAAAATAAATAATGTATACTGCTCTAACCAGTAGGTACATTTTCAGATTTATTCCAATCAAATTAATAAAACTTATAATTTATTATGAAAAAATATAAATAACTCATACTAGCCCATCATCTAATACTTTTTTACTCAATCAAAATAATCAATATTTAAATAAGTATACCGTTTATATAAAATCACGCTATCAATCTATAATATAAATCAATATATAAAAAAACACTTAAATAAAAATATTGTTTAAGTACAAAAAAATAAAATAAAATACATATTATTCCAATACCAAAAATGATAATATCAAATAATACAATAACTTGTGTCATTGAAAATTGGAAGCAACGATCACATACACCCAGATACAAGAAAATATCTAAAAGTTAGTTTTCGACATTTACCCGTCCGAGAATCGAACCCGGGACCTCAGAGATAGTGGCACCTAGAAAACCGGTGCGTACACCAATCGGCCACGGAGATCGTCGAATTTGTTTAAACAAAATGTAGCGCAACTGAAATAATTGATACTTTGTTTACTAATGTAAACTTGCCACGTAAGGTTATAAATCAGCCACTTTAAAAAAACCTTTTTTCATTAATCATTTTAAAATATCTTTATTTTTCATTGTCACTATTTTCGCCATGTACGCATCATATCCCTTGTGCTCCAAAAATGGGTAAAAAACGTAAAAACTTGCCTAACGTCAGGTTCTTTTTTCTGTTTAAATATTATGCGATATGCTGAAATATTTGTACTAATTAAAAATTAATACCGAAGCGACAGCAACACAACTATATGTTAAAATTTTGTGCAAAGGCAGCTCTACTTAATTCTGTGGAACTTTATTAAAACTAGCTACGCTTTTCCCCAAAAACGAACTTCTTGTTTTTTCAAGTCGAATCCTTGGAACGGCAATCTTATTTTTATTTCTTGTTTTGAATTGATGTATATTGCTACGTTTTACAAATGTATTGAGATACGTCTTCACATATACCATATTCTCATATATTATTATGTATTGTCCTGCAACAGTTAATATGTTGATTTCTTTTAAAGAATCTCTTGGCCGAAGTTTGTATATGGCGCGAATAGCTCTTTTCTAAAGCACAAAAATACTTTCGATGTTAGCTGCTGAACCCCAAAGTAATAGGCCGTAGGACAATACACTCTGAAAATACCTAAAATAGATTAACCTTGCCGTTTCAATATCGGTTAAGACCCTTATTTCTTTAACAGCAAATGCCGCAGAACTGAGTCTACCGGCCAAGGCTTCAATATGAGGGTCCCATTGAAGGCGATAATCTAATGTTATATCTAAAAATTGAGTACTGTTAATTAATTCTACTACATTGTCATCCAATTTTATGTGAATATCAACCTGTCTTACATTTGGCAGGGTTTTTTTTTCACATTTTGTTTTTTTTTGAGTTTAATTATTATTATTATTCCCTTTATTACATTTTAAATACTTACAAAATTATATTTCTAAACATTAAATTTTTACAATGAATAACACTAAAAAATATAACATTTAAAAATACAAAAATGCAGTTCCCCAACGGCAGCAAGATCAGGGTCCCGGCTACCGATGGTTAAGGATCCAGAGACAGGAACCTTCTCACTATACGGGCCGTGTCCAGAAGTACTGCCTTCTGCATCTGACTCCCGATCCATCCACCTAACGCGAGCCTCTTAAGGTGTTTATCGAGGCTCTTGGCTATCAGCCCATGGGCAGATATGACTATCGGAACAACAATTGCTGAATCAATGTCCCACATGTCAACAATCTCGTGAGCTAAATCAAGATATTTGTTTTCTTTATCTTTTTCAGCTTTCACAAGGTTGTCGTCATGGGGAACAGTAACATCAACAATTATTGCGCGGCGTTCGTGTCGATCTATCAATACAATATCAGGCTTATTAGCTACAATAGTCCTGTCTGTAATGATAGATCGATCCCAATACAATGTGGCATGGCTATTTTCAAGGACCTGTTCTGGTGCATACCTGTAGTACGGCACCTCGGATGCCACAAGACTATGTTTTAGAGCAAGTTGTTGGTGTATTATCCTGGCCACTTGGTTATGTCTATGCAAATACTCGCCGTTTGCGAGACGAGAACAACCGGAGATTATATGCCTAAGGGATTCACCCGGACGATGGCACGCTCGGCAAATATCCACTGTGCCATCCCTTAGGATATACTTTCGGTAGTTATTCGTCATCACAACCTCATCCATAATTGCACAGACAAAACCTTCGGTTTCACCAAAAAGATCACCGAAACGGAGCCAGGATACTGAGGCTAATAAATCTACGTCGGGCCCATGGAGAGCCCGGTAGAATCTGCCATGTAACTCCTTGCTTTGCCACACAGTGCTGCGGTCGGACGTACTAAGTACTACAGGTTTGCGCCAGTTTTCTTTTGCTAAAAATAGAGGAGTCAGTCCATTGTCAACAGCAACTACATCTCTATGAGACCCCATATCGACTTGGAGAAAATACTCCCTAAGATTGCATATCTCGCGGTTATGCAATGTCTTAGCATTTAAGAAGCCACGACCACCGCACTTCCGCGGGATATACAATCTCATGGTCGATGAACGTGGGTGATGCATGCGGTGTGCTGTTAGCAATGTACGAACTTTTCTATCCAGGGCATCCAGTTCAGTTTGAGTCCATTTAAGTATGCCAAAGGAATACATCAGTACCGGCATGACCCATCCATTGTATGCGCGAACCTTGTTTCCGCCAGACAAAAGACTTTTAAGTACTTTTGAAAGGCGCCCCAAGAAACGCTCACGCAACGACTGTTTCATGTCAGCATCGTTGATGCCTAATGCCTGTGACATACCTAAATATTTATAGGTTTCGTTTACGGAGAGAGATCTAAGATGAATAGAATCCGAGAGTTGATTACCCGTAGATTCCATTATCTGACCACGCTTTACATGCATGACTGCACATTTGTCCACACCAAATTCCATTTTAATGGCATTACTGAAAGCTTCAGTAACCTTCAGTAACGCTATCAAATGAGAACTGCTATGGGCAAATAGTTTCAGGTCATCCATGTACAGCAGGTGTGATATTACTTGACCATTTCTCCGTAAACGATAGCCTAACCCTGAACTCTCGAGAAGTGTACTCAGAGGGTTCAAGGCCAGACAGAACCACAATGGACTCAAACCGTCACCCTGGAAGATACCTCGCTCTATTTTTATAGGATCGCCCTGACCTAGAATCCGTCGAGATCCTGGATAGAAAAGGACCGTTCTCCATTTTCGCATGCACGATATCAAGAAAGTGCGTAGAGTTGTATTTATTTTATACAACTCCAGCACCCCTATGAGCCACGAATGCGGCACGGAATCATAGGCCTTCTTATAATCTATCCAGGAAGTCGATAGGTTCTTCCGGTTTCGACGAACCTGTTGGTTAATAGCCATGTCAATGAGGAGTAGCTCCTTAGTACCACGGGCCCCATTCCTACATCCATTTTGAGAGGCGAACATAATAGAATTTTGATCAATGTGTTTATTAATCTTCGACCTCAAAATGGACGTAAGAATTTTATAAATTGTTGGCAGACAGGTGATAGGTCTATAGTTTTTGGGGTCCGCAGTACTACCAGATTTATGGAGCAGATGGGTTATGCCTGTTGTCATAAATTCTGGAAGCGACTGAGATAATAAAGCACATTGAAATTGAGATGCTAAGCAAACGTGCGAGCTAGGTAACCATTTATACCAGAAATTGTGCAGTCCGTCCGGGCCTGGAGATTTCCAGTTGGGTAAGGAGCGAACTGCACAAACTACGTCTTGGTAGTCAATGGTTACTTCATTCATATCAGGTATAAGCTCACACGAACGCTCAACATCCTCCATCCACGCGCCTTCAGAGTGAGTGACAGGCACGGACCAGATGTTGTGCCAAAAAGAAATCATGGCATCATCATCCGGCCGATGCATATCAGTATCACTCCGATCCGATCGCTCCCAGGATGCATAAACACGTCGTTGATCTCTCTCGAACATGCGGTTCTGTGTAAAGCGATCGACTCGCACCCTATATCTTCGAATACGATTAGCCCATGCACAAATTTTCTGCTTCAGGAAGTCGATGCGCTCTGTGACGCATGAAATATAATTTTGAGGACTAATACCAGTTCCCAAGAATGCACGTTTCACAAAGCGCATGACCCTAGGGCGCATGTTGCCCTCCCTAAAGCAGCTGAGCTTACCGATGAGTACCCTAGCCTCACTGATACGACGCTCAATCCTACACTGCCAGGCTGGTACAGCCAGGCGAGGGCGTGTTGCTGTGTCAGTATTTGGAAATTTGACATGAGCAACACGACAAGCTGTAATAGCCGCACAGTACAGGATCGAATGAGTATCAGCCAGGTCTTCACTACTATCAAAGTAATTTGGTAGTAGCAAATCTAAAGCACACATCAGCGCCCTATTTTTTTTGTGCATGGGAAAACGCGGAAGCCGAGGTCTAAGGTGAACCGAAGTCGATCGAAATTCCCGAACCACATCTTCAAGAGTACTCCTCAATATATCATTGTATTGGGGACTTACAGTAGTAACCAATCATCTCCACCATCACTATCAGCAACGCCAGCTTGCAATGTGGCCGCGGCAGAAGCTTGAGTTGCCGCCTGCGATACAGTAGTAATGATACGGTTACGTTGTACCTCTGTACGGAGCCGATCAAGTACAGAGTCATCCAACAAGTGACCCCGTTGAATGGCTCGCACCTGATCCGACAGTCGTTGAGCCGAAACGTTGATTGATGGTTCAAGAGCCTGAAACAGAGAAAGCATCCGAACACGATACGCAGTAAGATTAGTTCCTGCCTCTGTTGCCTCAAAATATGCGCGCATGACATTTTCGTTAATGGATAATGTCCATCGCATGCGCTGCACTCCACCGGGAGCGGGGGCCCTGACCGGAGCCGATTGCCCCAGAAGCCCCAAGCTCTTCGGTGGCCGGCCCCTCCTCCGGCGTACAGGTGGTGGCGACGACGGCGGAGAGAAGTACTCGTCACTATCGCTCGACGCAACTGCAGATGTCAGCTGGACACACGGCACTGATATAGTTGCCGACAACTGCGAGGCGGAGCGAGGTGACGAGTCCGGAGGTCTTGAGCGTGCTGCTCTGCTTCTCGTCAACATATTTTATTTCTTCATCCTTTTCCATTAACTAATTTTGATTGTTTTGGTACTATGGTGATGACATTCAAATGTCATATGAGTATTCATTGTGAATTTTTGAGCAGAATTTCTATATTTCAGGTATTTCTTTTTGGTATTGTAATATGGTATGGTTAATGGTAATATTGAGTAATTATGGTCTTGCAGTCTAAATGAAATATTGTAACTCTGAATAAAATATTATTTGTTAAAATGGAGAAAGAATGTCCTGTCACGTTGACGACATTATTATTATTATTATAATTTTATTTCGGAATTATCCATAGTTGTTAGTAACATAGGTACTTAATTCTAGTGTTAGTATACATTCAAAATTACACAAAAGTACAAAAATATCACACCTAGGAAGTCGCCGCTGCCGTGTGTAGGTGTATCCAACGCTTCAGCATCGGCGAGTTCCAGCGTTCGGTTAACGCGCGCACGATACTGTTCGGGCTGGCGCGCACGCGCGATAGTAGCGACCCGCTTCGCTTGCGCATTATTGCGTAGAAGCAATCTGTATGCGCTTGAGCAAACATTGTGGATGCACTACATCCACAATATAGTGGATACTTGTACGTGTACGTGGTACCATCAATTAATCTATCATTTATTAATGATAAATTAATTGATGGTACCACGGCAAAAAGAAATTGCCACAGTACCATCAATGGTACTGTCTAATGGTACCATGGTAAAAGAATGGATTATTGCTATGAAACCAATGCGCAACTTTCGATAAAGTACTATTTACTTCGTCAGAACTATTATTACCTCTGTCAACTTTAAAGACTAGAGGAAGTGTCATCAGCAAATAGCACTGTCTTGCATAAATTCTTTGCTTAAAAAGGAAGGTCATTTATATAAATTAAAAACAGCAAAAGGGACCAGTATTGACCCCTGGGGTACGCCCATATTGATAGGGGCTCCAGTAGACTCAGTTTTGTTGATAACTACTTTCTGTGTTCTTTCACATAGATATGATTGCATAAGGCTAACCGATTTATCATAGACACCATAATGTTTTAATTTCCTTAAAAGCGTTTGGTGATTAACACAATCGAAAGCTTTGGAGAGGTCACAATAAATACCAACTACATCGCGCTTGCTCTCCCAAGCATCAAAATATATGTTTTTAAATATAATATCATAGGATGACATACCAAGACCAGTATGAATTAGATCCCATCTCACAGGACACCATCGATTTTGGGAATGAATTGCTAGAAGCCATATCCGAAACAACGAGAGAAAAGTGGAACAAGCTAATCGAAGGCGTAGAAGGCATGGTGTTTTATAAGGAAACTAAATAATGATCCTAAAATCGCTGATCGTCATTCCAATGTGACCACAAACCAGATCGCTCACCACTTACTCCAAAATGGGAAAGCTTCCACGAAAAGTCTCCAGAAGAAATTTACACGAGACCCTGGTAAAGAGGTTAACCACTTGGACGAGGCTTTTACAGAAACAGAGCTCGAGTTTGCCCTTGATAAGCTCAAAGAAGGTAAAGCCGCTGGCTTTGACAACATCACGGTCGAGCAGCTGAAACGGTTTGGTTTCGTACTACTTATACAAAACTGTCATTTCTTGCATGGCAGTTTCCAAAGGATATGTAATCTAATCACTGACGTTTTAGCCACCTACTTTTAATAAATCACATTTGTGGCAGAGAGTGTATATAAAACTTCTTCGAGATTATTTATTTTTATGAGTTTTTATTTTTTTATTTTTTTTATTTAAAATTACAAAAGTTACACAAACATTACAGGTATAACCTAATTCGATTGTGCACTTATCAATTTAATTGAGACACTTTATAATAAGTCAATCTAGTAAGCTCACTCAGCGGACACGAAAACAGATCTACTTTCTCAGACACTGTATAAAGCACACGCAGCGCGCGTACGAGCGGCGCCTGGTGCAATAGGTTAGTGCGAGCAAGTTTATTATCTTTGATATAATATGTTAGTCAGTTTAAAGTTAGCCCGCCATTTGTTTATACTTTGTGCAATGAAATTTAAATAATGAAATAAATATTCCTCCTTCGGAAGTACTTGTACCTATGCAATATTTCATTAGAGTATCAAAAATTTTACTCCGACTATGCAAGTCTCCTTACAGAACTCCGCAAACTTATCTGACGCGGTGGTTAAATTTGAGAGTTTAAACTGTCAATACAGCTGACAGACCTTTCATTCTTTTTATTGCTACTGGCGCCTCAACCATCGGTTTTAGATATTGTTGTGGGAATTTCGAATCTCGAATTTCAAAACCGCGAGAGCAAGAGCATGTCTTGCAAGAAATTGTATGCATGCTCTAATTTTGTACTAGGTATTGAATTATAATGGAAAAGAGAATTAGTAATAAAAAACAGCGAGTTGCACTCCGGGAGTGCCGGCAGAAGTGAAAACTTGAATATAAACGTTGTGCATTTTTGATATTCTTAAATTTTTAACCAGTTGATTTTTAGAAAATATACTTATAATAATGAACTAGATGCGTTGATAAAGGGCTCCGTAGACTTTTTCACAAAAAAATGGAGTTTGGACAAAAAAAAAGAAAATAATACGGACTGGATTTGAACCGAGGTCTTCTGTTCTGCCGCCGCGCGCCGCCTGTTTTGTCTAACCGAGGTGCCAGAGCTATCAGACCATCGGGAAATATGGCGAAATTTACCTTCGTATTCTAATGACATTGTAACAGTTTTTCGATCAGGCCCCCAAGTACGTCTTACGGTCACGTGATCCTGGGACCGTACTCTGAAACGCAAATCCGAAACTTCGGTTAGCCCCGCCCCTATCACTCGATTCCGTTATGACTCGAGAGTGAGAGGGACAGGGCTAACCGAAGTTTCGGATTAGCGTTTCAGAGTAGGCCCTCTGACGCGAGTTAAACAGCTTTTACCCATCACAATAAATAGTGCACAACGCCGCTAAAGAAGTTGTCACTTCAAGAATGTTTTAAACCTGAAATTTTCACAAAATGGTGCGGTTTATGTTCCTCACTCAAAGGTAAGAAGCTGGACTTTTCACAGTCTCATAAAATTGGTGTAATGGTAATATTAGATCAACTAGGTATATGAAAAAAACAAACGTCGGTTTTATTTGAAGAATTGCTTTTTAGTGCATTATGTCTCTGTAAAAAACTTTTTCAACAAGTGAATTTCTTATTTCTAGATGCAATTTTTTACACCTACCTATCTTAAGTTTCTCACATTTCCAATTTTGTGAGGAACCTAAAACGAACATAAATTTAATATACAGTAGTAGAAGTTAAAAACTTAGACTAATTATGTACCTACCTACAACACAACAAAATATAGGTACTCAAATAGTACAACTTTTATGGGCTCTTAAGTATCTTAGGCAATATTACTTATCCGTCACTTTTATTTCAAACTATTAATGTTTGCTTTAGGTAATGAGTAAAATTATTACTTGTCCTAGGTTACATAGGTCTATGGTTATGCAATAAATGGCAAAGCACTCATCTATACCCAATCCTGAAGCGCTAGTTCAATATTTCCTAGCAAAATAAGCATCATTGAAAAAAATTATGATCCTGGTTTGAGTTTTTTTTTTCAATTTTGGCGCAATCGGAGCGATACAGTCTCCACGTCCAAACGCCGCCAATGCCAGGCGGAGACTGAAGAATTATGCTGCGAAACGGTGTACGATGCATTTTGGGATACTAGTTCTTGAATATAAATATTACAAAAAAAATTTTTAGTAACTTCCCTAGATATGACTAAGAACTACTTACACAAAAAAAATTAGCTTGATTACTCAAATAGTTTAAGACGGAAAAAAGGGGTCTTGAAAATAATTTTTTTAGTACATTGTATTTATTTTATTCAAATAAAATTTAGTAACTTCCCTTCATAAAGAAAAGATCTATCACATATAATATTTTGGAAGACCTAGCAATGATACTTTGTCAGGAAATTTAATTTAAAAACATTGAAAATTCTGAGTTTGATCGCCGGAATGCCCTTAATGTCAAGTGATTTAGAAAAACAATGATCACACAACATCGCCGACATTGGTTTGATTTTGATTGCGAGATAAGGAGTTTCTTTCGTGAATAATTTTGTAAGAAAACATAGAGATTGGTGCTTTTTAGTGCCACGAGCAGGAACAAAGCGGTGACATTTAAATAATGTACCTTCACTTCTATTTAATGATTATTTATGTTTAATTATCACTGTTTTTAATTGAAAGTCTACTTGTAAATTTTAACACCAGTTTTATTAATAATTAGAAAAAGCAACCTCTAACCTCCAAACTATCAGACAAGACCACAAAACATAGAGTCACTTTTTTAAAACTTTATAGCATTGGCACTTAACTAAACAACTTCACTTACTTATACATTTTTGTCAAATTCCAGCTGCCGATTTCATATTTTGAATACTATTAGAGTAGGTTTCTATCTTTGGATAATTTGCCGCATTTTAACTGATATGAATCTACATAGAGACTATAAATATGTTACTTGCCACAATGATTATTCACTCTATCATATTAATTGGATTCATAGTTATCTTACAAAATAAACACCCTTTTTAATGATATCTTATCAGTGATGGATTGTGGGGTTAAAAATGTCTTATTGTCTTGTACGATTCAAAGTCCTTCGGAAACGATATTTCAATTACGGCATTACCATTAAAATTATTTTCTGATTGTCACTCTACTTTATTTTTCTATAACATTGTCATCATTATCAACCGCTTCAATATCTCCACTGCTGGGCACAGGCATTTACACGCGCTTACCACTGTGCCACTGACTTTCCTTGCTAGAATTCCCTGCTTGAAAAATAAAATTTGTGTAAAAGTACTGACAGCTGACGTTACAAACAAACGCAAGAAACAAACAATAACCTAAATATAATGAACTCAAATGAAGCACTAGGCATAAGCTAGCATGATTTGAATGGTCTTTTACTAAGCAAGGTCCTCCAAGGAGTTCTCGTAAATCGTCAAGTATTATTATTTATATATTACTAGCTGACCCAGCGCGACTTCGTTCCCGTGCCCCTACCCCCTACTCCACCCTACCCTACCCGTACTCTACCCCTACCCTTCCCTACCCTACCCCTACGCTACCCCTACCCTACCCTACCCCTACTCCTAACCTACCCCTACCCAACCCTACCTCTACCCCCACCCTACCCCTACCCTACCCTACTCCTACCCTACCCCTATCCTACCCCTCTATCCTTCCTTGGACTTCCACAAACATTTCAAGACCAAAATTAGCCAAATCGGTCCAGCCGTTCACGCGTGATGTCGTGACCAAGGGAAATAGGGATTCATTTTATATATATAGATTATTATTTGATCAACGATCCCAAAACGGAGTCATCACTAACCAATATCGATACATATAAACCTGTAATTTGTGCACACGTTTCGACCCTTGCGTCTTGTTAGAGCGCCAACTAATAGCTCGACTCATAATATTTCCGATAACACCTGTTCACACTTCACACGTGACATAAAATACTTATTAATGACGCTAAACATATTCACTGTTAATCGGGTGAAGAATTCTTTTGTTTAATTTTCACGTGTTTCTTCGCGTGGTGACAGAGTAGTGGTCGAAAAGGTTAAAATTTAACCTTTTGGTTTGGGTAACCTGGCTGCATTTAATGCAGCCAGACATCCGTCAGACATTAAAAAACCAAGATGCAGATGAAACTTTTCTTAAGTCATAAAACTGGAGAAGTACGTACTATTGGTATTTGGTGAAATCATCTCATTATTTACTCCACTCCCTGACTCTAATTTTCTTTAGTACACTTATCCACATATTTTGTACTTCCTCTCTGTTTACCAAAAGTTTATCCTAATAACTGTACTACTAAAATGGCTTTTACTTATGGCATTTACTCTTTGCAAATGGAATGAAAGAAATTATAACACTAATACAAATAGTAATGTGACGACTTTAAGACCTAACTATGGACATTCATGTAAAAATTGTTTTATTTAAATTCCAAGGAATTATACGCGAATCTCATAGTGATTGATTACGGGATACCAGTTAAACTTCCTCTAAAAATCGGCCTTTCCTTGAGACAGGGTTCAACCATTCTGGACTAACTCCGTTGTTGCACAGCAATATATTTTGTTAAATGTAACACTATTTAATTTTAGTCGTTTTATCAAACAAAGTTTTATCAACAGACGCTAATCCTAGTATCATAGTTACCGAACTTTATCATCGAATTTATTTGAAGTATTTATATAAACAACTTGTTTCACTACGCACTGTTTACTTGAACAATCATTGACTTTTGACGATCATTGTTAATTTGTGTGTTTGTTTTCTATTACATTATGAAAGGCTCATTTAATTTCCATAATTACATTGAAGTCGGACACTTGACCGGTTTGTCTTAGAAAAAAGAACTGTTTTTCCACACTTCTTATTTATTTATTTTTCCACAACGTTGTAAACGTAAACGGCCTCAAACACTTGGCTAGGTTGGGTTCTGTTAAAACAGCGCGCCCCGCAGCCGCGCTGTTTTAACCAGTTGCATAAAAAAAAAATCACTTAGACATAATAAATATGTACTTACTTATGAATCGTCCACATTTTCATACCGCGCATTCAATACTTTTTTAACTGACAAGAAGAACAGGCACAATAAACTTGCATAAAACAGCAGACCACCGCTGCAACTAGTTGGTTTCGAAATTCGACTCCACTTTATGTCTCGAGTTATTGAATTTTAATATCTGTTATTTTAATTTTTACTTTTTTGCATTCACAATGCAATTTTTATAATGGAAAATGAAGTATTTTAGAAAAAATCGACCCGTCCCACAACTCCCATCGGAGCTAGTTGTTGTGAGACGGGTCGATTTTTTCTAAAATACTTCATTTTCCATTTTTCCATTTTAATATCTGTTGGAAAATAAACTTTTTGGTGTGTCACGTCACGACACGATTCCATTAAATACCTATGGACCTTTATCTATCCAATGACTTCTGCCCCAGCATTGAGGTGAAGATAATAAAATGACTGGTGAAGTGGTGTTGAATCATCGTCATAACATAGTTTTGTTAGCCTTTATATTTTATTTATTATTAAATTATGCAATCGAAAGATGCTGTATCTTTCGATTGCATAATTTAATAATAAATATAACTCGTGTTTTAAATTACTTACACGTGATGAATACATAATTATATTATTAAAATCAAGTTTAAGTAATTCATTCACAAGCACAATAGGATATAAAATCATCTCTTTCTATCTAGGTACCTAGATATTAATAGAATTTATCACACAAAACAGTAACTGATGTGATGATGATGATGATTGTGAAATGTCACAAAAAGGTTTAGTTTTTTCGTTCCTTTCTTTGTTTTTGATGTAAGTGTTTTTGAAAGTTACTTGTAGTCCATGGAAATCGTACATTTTGCCTTGCGTTAAATGAGGTAGTACTGATTTTTTTGTATGTTAGTAGTGATGGGATAGTAATGACAAATCCAAGTTTTCCACCTCGAAAGCCCTCCGGATCATTGTTAAATATTTAAAAATCCAATAAATTTTCGTTTTTTTTTCAGTTTTTGACAATTTTTACCACCAAGGACCTGTGTTACGGCAAAAGTTACTATGCACGCTTTAAAGTAGACTAAATTTGCAATAAAAAGAGAATAATTTGGTTCTTGTAAGTGAAATAGTTTTTAAGATGGGGCTATTTAAAAGTTTGCAAAAATTCAAAAAAAAGGAAGTATTACAGTTTTTTTAGTTTTCGACATTTTGACCCATATTAGTGGGTTTATGGCAAAAGATAAATTATTAGTTATTAAAGTCCATTAAATTTCCAACAAAATGAGACCAATTAGTAATATCAACTTACACTTGATAGTTCCTGAGACAGCTGTTCAAAGTTATTGAGGTAAGTAAACAATTATGTAATAGAAGGGTTTGCAAAATGAAGTACGCCCTAAAGGAAGGAGGATCTGGGAGGTGGTGGGATCAATTATGTACATTGTATGTATAATTTTGATGGACCAGGCACGTCCTCTGAATCCACAGCACACTTTTTGGGGGCAGCTTGCTGAGGTATAATTTCTTCATCGAACTGCTCAGGACGGTCAAAATCGACCTTTGATGGTGGGTTATCAATCAATGGTTCATCAATGTCATCACACATCAGGTCTGGCATGTTCTCGCATGATTGGCCAATGCAGTAGCTGCAAACACCGGAACATTTGAGTTCTGCTTTCCTGCAATTACATCTGCTGGTACAACCTTACATCTTTGGTATGCTTTCAAGGTGATTAAGGTTTGCGTGTCATTAACAAGGTAGAACGGGAACGTCTCCCAGATCCTTCTTCCTTTAGGGCTTACTACCTTTTGCAAAGCCTTCTATTACATAATTTTTACTTACCTACCTCAATAACTTTGAACAGCTGTGTCAGGAACTATCAAGTGTAAGTTGATATTACTAATTGGTCTCATTTTGTTGGAAATTTAATGGTCTTTAATAACTAATAATTTATCTTTTGCAATAAACCCACTACTATGGGTTAAAATGTCGAAAACTAAAAAAACTGTAATACTACCTTTTTTGAATTTTTGCCAATTTTTGAATAGCCCCATCTTAAAAACTATTTGACTTACAAGAACCAAATTATTCTCTTTTTATTGCAAATTTAGTCTACTTTAAAGCGTGCATAGTAACATTTGCCGTAACACAGGTCCTTGGTGGTAAAAATTGACAAAAACTGAAAAAAAACTTGAAATTTATTGGATTTTTAAATATTTAACAATGATCCGGAGGGCTTTCGAGGTGGAAAACTTGGATTTGTCATTACTATCTCATCACTACTAACATATAAAAAAATCAGAACTACCTCATTTAATGCAAGGCAACACCACTTATTTGGTACGATTTCCATGTACTATTGTGGAAATACCTATACAGAAAATCGTTGGTACATATATTTATTATGATTGATAAATGATTTAATGACCTTAGTGTCGCTATCTATGATACATTGACACAGCAGTCAAAATTATCATTATCCATAGGTCTCATTAGCTTGGAATAATAGGCCTTCCTTATCCTACCAATTTTATAAATGTGAAAGTTTAGATGTGTGGATGTTTGTTGCTAAATCACGCCAAAACGGCTGAACGGATTTGGCTGAAATTTGGGACACAGATACTTTGTAGCCTGGAGAGGAACAAACGTAACGATAACGTCGTGTAGTCCACGCGGGCGAAACTGCGGGCGGAAAGCTAGTAAACTATAAGCGACAGCCCTACGTGTTAAGGCTATTATCGCTCGCTCGGGGCTCGAGTCGGCCTACTTATTTGCTTTTACTGTGGTGTTGTGTTGTGTTAAATGTCCCAAAATATTAATTTATAAATTTCCGTTGTTGCAGCCGCATAGCCGACATGTTGGAGGTGCTCGGGGAGCGTGTCGGCAGCTGGTGCGGCGGCCGCGACAGCCCGTCCCTGCGCCAGAGCACGCGCCCGCGCCGCCGACACAACGACATATACGCCAAGCTGGATGCAGAGCATACGGTTTGTACTCATTCTTCTTCATACGATACGGGCGTTTTCCTCAACTCGACGTCTTATTGCGCCTTTTTGCGTGAGGAGGGTGTGACTACCCCAGCCAACCCAGCTCTGCCAGGAAAGCACCCAGCGCCCACACGTCGGAGACCGATTCGTGGACGCTTCCCGGCGAGCCGAGGTACCTCGCCCGGTAGGGGGTCACTCCGTCACATTCAACCAGTTCATGAGCAGCTGTCTCTTCGGCCCTCACGCAATCTCTGCATATCTGTGGCATGCGATGGCGTGGTGACCCCGAAGCGGGAACTTGCCTTCGAAAGCTAAAAGCCCCACTGCTCACTGCATCATCAATTGGGCAGCAGCTTTCGTAGTTCTTTGGCCACTTTATCTGCCCAGCTGTATCTAGTTTGGCCGACTGGCCTACCCCTACTGTTCGACCCGGGTATGCTCGCCTGACTACGCGACCGTCCGCCAACCGCACGACATGGCCTGACCACCGAAACCTAATGCGCTTTGACCTGACCAAGGGTATTTGGTTCGGCGTTCAGATCTTCCAACTGCCGTTATCTCTCTGGACCGGTCCGAATATCTAACGCGAGGTTGCGTGCTCTCTGTATTCGGAAGCATTTGTGTAGCGCATCTTAAACCACCCAGACACTATAAGGTGCTGCGCAAACGTGTGTGTGTCTTGTGTTGGACACAAAACACAAAAGTGTCTACGTTTGTATGAAATCAGTAGAAGTAACTAGACACAAAAAGTGTCTACGTCTGCGCAGGGAGGTCATTAGCAGTACTAAGTACTAAACTCTGTTCAACGAGAGTTGATAAATATTATGATACGTCTCCGAACAGCGTTACTGTCGCTTAATTATTGCAAACTGTATGGCGGCCGTCACTTATCTCTCGCTTTCGCCCGTTTAGGCGCATAATGTCCAATTCGCAAAATGTATATAATATGATAATTAGCGTTTGGTTGACATAAAAACTTACACTAGGGGTACTGGACGTTTTGCGAACTGGACATTGTGCGAATTGGGCATTATGCGAACTGGACATTATGCGAACTGGACGTTTTGCGAACGATGGACATTTTGCGAATTGGACATTATGCGCCTAAACGCTTTCGCCGTATTATTATTGACGCATTTCTTGTCAACCACGGTCCGAGCAGGCACGCGGCGGCCGTTTTGCCATTAAATTTCTTTTTAAACAAAAAGAACGGGCCGCAAATTAGTAATGTGTTATGAAACACTGAATTTATGAACTCTCGATGAACAGAGTATAGGATAAAAGTGGCGCTTGCAAAATTGAAGAAAAATGTCTAAAATGATGACTCGTAATTTGCATGCATTTATGGTAAAAAATGTAAGTACATCGAAGTTTATGTCAAACTGATGCTGAATTCTAAAAGATTGACAATTTTAAGTTTTCTAAATTATTTTAATTTCTGGAATTGAAACAACTGCGTGTTTGTTTATAGTATTTGCTATCGCGACTCTTATCCAGTTGACATTAATGGAAATTATCGGCATAGTTTATGCATGCTTTGTAATTTTCCTATTATCACAAAAGGAACATTATAATTATTGACAGGTCATGACTAATTAGGTGGCAGTCTTGAATTATGCCGTTGTAATATGATAAACATATCATTAAATAAATTTTTATTGTTTTAACTCAATACATTCGGTAATTGTTTGATATTTGATAATCAAATTCAGCCGCCGAAAGAATGCCAGTTAATTAAGCCCACTTAATCAACCAATATAGTTTAACTAGCTGTGCCCTGCAGGTTCACTTGCGTTAATTTGAAAAAAGGAAAAAACCTACTACTTACAAAGAAATATTTTTTCCTATTTTTGCAAAAAATTTCATTAATGCTCCGCTTCTGTTTGTCGTAGCGTGATGTTATTATGGAAGCGAGACGTGGTCTTTTCCTATAGGTCTCATAAGGAGGCTCAAGGTCACCCAGCGAGCAATGGAGAGAGTGATGCTTAGTATTTCCCTCCGCGATCGAATTAGTAATGATGAGATCAGCAGGAGAACTAAAACTACCGACGTCGCTCGAAGGATTGCTCATGTGGCAGTGGGCGGGACACATAGCGCGGAGAACCGATGACCGTTGGGGCGGAAAGGTTCTCGATTGGCGACCGCGTACCGACGACGTTCCGTGGGCAGGGCAGGCCCCCTACAAGGTGGATCGACGATCTGATTAAGGTCGCGGGAAGCCGCTGGATTCGGGCTGCGCAGGACCGATGGCTATGGAGATCTTTGGGGGAGGCCTATGCTCAGCAGTGGGCGTCGTACAGCTGATGATGATGAAGATGATGATGGTCATGTACATTCCTTCCAACCTTTAATTACTCAGCTGCATCTAATAATAGACAATAATGACATTGGGATAGGGTATCGATTGCAAAAACCGCTCATTAGCCGTGAGGTAACCCGAGACGTTACTGGAACGCGCGATGTAACGACATGACACAATGGACGTTTCGACACTCGAGCCGTCGTATGTACCGGTGGTGGTATTATTATATGTAGAAGGTGAATCATTGGAATGAAGGGGACGAAAAAATAGATCAAAAAATCTCTGTGAGATTTCTTTCTTTTTCTAGTATTATCTAAAAAATAGCATTGTGAATGCAAACATTTATATAAAAAACTGCACATCTGATTCCCAGTCTAGAAGCTTGGACCACTTGTTAGGGTTGGTACCAACTGAAAGATCATCGATCGAGATATTTTAGAATCAGTGAAAGTTTTATTAGTTTACTAGCGTTCCGCCCGCGACTTTGTCCCCTTGGAATTGAGATATTGACAAAAAAATCATATAGATTCTGACCCCCTTTTTTACCCCCTAAGGGGGGAATTTACAAAAATCCTCTCTTAGTGCGTCCCTATACTCCCCAAGAAACCAACTTTCAGCTTCTTGCACCTAGTAGTTTCGGCTGCGCGCTGTTTGTTAGTCTTTCAGAAACGAAGGAGTTACACCTACCTAATCACGAAATAAATGCAAATATATATAGATGGGTTGAGTTATTGTCCTTTCCTTGAACAATTCGATTACGAATAACCAAAGAACACAAGAAAGATATTGTCAGAAGTAAGTAGAACGCGTGGAAAACCTTTTTTTTTAATTCACAACGGGGTAACACTTAGCCTTCATCACACCTGATGTTAAGTGGTGATAAGGCTGAAGATGGAAGCGCACTACTCCCGGAATCCTCAATCACTGTGGACCTGGCTATCTTATCTCTAACTGCCGGAACACAATAATGCTGAAAACATCATTGTTATGGCGTCAGACTTAGATGAGATGGTGGTAGCTAGAGGCGGTCTTGGAACAAGTCTTACCACCAACCCTTTGCTCAAAACAACAAACCCTCCATACACTTTTCACTTTACTTTTAGCTCTAAACTTTATCTTTATACGTACTTAGTTGTTTTTTTTTCAAACTATAGTCATGGCAACTAGCCAGTTTTATTTTCCACGCCTAATTCAGTACAAAATGCATGGCATGTTCCTCCTAACCTATTTTTTGTTTCCTGTGGAAACATTCTCTGTACACATCGGCATCGAAAAATAAACGCTTCGGAAGCGAGACTTCCGAGACAAAAACTTACATTTTGCGTGATTTTCCTCGTCTGCCTTCTTAAAAGTCCAAACACTTATCATTTGATTGGACGATGAAGCAAGACAAACAAGCACGCCAACACGCACGCACCAACCCTTGTCACTGGTGGGGACAAATAAAAGTACTTACCTACGATTGTAAAATAATTCGTATCTATACCTTCTCAGCCACCCTGAAATAATTGCTGAATTAATATTCAGGAATAAGAATTTCATAATGCTATAGATGCATTTAAAAAAAAATGGTAACATGAAAAAGTAAACAAAAGTTAAGAAAAGTAAAAAAACCGTACCGCATGTAACCGTTTATGTTATTTCAGCTTCTAAACTACAATTTATAAAAAGTGGATCTTCCTAGGTACTTAAGTATATTATAAATGCGTAAGTTTTGATGTTTGTTACTCAATCATCTTTTCATTTTCATTTCATTTTCAATCACGGCGAAACGCCCGAACGGATCTCGATGAACTTTACTACCCTTATAGCTCTTTACCCCGGGAAAATATCTCATTTCCTCGGGAAAACATCGTTTAGTGCACGCGGGCAATGCCTCTGGCGTCAAGTTATTACTTAAGTCTAATATATAAAATTCTCGTGTCACAGTGTTAGTTGCCATACTCCTCCGAAACGTCTTGACCGATTTTGATGAAATTTTATATGTATATTCGGTAGATCAGAGAAATAGGTCGTAAACTATTTTTAACCCAAAATTCCACGGGAGCGACGCAAAGCCCCGGGGCGCAGCTACTTCACTACATAGTATAAAACAAAGTCGCTTTCTCTGTCCCTATGTCCCTTTGTATGCTTAAATCTTTGAAACTACGCAACGGATTTTGATGCGTTTTTTTTAATAGATAGAATGATTCAAGAGGAAGGTATATGTACTTTTTATCCCGATATTCCCACGGGAACGGGAACCACGCGGGTGAAACCGCGGGCGGCCGCTAGTACATTATAAAATCATGCAATAAAATCATCTAGAAGTCATCAATTTGGCACTCTTTTGCACAGACATAAATATCTTAATTACTTTTCATAGTAGCATATACTCCTTATTTCAATTCCTCTAAACTACATAATTAATTATTATACCTTTCGTTGTCAACAGACAAGGTCTACCACCCTGTACCGGATCAAGGAAGGCCCAGTGGTGCCAGCTCCTCAGCCCATCACTAGACCACCAGCTGGCCTGGCTTGTGCCAAATGTGCACCACTATCGAGGGTAAGTTGTCTACATTTAAGATGTAAAACTTGTATTATTAGTTCCAAATGTCTAGTATACGATTTCAAAGCAAAACCTTGAGTGACATTAGATAGGTTTAAGTATTTAGATACGCGATTACGATTTACGATTAACGATTACGATTTACGATTAAGTATTGGGCGTTAGCGCCCAAATACTTAAATCCTACTTAACTTTGGGAGCACAGTGTCTCAAACATCGCCCAGTTGCATTAAATGTCAAAAGTATGAAAGAGATGCTATGATGTTTAAGGCACTGCCAGCTGTGTGGACATAAACATTAGCCGCCAGAGAAGAGAGAGTGCTGGCACATGCCGGGCCGTGTGGATTGGATGCACGATAAACAATAATTTACTTACTTACTATGATGGCGAAGCCAACCAAAGAAAACCTTGGTCTCCTCTAATTTCATCCAAACACATTGGCAGCAGTCAACAATTTTATAATTTCAATACTCTATTCGCATCCATTTCTATCATTATTTTCAAGAATCTTTTTATGGCTCTTAACATCAGTTTTTGTTTCTTTTGTTTCTTCATTAACTTGCATTTGAGTCCATTCCATCGCATTAGTTGCATTTAACTTTGTCTCTGGTGGGTGACTGATGTTTCTGGCTCTGGTCCTTCAAGTTTTAGCAAACAAACTATCGGTGTTATTTAAAGAACCTGCAAGATATTCTAATAAATCAAATAATTGTTATCTAGTCATTTAAAAAAAGTTTACTTTAAAGTCACTCAAAAATTGTGTTAAACGTAAAAAGTACTGCAAATTCAATATAATACAGCTAATGAAGTCGCTTAATATTATTAATCAAATGCATTCATAATGTCTGTAATTTACCTAAATAACATTTATTTTTTAAAACATGTCGATTGAATAAAAAGCTTCTTTTAAATCGAAAAACAAAGGCAATGACAAAAGTAACATGTTAAAGATCAAATAATAGGCACAAAGGAACAAAACGAACAATAATTCGAACTTTGTACTTCATTGCGTATGTTGCATATCTTTTGTAAGTACAACGTGCGTTGTTCTAAAAAACACGAACGATAATTTCGACGTTTTTTTGTTTGATTCCAAAGTACTTATTCTATATTGCGCGTTGGCCTTCTTTTACTAAACATATGACCTTCCGCATTATCTTCATATAAATGTAGTAAGTACTATTATTAGATTAAATCCAATAAAACACACAACGATTATTAATAAAGTTAACAAAGTTGACATGAATATTATTAAATATTTGTCATAACATTTTATTGTTGTTGTATGATCTCTGTTTTAGATTTTTAAATCACAATCAAATCAAATTATCTTTATTTGTCAGAACATTATTTAAATAAACAGGTGATATGTTATTATAGATTAAGTACAAATGTTCGCCTTATACTCAAAAGCATGCAAAAAATATAAAATGTCAGTTAGTTAATGTCGATAAATCTATTTTAATTACTACTAAATATAAATGAGAAGTCACCAGTTTATTGCTAAGGCTAGCACGATATTGAAAATTTATAGCTGATAAAGAGACAATGAACCAAAATATTTTTGTTATTAGAATACATTTCTTCCTTATTTTGATGGCGCAGTTTTTTTTATTAAAACTCATTTGGTCCAGTAGTTTTGGAGCCAATTGGCTGGAACACCGGGGCAGGCAGACACACGATGACACGAGTAATCCTATGGGTTTCGTCTTTTGTATTTTATCGAAACGCTACAAACGTTATCAAATTCAATGTATTTTTCTAATTTCCTCATAGTTCGTTTCTTTGTCTTTAATTTTAATGACATCATCATTGATATCAAATTCAGCCAGTATAAATAATCTTTTGTTTATTATTCAAGGCTCGTTCACAAAGATACTTTGTCCAAGTAAAAAGTGCGTATCTTCATCTTTGTTTTACCATAGGAATTATTGTTTCGGTCAATTGCTTTGTAAATAGGAACTTTATTACGTGGATGTTTAAGTCTTTTATAGTATTTGCATGATTTGTCATCGGGTTCAGAGTACTTTAAAGCTTCAGACAATCAACATAGTTCAGGTAGTTTTTTCGACATACCATCTTTCTTTAACTATTTACCTACTTTTATCATGAAATCTAAATCGATAATATTATTATAGGTACCTCTACCTAACTCGTAAGTTGTAAAAGAATAAAATGTAAGTAATTGGTAAATAATCATGTTTTTTCGATTTATTATCTATAATGTTTTACATTTGAATCTTACATCTAAGTACTTACATTATACAAACCACTGAAGTTTTAGTTCGCTTTATATTATTTTACAGTTTTATTATTATTTATCTACTTACTTCATCTTATTAAATTATAATTACGTAATACTGCGTTTATTTTTACAAGCTTTTATTTAACTTGCAGTGTATGTATTTCCGTTCGTCAAATCTTGCAAGCTAAACTTGACCCACTTCCCAATGTCCGATTGAGCTGAAACTTTACATACAGGTTTGGTTTGGATGATAATACAATATTAAAGTACAGTCAACAAAAAAGCTTGTCATAAAAACGATGTTCTTACAAAAAACTTATTATGAATATGTGCTGATTTAAAATATTTACATATAAGTTTAATATTATTATTTACTAGTAAATTGCACATGATGGAATATGGAATGGATGGAATATAGGTAATTGAGTGGCAGGTAATTTTTTCTAGTATTTCAAAATAAGTGTTTCAAAAGGTTCATTCATATTTGATAAAGTATAATTTTTCATCGCTATTTTTCAATTATCCTCTCTAACTAGTATGCTCATTAAAGAGACTATATCGTTGGTTTTTTGGAGATTTTGGAGTACATTGAATTTTTTAATTCCGCTTGTTATTTCAACTGCGTAATATAAATTTACCGTCTGAATATTTAAGCTACAAAATATGTCATGCAGTTATTCACCTTCACAACCTGCTAGCAGTTGCATTTAAAACTCGCCTACAAACTGCTCTTTTATGGAATCCTGCTGCATCTAATTATCTTGCGCGCACCAAATTACTCGTTTGCGTTAAAAGTCACCGGATACAGTTATATCGCGGTTCAAATCGCCTGTTTCTTTTGCCATAATTACCAGTTTAAGATTACGGTTCTTCATCATTTCATCCTGTCGATCGGCTTTGAATTTTCAATATTTTCGCACTAATAAAGGCCTCTTGAATTACGTCTTTGTGGCTTTGTAGAGTTCTTGGTTGTAGTTGTGGTGCATCTCTAATCTATGAGTATGGTTTTGCCAGTGGCGTAGCTTCCCAGGGGCAAGGCGGGGCAGTGCCCCTGGGCCCTCAAGCTCAGGGGGCCCCTTGGCCACCTAACGTTAAATGACTCGTCAAACTGAACTCATGAAAAAATTCCCGACTTTAGAACATGTGAATTTTATAGGAAATTCCCCTAAACGAATTGAAAAACCCATTCCCGTATTGTCTCGGGACAACACCCCCGAAAACAGTACCTTTTCATCGACCTAAGTAACTCTTTAGCTAGCTTAAAGTTAGCTTAATTTCTTCCAAGCTAGCTACTCTACTACTACTTTACTACTACCTATGGCCGAGATTGATGTTTGATCTCTTATTTCCGAGATCTTACAACGATATTGGGGAGTAAGTACCTATTTCCATTTTAGGATATTCGTGCTTAACAAAATTGTTTTTAATTATGTTATTAATTTATTTTGAGAACAGAAACATAGTAACAAAGACCTTTCATCGTTCATAGTTCTTTCTCACCCTTAACAATTTATGTATCTACGGATATATGGAGAGTAAGTGAGAATTGTAAGTGGATACAGCATTTCTTTATCAGCGTAGGTAGCCTTGCCTTCATGACCATGAAGTATTTAAAAATAAACCAGTAAGTCTACATACAAACACAGACAAACTGTCTACAGGCAAATTTTGGTGACTACTGTGGTCTAGTGGCTAACATACCGGTTTTCATTGTGTCGCTAAGGTCGAGGTCTCGAGTTTGATCCGCAGCTGGGTCAATGCAGACAACCTAACTTTTCTACTCTGTCACGGTTCTGAATTTCAGGGTACCATTGTCGCTATTTCTGATTTCCTTATCAAGTTTCCAAATACAGGCAGAGTTAATGTTTCAATTATATTTTTAAGTGATATGAATAAGTTTATTATATCTCTCATTTTTCGTCGTTGCTTGCTGATTGATAGTAGTATTGATAATAGTACTGGGTAGCTTAGTTTACTAGGCCCAATAATTGGTTCGATATGTCGAGATGTCTTTTTATTTTACTTCTACACAAATATCTGTAAACAAAATGAAAATAATTGCATTTGTATCTTGGTATCAAATCATACTTAACAATATGATTTTTATCTGTTTCTAATCGATGATTCAAAACTGTTATCGGGATTTTTAAGGAGTTTAATTTTGCCGGCATTGAACCTACGAAGTTAGACCGCACATAGCAATTCTGTACCGTTAGTCTGACTCTAGACGCCCACTTGGTGATTTCGGTCGACGAACCTGCCTTTGGTGATACATTCTCCCAGGATATCCCTGAGATAAATACTAGTATAGTTACGCTAACTTACAATCCAAGGTAAAGAATACAAAGTCTTAAAAAATAATTTCATTATGAATGAAATCCCCTTTATTCCAAAAACGTGGTGTCGTGGTTTAAAACTGGTGCTGTCACTTTCATTTTCCAAATGAAAGACAGAATTAGCATCAGTTTTAAACCAGTAGGGCTAACATGACGGCACCAAGATAGCACGAGATAGTTTGTCGCGCGCCTTCCAACCAATCAGCAGTCACGCGCGCTATCTACGAACGATTTGATTGGTCGAAAGTAATGCGAGAAACTATCTCGTGCTATCTCGTTGTAGCATGTTAGCCCTACTGGTCTAACTTTAGTCCACGTTTTGGAATAAGGGGAATGAGTTTTATCAAATGACGTTTTGTCGTAAACATTACTTGAATGTGTAATTAAGTAAGTTAGGGACAAATTCGATGAACCATCTCTTACTTCTTTTTGTGTAGCTGGTGTCTCGCCATTCTCGAGCAGATCCTTTACTATTTGTTTATGTATTAAACTAGGGTATTACAATGCATAATCAATTACGGATAGGGACTGCAAGTGAATGGTGAGACACCAGTTACACGAAAATAAGTCAGAGGTGGTTCACCGAATTTGTCCCTGGTTGAACCTACCTATGTTTTTTTTGGAAAATCCTATTACTTATGTAAAACGTGAAAATATTCGTTTATTGAGCTCTTTTGGTATGTATGTTTGTTTGAGTTCTGACGTTGAAGATGTTTGAACAACCATGTCACTGTTTGTTCCTCTATTACTATTAATTTTAGGAGAGTTATGATTATGAGTGCTTTTGCTAATATTATTAAGTTATTGCAATTGAGTTTTTGTTTCATCAATCCAGGCTTTTCGGCTCATATGGAAGTAGCACCACTGGTTTTTTATTATTTACCCCAAAGTTTTTTATTAAACCTCAGACATTGGAGAAAATCTTATTTTCCTTATTATCTTCCCTCCTACTCTTTTCAAAGTGACTATAAATAAATAAAAGTACTTCAATTCATATGACCATTACATTAGAATAGTTAATGCATTGAAGCGTGATATGAATACACTTGAATATAAACGGTAACGCGCAATACTCAGTTCCGTAACATAATTAACTCTAATCAACTTAGTCTTTGCCTTGGTTTATATAGGATTCTTCATTATCAGTCAATAGAAGTGAGCTTCAATTATCTTGATTATCTTTACTTTATAATACCATTGAGATGTAGACGAAATTAACACTTATAAATTGTACTTCGATTGCATAATTTACGCTTATTTATTTATTATATTTAATTATGATTTAATCCTTTATTAAATACATATGGCTCCACGCGGTTTTGCCCTCGTGGTACCCGTTCTCGGGGGAATGTCGGGGATTTGTAGAGCCTTAAAGTCTCTCAGAAAGAACTTTTTTTTTACTATTTTGAAATTTTTTTACCATTACAAAGCTACATCCAGCTGCAGTAGTTTTCATGTTTATCCATACAAGCAAACAACCAATCAAGAAATCAAATCTTTTCTCTTTATTATATACTAGCGGATCCTCGCGGTTTTACCCCGTGGGAATATCGGGATAAAATATAGCCTATGTCACTCCGGAAGAATGTAGCTTTCTAATGCAGTCAAGAATTTTCTAAATCGGTCAAGTAGTTTCGGAGCTTATTCAATTCAAACAAACATACAATTAAATCTTTCCTCTTTATAATATTAGCATAGATTTCATTTTATTATTGTATTGGAAACGCTCCTTTCGACTCTTTAATAGTTAAAATAGCGCTTTATACCGAGAAGAGTTAAGTTTCTCAATTAAACTTTCCCATTTTTCGTACTATTGGCGAGTTTATAATTCGCGTTACGTTCATTCACTGGCCGTACTTGTGCTACTATTCCACTTTCGCACCAATCGAGCCATCCACCTGTAAGTTGGTACAATTGAAGAACTATCCGACCGTCACTTTAAGACGATATTCGCCTGCACAAAATCTACGAGCACGCTACTGTAAGTACTCGTGATCAGAATAGTGCTCAAGCTAATGTCGACAAATAGTGCTCTAATGTAGTTCCTCTATTGTACTAAGACTCCACTTTCAATCTAGCCGACATTGTAATTCTTAATACGTTGCAATAAAAGTCACTATCATTCTCATTTTTGCAAGATTTCGTTTTGGAAACGCGCAGAATTATGAATAGTTACACACTCAGTCCGAAGACCTAGTATTCTCTTATTCGTGGTTTTGTAATTTTATTACTGTTACCAAAATACGTAGATTTAATTTTAAAATTGAAACTTGTAATAGTCATGTTACCAAAAGTAGGTTCTAGAATTTACAAACATCGCGTGTGGTTCAGTGGTGGTAAGAACAATGTAGTAACTTTAACAATATTTAATGAGACAAAATTGTTTTGTCATAACTGATTTAGTAAGGTGAGTTTAAACTCACACATTTTACATTACATTACACATAATCAGATTGTGCTGCGACAAAAAAGTAGGGAGATAACATAATCTAAGTATAATAGAATTCAGGGTTTCAGGATATTCAGGATGCTGTTGGTATTTTCTGGTTATGTGACCAGGGCTTTATGAAAAAATAAATATATGTAGCTTTCTTCCGCAAAAAACAAAACACTTGCACCTTCACCGATTAGACGACTTTAAACGTGTTTCGCCCGACCCCGGGGCATCTTCAGGAGATGTTAACGTGCGAAATCCAGCACCGAACCAGCGTATCGGTTTTTGCTGAAGAAAGCTACATATATTTATTTTTACACAATGGTTTCCTAGGGACTTCCGCCAGGTGACGCCTGATTCAATCAAATACTGACCAAGGCTAAAGAAGAAGGGTGAAGACGTAAGAAATGAAAAAGTAAAACACAATCTTGATTTTAAGAATCTCGCAGACGGGTTATGCAAAATATACATAGCAACCCATAATGATCAATTTAAAAGTTGTAGATTAAATAATAACATCTTCAAATATACGCTTATAAAAATATCATAATTCGACGTCATCGCACCAAGTACTTTAACAGTCTCCCTAGTTACAGGATTAACATTTAATCAAAGTTAACGTGACCGAGCACATTGAATATTGTAGCCGATGGGCCACGCGGGTCAATACCGAAATTGATCACTGGACATTGAACTGGTAAAAGAGGTTAAGGTCTATGGCACCTTGTATAATTACCATTATTATTTGTTCTTTCAACAATATTATCCACAATGCTAATTTCAATGTAACGAACGACCAATCGTTGGAAATCGGAATAGATTATTAGTAGGAAGTCATGTCAATGTATTCTTCGACCCAAATGGTGATTCTACATGTCAATCTTGAAAGTAACCTCAAAGTAATGAATCAGAAGTAGCCGAGGCAAGGGTAAATCATGGTCGTTAGTCGACCAGCATTCCATCCACGTGCTGAAAACCAACCTTGGATTTGCATCGAGGATATCGTCAGTTACCATTGTTTCTTATAAGATTTTCCTTTTATTGATAAAACGTGACAGATTTGACTGTTTACATCCGTTTGATGAGATTTGAATAATTCTTTCGTATTTAAAGTTTTTCTTCCAATCTGTTGTTGTAAAAAAGTAAAAATTAAGTAGTTTTTTTTGCATAAGTTGATGATGTAATATTGGTGTAATAATGGAATGAGAATCGTGTATTTTTTTTTATTTCATCTTCTCAAGGGTGAGCCAGGGGAGGTCTAAGTAGTTTTCTCATATACTTCTTCATCTTCCAAAGTATCAACTTGCACCCCCCTAGGTCCATGCGCTGGCACCTTCCGCCCCCTCCCCCCTAACCATGGGCGACGACGCCGCCCTTGCATCTTATACTATTTCTAAAGATGTTATCAAAATATGTAAACACAGTGCATAGCTACATAGAGGTCGCATGCAACTCCTATTGACAACGGAACTCTGTCCATTCATCCGTTGTGTTGTACTTAATGAACGCTCGTTTTATGTTCCAAATTTAAACATAAAGCATGCTCCTGCGCAGCGGTGCCGGTGGCGTGACTCTGCCGACCAACCGGCGAGTCGCTCTCGGCCAGTGCGACGACCTCGCCGGGTATTGATAGAGAACTATTGAGGTGCGAATGTGTGTCGGCTGCCAGATAGTTGCGTACGCTTATGGAGTTTAGATGTTTATAAGCAAATTCTTGAGAAGTCACCGACTAACATAGAATAACCTCTTTTAATTTACGATTCGAAATTGTCTTTGTTTAATGATGATTGGAGTCATTGTAACATTTATTTGAACAGCTTTTGAAAACACAAGGTCTACACAGTAAATTGCATTTCAAGACGAAGCAAGTGAAAGTTCTTTGTCAATGTCTCACCAACTTATAAATAGCTTTATTAGTATTCAATGAATACATATCCTCTTGACACATCACATGAACGATACTTGAAGAAATATAATTGAATTGTTATATTGGTGGTGGGGTTTTTGATTGATGAATGTCATTTAATAGTTTTATAAGATATCAATCAATCAACTCCTATGTTAAATAGTGCACGTGGGAAAATGCTCTTACAATGTTGAATTGGACTCCACGTGGAGAAAACTGTATGTTATTAGATTCGGAGTACTGTACAATAGGTAAATGTAGTAGGGATATGATGCGTCATCCAGGAATTTTATTTCTGGAGCCAAATTATATTGTCACCGTGGCATTACAAAGTGATTGATAACTGTTTGTCCCGCTCCCTCTTTAAGTAGTTGGGTACCATACCATCTCTTTCTCGCTGTTATTGGTGTTGTTTTGCTCTGGTTGGAACCTTGCCCCTGACTTTCCTAATGATGTAATATCAAACGGTATTTTAGCGATACGGTAATATGAATTCGGTTTGGCAGTCACCAGCTGTTTAGACGACGATTTTTGTAGCAAATTTATGTTTTATTTTCAACCACTGTTTACGTTTTCGTCTACGAAATTATCGTAGTAGTTTATTTTTGTTTATATCTTCGTCTGGCTGCTTACGTACGGTATAGGATATTTCGATACCAGTTTTTATAACACTATTATCTTTATTGTTGATCAAACAAATTGTTCTAAAAGCGTTTATTTTGAACCGAAAATTGATTGATCAAACTAATCGTACTTCATTCGAATATTATTATTTTTGTTTTATATCGTTACTAGCTTTCCGTCCGCGGTTCCGCCCGCGTGTACTACAGGACGTTATTCCGCGGGAATGTGATATTTTTTATGATATATTTATTAGGATAAAGTAGCCTAATGTCACTCTCCAGCTCCCTAGCTATCCCCATACCAAAAATCATGTCGCTCCGTTGCTCCGTTTTGACGTGAAAGACGGACAAACTAACAAATACACTTTTACACCCTACTTACTAATACACTCAGGGGCACATCTAACCGCCCACCCTGTTATATTCATACAAAAGTGCTCATTTTAGCGTCTCATAGATAGGGAACTATTTACATCTGTGCGATAATTTTTACGTCGATGAAGAGGCAAAACGCCCAATTATCGAATCACAGTCCTAAAAATTTACAAAAAGCGCTGAAATTTCTCGAAAACGAAAAACAATAAGTCAAACTTTATCTTCCAGCTGTAGAATATAATTGGTATTTAAGGCGATAGTTTGAGTTCATGGGTAGAATGATGTTTAGAATAGAGACAGTTTAAGGCCCTGGAAAGGACGTATTTTACTTTTTACCGCGGGAAATCTCATTGTATGGAAAAATCACTGTAAGCGCGGGCTAATTTGGGGGCAGAAATTGCTATTTAAGTAAATAATTTGAGACCCTGGCAAGGATTATAATATCATATTCCAACGGGAAAATCAATAAGTAGGTATTATTTGTTTGTCCGTCTTTCACGTCCAAACGGAGTAACGGATCAATGTGATTTTTGGTACGGGGGTAGATTGGAAGCTGGATAATGACATAGTTTATCCCGGAAAATATTACATTCCATCAGGATAATGTCGTGTAGTACACGCGGGCGAAGCCGCGGGCGGAAAGCTAGTCTTCCATATAACGTTATATGGTGTGATGAGTTCGGTTTATTCTTTTTTCTTTTTCGCAAAATTGAAGACAACTTGAAAATATTTAAAAGTGTGATTCGATAATTGGGCATTTTTCCTCTTCACTGAACGTATAAATTATTGCACAGATGCAAATAGTTTCCAATCTATGAGACGCTAAAGTGTGCACGTTTGTATGAAAATAGTGGGGTGGGCGGTTAGATGTGCCCCTGAGGTAGATTCGCACGAATTTAACTCGTCATTGACACCCTCAAAAGTACACACGCGTGCGATTTGTTGCACGCGTGTTTTATAAATGTAAAGCCCCCAGTACACTATGGCCGATCATGGTCGGCGACCATGACCAATACATAGTACATTGACACTTTTGAAAGAACCTTTTTAAACTTGTTCGTTCAAAAGTGTCAATGTACGATGTATTGGTCATGGTCGCCGACCATGGTCGGCCAACCTGTACTGGGGGCTTAAAAGTTTAGATGTTTGGGTGTTTGTTACTCAATCACGCCAAAACAGTTGAACGGATTTGGCTGAAATTTGGTACACAGATACTTTACCTGGGGTCCTCTCCAGGTATGTTCCTACTAGCCTACTTATTATCCCGGAAAAATATCAAATTGCCGCGGGATAACGTCGTCGTGTAGTACAGTAGCGGGCGAAGGCGCACGGAAAGCTAGTTTATTTTTTGTTATTATGCATAAAGAATGAAAACCTACTGGACCAATTTTAAAATTCTTTCATTAGTAAGAAGCTACGTTATTACCAATTTGTACAAGCTGGTTAATATTATCAAGATATTCCCTCGAGACCGCGACCACACGGATAAAACCTAAAGATTGATTTATGTGAAGCTTTTATTGGTATTAACCGCCTTTTATTCTAACCGCCTCTGTCTGTGGTCTAGTGGTTCATACCACCGATTTTAGACCCAGAGGTCCCGGGTTCGATTCCCAGTGGGGGTAGTTTGGTTGGTGGTAGGACTTGTTCTTAGTCCGCCTGGCTAGCTTCCACCATCTTATCTAAGTCTGACGCCATAACAATGATGTTTTCAGCATTATTGTGTTCCGGCAGTTAGAGGTAAAGTCCGTTCGGTTAGATACACCCGCACGGCATTGTGGCAGAGCGACACTATCTAAGCGAATGGACTATAAGATAGCCAGTTCCTCAGTAATTGAGGATTCCGGAAGTAGTGCGCTTCCACCTTATCACCACTTATCATCAGGTGTGATGAAGGCTAAGTGCTACTTGTGGATAAAAAAAATAAAAACAAAATTAAATTTATGCGCCCATTAAATGTTTGTTTAACCTCTTTGCAGGATTCATGGCAGGACCCAAAGGGCGCGGAGACGGGCGCAGTGATCAACGTGATGAACATCGGGAAGCAGACGTTCGCGAACGGCGGCGTCGTGTCTCGATACCTTTGCGATCTGACGCAGTGTGCCAACCTGATGCACTATGATTATCAGGACGTGGTGCCTAAAGTGAGTATGATACTACCTAGCCTGTGCTACTCCTCTTGTATAAAAGACGTTCGTGAACGGCGGCGTTGTGTCTCGATACCTTTGCGATCTGACGCAGTGTGCCAACCTGATGCACTATGATTATCAGGACGTGGTGCCTAAAGTAAGTATGATACTACCTAGCCTGCAGTGCTACTCCTATTGAATAGCAGACGTTCGCGATCGGCGGCGTCGCGTCTCGATACCTTTGCGATCTGACGCAGTGTGCCAACCTGATGCACTATGATTATCAGGACGTGGTGCCTAAAGTAAGTATGATACTACCTAGCCTGTGCTACTCCTCTTGGATAAAAGACGTTCGTGAACGGCGGCGTTGTGTCTCGATACCTTTGCGATCTGACGCAGTGTGCCAACCTGATGCACTATGATTATCAGGACGTGGTGCCTAAAGTGAGTATGATACTACCTAGCCTGTGCTACTCCTCTTGTATAAAAGACGTTCGTGAACGGCGGCGTTGTGTCTCGATACCTTTGCGATCTGACGCAGTGTGCCAACCTGATGCACTATGATTATCAGGACGTGGTGCCTAAAGTAAGTATGATACTACCTAGCCTGCAGTGCTACTCCTATTGAATAGCAGACGTTCGCGATCGGCGGCGTCGCGTCTCGATACCTTTGCGATCTGACGCAGTGTGCCAACCTGATGCACTATGATTATCAGGACGCGGTGCCTAAAGTGAGTATGATACTACCTAGCCTGTGTTACTACTCTCGGATAACAGACGTTCGTGAACGGTGGCGTCGTGTCTCGATACCTTTGCGATCTGACGCAGTGTGCCAACCTGATGCACTATGATTACCAGGACGTGGTTTCAAAAGTGAGTATGATACTACCTAGCCTGTGATAATCCTCTTGGTTATGTACTTGTACTTGTATGTACTTGTATGTACTTGCGCGCTACTCTCGGCCGGCGGTGCAAATCCATAGAAATTAGGTCTGCGAAAGAGCTAGAATATATGCGATACAAAGAGATGCAACGTGTGGCCGTTCGTTATTAGCGCCGTACAAGCTGAATTCCACTTTATTGCGTTGTAGTTAGAGTTGCTATTTATTTAAATGGTTTAGCGGAGTGAAGTTTCTGTGTGCGTTACCGCCGCAAAAACTTGTGCTTTAGAGAGATGAGACCTTATCAGATAATTAGTGTGTCGTGAGGAGAAATTTGTTTACTAATAGCAAAATTTGTGTGAATTGTAGTTTTTGAGATATTTGACAAAAACAGTTTTTGCCAGGGTCACGTTTTAAACGTTACCCTGGCAAAAAAAGTTGTTTTAGCTCGGAACTAAATACATGAATAGATAGCTTTTATTGCGTTGTAAATGTTAGCAAACAGCAAAAATTGTGTGTGTTATGGTTCTTGAGTTATTTGAGTTTTTGCTGGGGTAACGTTTTGAGATTTCCCATATCTCAGAAACGGTTCAACGCAGAAGTTTGAAAAAAATACCAGTAAGAGACCTGAATTTGTTTAAATTTGTTTAAACATTAGTTTTTGATTTGGTTGTCGTAAACCAACGTAATTAAATGTTTTCGAAAATCGGAAAAAACTGATTTGTAAGTAAACTATTACATTTACAACCAAACAAACAGCTGAAAAAAATACCCGTGGTAGACACTTATTATGTCTAGAATTTTAGATCTTGTAACTTTACACGATTTAAAGATAAAGATAAATTTGATTAATTTTAGACTGGTCGTACTTTAGAGATCGAATACACAGTTTCCATAACATTATGGCACATGGCATACATTAAACAAATTTAAGTAATTCATGAACATTCGTTCCTGTTAATTTTAGCTTTCAATTACAGCTATCATGAAAGATATATCAAAAACAAGATTGAGACAGCAATTCTTTAATAAGCCGACCAAATTGTAAAGGTCACTTATAAGCGACCGCACCATACGTACGGGCTATCTTCGTAAATTAGCAGCTTAGTATCCGATGTTTTGTACAGTTACGCAGAAAAACGTTATTGGTAAAGTATTGATTCTACTAGTTTTCTATGTTATAAGTAAAAATCATGTTTATTAATAGTAGTTTTAAATAATTTAATGATTTACGATAGTTATTAGTTTAAAGGCAAATAAATAAAGGTTGGTCAGTAGTAATCTATATCTACCTAAGTAGGTAATAATCTCAGTAAGCAATTTATAGTGTGATTTATTTGTCAGTACCAATCATGTACCAATAAATACATTTATAGTAATTTGTTGTTTCTCTTTAGTCAAACCAATTGTTTTATTTTTATACCACAACGCAACGAAAACGCCACGCTAAACTTTTTTTACTTTCGCGATGCAAGTCGGTTCTCGCCTCGTTCGCCTATCGCAAATATTTAGCATTTTCAAGTCCATTGAGCGTTTTCACATTGGATTGGACGATAACGGTAACGAAACGATATCGGCACGATATCGTCGGACTGGCAGTTTGATACAATCACTACTAAATGCTTTCACACTGTGTTGTTCGTTACCGTCAACGATATTGTCTGTCCTGCCGATATCGGTGTAGTATCGTGTCGGTGTCGTTATCGTCCAATGTGAAAACGCCCATTCGCTTAGATAATGTCGCCCTTTTTTCGCACCGCATTGGCACGTGCCGCTTTTTGTCAAAGGTTGCCGCCGCATAAACAAAAGAAGCCGCGTGCGGCGTACACCCGCAATTGAATTGGATTTTGGGATTCGGCATTTATTAAATTATATTTTCTTAAATAAAATCTATGTTTATTATAAATACAGGTGGTAACGACGGTTGTGACTTGTGACAATTCTGGCGATGATGAGTAATCATAATAATCATATAAAAATGATTATTATTATTATTATTTGTAAATCACTTATTTAACTTCCTTTTATATAAAAACTAGCTTTCCGCCCGCGGCGTCGCCCGCGTAGTATACCCGACGTTATCCCGCGGGAATGTGATATTTTTCCGGGATAAAAAGTAGCCTTAGTTTCTCTCCAGGCCACAACGTATCTGTGTCCCAAATTTCAGCCAAATCCATTGAGCCGTTTTTGCGTGATTCAGTAACAAACATACAAACATCTAAACATCTAAACTTTCACATTTATAATATTAGTAGGAAGTAGGATATACAAATTTTCATTAAGATTTACTTTGGTACCCAACTTGAGTGTATTATTTTATATCTGCATGCAAGAGCCACAATGCCGTGCTAACTTTACACAACATGTCAAGCCAAGCCATAGTCATATTTTGACACGTGGACTGGAAGGTGACTATTGCTTAACCAACCTTGTCGTGAAAGTGGCACCAAATCACAAATTATATAGACTAGTCACCAATTTGTAACCTTATACGTGTTCTACAGGACTTCCGAAGTAAACTCGCTCTCTGAAATGTCAACGCAGCCGTGCGTAATATTGTCTTGACGCGAGACAAGATGGGAACGCTCGCTCTTCCGACCCAGCCAACGAATTAGTCTGTGTCGTAAACAATGAGTCACACCAACACATCAAAATATGACTATAAAAATTAATGCGCGTTTAATGCGCGTACTCGTGCAAGTAATAAGAGTTTTGGTTTCATCGAAATCTGTCCAGGATTTCCAAAGTTACAGCGTTGTAAAGTTTCACCAGCTTTTGTAAATTTGCTTTCCTTGCGCGCTATTGCGATGACGTCATATCGCAGTGACATCTCCGATTGCGGCTGCTGCGGGTGATTTCCGTCCAACTGTACCTACATAGAGTCCATCAGTGCGCAATTTTCGCGCAACTGGTGCGTTTTTGGCGCTAGTTACAGTACATTTTCTTCGTTCTAAGGTTATGGTAAATGATTAGTATTCGATTTCGCGCGCGCGCTAAAACTGTCACCTACTGTCCATTCCACTTATCTGACGAGCACTCTAGGAACAGTTTTTACGGGAAAATGTTTTTTAACAATTTTCCACGCAATTTTTCCATATATATTTCTTACCGTTAAAAAAGGCCTTTGACACAGTTTCTATACCGCTTCTCATTCATAAATTAGAAAACATGGGCATTAGGGGTAAGCAACTCGATTTATTTGCTGATTACTTGACAAACCGCACTCAGTGTGTAAAAATAGGGTCATATGTTAGTGATGAATTACCCGTTAGCTATGGTGTTCCCCAGGGAAGCATTTTGGGCCCTACTCTGTTTTTATGTTACATAAATGACTTATGTAATCTCTCGCTATTTAACTGTAACATAATATCTTACGCAGATGACACGACACTCACTTTCTATAGTGACACATGGGAAGACACCATATCTACAGCTCAAAAAGGTTTGAATTCGGTTTGTAGTTGGCTGACTAATAATTCATTAACTCTAAATGCGGAAAAAACTAAATTCATGGCTTTTTCAATTCGAAACGCCCAATGTGCAGTACTTCCTGCAACCTATCAAATTATTGCTCACAGTTGCATAACATTAAACGTTCCCTGCAATTGCCCATATATTCAACTTACACAAAATATTAAATACTTGGGTATACAATTTGACTATAAATTATCATTTCATGAGCATATATCTAAGATTGCCACTAGGATTAGAAAATTAACATATATATTTAAAAAACTGAGATATGTTGTCGAACCGGCAACACTAAAAAATGACTATTACGCCTTTGTGCAATCAATAATTGCATACTGTATAACTACATGGGGAGGAGCTCCAAAAACTATATTGCTGAAACTAGAACGAGCTCAAAGGCTAATATTAAAAGTAAGTTTATTTAAAACTCGGCGCTATAGTACTGCTGATCTTTACAATGATGCAATGGTGTTGACAGTTAGACAACTTTACAACAGTAGGTACAGTTTTACGACAACATAATCTTATTCCCGCTTTAACTCAAATAGATCAGAATAATCGCAGGTTTTATAAAGTTTGTGATATCACAAAAGCTAAAACCAGCTTTACACAAAGATTTTTCTACTTTAGAGGTTGCAAATTATATAATATTTTAAACAAAAATCTGAATATAGTAAAGAATTGTAGCTATGAACTGAAAAATAAAGTTAAAGAATATTTGCTTAAACTAAACTATGACGACACTGAACATCTACTAGATACATAAAACCTAACATAAAAATAACATAATTTACACCCGATACTATTTAATATCTACCCATTATTTTAAACATAAAATGTAGTATAAGTATAATATTATTTTCTACTAAAACTAAACATAAAATAACTTTTAACCCATTTACTCACAGCACTTAATCTGCCACGAGTTAAATTATAGTGACAGCATTGATAACTAATATATATATATATATATAATATAGATAATCCAGAACCTAGTTAACCTGATACCAAGTTTATCATGAGGGTGGAGAACCTGGTATTCTATATGACAGGCTTCGGCTTAGTGTAGATGTACCAGTCTCCTTACAAATAAATGTTCACATGATTGGATATTGTAATAATTAGTTATAAGATTGTTATGTTTGTAAAGAGAAAATAAATTATTTTATACTTTACTTTACTTACTTTTTACCGTTAAATTAAACTTCCCCCTGGAATACGACAGACATTTTAAAACTAAAATCGGCCCAGCCATTCTTTAGTTTTGCGAGACTAACGTACATTTTATATTTAAAGATAATCTGACCAGCGAACTTTTGTACGCAACTGTACTAACAAAATATCCATAACATCCCGTTCATTTAAGATGGTTACGCTTATGTATGGCGCGGTCGCTTTTACGTGACCTCTACAATTTGGGCGGGTTACTAGAGGATTGTTATCATGTTCTTGTTTTTGATATATCTTTCATGATAGCTGTAATTGAAAGCTAAAATTAACAGGAACGAATGTTCATGAATTACTTAAATTTGTTTAATGTATGCCATGTGCCTTAATGTTATGGAAACTGTGTATTCGATCTCTAAAGTACGACCAGTCTAAAATTTATCAAATTTATCTTTATCTTTAAATCGTGTAAAGTTACAAGATCTAAAATTCTAGACATAATAAGTGTCTACCACGGGTATTTTTTTCAGCTGTTTGTATGGTTGTAAATGTAATAGTTTACTTACAAATCAGTTTTTTCTGATTTTCGAAAACATTTAATTACGTTGGTTTACGACAACCAAATCAAAAACTAATGTTTAAACAAATTTAAACAAATTCAGGTCTCTTACTGGTATTTTTTTCAAACTTCTGCGTTGAACCGTTTCTGAGATATGGGAAATCTCAAAACGTTACCCCAGCAAAAACTCAAATAACTCAAGAACCATAACACACACAATTTTTGCTGTTTGCTAACATTTACAACGCAACAAAAGCTATCTATTCATGTATTTAGTTCCGAGCTAAAACAACTTTTTTTGCCAGGGTAACGTTTAAAACGTGACCCTGGCAAAAACTGTTTTTGTCAAATATCTCAAAAACTACAATTCACACAAATTTTGCTATTAGTAAACAAATTTCTCCTCACGACACACTAATTATCTGATAAGGTCTCATCTCTCTAAAGCACAAGTTTTTGCGGCGGTAACGCACACGAAGTTTCTGTACCAGTGTACTATTATTTATTCTATGACAAAGGTCGCGGATTCGATTCTTACAAACAAATATTTATATGTCTATGACCATTTATGTTTCTCTTAGTCTAAGTGTTTCCCTGTACCTTTACCACAATAACTCACTAAACCAACATATTTCTCTTCAGGTGGTAGCCGACGAGAGTTTCCAAAGTGCCATAGAAGCGACTGCCATAAAAGAGGCGAATAAGGCACTTGAAGAGTCCGGCGGCGGGGACGGAGCCTTCCCAGCGCTGTACAGGACGACCAAACAGAAGGTGGAAGCGAGGGCTCTGAAAGTGCTCAGCAATATCAGCTCGGCCATGTCGAACAGTGTTTTGAAGTGAGTGGATCTGACTATTAATTGTTTAAATTAAGTTTCACGGTCTACCATTTAAGGCGATACTCGAAAAAATTATGCTGAAGCGAGATAGCAATGAGAAAACGACGCGCGCGGGAGCAAGGCCGATTTTGCAGATTAGGCAAAAAAAAAAAACAAAAACACTTCGAAAAAAAAAAACTATAGCGATTCTTTAAAAATGCTTCGACACGATTCTAAATATTATTGGTGTCCACTAATTAAACCAATTTCCAATAGTATATGTAACCCCATTTAAGAATAATCTTGAACTTTCGTATTTTTAGAGGTCTTTTTTTAGAAAAGAAAAAGTGTCGAGGCAAAATCATAAAATAATGTTTCTGAAACTATATGAATCTAAATAAAGGTATGAAGAAATATATATCTTATTACCAGATTTGTAACAACTCTAATTAATTACTACTATTGTCACAGAATATATAATAGTGCTATTGTTTTATATCAAAAAGTCTATACTTTTTCCGAATAGCGCCTTAACGGCGATATTTGCTTACGCTTCATTCCGACCACGCGTACGTAAACTAGCGTGCACGTTTACGTGCGTAATCTAATATAGTTAAAATGTGGTCGACCGGAAAGTTACTGGATCGTACACAGCGCTGTACAAAGACTAACAAACAGAAGGTGGAAGCGAGTTGAACAGCGTGAACTGCGTGCTGAAATGAGTATTATAATAATTTATACCGTTATTTGAATCAGGCTGTAAAGGGTAAAAAAAATAGTTTTGGCTCAGAATATTAATTCCCAAAATTTCAAGTGGGTGAAAAAATAAAAGCGGTCAAATAAACATAGGTATATTATGTACCTACGTATCGTCGTCGAATCCAGCTCGGATGGGCAGCGTTGGAGAAGCTCCGGCATATATTCGCGTCCGAAATACCTCAATGTCTCAAGACGAAAGTTTTTGACCAGTGTGTGTTGCCAGTAATGACCTATGAAAGTGAGACGTGGTCTTTTACTATGGGTCTCATAAGAAGGCTCAAAGTCACCCAGCGAGCAATGGAGAGAGCGATGCTTAGTATTTTCGTGCTCGATCGAATCAGAAATGATAAGATCCGCAGGAGAACTAAAACAACCGACATCGCTCGACGGATTGCATCGTTAAAGTGGAGTAGCGCGGAGAACCGATGGCCGTTGGGGCGGAAAGGTTCTTGAATGGCGGCCGCGTACCGGACGAGATGTTCCGTGGGCAGGCCCCCTACAAGGTGGACCGACGATCTGGTCAAGGTCGCGGGAAGCCGCTGGACCGATCATTGTAGAGATCCTTGGGGGAGGCCTATGCCCAGCAGTGGGCGTCGTTCGGCTGACATGATGATGATGATATTATGTACAGTCGAACCAATTGAGCCATGACGCAACCTAAATTTTTTTTTTTTACCAATATTAAAATTTAATAAGTTCGAAATTGAAACTTGTTGATATAAACACTGAATTTTTAGCAAAATTATTAGTCAAGTCCTTTAATTGACCGCCTATTTTTTATTCGTTCTGCCCTTCATTCGACTTAATAATAACCTTGCTTCGATCGCCGGAGGTGGGGTCCCGGGGTTACGTTATTTTTATTCTTTATTACAATGCTTATTCAATTACACACTCGTTTGCAGAAAAAATGGACACTTGCTTTATTTATTTATTTTGCATAAGGGTTTATTTTGTGTTATTTTAATTAAATAAGTACTTTTTTGAGTTCAATAAACATTTTTGACGCAATTTTTTACACTAATATTCAGAAGAGTATGTGTATGTGCAGATATCTGTCACGTGACCTTAATGCTATGTAATAATAATTATCTTATGTGTTGTCGTGCTGCTGTCTAGAAGTAATCTAAATCTTGAACCACTAGTCTAGTAGTTAAGATTTAGATAAGTATAAACTTTCTGGCCTCCAATTGGGTACATGGCTAAATTTTTTTTATTGACTTAAAATGTTTATTGAATTACTAGCAACACAACATAGGTATTTATTTTCAAATATCTCGCATACTTTCAGCGATATAGAGCATCAATCTTTCTAATTAGACATGAAGAGCACTGTCGAAATGTGACGTCACATTTCTATAGCGCCATAGAAAATTTCGTTTTAGAAAGAGATAGCTAGTGTCACAATTAAGTAGCTCATAATTCGCTTGTTATAATACAGATTGAATTTCTTTTTTTACATTTGCTATTCAATAATGTTATATTTCTAAATGTCATAATTAAATATCAACATTTCAACAACAGTCAAATAGCCAATTAAGATAGACCACCACTGCCAGAACAATAAGTCGTAGCTGCCTTTAGGAAAACGCTTGACAAAATCGAAGTTCACTTTCCAGCTGAGTGATACAGTAACTATTTAGTCATCTGTGGTGAAACTCCTTTTTTTTGTTTCTAAGGTGACACAGCTTCTTAAATATCTATACTAATATTATAATAATAATAAAATAAATAGACTTCAATCACTTTTAGAATGCTACATTATCGAGGTGAAACCGCTAGGATCCGCTAGTATAAAATAAATAGGGATTGATGGCGTAACTTCAAATATCTACTCCGAGACAAAAGTTGATGCCTTTGGTTATGCATAATACGGCTTTGAAATACTAAAGTAAACACGTTTTCCTTCAGCATTTTTTGTATTCTTCGACGCCCGCCCGGCTGAATGGGGCCAAACTGCATCCTACTTAATATTATAAATGTGAAAGTTTAGATGTTTGAATGTTCAATCACACCAAAACGGCTAAACGGATTTGGCTGAAATTTGGGATACAGGTACTTTGTAGCATGGAGAGGAACATAGGCTATTATTTATCCCGGGAAAATATCACATTCCCGCGGGATAACATCGTGAAGTCCACGCGGGCGAAGCCGCGGGCGGAAAGCTAGTCCTACTAATCCTACTAATATTATAAATGTGAAGGTTTAGATGTTTGGATGTTTGAATGTTTTAACGATGTCTCTGAAATGGAACTATCAAATATTGAATTTGTTTCAAGAGCATAATTTAAAGCAGAGGTTCCCAAACTTATTTTGTCTACTGTCCACTTTAAAATAATTTACTTTTTTTTTACCTACTTAAAAATCACTATAAGTTCAAATTATTTTTTTCTCTGGGTCTCTTGCCGCTCTCCTATAGGCATGCAGAGCCCACAAGGGGGCGTTATCGCCCACTTTGGGAAAGACTGATTTAAAGGATATAATAGTGTTGATCTTTACGTACTAATATTATAAAGAGGAAAGTGTTTGATTGTTTGTTTGTTTGTTTGCATCGAATAGGCTCCGAAACTACTGGACCGATTTAGAAAATTATTTCACCATTAGAAAGATACATTCTTCCCGAGTGACATAGGCTATATTTTATCCCAATATTCCTACGGGAACGGGTACTATGCGGGTGAAACCGCGCAGATCCGCTATTATGATATAATTATCCGGCTCGAAGGACCAACATATTATTAAAGTAATAAGCTTTATTTCAATGTTCTCATAAATAACTTTCGGGAAACGGGTGTCTGAATGGAGTGCACAACGCCATCTATGATTCAAATTAGGATACAGTTTCTTCCTACAGAAAACGGGCCTTAACACATAGTCTTATTATTACACACATATTGAGTGATAAATAATCACATCAAACAAGTCGAAGTCATTTATATAATAGCATCTTACACATGCAATCTGCTGTGTCTGTGCACCTTATTTTGTAGGGATTAGAGTTGCTTTTAAACAATATTTTGAACATAACTACAAAATACCATTATAAAACATTTTTTTTTCTTTTGTTCTAGGTTCGTAGCGTGGGTTTGTCACAAAGCGATCCGGCGGCTCGCCAAGGGCGGGTGCGGCACGCGCATAGCGTGCGTCGAGCGGTTGCGACGAGCGAAAGCGGCCGGGCTACCGCTCATATTCGTGCCTTTACACCGCTCACATTTAGACTACATTCTAGTCACATTTGCGTTGTACCTCACTGGATTGAGGCCGCCACTGGTAGCTGCTGGAGAGAATATGAGCATACCTTTCTTTGGGTAAGTTGTACTTATTTTATTTTATATTACAAGCTTTTTATTACAAGCTTTTTATCAACTTGCCATGTTAGTTAGTTAGTTAGTGGGGGACAAATCTTGCAAGCCTTATTTGACCCACTTCCCAGTGTCCGATGGAGCTAAAATTTTGTATACTGGTTTGGTTTAGATGACAATGCAGTATTAAAGTACAGTCAGGAAAAAAGCTTGTAATAAAAATGTAATATTTACTAAAAAGTTTTTTGTCCAACCAGTTGGTTCCTGCGCGGCTGCGGCGCGTTCTACATCCGACGACGCGTCGACGGCTCTGACAAGCACGGCGATCCTGTATATAAGGCAGCCCTCAGGTATGTTATACTGGGCAGGGGTTAGAACGGCCTAGCCCTGCCGCGAAGCCTATTAGGCTTGGCGGGAGGACTGGGCGCGGTGAGGGGCAGGCCTGTGTCTGAGTCCAACATGCCGTTAGCCTATACCGCGAAACTTCGTTATACCCGTCCCTCTCATTCTCCGCGCATGACAGAATCAAGAGAAAGGGGCGGGGCTAACGAAGTTTCGTTTTTGTTGAATTTGAGTTGGGCTTCAGTTCCTCGTCAGCATTATAAGCGACCCACGAATGTCCTAACTCTAACTGCTGGGAAATCAGTCAAGTAAAAGTGTCGGCTACGAAAATAAATTGCGCATTATTCAATGACATACAATATACAATGTTGAATGACTTTTGTGACACTGATAGTTTTATTTCAGAACGCTACAATGTGACAAAGTTCTATATTGTTCACATATTATTGCTCGTGACTGTACGATTTTAAATTTCTTCATTCTTCTTTAATATTTAATAATTCATCTTTCTTCGTCTTGTCATGGCAAACAGCTAGTTTTTGACTACTCGCTTCATTCAGTACAAAATGTGTGACATGCTCCTTTTAACCTTTTTGTGGTATTCTGTTTATAATTTGGATATTAATTTTTCCAAAGTTTCGCAGAGATTCACGACAAATACCTATTGAAATTGACAGACTGTCGTTTACAACTATGAATAAAATGCGTGGAGTAATTAATTATTCAGGGTTATTCGTAAAACACCTCCAACCTCGCTGGAGTACATCACTAATACCATAAACAACCTTTGTTCTACTACTACTACTAGTACAAATGTTGTTGTTTAAGAATAAATAAATAAAAATAATACTTATAGTTATTTGAAACCACTGGCCAAATTTTTTAGTTTAACTCACATCAGTAAGTGAACAACTTTCTTCTAAAAACATGGGTCGAAATACGACAATAAAATTTGGACTTCCCATACTAAATCCATCACGTGATCAGTATGATTTGTAGGAAAAGTCGAAAAAAAAATTGACATATTTCGACCCATGTTTCTAGGAGAAAGTTGTTCACTTACCGATTCTGAAAAATTTGGCCAGTGGTTTCAAATAACCCTGTATATTGGACACCGTCACATTACCGGTCCTGCTTGGCCCGCATCCAGCGGCTTCCCGCGACCTTGACTAGATCGTCGGTCCACCTTGTAGGAGGCCTGCTCACGGAAAGTACCCGGGGATTCTTAGCACCCCCTGCCCCGCCGCCGTTACCATAGCCGCTACCGTAGCTAGGAATAGCTGGGCCTATTCATTAGGTGTGTAGCCATTTTTGCCATAATCGCCACGCTTGGCAGACTAGTTGGCGATAGCAGTAAGGCCTGCTGTTTCAGGGAGATGCTGTTGCCCATCTCCTGATGGCGGTTTTCCCTCTGTCGCCTCTTACGACGCCCACGGGAAAAGATGGGGTAGTGCTATGCTTTTTCTGTGCCAGAACTACACGGCACACCATCACATATATTGTTCCAATGCCAAACTGTAGTAGCTTTGGAAACAATGTCGGCTTACCATTACCACATACACCCAGATCCGAAGAAATATTGAAAGTTCGTTTTCATTAGAATCGAACCCGGGACCTCTAAGAGTCAAATGTCAAACCGTCAAAATGATGTTCCCCCCCCTCCGAGGTTGTTGGTGTTCTGTAAAAACTAAAAACATAAAAAAAAACTAAGTAAAAACTTCAAATTAATGTATACTTTTACAGTAAAGAACCTGGTTGAACAAAGAACATACTTTTTACAGATCGTACATATTGCACAGTTTGACTGCGAAGAATAACCTGGAGTTCTTCATCGAAGGCGGGAGGACGAGAACGGGAAAGCCACAGCCACCTAAAGGTATTTAGTTTGACATTAAACTCTATGCACTTGAGTTTGAGTTGAAAATCATTTAAAGAATTTACTTACCATTTTTTAAACTCACAAAAGTTGTTTGAAAAACTCACATTTTGATGTTCAGAGACCTAAACATACTCGTATGTAATAATTGCTATTGCAAGAACTCTCTTTTGTAGAATTTAACTAAAAAATCATTTCAAGATTTTTTTAACAGACTGTTTGTTTGAATCACTCATGTATTTAGATTTATATGTATGAAGTAAATTAATGAAGGTTTTTTTTATCATGCATTCTTGATGAAGATGTGTTAGGTAAGTATTTTAAGCAACTGTCGCTAGAAAGAAATAGTTGGAACACACTAATTGAAACTATTAGAAATATTGTGAAAACTTGAAATAATTATGTAATTAATTATATCCACTTTCATAAAAATATTTTAGCTTAATTCTTTTTTAACAAGTAAAATGGCAATTTTCTTATTGGTTTCTATTTGGTTTTATGTTCAAACTTATCGGTAGTGAAAGAGCGATCGTTTTGTATGATGATTTGAATTCACAGCAAGCTCCGCCCACTTGAAAAACAAAAACGAAACAATAAAAATACAATATTTGCTTGTCTTTTCTTCAAGCGGGCATCCTCTCCGTAATCCTAGAAGCGTACCTTGACGGTACAATCGACGACGCGTTACTAGTGCCAGTAGCGCTGAACTATGAAAAGCTTGTGGACGGCAATTTTGTGAGAGAACAGCTGGGCATGCCGAAGCAGATGGAGACGTTCTGGTCGGCGCTGAGAGGCATCTGGTGGACCCTGAACACGGACCACGGCAGTATTAGGGTGGATTTCAATCAGCCTATTTCACTTAAGGTGAGTTAGTGGCACATTTATTATGTAGCTGGTTCATGGGAAACAACTGGGCATGCCCAAACAGATGGAGATTGGAGACATAGTATTCTGGTCGGTGCTGAGGGGCATCTGTTGGACTCTTAACTTAATACGGACCGCGGCAGCATTAGGGTGGATTTCAATCAGCCTATTTCACTTAAGGTGAGTTTTTGAAACATATTTTATGTAGAGAACCAAAGTAATCGACATAGCCCACCGGATTAGCAAACTGCAGTGGCAGTGGGCCGGCCATATAAGTTTTAGAGTGGAGACCGCGTATCGGCAAACGTAGTTTAGGAGGCCTTCAGGCTAGGTGGAGCGATGATCTTTGCAGGGTGGCTGGCAAGAGCTGGATAAAAGCAGCCACTGATCGTGCTCTATGGCGTACTCTCGGAGATGCCTATGTCCAGCAGTGGACGTTAATAAGCTGATGATGGTGTTGATATTATGCAGCTAGTTTGAGGGAGACAGCTGGGAATGCCCAAACAGATGGAGATGTTTTGGTCGGCGCTAAGGGGCATCTGGTGGATCCTCAATCACAGATCACCTGTATGTAGCAAGCTACATAGATGGCGTATGACAAATATTTTGTTCTCATTCATTGTCACAATTTTTGGCGGTGGAAAGGGGGATGACAGACGTAACACCGGACCGGACACATGACTGGCTACTTCAATGACCAATGACAATCACTTTTACGACATACTTCATTTGTCAGCACTGAAACGACGTTGACAAGCATTGTTACTTATCAGTGATAAATCATAGATGCATGGCCAAGGACGGACGCCTTAAATGCGGTATCTATTGGTGGTTATCTGTGTCCTCAATACGGACCACGGCAGCATTAGAGTGGATTTCAATCAGCCTATTTCACTTAAGGTGAGTTAGTGACACATATATTATGTAGAGAACCAAAGTAATCGACAAAGCCCACCGGATTAGCAAACTGTAGTGGCAGTGGGCCATGTAAGCCGCAGAAACTGGGGTAAACGAATTTCAGAGTGGAGACCGCGTATCGGCAAACGTAGTTTAGGAGGCCTTCAGACTAGGTGGAGCGACGATCTTTGCAGGGTGGCTGGCAAGCGCTGGATGAAAGCAGCCACTGATCGTGCTCAATGGCGTACTCTTGGAGAGGCCTATGTCCAGCAGTTTACGTTAATAGGCTGATGATGATGATGATATTATGTAGCTGGTTTGTGGAAGACAGCTGGGCATGCCCAAGCAGATGGAGACATTCTGGTTTCTGGTCTGGTGCTAAGGGGCATCTGGTGGACCCTCAATACGGACCACGGCAGTATTAGGGTGGATTTTAATCAGCCTATTTCACTTAAGGTTAACTTTCACATTTATAATAGTAAGTAGGATAGTTACACTTACACATCGTGCCTGCCAAATGATATCCTGATATTCTGCAGATTAACCATCCCGTCTGAACAATTTGGAAACTATATTTTGTGCGGTGTAGCATGGTGCCTATGACAGCTTATTCGTGCAAAGCAAAATGTTGCTTCTGCACAAGGAATAGGGTCTAATTTTCTAGCATAAGCTACACTAACAATGCCTAATGTTGCTTTTCTTGAGTTTTATTCCAATAGCATAAGGAAACTTTTTGCTTTGCACGAATAAGCTGTTATAGGCACCATGCTACACCGCACAAACTATAGTTGTTAATTTCTGTGTTATAAAAATAATCTTTGAATGTGAATGCAAAAATGAATTCATTTGTTTGCAGGAACTAGTGACATCCTTCCAAAAGTACAACTACCTGAAGGCGCCTATAGAGAGGCCGCTGACCTCAAACAACAACCGGCTGGGCGTGAACCTGGACCGTCGCATGTTGTACAATAGCAGCAACTCCAGTTTGTTCGGCGCTGACGTCACCTCCGACCACAAGCTGATGGTGGACGCCATCGGCCGCCATCTTGTCTATGGTGAGCATATACACCTCAAAATGTTTATTAGTATAAAGATTTTAGGGGATGATAGTGTCCATATGGACGCCGTCGGCCGCCATCTTGTCTATGGCGAGCATTATTCACCTCAAAATTTTTAATACTATAAAGATTTTAGGGGATGATAGTGTCCATATGGACGCCATCGGCTGCCATCTTGCCTATGGTGAGCATATACACCTCAAAATTTTTATTAGCATAAAGATTTTAGGGGATGATAGTGTTCATATGGACGATATCAGCCGCCATCTTGCCTATGGTGAGCATATACACTTCAAATATTTTATTAGTATCAAGATTTTAGGGGATGATAGTGTCCATATGGACGCCATCGGCCGCCATCTTGTCTATGGTGAGATATACCTGGCCCGCCGCATGTTGTACAAAAGCAGCAACTCCAGTTTGTTCGGCGCCGACGTCACCTCCGACCACAGGCTGATGGTGGACGCCATCGGCCGCCATCTTGTCTATGGTGAGCATATACGAGATTAATTTTTAAACACTGCACAAATTTTTAAGATCAACTCAGAATCGGCAAGTGAACAACTTTCTTCGAGAAACATGGGTCGAAATATTATGACAAAAAGTTCTTGACTCTTCATACAAATCAGACTGATCACGTGATTGATTTAGTACGGGAAGTCCAAAAATTTCGCCCTCTATCTCAAAAACGGTTGAGCGTATAAAAAAAATTGATACAATATTGGTTGCAAATTTTATGTTCTACAATTCTTATGATAAATGTCAACATCATTGGAGCTATATAGATCGAGATAATCGCGCGAAAAACTTATTTTTGTACCTAACCTTGAATAACTTGACGCAGACACAAGATTTTATGTGACTTTTGAGACAATTTTTAGAACACCAAAATGAAGGTGTACACGAGTTTACAGCTTATTATCTCTCATTCCGAGGTGAAACCCTAATTTGAGTGGGCTAATATTCTAACAATTCCATTCTATTGGTTGTGCTTTTATATCAACTGTTTTCCGCTCGTACAAGCTTTTATTTAACTTGCAGTGTCTTTTGTATAAATAAATAAATAACTTCTTACATTCACACCAATTATCTAAGCCCATTTTAATTTCATTAAGAAACTGTATCATGGAAAACTTGATAACGGATAAATATATACATAAATACTTTTTGTTTCTAAATACATACTTAATATACATAGTAAACACCCAGACCAAGACAAATAGACATGTTCATGCACACAAATATTTGTCTTGTTCGGGAATCGAACCCGAGACCGCTGGCGTAGAAGGTGGGTAGCCTACCCCTGCGCCAAATCGGTCGTCAATGTACGTCCGTTCTGCTCAAATCTTGGAATTGAACGACTTGCCAATTTCCGATTGAGCTAAAATTACTTAAAGTACAGTGAGCGTAAAAAACTTGTCATAAAAATGAGATTTTTACATATAACGTAATTATCTACTTTTTGCAGCGATTTTGTCAAAATCTAGTAGTCTCTACTTTGCGATTTTGTCGAAATAACAAACTGTGATGGCAGGCATCTGCCCGCACCGCCGGCCGGTGCAAATCCATAGAAGTTAGATCCGCAAAAGACCTAGAATATATGCGATAGAAAGAGATGCAACGTTTGACCGTTCGTAATTAGCGCCGTACAAGTTGAATTCCACTTTATTGCGTTGTAATTAGAGTTGCTATTTATTTAAATGGTTTAGCGGAGTGAAGTTTCTGTACCAGTGTACTATTATTTTTTCTGTGGTGATGGTTCTTTACAGACTGTACCATTTGTTTACCCCCAGACGCGGCGCAAGCTTCGGCTCTAATGTGCACGAACGTAGTAGCGTACGTCCTTCTGAACGAGCACCGCGCCGGTTGCACCATGGCGCAGCTACAACGCAGCGTGGCCGCGCGCGGGACGCACCTGACGCGCGACCAACGCGACCTGGGATATACGGGCGACGCGCCCGCAGTATGCAACCACGCGGTGAGTTACTAACGCACGCGGCAAGAAGAAAACTAGAGAACTTCTGAAACAATGTAAGAAAACATCTCAAGCCTACCCTTAGGCTTAGTTTCAGGGTCCAGTTTCCCACAAAACTTAAGTAAGTTAGCACTTTTTTGTAAACTTAGATTCTAAGGCAAGTTTTTGTGGAAGAAAATAAACTAAGTGAACGATTGTAGGTGTACTTCCTGGGCACTGCCCACTAAACGAGACACCTATCAATGATCAAACGGACAGAAGAACTCATCTGTCCGCAATGTAAAGAAAGAGAAGAAACAAGTTACCACTTCATGGCAGAGTGCCCGATGTACGCATCACTGCGCTGGGAGCTCTTTGGAACGGACAAGCTTAAGGAAGAGGATATAAAGCAGTTATCGATAAGTCAACTCGGCAGGTATTGTAAGCGCACAGGTAGGTTCGAGGGTCCGACGCTGGTGGGGTAAATGATAACCTGCCTCCCCCTGCTTTCACCTTTTAAGGGGCTTGGGGAACTGGGTGAAATGGTCCCGACTTAGGTGACTGATCGATCACCCGTCCGGCTTCGCTGGCATCCCCCCTATATATAATAATAATAATGCACGCGGCTTTGTCTGTATCATCGTACTGTGGCACCATAACGCAGCTACAACGCACCTGACGCGCGACCAACGCGACTTGGGATATACGGGCGACGCGCCCGCCGTATGCAACCACGCGGTGAGTTACTAACACTTTGACATCTAATTTCATAGATTTTTCTCTAAAACACGACGCTATAACGTGATCGGCGTTTGTTGCAAAGTGTAGATGCATTCTTTAGCTACACAAACATAATATGCGAGTCATTTGCGTAGCATGAAGCAGTGGCAAATGGGGGGAAATTTGGATGGAGAAAATGATAGTAAGTTAATTGTTTTTTGGTACTTATATCTAGGTTATATCTAGGTTTTAAATGATTTCTTTTAACATTTAGCATGTTTTAGCATGTTTTGCGTAGTCTCAGAAGGATTACACTATAATCGAAAAAAAAACATGTAAGAGATTTTTAATTCTTGCCAAAAAGGGTATTTTGTATAGACTTAAAAAAAAATTTTTTTTTACAAATTATATAAATTAGTTACTTATCTACTTTAACATATACAAAAAGAATCAAATGCATTACTATAATAGTTCTTATTCTATAAAATTTACAATAATGTCGAATAAGGCCGGCTGTCAAAGTGCTATTGAAAGAAAGAAAGACAAAAATACATTTATTGACTTGCACATACACAAACAATTTAGACAGGTTAACATATTAGGAGAAAGCAATAACTACGTAACAGGACAAGAAAATAGGTTGACATGACAGTGATAGAAGAAATAAGAGAGGTGTAACATATGCTAGGAGGTGCGTGCAGCCAACAAATGACCCTGTCTCAGCCAAAAAGCTTCTGAGTCACACACAGGTGGGCGGAGCAACAAAGAAGCACTTTTTATTCTGACAGGGTCAATCCTTACAAGTGCCTACATCAAAGCCGGTGTTTAGATAACAGAAAAAATAAATTATATTATAAGAAAAATAAAAATCCATTTGATTTACAAAATGAAATACTTTTAAATCGTCCAAGCTTGGCCCCCTACAAAATGGACCGACGATCTGGTGGCGGTCGCGTGAAGCCGCTGGATGCAGGCCCTGCAGGACCGGTCGTTGTGGTGATCCTTGGGAGAGGCCTATGCCCAGCAGTGGGCGTCGTTCGGCTGACATAATGTTGATGATAATTTTTCTGTTCACAGCTGGAAATGCTAGGCCGCGGTTTGGTCCGGAGAGAGGGCTCGGGCGACAAGATGCTCGTCAAACCGCAACTTTCAGTCGCGGCGAGCATCGAACTGGCGTACTACGCGAACACTGTGGCTGTGCATTACGCGCCCAATGCTATCATGGGTGAGTTTGTTAACCTTTTGAACGCCACGAAGGCGCTACTCGGAAAAAGTATGGACTTATTGATATAAAACTATAGGACGGTTAGAGTTGTTACAAATCTGGTAATAAGATAGGTATATATTTCTTCATACCTTTATCTAGATTTGTATAGTTTCTGAAACACGATCTTATGATTTTGCCCCGACACTTTTTCTTTTCGAAAAGACCTCTAAAATACGAAATTTCAAGATTATTCTTAAATGGGGTTACATTACATATACTATTGAAAATTGGTTTAATTAGTGGACACCTATAATATTTAGGATCGTATAGAAGCATTTTTAAAAAATCGCTATAGTTTTTTAATACGAAGTGATTTTTTGTTGTTTTTATTTGCCTAATCTGCAAAACCGGTCTCGCTCCCGCGCGCGTCGTTTTCTCATTGCTATCTCGCTTTAGCATAATTTTTTCGAGTATTGCCTTAATAACTTTAGTTGCAAAACGGTCGCGTGGTTGAGACGCAACCAACAACTAAAGATAGATTTTTGCATTTTTATAATTGCAAAAATAAACTAATTCATTATTAAAAATGTCCCATCACTAGCGAAAATGCATGTCACAGGCACGTTTGACTAGGCTTGGCGTCAAGCTTCAAAAACGTCAAAAAGCGCTGGCGTGTAAAAGGTTAATGGTCGGTCACGGGATGGGTGACCAAAAAGTTTCACTCCTCGCCTCCTCAATTCTTCATAAAGGCGTTGGTCGAGGCTGCATTTGCAAATCATCCAATAGTCAATACTCATCAATCCGCATTAGGTCCGCCCTATCTCTCACCTCACTCACCTCTTATCAACCTAAAAGGAAACCAATTTTTCCTATTACCCCAAGAACTATCCGATATTTTTGTAAAAAATTCAATAACAGGCCAAATTTTTGCGGCCTTAAATATAATTTTAAGAGACTATATTTTGGAATCCAACATAATATCGCATTGGAAGGTATAAAAAAAAAGTTATACCCCAAAAATGGTGCAATTCTTTCAGCAAATATGCTATCACCAATTTTATCGTTAACATGTGTTTATGTTCACCATATCTAAGCACCGAAGTCGAAATCCATAAAGATATAAAACGGGAAACTAATACTTTAGGAAGAAGTCGGTTGTTTCTGATAGCATTTTTAACATAGGTGTAATGCCAATTTGAGTTTACGTAGAAAGTTTTTTTTTTTTAAGTTTATTTGTTTTTCATTTACAAATATAGAGGGATTATATACTTTTACGAAAGATAATAATAAATGAATTCAAATGTAAAGTGAACTTATACCATTACATTATTATACTTATACATAACACTTATACCATTTTTGCCTATTTTTTATAGATTTTTTAAAGCTTTGTATTTGTTTTTTTTATGTCGCTGTCATAAATATTGGTGGATTACTAATGAATTATTTATTAAACTAGATAATCTAATTTTCAATGTTAAGAAATTACTGATATAGAATTATTGTTGAGTCTCCATAGAGCGAATTAGTTTGGCTCTCGGGCTATATACCGACATAACAATCGGTTAATTGTTACAGCAACCGCCTTAGAAAGTATACTACAAAACTCCGGGTCAGACGAGAACATAGTGCGGCACTCGGATTTGGTCGACACCGGACTCCAATTGAGCGAGGTGCTCAGCCAGGAACTGATCCTGTGCGCGCCCTGCACCACGGTGGCCGAGCGGTTGAATGACGCCATCGACTCGCTTATTGCTGATGATGTGCTGTCTAGAATTGAGGTCAGTTTTTTTTATTTTTTTAGGTAAGTATAAATTTTTTAACGGCTCTGACGAAAAAATAGTGTGCCACTCGGATCTGCTTGAGTTTAAATGAGAGTTGTTTTTTTATATTGTATTTTTAGTAATTATTTTTACTTCAGTTATAATAAGCTTTTTACATTTTAATAGTTTGCTAGGTAAAGTAGGTCGGTGACTCACCCAAGTTTAACTATTTTCTATTAAAGTTATAAAAAAAATAGTTTTTAATAATAAAACCATTTTGAAATGTTTGCCAGCGTGTTAGGACAGCGTGAAAAATTTGATGTGGTTATTAGTTCCATTAATGAAGTTGTTCATTAGATTGCCTTAAATATTTGTACTCTTAGGGCCTGTTTCACAATGTCTAAGTAAGTTCTCATTTATTAGTTGTTACTTACTTGACTGACAGTTCATACAAAACTGTTAATTAAATCGGAAAATATCTCCTAATCGGACATTGTAAACAGGCACTTAATCATATAATTATATTTCTCTTTCATCACACTAAATAGCTAAATGTGAGATACCTACTTGTATTTTTTTTGCATCTTTATGTAACCACATTTAAAACAATAAAGATATTTATTTATTTATTTGTTTATCAGCCTAACCCAGGTTTAGAAGAAGAGCGATGGTCGCGTCGCTTCGCCGACCGCTTGGAGGAAGATATGGAAGAGGAGAGGCCTGACCCCACGCGACAGATCAAGTACAGGGTCCATACACACGCCGCCGCCAAAGCTGAAAGGTAACGTCATACTCATACATACTAATCATATTCACACATACTCATCTACACAGATTTTTAAGGAGGTAAAGTTCGTCCCGTGATATCCTCAAGAATATATTTTTTTAGTTATCTCGGGAACTACTAAACCGATTTTGAAAATTCAAGATACTTTATAATCGATATACATAGACTATATTTTATGCCGATATACCCACGGGAACGTGGAGCGAACGGATAGCCAGTAAGTATGAAATCAAAATCAAAATCATTTTTTTAAATTCAATTTAGGTTGAGGTGACAACACTTATGAACGTCAAATAAGCTACGCCATATCGGTTCGCAAATCCTACGGCGGGCGGGAGACCTTGCGAGAAAAACCGGCAAGAAGGCAACTTAAATAACTGCTTGGGCACTAATCGTACGCTGTTGACGTCATAACAAAAAATGACCGTTAAAAATAATAATGTGCAATTTATTTTCGTTGGCCGACACTTTTACTTTTTGGTCCAATTTGACTGATCTCCTTTAAAACATTGAATATATTCAGCCGTTAAAACGCCACCATTTTGCGCGTGCTTTTGATGACGTCATTGGTTGTGTCCTGTCACAGAATAAATAATAGTGCTAAGGCACAGAAGACTCACTCTACAAGCTCATTCAAATAAAAATAAATCTTTCTGCGTGGAAATAAAGTCCAATTCCGGTTGCTTTGTCATCGCTTGCCTACTGTTATAATAACCTAGAGTTCGCGCATGCAAGCAAAACTGTACCCAATAGCTACGCGCGAGCGTTTTTATTTCTATGAATGTCTCAAACAGCTCGCTCGCTGGTTAGGGTTGCGAGCGACTTGCGAGTTCGGTTTTGTTGTTTATTTTGTTCTTTCTTTTATTTAGACACCCGTAAACACAACAGTATCTTATATACGGATTATAAGAACGTTTAGTAGTCATTGTTCCGTGCTCAAAAATCACAGAAATGATCGATCGTTTTATGCGCGAACGTAGAGCGTACGAGCCGAGCGGCATCCTTCTACGATACGCCTGCCCGGCAGGCGCGCCGGCCGAACGTACCTAAACTGGGGAGTGACACCCCCCTGGTCCTGTGTTGGTTTTCTATAACGTTTCAGTTAAGATTTTAAATTAATTTTATGCATTCACAATGCAATTTTTGCAAGTATAAGAAAAATGTGATAGTAAAAAACCACGAGCCCTATAAGTAGCTTTCAGTCGGGATTCGAACCCGCGCCTCCGGGAATCCGGCCCGATGCTCTGACCAACTAAGCTACCGAAAGGCTTACACGACTCGTCGAATTTTGCTATCACTTGTTACGCTGTAGGCCAGCGTTGTTTCATCAATGTGAGGAAACCCTCGCATCCGAAAGAAACATTTCTACAAATGTTTAACAGTCGATTAAGATGAAACAGCCATTAAATAAGATTTTAAATTATTTTTATGTATTCACAATGCAATTTTTGTAAGTATAGGAAAAATGTGATAGTAAAAAACCACGAGCCCTATAAGTAGCTTTCAGGCGGGATTCGAACCCGCGCCTCCGGGAATCCGAGCCTTTCGGTAGCTTAGTTGGACAGAGCATCGGGCCGGATTCCCGGAGGCGCGGGTTCGAATCCCGCCTGAAAGCTACTTATAGGGCTCGTGGTTTTTTACTATCACATTTTTCCTATACGTTTCAGTTACTTCATACTTAGTTTTAATTTATATTTAATGTATGTTTATTTGTCCGACAGGCGGCGGCTAGTGCTCACGATCCGGCCCCTACTGGAAGCGTACGCGACGACCGCGCGCTGCGTCCGCGACGAGGTCCACTCACGCCTCGTTAAAGACACGCTCGACCGCCTCGCCGACCAATTCGCGCAGGGAATACTACACTACGGTCTGTCTCACACATAATAATAATATAAATAATTTGATTTAGCTCACGAGATTGTTGACATGTGGGACATTGATTCAGCAATTATTGTTCCGATAGTCATATCTGCCCATGGTCTGATAGCCAAGAGCCTCGATAAACACCTTAAGAGGCTTGCGTTAGGTGGATGGATCGGGAGTCAGATGCAGAAGGCAGTACTTCTGGACACGGCCCGTATAGTGAGAAGGTTCCTGTCTCTGGATCCTTAACCATCGGTAGCCAGGATCCTGATCTTGCTACCGTTGGGGAACTGCATTTTTGTATTTTTAAATGTTATATTTTTTAGTGTTATAAGTACATTGTAAAAATTTAATGTTTAGAAATATAATTTTGTAAGTATTTAAAATGTAATAAAGGGATTATAAATAATAAATAACTTTTTACAATCACACCAATTATCTAAGCCCATGTTAATTTCATTGAGAAACTGTATCATGGAACACTTGATAACGGATAAATATATACTTAAATACTTTTTGTTTGTAAATACATACTTTATATACATAGAAAACACCCAGATATGTTCATGCACACAAATATTTGTTTTGTTCGGGAATCGAACCCGAGACCTCTGGCGCAGAAGGCAGATATCCTACCCCTGCGCCAAATCGGTCGTCTCTACACACATACAACACATACACCCATACATACACACGCCTCGTTAAAGACACGCTCGACCGCCTCGCCGACCAATTCGCGCAGGGAATGCTGCACTACGGTCAGTCACACACATACAACACATACACCCATATATACACACGCCTCGTTAAAGACACGCTCGACCGCCTCGCCGACCAATTCGCGCAGGGAATGCTGCACTACGGTCAGTCACACACATACAACACATACACCCATACATACACGCCTCGTTAAAGACACGCTCGACCGCCTCGCCGACCAATTCGCGCAGGGAATGCTGCACTACGGTCAGTCACACACATACAACACATACACCCATATATACACACGCCTCGTTAAAGACACGCTCGACCGCCTCGCCGACCAATTCGCGCAGGGAATGCTGCACTACGGTCAGTCACACACATACAACACATACACCCATATATACACACGCCTTGTTAAAGACACGCTCGACCGCCTCGCCGACCAATTCGCGCAGGGAATGCTGCACTACGGTCAGTCACACACATACAACACATACACCCATATATACACACGCCTCGTTAAAGACACGCTCGACCGCCTCGCCGACCAATTCGCGCAGGGAATGCTGCACTACGGTCAGTCACACACATACAACACATACACCCATATATACACACGCCTCGTTAAAGACACGCTCGACCGCCTCGCCGACCAATTCGCGCAGGGAATGCTGCACTACGGTCAGTCACACACATACAACACATACACCCATATATACACACGCCTCGTTAAAGACACGCTCGACCGCCTCGCCGACCAATTCGCGCAGGGAATGCTGCACTACGGTCAGTCACACACATACAACACATACACCCATACATACACACGCCTCGTTAAAGACACGCTCGACCGCCTCGCCGACCAATTCGCACAGGGAATGCTGCACTACGGTCAGTCACACACATACAACACATACACCCATACATACTCACGCCTCGTTAAAGACACGCTCGACCGCCTCGCCGACCAATTCGCGCAGGGAATGCTGCACTACGGTCAGTCACACACATACAACACATACACCCATACATACACGCCTCGTTAAAGACACGCTCGACCGCCTCGCCGACCAATTCGCGCAGGGAATGCTGCACTACGGTCAGTCACACACATACAACACATACACCCATATATACACACGCCTCGTTAAAGACACGCTCGACCGCCTCGCCGACCAATTCGCGCAGGGAATGCTGCACTATGGTCAGTCACTCATACATATACAATACATACTAGGTATTAGGTACTCACAAAAGCATATAAGTAGAGTATAACCCTACAAACTCTAAGTTTGGGGCTTAATTGGTGCAAGTGTCAGCAATAGTAAATGGAGCTTCTAAATATTCATAAGCTTGTAATAATGTAAAATAAATTCTTAATATAGTAGTAAAAAATAATCTTTGAGTTATTTTATACAAAATGTCTCAATATTATTTTATATTATTTTCAGGAGAAGCAGTATCCACAGACGCTATCCGGAACTGTCATCGGCTGCTTCGCCAATGGGGAATACTAGATATGTATGAAGAAGACAACAGGCGAAAAGTGCGCGTTTGCCCTCCATATGACAACGAACAGGCACTAGAAGACATTTGCTCCGACATATACAAGTTTAATGTGAACACGGACCTACTAGATATAAAGTGATAAGTGACAGTGACAGGTTATATACCTAACGAGTGTTAAGTGATAATGTGACAACGCGAAGGACGCGCGAACGATGTGGGTATTCTATTTTATACTATGTTATTATTATTATATTGTGTCTAAGCGTATCGATGCAATATTTAAAACTAGTCTCTTTAAGAGATGCGCATTTTGCTGTAGGATCGTTACTGTCAAAATTCAGCTAGGGAAATTGAATTTCCCTAACGGTGATCAAATTGTGATTTAGGTGATGCGATTTGAGTTATTTAGGTATCTTCTTATAGTACAATTTGGTTTAAAATTACTGATTTCTTTGTCTTGACTGGTCTGCGTGGAATGCTTATTCTAAAGTACAGTAAACTCCAAAATTATCTGAGTGTTAAAACCCATAATAAATTTATGAACATTTGACAAAAATCAACCTAATCTCAAGACATAAAGGTGCATTTGCATATGTTGTTTGAGAAAAAATGACAAAAATGAATGTACACCTTAAAGTATTGTGCTAAGAATGATTTTTGTCAAATGTTCAGATATTTTTGGTAGGTTTGAACCCTCCGATCATTTTGACACTGACTGTACATTGGTTTTTTTGTATTGAGTCAGTTTTATATAACTTGTGTTCTCACTGTTTCCTTGTTTTATTTACTTATACGTACTGTTATGCGGCACCCGGAGATTGTCTTAAAAAAACTTAAAGTTCACACAGAAATTTTATTTGAAAAAAACTTCACTATGACACAGATTTATCTTATTCACTTTCACTTTTCTCCGAAGACCAGGACTATGTTCGGAAAGAAAGCTGGTGGTAGTGCAAATGCCTGACCGCACAGCTGCAATCGGTTTTAATAGAATCGCAAATGCAATGGTTACAATTTACCCCATACTGGGTTTGGACATATCAGTACGTATACGGAATATAACCCTTATGAGTTATGAATAATAATGATTGGCTACAATACTAGCAAACCAAAGTTTTCTTTCGTTTGTACAATGATTGGTATGTGTGTCGTAGGTAATATGGTTTTGGCAATAATGTAACTAGTTACTCTTATAAATATTACATTTTGTAATTATAATACTTAAGTAAATGAAAAATATAAGACCATTATTCTGAAATAGCTGTTGTCTTCAAATTAGCATCTACAATTTTACAATATGATACTCAATTTTGTGTAACCAATATGGTTAAAGTAATTACGGGTCTCAATCAGACTAATTCTTGATCTTTCTTTGGTTAAACATAAATCTATTTGAGCAGATATTGTAGGTGTTAATCTAAGCATTTTACCTTACAAATTGTATTTTACATTTGATGACTTAACTTTCTGGAAACCAAAAAAAAAAACTAATGTAACATCCAATGCACAACAGTTTTTTTATCACGTGCCTCTGATAACCATTTGTTTTGATACAGGGACCGTACTTCGAAACGCAATACACGAAACTTCGTTAGCCCCGCCCCTTTTACGTAATGGTTAGACGGACGGGTATTAACGAAGTTTCGAATTAGCGTTTCGGGGAAGACGTGATAAGCCCAAAAGTCCTTTGAAAATTTTGCTTGTCAAACCCTGTTTTTTAGTATCGGTAAAGAAAAGCGGCGTGTGTATACACACCAAAGTACAAAGTTACTATGAAGACAAGAAGTTAATATGACATTAGAAGAATGCCAGTCAATAGCAATTGGACGCCTTTTCATAATTTGTGAACATACATAAGTATACATTTTGTTTGAGTTAACAGAGAGGTCAAGAGAGCTCCACTACAACCATTTTTTTTTTATATATTGAAGAAGTTTTACAAATATTTATGTCTTCATATTATAAACTTTATGATTTTATATTATCTCGAGGTTCTCGAGTCTATGGTATAAGCGAGTATCACGATTATATTAAGTTCATATTATGTCCATTCAAATCTCATATGAAGTCCATGCTCATATCCGTATTTTTTAGCTGGTAGCCCCTGTATGTATCGAGATATCCAAAACTGTTTCGAATATGGTGTCAATAATAATGCCACCGTGAATAGAAATTTGTTGTATGGGTAAACAAATAAAGAGTAGAGTCTAAAACAGTTACATTTTTGTTTTTGAATTAATCCCTTTGTTTTATTTAAAACAAAAATAAAAATCATTTATTTCAGATTGTGACCCATAGACATACAACATAAGATTTTAGAAATAAACTTATTGAAACATAAATATTAAATTATAAGTACACTCGACAGCACGTTAAACAGTTGAACTGCGATAACAGCTTTTATTACGTAGGGCATAAAGGGGGTCTCAAGGTCAACATGTATGTCTGATATGCCGCCGTGTGTACATTATAATTTTGTAACACCTATTCTATGGTACTTGAATTAAGGTTAATGTTTATCTGGCTGGATTTGCCCAGATTGAACTAAGTTTGGGCAGGAATTTAATATAGTGTCGGGTGAAAACATCTCGGCCAAATGCTAATTACCGAAATAGAAATATTGTCCTGAGCATATTGGTTAAATAGATTGAGAAAAGACATAAAATATGAAAATTGTTTTCAAATAAATACAAATATTGTAAGAACGTACACATACATTGTAAGAACATAAAGTACAGTCGCCAGCACGTCAGGTTACTACAAACTGTCAAATTTCTTTAAATAAAATTCAACTTTATGTCCAACTGATAGAGTTCAGTTTCAATTAATAAATTTTGACATTTTGTAGTAACCCGACGTGCTGGCGACCGTAGTCCGTACATAGATGGTAAAAAGTACATAGGTGCACATGTATTGAACAGGTACAGTGTGGGACAAACTTCTTGAACCATCGTGGTGGGGCGGCTTTCAATTACAACTCGCTAAAAGCCGTTTTACGATGTGATTGGTTGCTTGCCCAACTTTGACAAATTCTATTGGAAAGGATCACGGTCCATAGTGTTACCAAATATCGTGTTATTTGTGATGGTGTTGTTCTTTTTTTATAAGTTACGATATGCTGCGTAAATGGACAGAATTCTTTAGACTGGCCGCACACGTGCCACCGACCTCAACTAAAAAATGCCGCCACCTAACTATTTAGTTTTCATACATATTATATGAACTCGCCGCACACAGCAGGCGTCCGTCAATCGCTCAATCAAGGACGCGAGATAAGTGCCTACCGCTTCGCGTATATCTCGGGATACAATTTACCTTACAGCGGGCCGCCCGCCCGAGCGCGATAGAATATATGCGATAGAAAGAAATGAAACGTCTAGCCGTTTGTAATTAGAGCCATACAAGCTAAATTTTACTTTATCTTATTGAAGTTAGAGTTGCTATTTGTTTAAATGGTTTCGCGAGGTACAGCTTCTGTACTTGTAAGTACTATTATTTATTCTGTGCCGGTAGTCGTCGCTCGTGTCTTCTTCTAGCTTCAAGTGGCGGCGGTTGTGGCTGTCGCGTGTGGCTCGTGTGCGGTTGACCGTTAGTAATTGTGAAATGAAACAGCTGTCCAAATTAATTGCTCAAAGATTGGAGCCAAATATGTATCCCATATACCTAGTGTTTACTTATTTTATGATCTGTGATGATAGCGGTGTGAAAACACATGTATGAATCAAGAATTCAAGATGTAAGAGAGGCAGAACCATTAATTTTAAACGAGAAAATGTGTCTTATTTTCAATGCCTGTATGGCCTTCTACTCACTGCGACTTTTTACAGCGACACAAACGCGCGTTTGAGTCGCGCGACTGCATCGCTGCTGTAATTTTTAAGAAAAGTCGCAGAGTGTAAGGCTAGTTGAGACAGCGGAAACCGCGCGGACCAAAACTCAAACGAATGTTACTGGTGCTGTTGTCAAGCCGTTAGACGGTAATAGAAACAAGATCCGCGCGGTTTCCGCCCGTGTCTGAACAAGCCTTAAAGCTCTGCGGCTTTTTACAGAATTACAGCAGCGATGCAGTCGCGCGACTCTCAAACGCGTTTGTGTCGCTGCAAAAAGTCGCTATGCTGTGCTATAATCAGTGATCGGATAATCGGATGCATATTTACCTAAAGTTGAGGTGTTAGCTGTTATGGAATGCACTTTTGTATCGAAGTTTTTTAAATAAATAGCTCATGCTAAAGACATCGTTTCCACACCATGTTACTGACTAATTTTGCATTCGCGAATTTTCTGAAATCCCGGGATTTATATTAAAAAACGTGTTTTAAGAAGCCGCCTCCATAATTTCCTAGCTAAATATTAACTTTAGGTAAATATGCATCCGCTTATCCGATCTCTAGCTATAATCCTCCATATCTCGATTTATTTCTGTGTGTAACTTGGACTGTGTAGATAGTTTGTCTATAGCGTGAGTGTTACTGATAGTAGGCGACGTTGCGCCACTGCCGTGGTTCCCTTTTATCGAGTCTGCTTAAAATGACGTTTAAATAAAAATACTACTAACATGTTTTTGGTTTCCCCGTTTGGCACCATTGGACCCGACGCGCTCGAAAAACGAAACACCTACTGAATATACGTTACCGAAATTAACCTACATCAAAATTCAGTCGCGTATTTTCGGTGTGGTGTGTTTAAACACTTTGGGCGGGTCGGGACTACACTACACTCCAGTCAACGAAGCAAAAGATCTTTAAACATTCTCGATATGTGTCTAAGAAATGCATTATAAAATTTTAAAAAATGTATTTTTACTTACATTAGCCATTTTATAATATTAAAAACATCCTTTAGGCGCATTAAGGCCAATTCCCACTTGGTCCCATGATCAAAAAATTTCCAATTCGCATTTAGGCCAATTCGCAGTTAGTCCAATTCGCAATTGGTCAAATTCGCAGTTTGTCCAATTCGCAGTCGGTCCAATTCGCGGTTGGGCCAAAATGGATAATGTTTTCTAAGTTATAAAACGGTATCTATAACATGGCTAAGGTCCCGCCTGGTAGGTAAAAAGTGTATTTCTATATAATATTATTATATCTTTGTTGTATTGATCGTTGACTTTTTGTTAAAGTTCAAAGAATTTGTAGAATATATATAATAAATATATTATATTATTTGTAGAAGCTTGAAACACAAGTTATGATAGTATATAAAAATGAATAAATACAGTACAATATGTGCATAGATATGTGTAATATGATTATGAATAAATAGAGTACAATATGTACATAAATACGTGTTATTTTGTTAAATTTTGGAAATACACTTTATATTGGAACAAACGCGAATTGGACTAACTGCGAATTGAACAAACTGCTAATTAGACCAACTGCGAATTGGACCAACCGCGAATAATGTGAATGGGACCAATCGCGAATTGGACCAAATGCGCCTAAAGGACTCGACGGTTACTGATATTTATAGTCGAGAAGTTGTCTTACTATTAGAAATACTTGTGTTATGTATGGTTCATCCTTGCGTTCTTTATATGTCTTAGTGATCTCATGGCTGCAATGAATATGTATCCTACTAATATTATAAATGCGAAAGTTTAGATGTTTGGATGTTTAGATGTTTGGATGTTTGTTACTCAATCACGCCATAACGGCTGCACGGATTTGGCTGAAATTTGTAACACAGATACTTTGTAGCCTGGAGAGGAACATAGGCTACTTTTTATCCCGGAAAGAATCACATTCCCGCGGGATAACGTCATGTAGTTCACGCGGGCGAAGCCGCGGGCGGAAAGCTAGTTGAAAATAAAGCATTTTCTAAAAAAAGGTTTCGTAAGAGTAAATTGCAAAGCATTTACTCGGAAATTTACTCTTCATCACGGCTGAAATGACGAAGAGTAAATTGCCGAGTAAATGCTTTGCCCTTTTATATTATACAAATATTTTAGGGGATGAATGCGACTTGAATGTGACTATCAATGTAATTAAATTTATTACGTGGGGCTAGCCACGAAATCGCGAAAAAAATAAAGAAAAACATTTATTTGGGGTGGGACAAAACAACAAAATAACATAGGCACAAAATCAAATAAAGCCTATGTCCTAAATGTACAAAACTGATTCGACTTAAATGTATGGAACTGCTATTTTTTTTTGGGATTTCTTGGCTGGCCTAGTAGCAAAAGTTGTTCATATCGATGGACACATTTAAAATTTGTGGTGTATAGTGTTTGTTTTCCCTGTATAGAGGTAAGGTTTTGGAGTTATAATGCAGAGTAAATATTAACTGTTTGTACTGTTAGAAATCATTTAAATAATATACCTTGGCGCAGTGTGGCTCAATGGAACAAAGTGACGAAGTAAAATAAAACATAATTATTCATAAACATTTGTATTTTTTTTATTATAAACCTTTATGGCCCGAGTCCAACAACAGTCGGTTACGTTAACCGGTTGATTAACGCACGTGATTGGTGTTCGGTTGGGTTAACCGACTGTTGGTGAACCAACCAAAGCCTATTTTTATTAGACAACAACACGATAAACTTACAACATTTAGGTCGGTACGATCGGTAGGTATTATTATACAACAATAGAAGAATGGAGTGTTGGTAGATGACGTAGAGGTACAGTCGAGTTCATATTAGAAGCAATAAAATGATCATAAATATCTATGCAAACAACGACGATTTATTAATAGACACGTTACACTCGAATAGATTGCATTCTAAAATGGCGAATTGGTTTTTCATTACGTAGGTACTACACGCTTTATGAGACAAAAAACAAACACATGTTGTCAAAATATATTTATCTCTTCCTAACAACAGGCATTTCCGCATATCTATCTCTTTGTCACCAAAATAATGTTAGTAAGAGACATCTATACACAAACCCCCACTGTCAAAAAGTCATAGTAATGCATGATTGAGGCCCGTCGCCATTTTTGTTTCTCGGTATGTGTAGGCATGCCTCACTTTTTGGTAGGTATGGTATGCCATCAGAGGCGTATTATCCCTAAGGCAAACTAGGCACGTGCCTAGGGGCGCGAGGTTACGAAGGGGCGCGCGCATCGTATAGAGTTGACTTAGCATTCTTTTCTATGCAAAACTATTGAATGCTATAATTATTATTTTAACTTCTGTGAAAATTAATCGTATGCTTATGCTTGATTTCATAATAGAAGTTGGTTAGATACAACCAAACCATCACGACTAACGCGCAACATTGTGTGTGTGCATCCGTTATTTCAGGTACCTAGTACGTGGTAGTACATGGTGTACGAACCACTAATGTGGTACGAACTGTCACCCACCCGCTCGCTTCGCTCAGCGTTTCTTTCTTTTTTTTACACATAGGTATCCTAACATTTGCACATTTAAATGTTCTTACCTACTACACACCAATTTTTGTCAAGATCGGTCAAGCCGTTTTTTAAGTTTTAACCTCTCGACTCTCAGGGGTATCAAATTACAGGCTCATTTTTTACGTAAAAAAAGCATCTTAGCGCGCGTTTGGGCTCTCCCAAACATCTGTTTGTGCGCACGACGACGGAAGTTACATTTATGAGCAGCATATGAGTCATAGCAGCGGATCAAACTTATCCGGGACTAACGCTGGTAAACGATCTCCCATACATAGGCCCGTGCACACATACAATGACTTGTTTCCTCTGAGTACTGAATCCTATGGAGATGGCATATTGATCTATATGAACTATCGGTTATACAAATATGAGCTAAATCGACATTGTACTCATAAACCTGTAGCCATCTCGTTCTATCTTACCTCCAATACTTCATGTAAAAAGAGACAGCAATATATTTATTCGACCTATTTTTTGGCAACATTGAAACGTGACGTCATCGTAATGCATGATTGAAGCCGGTCGCCATTTAGGTTTCTCGGTATGTGAGCTGTCAACGCGAGTTGTATTTGCAGTGTTTTGTGATAAAAGTCTTTTAATTTGAGACTTTCATGTGAATAAAAGGTATTAATAAGTGAGAGAAAGCAACAAGGAACATGTCTAATTGCAGTGTGGTAGTTTGTGGCATCAAAAAAAGTGAAAATCGTCCAAACATTACATTACACCGGTACGTACTATTTATTTTGCAAAAACACCAAAACAATACAATAAATGCCTTGTGTTTTGGTTTCCTGTGAATAGTTTACTTAGAATTCATACCAAATGTAGCTTACTACTTATTTTGGTGAGTTTTGTTGGTGTATTTCAAGAAAATATAAATTTGTTTGTTTTGCGCTAGGGTTGCCCTTATAGCATTTTTCTTATCGAATTATCGATGTTTTCAAATTTCAAGTGTAAATTGAGTGTATTAATTTTAAACTGTTTTTATTGTTTTAGGTTGCCTAAAAATAACAAAAAAAGAAAAATATGGCTGGAACAATGCAAAAGGAAAATTTAAAGACTCGTACGAAAACTATTTTTATGTGCTCTTTTCATTTTGAAGAACAGTTTCAAACGTCAACGACAGTTTAAGTTTTGAAAAAGACGTTAATTAGGCCACTGGCAAAATCGAAATTAATAGTGCGACAAAGTTTTCTGTTCCGGTTGCCAAAAACTGGATACTTATATATAACGTGTTTTTTTAATGTCATTTTGCTGTAAAGTTGTTGTCCAACTTTCATTCATTCTAGCACATTAAAAGTAAGTATATTTTTTACCACTAGATGTCGCTTCGCTATATTCTAAATATATAAAAAATATGATTACTAGTAAAGATCTCGATTCAAACTGTTTATTATTTTATTACTTAATAATGCTTGTTTTTTTTTTTTGAGACATTTCTTTTTTCTATGGTAGGTAGGTACCTAGTAGGCATTCTCCTTTGTGATTTATATTGTAATGTGTGTTATGTAAAAAAAACCAATCCTTGTTGTATAAACATAATAGGTTTTTACAATATGGAGCTTTTTGTTTTATTTAATTACCTTTTTTTACTTAAACTGGTTCTCGCGACCTTTGATCTGGAATTCTATGGAGGTCTCGCATGTGTATAGACGCGTGACTCGGAAAACATAAAAAATTTGATCATAAAATTGCAGTTTCTAAGTAAAGGCGAGTAGAGCCGACAAGTGGGGCGCCCTCAATCAAATTTATTGCTCGCTAAGTATTAATGTATCTACAATCGTACAGATTGAAGCTAAGGTCATGTAGTTTATTTACAAACTATAACCTAAGTAAAATATAGTAGGTTGGTCTTTTATCTACTACTACTGCAACATGAACTATATTTTACTAAGGTTAGTTTGTAAATAAACTACAGGACCTTATTTTTAATCTGTATCTGCGTTTGAATTTTTAATACATTATGTACTTAACAAGCAATAAATGTTATAATAAATTGAATAACATGCGGATCCTCGCGGTTTTACCCGCATGGTACTCGTTCTCATGGGAATATCACGATAAAATATAGCTTATGTCACTCGGAAAGAATGTAGCTTTCTAATGGTCAAAGAAATTTCTAAATTAGTCTAGTAGTTTTGGAACCTATTAAATTCAAACAACAACCAATCAAATCTTTCCTGTTTACGATATAACTATAGATGAGGAAGCACTTGGCGGCTCTTCTCACCTTGAAGCCCCCAGTACAGGATGGCTACTCATGTTCGTCGACCATGATGGGCCATCATGTACAGGGGCGGTTTGCGTTGCTCGCAGGCGGCAATCACACGCAAACTCTCACACCGGGGGCTTTAAGCCCCCAGTACAGGCCATGGCCGATCAAGTTGGCCGACCATGTTGGCCATCGTGTACAGGGCCGGTTTGCGTTGCTCGCAGACGGCAATCACACGCAAACCGGCCCTGTACACGATGGCCCATCATGGTCGGCCAACATGATCGGCCTTCCTGTACTGGGGGCTTAGCCCCTCAGTACAGGATGGCGTTACTCGCAGACGGCAATCACACGCAAGCCGCCCCTGTACACGATGGCCCATCATGGTCGGCCGACATGATCGGCCATCCTGTACTGGGGGCTTTACAGTTGTTGCGTCTCACGCGCGCGGTCGGGCCAATGATTGTGTGCGTACATGCACAAACACATACACATTGTGTCATTGTCATAAAGAAAGCACATTATTAAGATTTATTTTTCAAAAAAACTAGGTATATAATTATACACTATAATTCCGTTTTAAATTATCGAGGTGATTACGAAACTGCTTTTATAAAATATAGGGTAATATAGGTAGGTAGTCACAAAAATACTTGATCTATAACTTCATCAATAAATATATCGATGTACAAATAGGGCAGCACTACGGAAAGGCGCCATTTTGGTTTCTCGGTATGTGTGCTTGTGTGTGTGTGTATGCTTCAATTTTTCGTAGGTATGCCATCTCCATAGGATTCAGTACTCAGAGCTTGTTTCACACTGTCGACATGGCTGCAATCCAACCAAGTACCTTTAAGAATTGAATAGATTAAGTAAAATGTAGTAAGTAATAGATATATAAGAATAAATTAGCTAGCTTTAACTTTGAACAATAGTATATTATGATATGATACAAGTGAGCTAACGTTGCTCATTATACACGAGGCTGTGGGTTGCAGCCCGAGCCGCAGGCGAGGGCGTAAATCAGCCGTGTCTAGCGAGTAAGTTGCTCACGAGTTTCATACGCACTTTTTCAACACACTTGCGAGGAAAAACAAACATTTATTGCATTCATTCATAAATTAATTAACCTAATTAGCTAAGGGAAAAAGCGCGCAAGTTTTTTTTTGCACGCGCCAAATGTAAGGTCATTGATTACATACAGCCATAGTGCCATACAGCCTACTTCAAAATAATTATTATAATAGTGATAAAACGCAAATGTTTTATAACAAATTATTAAGAATTATAAATAATTTGATAATAATATACTTAATTACGTTTTTTGACTTAATGAGGAATTTTCCAAAAGGTATCGTAAGCTTATTTCAAATAGGTGCAAGAGATGGCGCTAGCGAAACTTTTCTTTTTTTTTTTTAATAACAATAGGTACCTTGGACGTTTGTCAGCCTACGCAAAACAAAATAAAATTTTAAAATGTAAATAAATATGTAAATAATCTTGTTATATAAGGTTTTATTTCTAAATTACTACTTTTAGGATATGACTTAAAGTTCAACCGTAGGTTTTTATCCATACTTCGCTATTTTTGTTGTACCTATAAAAATGTACAATAACTGTCAAGTTGAAAAGTTTGTTCAAGTTTGTTTTTGCATCTAGAGAATGAAAATTCAGTACATAGGTACTAACTTCTTAATTAATTTGAGCTATTAATTTCAACTTTTTCATGAAAATGCCAAATTTTCAATCAATTTTCTTTCTGACTTTAACAGTTATTTAAATTAAAATATAATCAAAATCAGGTAAAATAAGAAAAAACGATAACTCAATAATATATATACGCAACAAAATTCGTGAAACAATACATTCAACTTTCCCGTAAACTGGGGAACGCAAAAAAACATACCTTATAGTGTGCCAATCTTTTCTGTTCCGGTGATTCTCTTTGGAACTAAAACAGTTTTCATACGACAGTCCATTTTGACAGGTAATTTCGTATTGCAAGTGGCTCCTCTGTCACGACTGTCACCGGAACAGAAAAGCTTGTGGCACTATACATGAAAATTAAGAAAAAAAAGAAAAGTGGTCGCAGCGACATCTATTGAGCATTATAGAACCTACTGGAAAACTTCTCATTAGGAACATATGTATTTATTCTAAAAACGTAAATGGATTTTCAACCGTATAAAACCTCTTTGTTGTTACAAAAAAAGAACTGTACGTATTACCCGGTGAAATTGAAAATGCTCTGTTTACTCGCATATAACTTGCAGTTAGGTACTAACTTAACTTTGTAGGGATACTGTATTACCCGGTTAAATTGAAAAGTCTCTGTTTACTCGCATATAATTTGCAGTTAGGTACTTACTTAACTTTGTAGGGATAATTCTATTACGCAACTAGTACTGTAATATAAGATTTTAAACTTTCGCGTTCCATTATAATTATAAACAAGAGTAACGGGACTCAACGCGACATTTATTATGAAGTCAAGCTGTAAGTACATAATAATATGTACTTCATAATAAATGTCGCGTTGAGTCCCGTTACTCTTGTTTATAGTACTGTAATATTATTATGCGCGCGTGTTTTATAGTTCGGTTTATGGCCCTAAGATCGATGTAATAAGGCTCACTTTATGAGCAAGTGTGTTGAAATAGTATATTATGATACAAGTGAGCTTAGGTTGCTCATTATACACGAGGCTGTGGGTTGCAGCCCGAGCCGCAGGCGAGGGCGTAAATCAGCCGAGTGTCTAGTGAGTAAGTTGCTCACGAGTTTCATACGCACTTTTTCAACACACTTGCGAGGAAAAACAAACATTTATTGAATACATAACATAATTTTAATAACTTTATATTAGCTAAGGGAAAAAGCGCGCAAGTTTTTTTTTTGCACGCGCCAAATGTAAGGCGATTGATTACATACAGCCATACAGCCTACTTCAAAATAATTGTAATAATAGTGATAAAATGCAAATATTTTAGAACAAATTATTGTGAATTATAAATAATTTGATAATAATATACTTAATTAAGTAGGTACCTATGTTTTTGGTCTTAATTAGGGACACATTTATTTATTCTAAAAACGTAAATGGATTTTCAGCCGTATAAAACCTCTTTGTTGTTACAAAAAAATAACTATCTATTACCCGGTGAAATCGAAAATGCTCTGTTGACTCGCATATAACTTGCAGTTAGGTACTAACTTAACTTTGTAGGGATATTGTATTACCCGGTTAAATTGAAAATTCTCTGTTTACTCGCATATAATTTGCAGTTAGGTACTTACTTAACTTTGTAGGGATAATTCTATTACGCAACTAGTACTGTAATATTATTATGCACGCGTGTGTTATAGTTCGGTTTATGGCCCTAAGATCGATGTAATAAGGCTCACTTTATGAGCAAGTGTGTTGAAAAACATATTATTTTATTAAGGAGTTTTATGTAATACTGGAACTTTAACCTGCTTACATAGTGGGTTATGTTATGCCACTATTATTGCATTTGTCAAAATTAACATAAATTTTAATTCATCATCATCATCATCATTTCAGCCGTACGACGCCCACGTAATTTTAATTACTAGGTATGTGGTAAATGTTGCTGGTGGCAAAGTAATTTATGTTATATTATTTTATATTAGTGATGACCAAACTTTGTTTACTGTTTGTTTACCCAAATAAAGAGAAAAAAAAACTTTTTTTTCTTTATAGCTGTCAGAAAAATTCCCCTATTAGATTTTAGGAAATCTTAGGGTTAATGCAGATTATATTTTTTCTAAACTTTTGTTCAGATGGTTTTAAAATACTACACTGTGCAAAGAAGTAATTAAATTTATTATTTATTTTGTTCTTAATAAAATCTAACATTTATAAAATAAAATAGTAGGTACTTACCTATGCAAAAAGCTTACTTACTCAATGAAATTATTTTTTATACTTATAAGTAATGACATATCTATGCTAAATTAACAACAATCAACAATTTTGTTTAGCAATGTACTTATAGCCTAATAAACAGATTTTTATTACTGTACGTGGACTTTTTATTTCTATCCATTTTAGCAAAATACGCCTACCAGAAATACAGACATACATTTCATATACATACAGTCACAATGTAACTACGCGGGCGGTAGGTACAGGTTCGCGTTAGTGTATATATTCTTTGGTACAGGTCAAACTGACAACCTCCGTTTTTGAAGTCGGTTCAAAAGTAAAGTTTTGTCACATTAAGCCACCAGTACAGGTTGGCCGACCATGGTCGGCGACCATGACCAATACATCGTACATTGACACTTTTGAAAGAACCTTTTTAAACTTGTTCGTTCAAAAGTGTCAATGTACGATGTGGGTGAGGCCGCCATTTTTTGCTGATTTCACAAACTTTTTTCTCCGCGGTCAGTATTTTGAAAAGTATGATATTTAGCAAATTTTTGGTAACAGTTTCGAATTAAGCAACAAAGAGGCTCAAGTGGACATTATGATTGTTTCACTTCAGATAATCAACCAAAAATATATTTCGAATAAAACATGAAAAAAGGTAGGAATATCCCACAAAAACTCATATCCGTTGAGGTAGAGGTGCATTTTGATTAATGGTGTAGCAAAAAGTATGAGAGTTATTTAGACACGGTTAATATGTAAAGAATACTTATATAAATGGCTATCTATGCTTTTAATTTCATAACGACTTTCCTAAGACTTTCTTTGAAAAATCTTCTGAATCAGTTTATTGACAAAAACTATAATTCTACGCCACTTTGTCAACGCCACCGATATTTTATATGTCTATGAAGGTTTCGCTTCAGGAAGTTTTGTATCGGGAAGTGGCAACACTGAGTTTCTATAATAAATGGACAGCGGCTCGATGGTGGCCATTTTTTTGATAGTAGACATGTGAACGTCGGATTCGGATTGTGTACACATTTTTTTCGAGAGGTGACTTTTGCGTGCTAAAAATTAAGTTTATCTGTTACAATAAAACCTATCAGTGCACCATGTAAGTAGAAGTGAAAGCCATGTTTGGAGCTAGAATGCCACTCAAATCGTACGTTATTTACAGAGATATGAATCGTTTTCTCAACGCGACGATGGCGTAGAAGTAGAAATTCGCCACTATTTTCTTACTTTAACGCCACGGTAGCGCAGATATCCGTCACCTCCTCTACACCACCAAAATAAAGGTGAGTATCCACTCGTTTTTTCATACTAAATGTTATAGAGAGAAAATGTTATAGAAAATACAGTGACAACAAAAACATTATTAAGTAAATCATATCAGTAGGCATGAATATCATGCTACTCAGTGTCTAATAACAACTAATATTAATAAACCCTTTAAGTTTGTCTTATAATAGGAAATAGCCGTCGCCCGCAGATAGGTACGTACATACGCCCGCGTTGTTTCCTCTTTTCCTATGGACCCTCGCGTTTATCTCCTAAAGTCACCTCACCACACACAGACAGCGGATGCATAGCGGAGGCATCGGTGATTTATTTTGTTATTTTCGGTCTAGTTTCAAAACTACACACACAAGCCGTGGTGGGCAGTGAGTGGCTAGGCGGCGCGATGGCGGCATGCGCGGCGAGTGGCGGAGAGACGTGGCGGTGCGGTGCGGGCGCGAAGGCGTGCGCTTGTGACCGTTGTATTCTTTACTAGTGTATTGTATCGAGTGACTTGCCACTAAGAGTAAGAAGTAAATAAAGTTTATTTTATTCATTCAGAGAGTTTCCTTGTGCATTTATATACCTACCTACAAACTTATTACTAGGTATATTTATAAAAGATTCATAAAAATAATTACATAGTGGCATGTGTATGCGAACCTTTACATTTATTCGTCACTATTATACGCCACTAAACGCCACCGACGCGTAGAAGTTCTACGCTACCATCACAATACTTCTGCGCCATATCAGCAAAAAATGGCGGCCTCACCCATGTATTGGTCATGGTCGCCGACCATGATCGGCCATCGTGTACTGGGCAGGCGTTGGAATCACCCATAGAATAGGTCAAAACTTAGTGGCCTGTAGCCCCGATACCCATTCATTGGCTATAATTAAGACCGCCATTTTGTTGGGGTGCCCCCATTGGCTAAAATTAAGGCTGTCACTTTTTTCAAGAATTTCAAGATGTCGTTTATTTAGTTTGTGTTTTTTACTCATTTCGGTTTTCTAGTATTCTTTAGATGTTTTTCCACTTTTTCTCAGATATTTCTTTACAGAAATATGGATACATTATTCGAAGATGCCTTCGGTACACGTAAGTAAATCTATTTACGTAGTTTTATGTAAATTTGAGTTTTGTTGTTTTAGGTAATTTCAAGAGACAACTTTATATTTCTTAAAACTAACCAAAACAAAAGAAAATACAGTTCACAACTTAACCGGAGTAAAGAAGATTCGGTTTCTCAGAAAGTTATGAAATTTATCAAAGGCTAAAGAGTCGCAATAGTTTTTACAAGTGCGTCATGCCTGGCACCACGGAGGCCTCTTCAACCAAAGTTAAACTGTGGGCAAACTCTGCTACCCTTCCACACCCATATGTGCTCATCCAGGAAAAGCTCTCTCCTGGACTTGAACTTCCCAGATCATTATGGAGATCTTTAAATAGACTCCGTACCCAAGTTGGTCGAAGTAAAGACAACCTGTCCAGGTGGGGCTTCACCAGTAACACGGATCTTGCGTGCAGGTGTGGTTACACTCCACAGACCATGGCCCACCTCATTGATTGCTCTGCATGCATGCCCGGACACCTGCACGCGTGAGGACCTCATGTTGGCTGCAGATAACGCTGTGAGAGTGGCACAGTTTTGGGCCAACAACATATGATTTTGTACTTGTCATTGACATGTTGAAGAAGAAGTTATGAATGAAAGATAGGTAATGTTTGTTTATTCTTTTTATATGAATGTAAGTAGATATGTGTAATTAATTATTGATTAGTTTTCTTAAAAAAAACCTTCCTAATACCTTATTTCAACATATATTTAGAAGTGATATCATATTGTGATAATGGTAAAGCACAGTAGATTACTTGGGATTAAATTTAAATAATCAGTTGTCACATTTAACAAGTTTCAATTTAGTGAAGTTGTTAATACCAAGTCAAGAGAAAATAACAGTGTAAGTAATTCAATAACTTTGTCAAAACATTTAAAATGCCTTATCATCAAATTCATATTTCTGATTCTGACAAACAGAACAGAATTATAACAAATGTACCGGTGGGATAATATATGATTGTTGTCGGTACGAATGATGGTTTATTGTGATTGTCTTATGACTATGTTATAACTGTTACTGCTACCTACTATCTTAGATTTTACCTAATTATATATACTACCTCTCATCAGTCTATGTACAAAGCTTATCTACTTAATAACAGTTATTAACTATAAACATTGATTATCTATAACTTGTGCATAGCGGCACAACAAACAAAATGTGCTTTATACACACTACTCTTTCTTGATTTACAAACTTTTCAGTTCAACTATCACTTATTTGTTTATAAAATGTTATGGCAGATTATAGTAACAATATGTAGAATCTATACTACTGTATCTACTGTGTCTGCCTATTCTTGCGGTAACAAGTTATCAAATCAGAAATATGGTGCAAATTACTGCTGTTAGTTGCTATATTGATTACTTACTGCATTAAATGTTTAACTATTAGAATTAGGTTATTGCGTCTTGCATTGAAAGTGATATTAACAGTAAATAATGAAATGGCAGATACTAAATAAAACTACTAGAAAAAATAGCATTAGCATTTGTGCGTGATAAATATTTGCAAGCAGTTTAATTTTTCTTGTGGCTGATAAAGTATTTATGTTTCTTAGTTAATTTAGTAAGTAATTTCATTACTCTCATTCTTTGTCTTGTATAAATCTCAACTTATACTTATGTACTTTGTATTTAATAAAATTATAATTTCAAGTAATAAATGCCTTCTTTCATCAAATGTGTTTTTTATTTGAGCAGAATTTAATTAAAATAATATATTACTAGGGTTGTACCAAACGTCGATAATTTGCACAACTATCGATAACGAATCAAGGGTGTCGATAGTTCTGGCAGCACTATGTTGTCAAACTCTAATCGGGGTCCGTCATTCACTAACAAACGGCCGCTATAAGGCTTGATTCCTATCTGTACTAGTCTATATAATTTGTGGTACTGGGGGCATTACATATTGCCTCATAATAAGTGATGCAAAGTACCCTCTATGCTTTGCCTCCACAGATTATTATACTAGTTAAAATTTGCCTCGCGGAATCCTCATCTTTACTAATATTATAAATAGAAAATGAGTTCGGTTCGGATGTTTAAATGTATTTTTGTTTTAGCTACAAGAACTCCTTAGAAAGCGTTGTGTTCGAATCCTACGTGGGCCAAGTCTGGTTAACTATAAATTGTCCTCGAAAAAACCAAATCTCACTCATTAGAGTGGGACGCACACCATGAAAACGCTATCTCGCTTGGCTCGGCTGCTGTAACTCATGAGTGCGCAATCTTATATATATCTTATATAATAATCTTATATATTATAATATCTTTGGTCAGCATATCACTCTGAGTACTGAATCCTATGGAGATGGCATATTGTTCTATATGAACTATCGGTTATACAAATATGAGCTAAATCGACATTGTACTCATAAACCTGTAGCCATCTTGTTCTATCTTACCTCCAATACTTCATGTAAAAAGAGACAGCAATATATTTATTCGACCTATTTTTTGGCAACATTGAAACGTGACGTCATCGTAATGCATGATTGAAGCCGGTCGCCATTTAGGTTTCTCGGTATGTGAGCTGTCAACGCGAGTTGTATTTGCAGTGTTTTGTGATAAAAGTCTTTTAATTTGAGACTTTCATGTGAATAAAAGGTATTAATAAGTGAGAGAAAGCAACAAGGAACATGTCTAATTGCAGTGTGGTAGTTTGTGGCATCAAAAAAAGTGAAAATCGTCCAAACATTACATTACACCGGTACGTACTATTTATTTTGCAAAAACACCAAAACAATACAATAAATGCCTTGTGTTTTGGTTTTCCTGTGAATAGTTTACTTAGAATTCATGCCAAATGTAGCTTAATACTTATTTTGGTGAGTTTTGTTGGTGTATTTCAAGCAAATATAAGCTGTTTGTTTTGCGCTAGAGTTGCCCTTATAGCATTTTTCTTATCGAATTATCGATGTTTTCAAATTTCAAGTGTAAATTGAGTGTATTAATTTTAAACTGTTTTTATTGTTTTAGGTTTCCTAAAAATAACAAAAAAAGAAAAATATGGCTGGATACAATGCGAAAGGAAAATTTAAAGACTCGTACGAAAACTATTTTTATGTGCTCTTTTCATTTTGAAGAACAGTTTCAAACGTCAACGACAGTTTAAGTTTTGAAAAAGACGTTAATCAGGCCACTGGCAAAATCGAAATTATAGTGCGACAACGTTTTCTGTTCCGGTTGCCAAAAACTGGATACTTATATATAACGTGTTTTTTTAATGTCATTTTGCTGTAAAGTGGTTGTCCAACATACTTACATTCATTCTAGCACATTAAAAGTAAGTATATTTTTTATATACTCTATAAAATAGAGTATATAATATTCTAAATATATTAAAAAAATATGCTTGCTAGTAAAGATCTCATACAAACTGTTTATTATGTTATTACTTAATAATGCTTGCTTTTTTTGAGACATTCTTTTTTTCTATGGTAGGTAGGTACCTAGTAGGCATTCTCCTTTGTGATTTATATTGTAATGTGTGTTATGTAAAAAAAAACAATCCTTGTTGTATAAACATAATAGGTATTTACAATATGGAGCTTTTTGTTTTATTTCATTCCCTTTTTTTACTTAAACTGGTTCTCGCGACCTTTGATCTGGAATTCTATGGAGGTCTCGCATGTGTATAGACGCGTGACTCGGAAAACATAAAAAAATTGATATTTTATGATCAAATTAGCAAATGCAGTTTCTAAGTAAGGCGAGTAGAGCCGACAAGTGGGGCGCCCTCAATCAAATTTATTGCTCGCTAAGTATTAATGTATCTACAATCGTACAGATTGAAGCTAAGGTCGTGTAGTTTATTTACAAACTATAACCTCAGTAAAATATAGTAGGTTGGTCTTTTATCTACTACTACTGCAACATGAACTATATTTTACTATGGTTAGTTTGTAAATAAACTACAGGACCTTTTTTTAAATCTGTATCTGCGTTTGAATGTTTGATACATTAAGTACTTAACAAGCAATAAATTTAATTATAACATGCGGATCATAATATCACGATAAAATATAGCTTATGTCACTCGGAAAGAATGTGGCTTTCTAATGGTCAAAGAAATTTCTAAATTAGTCCAGTAGTTTTGGAACTTATTAAATTCAAACAACAACCAATCAAATCTTTCCTGTTTACGATATTACTATAGATGAGGAAGTAGTTGGCGGCTCTTCTCGCCTTGAAGCCCCCAGTACAGGATGGCTACTCATGTTCGTCGACCATGATGGGCCATCATGTACAGGGGCGGTTTGCGTTGCTCGCAGGCGGCAATCACACGCAAACTCTCACACCGGGGGCTTTAAGCCCCCAGTACAGGATGGCCGATCAAGTTGGCCGACCATGTTGGCCATCGTGTACAGGGCCGGTTTGCGTTGCTCGCAGACGGCAATCACACGCAAACCGGCCCTGTATACGATGGCCCATCATGGTCGGCCAACATGATCGGACATGCTGTACTGGGGGCTTTACAGTTGTTGCGTCTCACGCGCGCGGTCGGGCCAATGATTGTGTGCGTACATGCACAAACACATACACATTGTGTCATTGTCATAAAGAACTTAATTATGTGCAAATGTAGGTATAATTTAAGCACATTATTAAGTTTTATTATTCTAAAAAACTAGGTATATAATTATACACTATAATTCCATTTTAAATTATCGAGGTGATTACGAAACTGCTTTTATAAAATATAGGGTGATATAGGTAGGTAGTCACAAAAATACTTGTATCTATAACTTCATCAATAAATATATCGATGTACAAATAGGGCAGCACTACGGAAAGGCGCCATTTTGGTTTCTCGGTATGTGTGCTTGTGTGTGTATGTATGCTTCAATTTTTCGTAGGTATGCCATCTCCATAGGATTCAGTACTCAGAGGCATATCATAGACTGAAGAAAGGAAACCTACTATGGGCAGTATGATCTCAGACCTTAGCCTGTTCTTTTAGGAACGAAATTTAAAAAAAACAAAGTGTGCATTCCGAGTCACGCTGTCACCGATGTCATCGCACTGATTTGCGTACCGAATCACCGTGAGCGCGACAACGACATCCCGTGCGTGTGACGTCACATATTGCATCATAAAGCCCCCAGTACAGGATGGCCGATCATGTTGGCCATGATGGGCCATCGTGTACACGGCCGGTTTGCGTGTGATTGCCGTCTGCGAGCAACGCAAACTGCCCCTGTACACGGTGGGCCATCATGGTCGGCCAGCATGATCGGCCATCCTTTACTGGGGGCTTAACATGCGAAATCTTGTGCTTACACCGCCCATGCTCCGAACCATAATCAATTAATCACTGTGAGCGTCCTGTCAAAACTGACAGTCGTTAGTTTATATTTACTTCAGCGGTGTATTTTTTTTTATAGTTAATAAACCGTCTCCAAGTGCGAGTCGGAATCGGCGAGTAGAAGATACGTCCTCAGCGTCAATGTTTCTTCAACATGTAAACACGTAGTATACACTTGCAAGTTGCTATATTCGGACAGTCGGACATTTATCGCAGAAGACTTACTTGCAGGTGGAAATGAGGCCTTACCTTATCCATCTTCCGTTAAATTCTAATATAATAAAGTGGTTGGAATTTGAGGTTAGTCAGTGAGCGGTTTGAGCGCGTTTATGAACGTTCCGATCCGAATCGTTGAGATGTCCCAAGTCCCAACTGTCATAAGCGCGATATCTGAATCGGTACGCCTCAGGGGGCCAAGCCTGCTAACGTTAAGTCACAATCGTGTCCTAATCGTGTTTCAATTGTAGTTCAGTTGTTTGTAGTGCTTTTTTTACACACAGTTACAATACAAGAAATATGTACATTTTTCACAATGATGGTCACACCACCACACACTACATTCACAACACATCATACTGTCCTAATTCTTGTAACTAGTATTTAAAAAAGCACTACCACTGAACTACAATTGAAATACGATTGAGACACGATTGTGCCTTAACGTTAGCAGACTTGGCCCCCTGTTATCCCTGTCAGCGCTGAAATTGATTTTAGTCTGAATCGGAACGCACTACAAACATTGGCGTGACATTGACATTTGACAATTTTGACATGACATGACATTGACATCAGTCCATCAGTCAGTGTAGTAGGTAGGTAGTTCAAAAAATGCTCTAAAATAAATAGTTTTGTTTACAGTTTTATTTCTTACTGATTTCATATAAAAAAGGTAATTATGAACCGTCTACTGGCATGCAGAGTATGCTTGGCATACGATACCCGCTTGAGTTCAATAATGGATGGCCAACTGCGGGAACTATACGAGAAATTGGTTGAAGCATCGGTAAGTGTGCTAACCTTGAATTTGTTGATCTACAAACTCGGGCGTGCTAACTTGACACCTGCAGGTTATACCCATCTCTGTCACTCTCCGGGCATGACAGAGAATCGAGTGAAAGAGACAGGTATAATTTGCAGGTGTCAAGTTAGCTCGCCCGAGTGCCCGAGCTGTATAAGTCTCAACTCTTCAACACCCAGGCGGCCGAATGGGGCCAAACTGAAATGCTACCTTATGTCTTATAGAATAAGGCAGCATTTACTATATAATTCGCTGGCCCTTTTCGGCCGCTCCGGCGTCCTTGGGACTTCTGTCTTCTTTTTGAACCAATCTATAAGCTCGGCCTGTTTTTGGTTTCGCTGTCCTTGAATTCAGACTGGACTGTGAAGTTTAGTTAGTTTGTTGCTTTTTTGAATTTAATATTTTTGATTATTTTATAATACTAAGCATTTACCGTGATGCCATTTCCTACACCTTTTTCTTAATAATTAGTTTTCCTATCATCCACAAGATTTACTTACATAAAAATCTGTTGTAATTATAAGTAGGTACTAATATGGTACTAATCGTTATACAGCCTACTAACCTCCATTTCCATTCCAAATGGTGAATTCTTGAAAGTAAGTCTGTTACTTTCGTTTTCAACCTAACTAATGTCATTATTTTGAACCCTGTTCCTTACTATCAGTTACATTAACTTAAATTTCTCTTACCCCTTCTACAAAACTGTAACCTTCAAATAGTTTAGGCAGATACCAGCACTTAAGAATAAAAAAGAAGCTATGCTATCTTACTTGAGATAATAATATTGACTTCACTGTTATAATTTTAGAAATGAGACTTTTTTATTATCTCAAAATCTTCTTTCCACCTGTTCAGGATAACTTTTAACTGACATTGTTGTTTTATCAAATCTTGTTTCATTCATTTTCAGCTGGATACAGAAGACATGTTGCCCACGTCAGTCTGTTACATTTGTAATTCCTTGATGAATAAAATGCTGCAGTTTAGAGACAGGTCGCAGAAAGCAAACCAGATACTGCAACAGATGATAAGCTCAGGCTTGGAGGTATATATTGCTACTAATAGTAGCTAACCCAGGAAACATTGTTTTGTTTGCCATATAAATTATAGCAGACATAGTTTTATACACTGTTTAAAGTCACTTATTTAAAGTACTAATCCAAAGTGGCTAAAACTTCATTGATTACATACTCTTTGAAAGTGGCCATGGAAGAAATGACAGTTTTGTATAGCATGACTGTTTAAAGATTTCCCTACAAAATAACCAGTTTTATTTTACAGTTTTCCAGACTAAAAAATACAAAAAAATCACATTAATCAGTTGCTCCGGTTTGACGTGAAAGACGGACAAACAAACAAACTTTTACATTTATTATATTAGTATGAATAGTATGGATTTGTGGAACTCGATTTGGTTCAATGAAGTTTTCTCGAAAACAGTTTGACACAGAAAATTGGTTCAGCACGGGTAGCATGACCAACTCGAGAAAGGTTTTGTCTATATTGAAACGTCAAAATTGACATTTCATCGTAGACAAACCTATTGTTCTGCTGTCAATTATAGACTTTCGAGGTAGACAAAACTCTTCTCGGGTTTGTCATGCTACGCGTGCAGGTATACTTAGCTGACAGACTGAACCGATTTTGCTAAAATTTGGCATAGACAAAGATATTACTGAATTTTAGGCAAGCTGCAGGTAAAAGCTAGTGTAAATAGTAATCACTAGCCTGCGCGCAGCCGTGCAGTTTGAGCGTCATAGTCCATAATGAGAATATCTGGATAAAATATAATTTCTTATGTCATTCTGGAATAATGTAGCTGCCTGCTAGTGAGAGAATTCTCAGGTGATTTTCTGCTGGTGAAGAAAATCACCAATTCCGTTACACTAAGGGTTGTAAACACAATAATGCCGGTAGCACACCTCCGCCGCGAAACTGTTGGAACACGTAACTCTCGCGAGCTTGCCTGTTCTAACGCGTAGATTTAACTATGACGCTCTCTACCGCGCGCTGATCCGCGAATTCGTGCGGTGTGTGCTACCGGTATTTGAGTTATTAAATATTAATAGAATTTATTAATGCATAGGCTTCAGACAAACCGTATACCAGATTTACTTGAAGCGTAATATCATATTCATTTGTTTCGAGAATCAGTAGCTTAAGAGCTTGCGTTAACATGAGTTCAATCAGACAAACATGTATTAACTAATATAATAAGTATTACAAAAAAATATATTATATAAATTTTTCAGCTGTCAGTTAGTTCTCTGGATATGGTAGTAAAAGACCAAACTGACACATCGTATACCTTGGGGATATCTGACCTTATTAGGACCACCATAACTTCAGCCGAAGAAAAGGTTAAAGTGAAGATAGAACCTGTGAAGTCGGAAATAGACAGTGACGGAATGAGTGATCAAAGTGAAGGTATGTATTTTCTTATCATCATCATTGGTAAAACATAACATAAGTGTGTAGTGTTAAGGTTCGCGCACATTATGCCGGGGCGCAGCGGAGCGGAGCGGGCCGCATCGCAGCGCAAAATGCGTACATAGCACATAGTGACGGGCCGGGCCGCAGCACATTGACGGATTGTGAGTACAGTGTACTGCCAGACGTCCTACTCCATCAAGATAACATGACTCCTGCAAGTTATACCCGTCTCTTCACTCGATTCTGTCATGCATGGAGAGTGAGAGGGACGGGTATAACCTGCAGGTGACATGTTAACTCGACCGAATTGTAAGAGAAAAATCCGCTTGCTTTAGCACACTGTGTTAGGGCGCAGCGGGGCGGGGCGGGCCGCATCGCAGCTACCAAAATCCGCGGCGGATTATGCGGCCCGCTGCTCCCCGGCATAGTGTGCGAAAGTTCATATAAAATACATACGAGCGATTTTTGTGCTGCGACCCGACCCGCTGCACCCCGACAAAATGTGCGCGAACCTTTAAACAAAGTCGCTTCCCGCCGTCTGTACCTACTGTTACGCCCTGGAGACGTATTTCCGTAGCGCTCGAGTTTGAATTCGCATTCGAAATTGTAAAATGCACATGCGAATCTTAACATCGGTATTTTTGAATAATCACACCTATGAATTTCTACTAGTATAGATTCATCATCTTTATTTGTCTGTGGCTACAAACTGACCATCATAATGACCTGACAATCATATGACAAGAGTTTGTGTTTTCATTTTGCTATATATATAAGTATATTTATTTTTAAAGTTTCTCTGTGATTTTGAAACAATTAAATAACATTAATTTATTGGACAACACAACACATTTCGAATGCTACAAAAATGCTTTAAAACGGGTGTAATAGAATTCGATTTCTTAGACGACTGTTTTGACGTATACGTTCAATTCGAATTCGATCTTCATTTCGAGCGCTACGGAAATGCGTCTCCTGGCCGGCCTGCGGCAGCGGGGCGGCGACGAGCGAATTGCGCAATGATTGCGCGCTCGCGACAGATAGACGTCTAATCGAATAAGTCATTGAGACGCACCCAACTGATGCTCAATTCGCTCGTCGCCGCCGCCTTGCTGCATGCTGTCTTATGACGTGCAATAACATATCGCGTGTTATAAGCCGCTAATGCTAGGCCGGCTGGCTACGAACATGCGCGAGAGAGAGAGATAAAAATGAATCATTCAATGTCAATGTGCGTGTGCCGGCATTGCGCCTTTCAACCAAAGTGAATCAATTTGGTTGAACCGTGTAATATTAGCTTTACCAACAGTTCTTTTTTCTCTCGTAGTCATACGAATTAAACTGGTTCCATTCCAACTGGTGCGGCTTCAAGACTTCAAGAGCGATTGTTGATTTGACGACCACCGTGGCCGCGTGGTGTACGCACCGATTTCATGGTGCCGCTATCTCTAGAGGTCCCAGGTTGGATCCCCGGTCGGATAAATGTTGAAAACGAACTTTTCAATATTTCCTCGAGTCTGGGTGTATGTGGTAACCCGTCGTTGTTTCCAATTTCCATAATACTAGTGCTGAAGCTACTAGACCTATTTATTACTATTACTATTGGAACAATGTATGTGATGGTGTCCAATATTTATTTATTATTGACTAGCGGCCGCCCGCGGTTTCACCCGCGTGGTTCTAAAGTAGCCTAAATTACTCCTTATTACATCAGCTACCTGCCAGTGAAAGTCCCGTCAAAATCGGTCCAGCCGTTTCAGAGATAAGCCGGAACAAACAGACAGACAGACAAAAATTTTAAAAAATGATATTTGGTATATGTACCGTATATATGATCATATGCATGTAGTAAAAAGCGGTTATTTTAATATTACAAACAGACAGTCCAATTTTATTTATTTGTATAGATTATTTATTGTTCAGATCTACTTCTTCCCCAAACCGTTGGGTCCCCGCCGCCGCTAGGCAGCTTTCACGAGGTCCAACTGATGCAAGCCTCGTCCAACTCGTTCGTCGGACAGCAGCACTTCCATTCAACTGTCAGCATCGACTCCATGGTGAGTGACTATTATCCTTTTTTTATTTTATTATCTGAAGCAGCAAAAAATAGTAATGCACAGCAATGCAAAAAAGCTATGGAAATTATTTCTATTGCCCAATCCTGTGAAGCAATGTATCTTTAATAATATTAAACGAAAGAAGAAAAAAAATAGGGCGTTCTATAAGAACGATTTTCTTGTCACTTTTTATTTAATCGTATGGCAATTTGGTTTTATTTGGTTTTGATATTTTTTTAACAGGTTTTTTAGTGTGTTATGTAAATTTATCCTAAAGCTAAGCTCACGAAATGTACGAACGAGGTCGTACGAATTGACGTACCTACGTATACGTACGACTAAAAAGGTTCGTTTATTTCGACAGACATTGTGCGGGCCAGACACATTTCGTGGCAGACAAAAATAATATTCGTTTATACCATGTAAATAGGCGTGTTCACATTTAGCGCGTGCGAGCCGAACGTGTCCCTCAAATAAAACGGTTGGCTGTGCGGTGTCTGTAACGTTTTGAGCTAGTATATAAACGGGCCTTACTTGACTCCACCCAGTCTGGCTGGACGCACCCAGAGCACTTAAAGGTTTTAATCATTCATGCGAATAAACGTTCAAAGTGTGCATAGCTTACGTCTATGCAACTTATATTTTCTGGTTTGAAATGTATAAAATTCTTATATGTACTTACAGGATAATTTTTTTATCAGTGCACAAATTTTTAAGATCGACTCGGAATCGATAAGTGAAAAACATTCTCCTAGAAACATGGGTCGAAATACGACAAAAATTTTTGGACTTCTTATACTAAATCGATCACTTGATCAGTCCGATTTGTATGAAGAGTCAAATTTTTTTTGTCATATTTCGACCTATGTTTCTAGGCGAAGGTTGTTCACTTACCGATTTCGAGTTGATCCTTAAAATGTGTGCACTGATAAAAAACTTATCCTATAATCCTTATATTATATAATTAATTATACCAATGAATATATTTACTTGTATTTGTTTCTACATTCGTTCGCTTGTGTCAGGATGTGAAGCCGCAGTTCACGAACTTGATCAACACCACCTTCAGGAGTCAGGACGTGGAGATGCTTCTGGAAAATTCGCTGGATTATTCCTCGCTCGCCTCGCCCGCTACACAGCTGTCTATAGGTAAGATTACATGAACTATACACTAATTGGGTAGATACTCTAGGAATTTTCACCCGGCTTTTGTTCTATACAGGTTGACATTAAAGTCGTTAGCATCCTTTTAAAATAAGAACATACTCATGATATAGAGTCCTTTCCCCAAGTATTAATTAAGTGTACATAATTTATTAAATTAATGTATTTTTTGTAATTATTATGCAGATTTTTTATTAAGTATCGATTTTTATATGTAATTTATAATTAAATAACTGTACCGTTATTCGAAGCTTAATTATATTGAGATAGGCACTTCCGTTTCCGCTTTTATGTCCCTCCTTTTCTACCGGATGTCGCCGTCTCTCTCGCACTTTTCCCGCCACCATCCCCACCAGGCAGTGTCCAGCTGTTAATGCAGCGGACTATCTGGTTCATTGGCGTAAAATTTTCCGCAGAGAAAGGTCGTTCGGAACAAAGTACTCCCGTAGTCCAAGAGAACGACCATACAAATTTTACATACGAGTTTTTAAAATAAATTGATCTCGTGGCACAAACCCGAGGTAAGTGCCCAAGCTTTTTTAACGGTGTTACCGTTCGCGTACATTACGATCATGTAGGTACATGATTTTTCATCTACCTTCACTATATTTATTGAATCTACCGATGTCGTGTGATACCTAGTTAACGTGATTGTGTCGTTTTGTGTGCCTGTGTACATTTTTTTTATTTTAGATGGCCGACGAAATCGTACCCGAAAATAATTCAGGTAACAATGTGTCTTCGCATAAGAAACGAAGTCGGTCTACTAGTTCGAGCAGTTCAAGTTCGAGTTCTTCTTCAACGAGTGACTCGACATCTAGTTCTCCAGACAAGAAAAGATCTCGTCGTCGTCACCGCCGACGTCGCAAAGAAAGGGCCGGCAAACGTAATCGCAAGGATGACAGGTTAGACACGCTATCTAAAGCTTTTAGTGAATTACGTGACCAGTTATCCTTAAGACGAAATTCTCAACATTGTTCTAATAGTCAAATTTATGCTGATAATTTAAACGATCATTCATCTTTGGTTGACGATAATGTTAGTGGAATACTTTATAACGATATTATGTCAGATGGTGAAGAGAAGCCACATTTTAACCTTAATTTATCAAATAAATTAAAAGACCCATCTGTTCCCAAAGCCCCCGATAATTATTTAAGTACCCTCAAAGACATTCAACATTTTGAGAAAGACGAGTGGGTTGAAGTTCGTTATGCCGAAACGCAAAAGAACTACAATTTTGCACCCGGATTTGTCGAATTAGAAGTGAACGACGAGGTTAAGTCATACGATAATTTGCGACATTTAGTCTATACCGAAAGAGCTTTCGCGGCTTTGACTTTTGGAATACTAAAACAAAAAGAGGTTTTGGAAACTACCCTCCGAGAACTATTAGTATGGGGTAAATCTTGTGATCAAATTAAATTTGATGACCTTAACGCTAAGGTCACCGAGTTATTCCAAAACGGTAATTTGCAGAAGGTTTCTTCAGATCTTTTACAGATAATTTGTGGTCACAGAGCTGAATCTATACAAATGAGGAGAGATGGTATAACCAATGCGGTTCGTGACCCATTGATTAAATCAGCATTAAAAAAGATACCTCCGAGTTGTCAACACCTATTTAAGCCGGAATCATTCACATTGGCTCTGGAAAAAGCAGGTGGTGTTCGTAAGACATTCTTACCTTCACAAAGGTCTACCTATGCTCCCGCTTCGCAAGCGGCAAACAAACCTAACTTCCACCCCTCGCAGGGGTTGGCATCACGAAGCGCACCCTCGCAGGGTTTAAGCGCTCATGGACGAAATATTCACAATCATAACTGCAATTGGCAGTCTTGCACTCCCTCGCAGGGATGTTGCCATTACCAGCACCGTCCTACGCAAGGACAAAAAGCTAATAATAATAAGCCTGTAAATCATGGAGGTAAGAATACATTTCGATCTCGTCCTGGACACCAGTCCAGGTACGATGACTCTAACAAACCCAATCGAAAGAGAAACTATTCACCGGTTCGACAAACCGGTAACAAAAAGAAACGATTTTAAACATCATAATCCCTTCAAAGCGGGTAGGTTGGAGCATTATTATAATCAATGGAAAGAAAAGGGTGCACCTGAAACTTTATTAAAAGTTATTCGAGGGTATCGCATACCTTTCGTAGAAAAATCTCCACTGATCATGCCAAATCTAAAATCAAAAATTTGCCACACACCCGTTTCTGAAAGTATGACTACTTCTATAAATAAAATGAAAGCCGAGGGTATACTAGAAATGGTTACACCGTCGCCTAGTTTTATTTCGACTATGTTCTTGGTTCCAAAAAGCGATGGCACTCAGAGACCAATTTTTAATTTGAAAGCACTTAATCGTTATGTACACAAGAGCAAATTTCGACTTTTGAGTGTGCAGCGCGTGCCAGACTTTCTCCAAGACAGAGACTGGCTCTGTAAAATTGACCTTTCGCAAGCGTATTTTCACTTGCCAGTCGCTCAGAGTCATCGCAAGTTCCTCAGACTCGTATATAACAATGAATTATTAGAAATGACTTGCCTACCCTTTGGTCTCAGTTCAGCGCCCAAAATATTCGCATCACTTACAAATTGGATTGCTCAGACAATTAGGAATCAAGGTATACGTGTCATTGTGTATTTAGATGATTTTCTCTTGGCTCACCAAGACAGAGACTCGTTGATTTACCACGTACAATTACTAGTAAATCAACTCCACTACATAAGATGGCAAATAAACTTTGAAAAGTCTATTTTAACTCCTCAAACAAGTTTAGAGTATTTGGGTTTACTATGGAACCCTTGGCTCAATGAGAAAGCTCTCCCGAATCAAAAAATTAAATCCATATTAACAAAAACATCCGATATTCTTCAGAAAAACTGTGTTTCTTTACATGAGTTGCAAAGTTTAATCGGAATGTTCAATTTTGCTAGCTTAGTTGTTCCTAAAGGTCGACTAAATCATAGATATTTAGAAAAATGGAAAATGAAGTATTTAGAAAAAATCGACCCGTCTCACAACTAGCTCCGATGGGACTCGAACCCACGACCTTTCGCTTTCCGGGCGACTGCTCTAACCACTGAGCTACGGAGTCGTTACGAGAAGCGTCGAATTTATCCAATACTTCTTACTCGCTGTATAGTCAGCGTTTATTTCATCAATGTGGAGATATTACTACCCTCACACGCGAAAGAAATACCTTTCCAGGTATTTGGCAATCGCTAAAGATGAAATTACTATTGCAAGTTATTTTAATTTTTAGTTTTTTGCATTCACAATGCAATTTTTATAATAGAAAAATGGAAAATGAAGTATTTAGAAAAAATCGACCCGTCTCACAACTAGCTCCGATGGGACTCGAACCCACGACCTTTCGCTTTCCGGGCGACTGCTCTAACCACTGAGCTACGGAGTCGTTACGAGAAGCGTCGAATTTATCCAATACTTCTTACTCGCTGTATAGTCAGCGTTTATTGGAGCTAGTTGTGAGACGGGTCGATTTTTTCTAAATACTTCATTTTCCATTTTTCTATTATAAAAATTGCATTGTGAATGCAAAAAACTAAAAATTAAAATAACTTGCAATAGTAATTTCATCTTTAGCGATTGCCAAATACCTGGAAAGGTATTTCTTTCGCGTGTGAGGGTAGTAATATCTCCACATTGATGAAATAAACGCTGACTATACAGCGAGTAAGAAGTATTGGATAAATTCGACGCTTCTCGTAACGACTCCGTAGCTCAGTGGTTAGAGCAGTCGCCCGGAAAGCGAAAGGTCGTGGGTTCGAGTCCCATCGGAGCTAGTTGTGAGACGGGTCGATTTTTTTCTAAATACTTCATTTTCCATTTTTCTATTATAAAAATTGCATTGTGAATGCAAAAAACTAAAAATTAAAATAACTTGCAATAGTAATTTCATCTTTAGCGATTGCCAAATACCTGGAAAGGTATTTCTTTCGCGTGTGAGGGTAGTAATATCTCCACATTGATGAAATAAACGCTGACTATACAGCGAGTAAGAAGTATTGGATAAATTCGACGCTTCTCGTAACGACTCCGTAGCTCAGTGGTTAGAGCAGTCGCCCGGAAAGCGAAAGGTCGTGGGTTCGAGTCCCATCGGAGCTAGTTGTGAGACGGGTCGATTTTTTCTAAATACTTCATTTTCCATTTTTCTATTATAAAAATTGCATTGTGAATGCAAAAAACTAAAAATTAAAATAACTTGCAATAGTAATTTCATCTTTAGCGATTGCCAAATACCTGGAAAGGTATTTCTTTCGCGTGTGAGGGTAGTAATATCTCCACATTGATGAAATAAACGCTGACTATACAGCGAGTAAGAAGTATTGGATAAATTCGACGCTTCTCGTAACGACTCCGTAGCTCAGTGGTTAGAGCAGTCGCCCGGAAAGCGAAAGGTCGTGGGTTCGAGTCCCATCGGAGCTAGTTGTGAGACGGGTCGATTTTTTCTAAATACTTCATTTTCCATTTTTCTATTATAAAAATTGCATTGTGAATGCAAAAAACTAAAAATTAAAATAACTCATAGATATTTATTGGTCCGTCTCATATCACTGTTGAAAGTAAGAGATTTCAATTTTCATTCATTATCACAAAATCTTGTGAGCGAGTTAAATTGGTGGCATATGCATTGTCATCTGTCAACTCCGATTCATGTTGCTGCCCCAACACATTTCCTGGTAACTGATGCTTCAGATGTGGCCTGGGGTGCACAATTGGACAATATAAAAATTTCAGGACAATGGTCTGATAAAGAACAACCATTGCACTGTAACCAAAAAGAGTTGCTTGCCGTTTTAAAAGTAATACAAACACATTCTCATGTTTTACAACATAGCACTGTTTTGTTACAGTGCGATAATAAAACTGTTGTCGCATATATTCGCAACGAAGGCGGGACGAGATCCACCCAACTTATGAACATTACTTTTGAAATTTTTAGAATATTAGAAGAATATAATATTCAGTTAAATTCTTTTCATATATGCCAGGAAAATACAACTACCATGCCCACCACTTGTCCCGCAACCGTATCACACCGGAATGGCACCTTCTAGCGCATTGCGTCGAGAGAATTTTCAAGAAATTCGGTACTCCGGTAATAGACTTATTCGCCTCGGCGACGGCACATGTAGTAGACAATTACGTGTCGATAGATCTGTCGGACAAGCAAGCACTGTTTCACGACGCTTTTTCAAAACCATGGAGCTACAGTTTAGCCTGAGTCTTTCCTCCTCCTTATCTGATCCCAAAAGTGTTGAATCATCTCAACCGTGCAACGGGCACCTATCTTCTGGTAGTACCTCGTTGGGACAAGGTGTTTTGGAGGGCAGACCTCAAGTCCAGAGCGATAGCAGCTCCATACTCTTTGAAAACCCTCGAGCAAGCATTGATCGACACGATCACGAACCGCCCACCGCCACAAGTCCACAAAATGACTATGGAGATTTGGCTATGTGGGGGTGGTCAGAAAGTATAGCAGGCTGGAGTCAAGAACATTTAGACTTGTTGAAGTCTTCCTGGCGACCCTCTACACAAAGAACTTACCAAGTAGCTTGGCGTCGCTGGCTGGAATGGACTAAACAAAATAATGTAAACTCAAGGAGACCAGACGTCTCGGAAGTTGCAAAATTTTTAGCTGATTTGTACCTTATAGACAAACTATCATATAACACAATTTTATTACACAAGTCAGTTGTTTCAACTTTGTGTAATACAAACATTTCTGATAGGATTAGTTGCCATCCTTTATTGAAACATGTTTTGAAAGCTATTTCGTTAAAAAGACCTATTGCCCACAAACCTCCAGTTTGGAACATTGATGTCTTGGCATCCTATTTAAAAAAGTATACGATAGACGAGAATAACTGTTTTCAAGTTTCAAGACACGCAGCTATTTTGCTTGTACTATGTTCAGGGAGACGTATACACGATCTTACGTTGCTAAATATTGACTCTGATCATTGTTCTAAAGAAAGTGAATTTATTATTTTTTGGCCCACTTTTGGTTCCAAAACTGATTCTGAAAGATGCAGACAATCTGGTTGGAAGTTACTCTCTAATCAAGATAATCATAACCTCAATCCTGTCTACTGGATTAATCGTGTAATCACCTTACTTAAAAAAAGAAGAAAATTAGCTAAATGTAACAACTTATTTGTATCCATTAGAGGCCAACCTAAAGCTGCGTCTCGTGCTATTATAGCAGGATGGATTAAAAGTATGCTACAAGATGCCAATATTATAGCATCGCCGGGAAGTATCCGCTCAGCAGTGGCTTCCAAGAATTGGTATAATAATATATCGATGGAAGAGATCCTTGCTAAAGGAAATTGGAAATCTGTAAATACTTTTACTAAATATTACAAACGTCAGGTTATATCAGCGTCTCCGACATCTAGTATAACCGATTTATTCCATCCTGTTTGATCTATTTGATTAATGGTATTTGCCAAATAAATGTCTCTCTTGCATTATAACTGAAATTCTATAAATTGTAAAATGTTTACAATAATATTACTAGGTACTAAGAAGCCCTACACTGGGATTCTATTAAATAATAAATGTATTAGCGATATAAATCTTTACTGCGGCACCATGGCCGATATATTCTATCTACTACAACCCGCGCCCGCGGAATCGTCTAGACTCTAACAAACTGCTCGCGTAATGATGACAATGCATTCGATATTTTTAATACTGATTTAAACATAAATCAACCATAGACAATGCAAGGAGGTATCATATCCTAACAATATGATACCACATGCCGCCGCCGCAACAAAAAAAACCTTTCTTACTAAAGAAATGTTTTTTCCTATATGGATTACCCTAAAGCGAAGGCCCTGCCTACCTTGGAACGATATCACATCAATAAGACTGGTCCTCACTAACGGACAGCCAGGACAATGGTTGATATAATTATTAATTTCTTGAAATCAAAACAAACCAACCATTGCATTGGCTCGACATACCAAAACCAAGGGAAAAGGTCTGCCCAGCCTTAAACCTAACCTTAATACATCATATGTAGTTACAATCAAAGCTAACCCTAGCTCATTTAAGCATTAACTAAGTCGAAATTCCAAGATCAAACATGTCGGACAAGCACCAATAATATATTGACTACGAAATTACCCAAAAATAACCCTCATCTCAAAAGGTACCCGACAACAAGCTTGGAACTTCATAAACCTGTGGTAACCTCAAGCAGACTGTCTACTAGGGGCCACCACAGTTTATGTAGCGTGGTGTCGACAACATTGCCAGTCAGGGTTAGAGGGATCCTGTAACAAACAGGATATGACCCTGGTCCTTATTGGACCATCAGGGTTTCCTCCCCCCTCACCAACAAATGTTGACGTCACCTCGTTCCTTAAGTGACATAGAAACAACTTACAAACTAACTAAAACGGAAATAAAATGAAACACAGAAGTGTTACTTTTGTGGTCCAGATCATTAACGAAACGTGATGTCAATATCAACATAAGTTAAGGTCAGAGGATTCTCACACCTAATTAGATAATAGGTCATCCTCCTGCCCTATCCCATGAAGGTAAAGAGACACGACACGATGTCTACTTATTAGTAAAAATGCAAAAAAATAATTGTTTTATTAAATTAAACATTAAAAAAAAATTAAGTAAATACATCATATTATAAGTGGACCACAGGACACTTCGTGGGCTTCAGGTGCAGTATTTCCGTACATGAAAAAGAAACACATATTAATACAAATCACACAATTATACATTTCAACTATCTAACAATCACTATTATAAAACATCCTAAAACCCTATCCTATTTCTATCCCTATTATAAAATGAATCTATAAAAGAAAATTTGTTTTTACATTTAATTTTATATGTAACAAATTTAATTCGTTTCTTATTTCGTAAAGAACTAATATTACATAACGAACTTATATTGGATTTCGAAATCCTATTCATATTCGACTTTTCAAACTTTTTCGCGCCTTTCTTCATTTTACTGTCATTCCTATTTTTATTCATAAAAAAACTTTTTAATCTAGGAATGACATGCGAACTTTTTTCTGACATATTACTTTTTCGAAAATTACTTTGACATCCGTCATTCGAGACATCTATCACTTGTGACTGTTGTGACTCATTGTCATCAATGTCAATCGATGTCAACATAAAATTCATGTCAACATTAAATTCAAAATTAAATTTTTTGTAAATTATACAAAATTTTTCAAAATTCAAAATTATGCTATTCCTGCTAATAAAATCACAACCCAACACTATGTTTGGTACAATGTCCCTTACAACAACGAATCGCTGTGTAAACAACACGTTATCTATCAAGAAACATACATTAGTTTTCCCTACTATTGAAAGTTTTCCACCACTCACATTTCGTAGTTCAGCGTTCACCATGTCCACACTGAGACCTAGACTGTCTACTACCGTCTGTGATATTACCGACACACTCGCACCGGTGTCCACCAAGGCGTCTATTTTCTGACCACGACACTCAATAGATAAAAACGGCGTACGCTTACTTGTGTTGTGATTGTCCTGCACCAACGTCAGCTGCATACAATCCTCTTCTCTACTTACAATAATATTACTATTAGATTGTGGGGACGTCTCAGTCGTCCTCCAAGATGATGTCGTGATGGGCATCATCGGGGCTTGAGCTCTAAAATCATTCAATTCACTTGCATCATACAAATCATGGGGTTTCTTGTTTGGCGTGCGAGAGGCACATTGATTGGGAGTTGGCACATTCTCTAACTCCGGCACAAAATAAACACATTGATTAGATTTATCACCACTGCTAGAATCACATATATTAGGGGCACATTCCTCGAAGCACTCAAGGTTATACAACTGTCTCACTACTTTTTTTAAATGCGTTTTGTCGACGTAGATTTGCGACATCAATTTGCTGCGTGTGACAACGTCGGTTGTCCGCAGGAATTGTTGTATGAACAACTGTTCTGTAATTGCGTTCCCAGCACGAGCGGCTAATATCTCCAACGCATACAGATATTCCAACGAATTTTCGTTGAAATACTGCTTTCTCGCAAAAAATTCAGCAAGTGGGTCCGATACAAGACCAAACTCCCTGATAAACTCTTTCTTCATTTAGTCGTAGTCTTTCACCATATCGACGATCTTATCGTAGAAATAGCGGGCTGCGCCCGTGCAGAAAGCTCCGACGACGATTTTCTTGGCCTCGCCTTCGTAGCCTTGCAGAGCCGTCATTATTTCGTAGCTCCGAAAAAAAACTTTGACATCTCCGTGGATGCCGTCGAACAATAAGACCTCCATGGTCTTCCTAGTTTATCTTGGGAATCTGCAACACATAAACACCGTAAAAAGTTCTACGTAATTCGTTCGCGCCTAACACCATAAGAAGCCCTACACTGGGATTCTATTAAATAATAAATGTATTAGCGATATAAATCTTTACTGCGGCACCATGGCCGATATATTCTATCTACTACAACCCGCGCCCGCGGAATCGTCTAGACTCTAACAAACTGCTCGCGTAATGATGACAATGCATTCGATATTTTTAATACTGATTTAAACATAAATCAACCATAGACAATGCAAGGAGGTATCATATCCTAACAATATGATACCACAGTACCTACTACAGGTAAAAGTACAAAGAATAACTATATTCACGAGTGTTTAATGTGTACTTGTTATTGTTTCTATATTATTTTGTAATGTACTACATATTGTACATTTATTTCGTGTTGTTAATATACTTACCTACTGTTTAAATTGGTTAATAATTATTTCTTTCATAAAAATTTACCAAATGGTATTATTTGCAATATTAAGGCAAGGATTAACAAATAAACATGTATCAGTTACCAACATAATATGTTTAATTTATTTACTTATCCATGATTGTTCAACTCACATTGGCGTCCACCACAACCACCAGGCGATAACAAACAAGTCTCAATATAATTAAGCTTCGAATAACGGTACAGTTATTTAATAGCAGCGTTTTACCTACCAATAAAACGCTTATTAAAATACTTACCTTATTCGAAGCTTAAAGTTTACCTCTGCCTGGCTTACTCAATGAACCAGATAGTCCGCTGCATTAACAGCTGGACACTGCCTGGTGGGGATGGTGGCGGGAAAAGTGCGAGAGAGACGGCGACATCCGGTAGAAAAGGAGGGACATAAAAGCGGAAACGGAAGTGCCTATCTCAATATAATTAAGCTTCGAATAAGGTAAGTATTTTAACACGTTGAACGCCAAACGAAATATTGAGTTATTTTGTTTGGGCCATGGGGGTCACGCTATAGGCGACACTGTTATGTTCCATTCAGGCCTTGGGGGACACCCGTGACCGCGAACATGTCTCATACTGAAACTGATTTTTCAGCCTTTGGGTTTCAGTTTAAGTACAGTTATATATTTTTAACAATGTGGAAGGGCCTCCAGAATCTTATGGACATAATAACACTCAATAAATTTCAAGTAGTTAAAAAGTTATGACAAGTTTAATTTTTATGTCTAAATGTTGAAATGGATTGAAAAATTAACGATAATAGAAAGTAGTATATTTATTAAACATTATAATATGAAACACTGAAAAGTTTATCAAGTGATATTCTTAAATAACATAAGACATAAAGTGACATTTGACATTAGTTACCTATCTAACTGTTAACTTTAATTGGCTTTAAAATCTATATATGTCTCTTTTTATGTCTAGTATTGAATAAAGTAGGAATGATAACTTAATGCCAATTAAAGTGAATTGACGTCTCTGAGTGCGGCAGTTAGTACCTTAATTATTAACGATGGATTAAATAGAAACAATCGAAGCAAAGAAATGGCTTATCTGGGCAGTCTTCACAGTAAGTGACCACTTTTTTGGTAATATTTTTGGCCATGGCTCTTCCTATATTTTTAACATTATTCTTGTAACAGTTATGGCAAGTTCGCCTGTTTTCTTTAACCGGACCAGATTTTCTTGCCAATTTGTGTTTTGTTCTTCTCGGTCTTGTATCAGGTAGTGTAACCTCTTCGTCTCTTATACACAATCGATTTAACACTGTTTTACGGAAATCAGTGATCAGAATTTTCTTTTTAGTCACATTTTGATATAAAATTAGCGCATTTACCATGGCTGTACTCTGTAGCAAATTGATAGCCCATTTTTTATACCACTTGATAGATTTCCTCAATGGAGAAGAATAAGCTGCCATTTGGTCTGACAAATCCACTGCGCCTTTAGCTTTATTGTAATCTGTTACAATTTGTGGCTTTGAAGTGACTTTTCCTCTCTTCGTAACACTGACGAACTTATCAGAGTGCTTCGTTGATAAAACAAGAACGTCCCTCTTGTCTCTCCATTTCAGTACTGTAATTCCATCAAAACTTTCTTTCGCGATATGTCCGCCTGGTTTTAGTTTGGCCGTTGCCACCTCCTTAGGTAGATGTTTTCGATTTTTACGAATGGTGCCAACTAAATGAGTTTCAGCACTTAGCAGCTCTCTGGCTAGATCCACACTAGTATACCAGTTATCGGTAAACAAAGTGTGACCTTTGTTTAATAGGTTACTACGTAACGACATGACGACATTGGTTGGCGTTGTATTAACTTGATCGCCATTTTTGCCAGCGTATACGTTTATTTTATAAGTAAATCCAGGAAGTGTGCACAATTTGAATTTCTTGATACCATACTTGTAGCGTTTTTGTTTATTGTACTGTCTAAATTTTATTCGACCGCGAAAAGGTACATCTACAGGCGTGTAGATTGTTTGAAATTGATCATTCATTACATCAAGCAACTTCTGTATTCTGTGCAGTCTGTTTGTCGTATTAGCTTCATCTTCGTGAGAGAAATGCAGCATTTGTAACAGCAATTCAAATCGATTCCGGCTCATTATGCTTTTAGGATAAGTTTGGGCTATTATGCCGTCTGTTGACCAATAATCGGCGATTTTTGGCAGTTTTACCAACCTCATGAAAATAATTAATCCAAACAACTTCTTTATTTCGCAAGCCGTTGTTGGTGACCAATTTCTAATGCGAGCAGTCAGTGATGCTTCTTGTTCAGTAGTAATTTTTTTGATAGCATATATGTTTGTGTCTTCTGCTATCATTTCAAATACATGTTCTGGTACTACGAGACTATAAAAATCTTCTGGAGACTTGTCTATCATAGCTCTTACGATACGTGGTGACAATCCCGGAAACTCAGTAAAAGGAACGATTGTCCTCTGATCTCCTCGCGGAAGGCTCCATCCAGTTAGCGATGTCGTTGTCGATGTAGCACTAGAGGTATTCGAAGATATAGACAATATACGCTGGCGTCTCCTTCTATTCGTTGGTAAAATTATATCATCTTCTTCCAAATCTGATAGTTGGCTTATGTTTTCTTCTTCTTCTGTGTCTAATAACGCAGGCTGCTATTAGTGAGACGAAAGAGAACGTTTCAAAACTTCTACGTTTTCTATATTTATCAAGTTTTCTTGTGTTATTTCGAAGTCTTCCCAGTCCATATTAAACTTTAAAGATACGATGAAATGACTGTTTACTTCAAGAGACTCAGAAAAATCACAAAAATATGACGGCGACACTTGGTTCACGTTATCTCACAAGTCGTTTCAAGGAATAACTGACAAGCTTAACCCAAAAAATTGCGCTCGGAAACAAATAAAAGCAAGCAGCATACGTGCAAGCGGCTTTTTCTTTTATCTAGACAAAAGCACAAACTGCAAGCGACTTTCTTTTATCTTTATTAGTTTCTGCCGCTATAGTGTCAAATTAGCAAGGTAACATTGTAAGTAATAAAACAATATACAAACTAACAGCCCTCAGCTGTTTTATCCGTCCGTTGGTCCGCACCTACCTACAATACCCTACTCTAGTGTGTGAGCGACGGTGTGACCCGCGTGGCCCTGTGAGAAGTAAATCCGATTTCTCTTCCCATGAGCCACGGGGGACACCATGTGTTCGACATGAGTTTTATTCGAAATTATAGAGAAAATCTGATTGCATTTAAACTAGAATAACTTTAATTGGTGTTATTTATCGATTTCATGAATAAAAGTCAAAGACGAAAATTTACCAAATATACTGTTTTTGTCATGGCCTAAACGGGTATTGCACTGTCGCTCACATGGTGTCCCCCATGGCGTTCAACGTGTTAATAAGCGTTTTATTGGTAGGTAAAACGCTGCTATTGTTTTTGACCGACAAGGTTTTTATGAATGCTGAACACGCCTGTCATTGGCGTACACATCAGATTTGTGTTATTGACGTATGATGTTTTTATTGTTAATTTAATGTGTTTGCTGTTGGTGTGTCATATAAATAAATAAAAATAAAAAAAAGGACGAGGCAAATCCAAGATGTAAAATATATTTTTTTTAAATCCCTGAAAAATTGTGTATAATACTCAGTAATTGATCACTATAACAAATAAAAATTGAAATAACTTAAAGTAACAATTTTATAAAAAAAACATTGATTAAATTAATTTTCAAATAACATACAAGTCTTATTGGCCTCCCGACAAAACGCGGGCTCTACTATAATGTGAATTTATTCAAGTTCGCGCACGGAATTCACCGAAACAAACAATGTCACCCACGCTTCATTCCCGCTTTGCCCGCGTCCCTGCGCCCGCGCTGACGCCGGGCACCATCCCTTTTCACGTAAAAACATACCTTCATAAAACATACATTAATGGGCCGAATGGATGCCAATGACTTCAAAAACATCCTGTATAGGTTAAATTAACACTTTTTATTCAATGTTTTTATAAACATTTATAATTATCCACAACGGAGTAGCACTTAGCCATCATCACACCTGATGTTAAGTGGTGATAACGCTGAAGGTGGAAGCGAACTACTTCCGGAATCCTCAATCACCACTGGCTAGCTTCCTTATCTCTTACTGACGGAACACAATTATGCTAAAAACATCATTGTTATGGCGTCAGACTTAGATAAGAAAGTGGTAGATAGCCAGGTGGACTTGGAACAAGTCCTACCACCAACCAAACCGAATACAATATATACCCCCACTGGGAAACGAACTCGGGACCTCTGGGTCTGAAATCGGCGGTGTGAACCACTAGACCACAGAAGAGGTTAAACAAGATTTTTACAAGTTCAACAAGGTTGTGTCACAACGGTTTCAAGAAGCATTCTTTACCCCAGGAGGAAACGGCAACCCTTATAACCCATCAATGTCGGCAACCCCAAGCCAGGAGCGGTCCAGCAACCAAACCGCGACGCCTGCTTCTAGCAAGAAGAAGAAGGAGTCGAAACAGAAGATATTTACCGGCTACCTACTCTACTGCAAAGAAGTGCGTAAAGCAATCATCGCCAGTAACCCTGATTGCACATTTGGTAAGTTCTCTTATAAAATAGTATGTAGAATGTTTAGCTGGAAGGTCAAAGAATGAAGAACAGAAGCAGAAGATAGTCACGTACTTTATTCCAGCTAGTGATGTACCGTGCCCGGGCACGTTCCCAAGGGCTGGAAATTTTGCCGGCAGCGTTATCGGCAGTGTTCCCAAAGTTCCCAGCAATATTCCCAAGGACCATTTTTTGACAAGACAATTTAAAATAAGATTTTAAACTGTTTGATTAAAAACAGTTTTAAATAAGATGGTTTATTTTTTATAATCAACAAACTTTGGAAGATATCGATGTTCCTAGGACATCATGAATCGTTGTTTGACATTTTGGGCAAATTAGGGCTCGATTTATCTGTTTTAATTTGAAACCTAATTGATTTCCAAAGTTCGGAGCGTTCGCCGGTACGGCCCCTGATTGCTATTTGGTAAGTTTGCTTGTAAAATAGTATAATGTAGTTAGTTGGCAGAAAAATGAAGAACAGAGTCAGAAGTTAGTTAGTCACCGGCTACATACTGTATTCCAGAGAAGTGCAGAAAGCCATCGTCGCCAATAACGCTAATTATACTTTTAGTGAGTTCTCAAGACAAAGTCTCGTTTAAGTTTTCCATATATTTTCCCTTTCATTTTCTGTAACTAGTCTTTTTAATGTCGTTCTAAAGCTTTTCCTATTCATTTTTGGTATTTCTAGTGTAAGACATGTTCTAAGTAGTATATGATCAGATGAGTAATTACTCATCTGATCATATACTATTTAATTGACTTTGTTTAATACTTGGAAATTGGTAAATCTTCTTATCGACTCGTTGCTTATTATGAAGTCGATTTCGGTTTCGAGTTTCCATCTGGTGATTGCCATGTCCATTTTCGACTTGGTTTTAGCTTTTAAAGAGTATTCAATATTTACAGCTTGTGCTCATAAGCATATTGTAATAACTTCTCATCCCTTTCATTTCTGGTACTTACCATAGCCATACTGCCCCATTATGTGGTGTTTGTGGTCTTGTGGTTGGCCAATCATAGCATTGAAGTCTCCCATTACTATTAGGCTTTCGTCAGCGAGGTCATGGGCTTTTGCTAGGTCTTCATAGAATTTATCAATTTCTTCATCACTTGCCTTGAGAGCTTGTGCTCATAAGCATATTGTAATAACCTCTCATCCCTTTCATTTCTGGTTCCATAGCCATACTGCCTCATTATGTGGTGTTCGTAGTCTTGTGGTTGACCAATCATAGCATTGAAGTCTCCCATTACTATTATGCTTTCGCCAGCGAGGTCATGGGCTTTTGCTAGGTCTTCATAGAATTTATCAATTTCTTCATCACTTGCCTTTGTGGTGGGAGCATAAACCTGGATTACATTTTCATTTGGAGTAGCCAGACTTTCATTTCATTATTTAATGGAGCACCCATTAAACCCATACAACAAACGTGATTTTTTGCTCGATATTAATAACGGCAACAGGTAGACGCTTGAAATACTCACAGACTATTTAGTTGTATATTCACTTTGTACGTACGGAACCCTTCCTGCGCGAGTCCGTCTCGCAATCAGCCAATTTTTTTTACGTAAGATCGTAACGTAACATTCGTAACTTTTTCCTCCGTTAAAAATGTCATTCGGTGCCATATTTGCGTTGTGTTGTAGTTCATGAGGTCTCATCTAGTGGTATATTGTTGATGGAAGTTTTTAGTCTCTACATTTGTCAAAAGCTTTATCCTATATAACTTATCGTGTGAATATCCATCAGGCGAGATATCCCGCATCGTGGGCCACGAGTGGCGCTCTCTCCCGGCCGCAACCAAACAGATTTGGCAGGAGCACGCCAAACGCTGCAACGAGGGGACCACGGCCAGGCTAGCTGCTGAGGAGATGGGGGAAGTTCAACAGCATGTATGTATTTGTGCATAGTTCTATAATCTCATGATAACACTCGAACGTGAATATAACAAGTTTCAACTTAATTACGTACCTAGCATTTTTATGGGAGCCTTCGTAGCCAGAACAGCATTTATAATCTCTTTCTTCTTTTATCTCGCTGTTTCCCTCTCTCTCTTGCACTCTTCATGTCTCCCAAGGAAATAACAGGTAAATTCTATGGTATCGTCATCATCATCAGCCGTACGACGCCCACTGCTGGGCATATGCCTACCCCAAGGATTTTTGTTTTTGCAACCAGAAAAGCTCGAAATATTGTGAAAAAACTTAAAGGGACATACTTTGCTGATGGTACGTTCAAGGTGGCTCCGAAACCTTTTTACCAGCTCTAAGTTCTGCATAGATATCAATTCAGACAAAAAAAAACAACTAATATTGTACCAGTCATATACGCGCTGTTACCAAATAAGACAGAAGAGACATTTATTAGATTATTTGCAATCATAAAACGACATGTTAGTTAGTTAAGTTAAGTTAAGTCCCATCGGAGCTGGTTGTGGTACGGGTCGATTTTTTCTAAATACTTCAAGTTTCATTTTTCTTTAATAAAACGACATTTTTGTAAGTAGAAATTTGAGACATTTAAGTGCGATAACGAATTGGCGCAAATTAATGCTACTTCGAACATCTTTCCTAACGCCGCATAATCAACGGGTGCTTTTTTGATGCGAAATACGAAAAAAAATTAAAGAGACTGCTAGACGGTGAACACGGAATACCAAGATTCATAAAAGAAATTATTTGAAACTTTCTTTATTTAAAAAATAATTATCAATCAATGTTAATTATATTTTATATTACAATTGGATTTACTGTGATTTTTTGTATAATTAGTAAAAAGTAACAAATAATGTTACCTAATTATATTTCATACTGGCGGCCGCCCGCGGTTTCACCCGCGTGGTTTTCGTTCCCGTGGGAATATCAAGATAAAAAGTAGCCTAAGTTATTCCTTATTACATCAGCTACCTGCCAGTGAAAGTCCCGTCAAAATCGGTCCAGCCGTTTCAGAGATTAGCCGGAACAAACAGACAGACAGACAGACAAAAATTGTAAAAAATGTTATTTTGGTATATGTACCGTATACATAATCATATGCATTAGTAACAAGCGGTTATTTTAATATTACAAACAGACACTCCAATTTTATTTATTTGTATAGATTACAATTTGATTTACTGTGATTTCTTGTATAATAAGTTAAAAGTAACAATAATGTTAATTAGTAAAAATAATGTTAATTATATTTCATATGACCTGGCTGACCCGGCAAATGTTTTTTTTGCCATATAAATTATAGTGGACTAAAGTGGATTATATAATATGAAGACGATATGTCAAATGTGTGTGTTTATACACCAAAAGTTGCCTACACTCGACAACAGATAGCGCTAGTTTTACACTACCAATAAAGGGCGCAAGATTAGTCTCTATTTCCTACTAAAATTACTCTGTTAAGTAGAGTGCGTGTCAGATAACTCTGCGCGCATGCGCGACTGGGGCATTTTTGGCGCTAGTTACAGTACATTTTTTTATTCTAAGCTTATGGAAAAGATTGTATTCGATTTTGACCGCGCGCAGACGTCAGTGATTACATACTCTTTGGAAGCGGCCATGGAAGAAATGACAGTTTGGTATCGAAGGTACATACGACAGTTAAACTATTTTTCATACAAAATTATCATTTTTACTTAATTTTCCGGAATAATAAGTAGCCTAATTATGTTAGTCTCCAGCTCCCAAACTATCTCCATACCAAATATCACGTCTATCCGTTGCTCCGTTTTGACTTGAAAGAAGGACAAACAAACACACTTTCACATTTATAATATTAGTTTGGATTACAATTTGATTTACTGTGATTTCTTTGTAGAATTAGTAAAAAGTAACAAATAATTTTAATTATATTTCATATTACAATTCGATTGACTGTGATTTGCGACTTTTATTTTTTTTATTTGCTATATTATATCGCGTGATATAATGATGGTCATGCTAGGCAGGTAGGGGTACATAAAGTGTGTTTTTTTTAGATTTTAGTATTTTTTAGGAAGTGTCTAGACAGCCGCTTGCGGCTTTTCAATACTTATATAAAATTAAGCCACAAGGAATAAGTTATTTCTATGATTATTAGTTTGATACATTTATATTTTTATCTTGCCTATTTTTTCTATTAAAATCGATAAGTTATTTTAGATAGATTATATTCTTTTCTATTAAATTCAATTTATTTATTGTATGTCACATAACAAATTCAGAATATGATAGGATACTGGTGGCTCAATAGATTTGAGCACTAAAACCACTAAGCCCCTTCAAAAGTTGTCATTTTAAGAAGTTGGCATTATGCGAAGTTGGCATTGTGAGAAGTTGGCATTCTGAGAAGTTGTCATTTTGCGAGCGATTGGCATTTTGCGAACTTGGCATTATGAGATGAGAGGGACGAAGACGTGAGGTTCATACACGTGGCAACGGTACATCCCTCGGCATTTCGCTCACGGTTTTGCTCGCGATTCGACGAATATATGACTGCATTATGTGACTGGTTAAGAGCTTTACCGGCCACTTAAAATATAATTTTCAACACACTTGCTCATAAAGTGAGCCTTATTACATCGATCTTAAGGCCATAAACCGAACTATAAAACACGCGTGCATAATAATATTACAGTACTAGTTGCGGTGTCCATCGTTCCAGCAGCGCCACGGTCTCCGATTTGCTTGAAAAAAATACACCATGCAGGCCAATTTTTTACCAGTCGGGAAAAAATACGATTGATTTTTTCCCCCCACTGGATCCGAGGATATACGGGGATTTCTGTGGCGCTGCTGGAACGACGTCGTCCTGGCAGCGCCCCGCTATTTCTCATTAATTACAAAAGCTATAATAAATCTAATAAGACACATATTTTTTCCTTTTTTTTCCATTTCACATAAGCTAATGTCCACCTGTAAATGTCGACAGATTCAGGAGTAATCGTAGGTCACTTGGGGCGCTGCTGGGACGACGTCGTCCCAGCAGCGCCACGGCCGAATCTCAGCAATTCGATTTTTTTACTGAAAACAGTGTGCCTGTATATTTAGTTCCTTCATCATAGGGTACGGAAAAAATTGAATTTCTACATTTCATCATGGAATAATGATTTTATAGGCATCGAAAAATTATAACCTCAAAAAAAATTTTTTTTGCTCTAACGCCATTAATTGATGTATTAAATAGCATTTGCGCATTCTTTTATCTTCCTATAAAGAGAAAAAAATAAACCACTCTCGCAGCATTAACTATTCCAGAGAAATCCTAGGTTTAGATTGTGTTCATACATTTAGGCATCGTTCCAGCAGCGCCACACCCAGTACAGCATGATCCAGGGCACCTGTCACCAAACTGAGCATGCCAATATTTACTACTACCATAGCGAACACGGGAAAAAATCTGATAACGAGTATAACACAGCGAATTTCCGAGAAATAAGCCTTTGATTCAATATGCCATACAATTGGTACATTCGAGTAGAAAAGTTTTATTTAAATTCTTTTTAGTGCCACAAACTTGGGGGCTTTAAGCCCCCAGTACAGGCTGTCCGATCATGTTGGCCGACCATGATGGGCCATCGTTTACAGGGGCGGTTTGCGTGTGATTGCCGTCTGCGAGCAACGCAAACCGCCCCTGTACACGATGGCCCATCATGGTCGGCCAACATGATCGGCCATCCTGTACTGGGGGCTTCATATTTCATGTTTACCGGGCTTGTCAAGCATTGCATTGCATCATTGGGGCACAATATCGGTATCGCTATGCGGATCGCAGCTCAGCATTATTATGGTGCAAATAATGCAATGCAAGCAAAGTAATATCACAGTTTAAGCAATCTTTCTATACAGTTGGACGACGCCCTTGAAGTTGGGCGATGCCGACGCCTGTATAGGTATTTACGTAAGTACGTAAGGGTTGTCACTTTAAAATGTGACGGTGGACCTTTAACGACCCCGGGTAGGTACATTGGTATTGCGATATTAAATTAATAAAATAATTTAATAATGCAAATGCAATGTCAAAAATATTAAAAAATTCAAGATGGCGGCCGACTTTTTTGTTTGTAGGCTGATTTCGATGAAACTCGGTTTTTGGTACTATTCTGACAAGAAAACAGCAACGCAATGTCAAAAAAATTAAAATCCAAGATGGCGGTCAACTTTTTAGTTTGTGGGCCGATTTCGATAAAACTCGATTTCTGCCCCCCTAGCATGACCAACAAAATGGGATATGATATGATAGGTTATCCGTTTTAACTGTCAAAAGACTATGGGTTTTGACGTTTGAATGTCGATAAGTCGCTTTATCATTTGATACATATCGCGTTTTGGGTGGTCATGCTAGGCTTAATGGTACTATTTTGACAAGAAAACAGCAACGCAATGTTAAAAATATAAAGACATCCAAGATGGCGGCCAACTTTTTTGTTTGTAAGCCGATTTGTTTCTGGTACTATTTTGACAAGAAAACAGCAACGCAGTGTTAAAAATATTAAAAAATCGAAGATGGCGGCCAACTTTTTTGTTTGCAGGCCGATTTCGATGAAACTCAGTTTCTGTTTCTATTTTGACAAGAAAACAGACACGCAATGTTAAAAATAGAAAGAAATCCAAGATGGTGGCCAACTTTTTTGTTTGTAAGCCGATTTTGATGAAACTTAGTTTCTGGTACCTATTTTGACAAGAAAACAGCAACGCAATGTTAAAAATATAAAAATTCAAGATGGCGGCCAAATTTTTTATTTGCTGGCCGATTTCGATGAAATTCAGTTTCTGGTACTATTTTGACAAGAAAACAGCAACGAAATGTTAAACATATTAAAAATCCAAGATGGCGTCCGACTTTTTTGTTTGTGGGCCGATTTTGATAAAACTCAGTTTCTGGTTCTATTTTGACAAGAAAACAGCAACGCAATGTTAAAAGTATTAAAAAATCCAAGATGGCGGCCAACTTTTTTGTTTGTGGGCCGTTTTTGATAAAACTCGGTTATTTATACTATTTTGACAAGAAAACCGTTCCTAACACAATGTAAAAAAATACAAATGGTCAAGATGGTGGCCGTTTTTTGTTTTTGTTTCTCTCTTTTCGCTTATTAAAATGTAACAGGTTTTTATTTGAAAGCTTGAGACAGAGTCAAGTATCATCATCATCATGTCAAGTAAAAGATTTAACTAATTATTAATTTGCTTTAACACAAGCACAGTAAATTACGACGTAACATCCTTCGTAATTTACTGTGTTTTTGACAGCTGTAAACCTTATTAAAAAAAATAAAAAATAAGTACTTAAATAAAATAATAATTTATATTAAGTTACAGAGTTTAAAAAAAATAATGATTGTGACATGGGATGATTTTGACATATAGACGAAGGCGCTTCAAAGGTTAAGAAATATGAATCGGCTTATTTCCAATCTGAATATTTTTTTTAACAAAACTTCAACCCATTCAAACGTCAGGAGTAGATCAAATTTACCTTGCAAAATTTCATGGCAGACAGACAGACAGATACAATTATAGGTGAAACTAAATAAAACATATAATATATTTTATTTTGATACTTCTAAAATGCTTACCATAATTATTTATTTTATTTTATTTCGCAATACACCAAAATGTACCTGCCGCATTTTAATTTTGTTACAACCCTTCCGTAGTTACGGAAATACCTATACAGACGTCGGTATCGCCTAACTTCAAGGGCGTTGGCCTAAACAAAACATTGGTTATACTGTGGTAATTGTAACATTTATGTATATATAATTTAGCGTTGCTGTTGCCTTGTCAAAATAGTACCAAAAATCGAGTTTGATCTAAATCGGCTTACAAATTGAAAAGTTGGCTGCCACTTTGATTTTTTTATTTTTTTGACATTGCGTTGCTGTTTTCTTGTCAAAATAGAACCAGAAACTAAGTTTGATCCAAATCGGCTTACAAACAAAAAAGTTGGCCGCCATCTTGGATTTCTAATATTGCGTTGCTGTTTTCTTGTCAAAATAGAACCAGAAACTGAGTTTCATCGAAATCAGCCTGCAAACAAAAAAGTTGGCCGCCATCTTGGATTTTTTATACTTTTAACATTGCGTTGTTGTTTTCTTGTCAAAATAGTACCAGAAACTAAGTTTCATCAAAATCGGCTTACAAACAAAAAAGTTGGCCGCCATCTTGGTTTATTTTTATTTTTGACATTGATTTGTTATTTTCTTGTCAAAATTGTACTAAAAACCAAGTTTCATCAAAATCGGCTCACAAACAAAAAAGTTGGCCGCCATCTTGGATTTTTAATATTTTTAACATTGCGTTGCTGTTTTCTTGTCAAAATAGTACCAGAAACTGAGTTTCATCGAAATCAGCCTGCAAACAAAAAAGTTGGCCGCCATCTTGGATTTTTTATGCTTTTAACATTGCGTTGTTGTTTTCTTGTCAAAATAGTACCAGAAACTAAGTTTCATCAAAATCGGCTTACAAACAAAAAAGTTGGCCGCCATCTTGGTTTATTTTTATTTTTGACATTGATTTGTTATTTTCTTGTCAAAATTGTACTAAAAACCAAGTTTCATCAAAATCGGCTCACAAACAAAAAAGTTGGCCGCCATCTTGGATTTTTAATATTTTTAACATTGCGTTGCTGTTTTCTTGTCAAAATAGTACCAGAAACTGAGTTTCATCGAAATCAGCCTGCAAACAAAAAAGTTGGCCGCCATCTTGGATTTTTTATACTTTTAACATTGCGTTGTTGTTTTTTTGTTTTTTTGTTTGTTTTTTTGTAACAACAAAGAGGTTTTATACGGTTGAAAATCCATTTACGTTTTAAGAATAAATAAATATGTCACTAATTAAGTCAAAAAAACATAATTAAGTATATTATTATCAAATTATTTATAATTCACAATAATCTATATATATAAAAATGAATCCCTATTTCCCTTGGTCACGACATCACGCGTGAACGGCTGGACCGATTTGGCTAATTTTGGTCTTGAAATGTTCGTGGAAGTCCAAGGAAGGTTCTTACGGTGAGAAAATAGGGGAGGAGGGGGTAAGTGGGGGTAGAGTAGAAGTAGGGTAGGGTAAAGGTAGAGTAGGGTATAGGTAGGGTAGGGGTAGAGTAGGGTAGGGGTAGAGTACGGGTAGGGTAGGGTGGTGTAGGGGGTAGGGCCACGGGAACGAAGTCGCGCTGGGTCAGCTAGTTTGTTATAAAACATTTGCGTTTTATCACTATAATTATAATTATTTTGAAGTAGGCTGTATGGCTGTATGTAATCAAGGACCTAACATTTGGCGCATGCAAAAAAAAACTTGCGCCCTTTTTCCCTTATAGCTAAGGAGCTAATTAGGTTAATTAATTTATGAACGAATGCAATAAATGTTTGTTTTTTCTCGCAAGTGTATTGAAAAAGTGCGTATGAAACTCGTGAGCAACTTACTCACTAGACACTCGGCTGATTTACGTCCTCGCCTGCGGCTCGGGCTGCAACCCACAGCCTCGAGTATAATGAGCAACCTTAGCTCACTTGTATCATAATATACTATTATATGTATTTGTCTAACAGGCGGCGGCTAGTGCTCACGATCCGGCCCTTACTGGAAGCGTACGTGACGACTGCGCACTGCGTCTGCGACGAAGCCCACTCACCAGGGTGCGAAAAATCAATTTTTTATAATAATAAAAAAATCGGATGTTTGATATAATATATATTATATCAAATATATATAATATATGACCAAATAGTTATTTTTTTGATTTTTGTGCCGTAAGAATCCATTTTGCAAGCCTTTACTCGCTATATATTTTTTTATTTATCACTATACTTATTATAAGTAATAGTTTTATTTATTTTTTCAAGTAAAATCATTTAATTGGCTCTAAATTATTTATTAAATCACAATATTTAAATTGCTCTATTATAAAAGCGAAATGTCACGCTGCGAAAAGGGGGGGCGAGTGTTGTGGTTCCTGACCCGACCACGACAAGGAACGGAGTTTTTTGCTGTGGCACAAAATCATCATTTTAAATGTGCTTTTTGTGCCACTGATCTCAGGAATTTGTGCCATATATTTTTTGAGTAACAAGAGTACAATAATTGTGGTTGGGCTAGGTATCGCGGTTCCTGGCCCTCACCTCATTGGGGTAAGCAAGACAACTTGCCCTACCATATCATATCATATCGCGCGATAAAAGCCGCTCATGCTAGGCCGGCAGATCTAATAAAATATCAATAATGCGATGTTAAATGTGTGTCTATAGCACACAGAATGAATCTTTTTCTAAATTCATACCCAGTATTTTTCATTTCAAAAACATCAGTCATTCATCAGTTCATCAGTCAGTCAGTCCTAATTAATAAAGCTTTTTGAGGTATTTTCACAAAAAATACGAATTTTGAAAAATGTCACGTGAGATTAGGGAGGAAGTGAGGGAAGCAAGCCATATCTCACGAAATCTCACCAAAGGGGGAGGGTGGGTCGAAAAATCGCCAAAATCATCTCACGTAATTAATGGACGCCCCCTTGGACGACGAAATCTCGATATTTACTGATGTAATTTGGCAGAAAGGTAGATTATAATTAGAAGACATCCGCTAATAAAGGATTTTCAGAATCCCCCCCCCCCCCCTAAAGGGGTAAAATAGGGGAATAAAGTTTATAAAACTTCCTCACTATTGAACACTCACTCACTTCACACTAAAAACTATCTTCGTATGTGAAGTTAAAAAAACTACCAATAATGGGGTAGAAAGGGGGGAGGGGGTGGTTAAGTTAATATGGAACTTCCCACGATTTCCTCATATCTGCAGGGCTAGCACAAGTTGAGCGCGACTCGAGTGAGAAAGAGTCGCGGGCACTTTCAACCAATCAGATCACTCGTAGATAGCGGGCGTGACTTAAGGCGACGTGCTGATTGGTTGAAAGGAACGCGACAAAGAGTCGCGCTAAGTTGTGCTAGACCTACTGGACTTAGAAGTATATAAAATGGTGTGTAGGATACTGGTCACGATCACGATTAAATATCCTTAAAGTACTTAAAAACTAATAAAAAAATTAAAATTATGACGGCCGGAATCCCTCGGCTACTCAAAGACAATCATTTTCGTAAAATTTTCATTAACTAAAACCAAGTATACTGCAAGTAATACGATATTTGGATTACGATTAGACGGATGTTCGGGATTTTATTTGACATAGTAAAATATCACCAATCGAAAAAAAACGGCCGGAAGCACTAGATAAATAACTGTAAAATAACATATATTTTTTCCAAGTTTTAAGCACTTACTTGTGATTTGCGAGTAATCCATAATCTAAAATACCCTATTTTGGGGAATCGGCGCTTTAAAAGCCGCCGCTCGAGTCGCGAATCATGCATGACCGCGCGGAACCGATCCAAAGACGTGCCGGCTTTGAATCGGTTCCGCGCGTTCTTGATTTCCCATCATTAAATATCGCTCGTGACGTCATCGTAGGTACGAAAAATTCGACACGCTCGGTTCTCATACAGTTTGATGCGCTCTTGTCGTCTATCTCGATATAGATCTGTGGTGTATGAAGCTGATGTATGGGCCGATGTCTGTCGTTAGCCGCACGCGTCCGTCGCAGACTTCGGAAACGGCGCCATACATTTTCATACACTGACTATTATCGCATCACCTTTAAGTTGTACCTACAGTCAAAGTAAAGTAAAGCTTTACAGTTCGTCCGTTCAAATATATTATATATGTTACGGCTAACGGCTAAAAGCCGAAATGGGGTTACACCTAGTTCTGAATCCTACTAATATTATAAATGTGAAAGTTTAGATGTTTGGATGTTTGGATGTTTGTTACTCAATCACGCCAAAACGGCTAAACGGATTTGGCTGAAATTTGGAACACAGATACTCTGTAGCCTGGAGAGGAACATAGGCTACTTTTTATCCCGGAAAAATGTCACATTCCTGTGGGATAACGTCGTGTAGTCCACGCGGGCGAAGCCGCGGGCGGAAAGCTAGTGTAAAATATAGTGTACTAGCTTTCCGCCCGCGTGGACTACACGACGTTGTCCCGCGGGAATGTGACATTTTTTCGGGATAAAAAGTAGCCTATGTTCCTCTCCAGGCTACAAAGTATCAGTGTCCCAAATTTCAGCCCAATCCGTTCAACCGTTTTGGCGTGATTGAGTAACAAACATCCAAACATCTGTACTAGTAGTAGGATAGTAGGATATTGGGCAATAAATAATGGGTTGTAATTAATTGATCACCAAACTAACCTAACCTAACCCACAAAAATACTAACTTAGCATCTAAAATACTGAAATGGACACAAAGTGGTGGACTTTGCGTCCATTTCAGTATTTTAGATGCTTACTTATAATTTTTTTGTGGCTCAATTAATTATCCTACTAATATTATAAATGTGAAAGTTTAGATGTTTGGATGTTTGGATGTTTGGATGTTTGTTACTCAATCACGCCAAAACGGCTGAATGGATTTGGCTGAAATTTGGGACACAGATACTTTGTAGCCTGGAGAGGAACATAGGCTACTTTTTATCCCGAAAAATGGTACATTCCCGCGGGATAACGTCGTGTAGTCCACGCGGGCGAAGCCGCGGGCGGAAAGCTAGTTTCTCATAAATAATTAGGTAGGTGGTAAGTAAGTACTAAATGATTATGTATGTACTTACTACCTATTTATTTATTTTCAATTTGTTTTCAAAATAATAGTATAGGATAATGCAAACTCATTACAGCGGACGAACTATAAGTACTGAATATTTTGAAGTAGGTTTTGTACCATTTATGGAATAACTAGCTTTCCGCCCGCGTGGACTACACGACGTTATCCCGCGGGAATGTGATACTTTTCCTGGATAAAAAGTAGCCTATGTTCCTCTCTAGACTACAAAGTATATGTGTCTTAAACTTAAATTTTAGCCAAATCCGTTCAGCCGTTTTGGCGTGATTGAACAACCAAATATCTAAACTTACACATTTCTAATATTAGTAGGATTGAGTTTCATATATTTTTTATGTTTCAGTTGGAAGCCGACATGGAAAATTATGTGAAGTACAGATTAAAAGGAGGAAAACTGATGCTAAAGAAAGGAATCGTACCGCATGAGTTTGATTGTCAACTGCCCACAAAAAAGAAAATATATTTAATTCCCCGGGATGACGTCCTGTAATCCACGCGTGCGAAGCCGCGGGCAGCCGCTAGTTTATTATATATAATTTAATTATACTGTCTATGGGTAAGTTGGCATTATGCGAAGTTGGCATTGTGAGAAATTGGCATTCTGAGAAGTTGTCATTTTGCGAGCAGTTGGCATTTTGCGAAGTTGGCATTTTGGATGAGACGCGGGCACCACCCCTTTTCACGTAAAAACATAGCTTCCGAATGGATGCCAATGACTTCAAAAACATCCTGTATAATCCGCCACATCGTCTTTCTCTCTCGATTTAGATTTAGCCTTGTTGCAAAAGTTGTTCATATTGATGGACATTAAGAATTTGTGGTATATAAGGTCCTTCTTAAATAGTGCACATAATTTTAAGGGGTCAATGTACTCACGCATACAAACAACTTTTACTATGGTACCAACATCGAAAACGCGGAAAAAAAAATCAGCTGTTCCATAGGAAATTTTAAATCGAATAGATCAAAATGTATGGAACAGCTGATTTTTTTTTCGCGATTTCAATGTTGGTGCCATAGTAAAAGTTGTTTGTATGCATGAGTACATTGACCCCTTAAAATTATGTGCACTATTTCAGAAGGACCTTATATTATAGTATATTGTTTTCCCTGTATATACAGGTAAAGTTTTGGAGTCATAATGCAGAGTAAATATAAACTGTTTGTACTGTTAGAGATCATTTTAACGACCGATTTGGCGCAGGGGTAGGATACCTGCCTTCTGCGCCGGAGGTCTCGGGTTCGATTCCCGAACAAGACAAATATTTGTGTGCATGAACATGTCTCTTTGTCTTGGTCTGGGTGTTATGTATGTATATTAAGTATGTTTTTACAAAAAAGAGTATATACTTAAGTATATATTTATCCGTTATCTAGTTTCCATAGCATAGTTTCTTAATGATAACTACTTAAGTATATATATGAGCTAGATAATTGGTGTGATTGTCAGAAATTTATTATTATTATTATTATATTTTATTTAAATAATATACCTTGGCGCAGTGTGGCGCAATGGAACAAAGTAAATACCTAGTTAAATAAAACATAATTATTCATAAACATTTGTATTTTTTTATAAACCTTTCTGACCAGAGTCCACCAACAGTCGGTTACGTTAACCGTTGGTTAGTTGGTACTGTTGGTTGGTTAACGCACGTGATAAGTGTTCGTATGGGTAAAGGTTGAGACAAACTGATCCCACGTATGCAACGCATTACGACATCTAGACCATTGAATTTGTATGACTAGAAACACACTTATCATACGCGTTGCGTACGTTGCGTTGCGTATGATAAGTTTAGTGTGTTTCTAACCCCATAAGTAATGCGTTGCATTTGCATACGTTGCGTACGCGACTGTTGGTGAACTAAAGTCTAATTAAATTAACAACACGATAATTAATTTCAATTAACATTATTATATTATCCAAGAAATATACTTAAAACATTTAAACTTTCATGATCATTATAACATTATCACTATAACAATGTATTATTTAAAACGGGATTTTTACCAAGTACCTACAGTCTATTCAGTGGAGCAAAAGATTTTACATAAACAACCTTGAGTCTTTCAATATAAACTGCAATAATAAAAATATGAGACACTTATTAATTCAAACAAACTCCATGTTTTCATATTTTAAAATAGATAATGTATGTAGGTATGTAAAAATACATGTTTCTTATTTTTAAATGCATTTCTTAGATAGAGAGACATATCAACATTGTTTACTACAAATTATTTTGCACGACATCTATCTATACTTCAATAGATAGATGTCGTAGAGGGTCGACCGTTTCGTCTGCTCCTTACATACATCCATCTACCCATCATCTACGCTACGCATTAATATCAATTAGGTACTCTGTGATCATCATGCTACTGCACCTAAACGTTGGGAACTCGAAAACAAATTTAAATCAAGTTAAAATCCCGTTTCTCATAATATTAATATTTTAAAAGTGATTAAGGTCCACATGCAGCAAATTTGCTAAATCGCGATTTTACTAAAACTAGATTTAGCCCATATTTTGATGGTGTGAAGAGATTGCCAAACTGCCTCAAGACTCAAAATTACCTAAAATTCGTAGTTTTCTCATATACTTGGCCATGGGCTGGTAACATCCCTAGTTGTAACGTTAGTAACTAAATTCCCACGGTAATAAGGCTGCAACGCGTGTGGCGTGAGTAGCCGTGGTAGCGAATGTCAAATTTTTTAATCTAAATTTAACATTTTGACATTTTTGTAGGTATGTGTTAAATCTAGGTTTGGTTAAATCAAAATTTAGCAAATTTGCTGCAAGTGGCCCTAAGTAAAGGAAAAATTATGAAAGCCAGATACCAATAGCTACGCAAGTAACTTCAGGCGGGATTTACTTGCAGGGTTGGTGGTTTTTTACTATCACAATTTTTCCTTTACTTACAGAATAGCATTTTGGATGCATAAATATAATTTAAAATCTTATTTATAGGTACTTAAACTACTAAAAATTATAAGTATAATACTACTACCCTGGAATTAGATGGATGTAGGTAATCTTGCCTTCCATCAGAGTAACTTTGCTTGTTTGCATCCATCTAGCGGCTAGATTCTAGCCAATAGATGTAATCCAATCCCATTTGGATACAACCTTGGAGGAAGGGCGCGTGTCGAGAGCGTGTTGGTGTTTGGATGTAATCCGTTTAGACGCTTATCAATCGGATCTTTACATCTGATGGAAGGCAAGATTACATCCGTTTGGCAACAAATGTAAATACCTACCTACTACCTATACTTAAAAATCTATTGCATACCTTATTATTAAAATAAATTGAAACTTCGTAAAATGTGGCTTGCAAGTTAAGGCGGAAACATGCTTGTGTTGTGTGGCGCTGTCTCATACATTTAGTATGGTTAGTTAGAAACACATTCATCATCATTTCAGCCGTACACATTAATTAAGTAACATGTTTTTTGGATTACTATCTTAACTTAGGTAGGTAATGTCTTTGTGTCTTTTTTTGCCATAATTTTCGACCTATAAGTTGTACAGTACAGAAACCCCACTTGGACCGAAACATCCGTGGAGGCCAGACGAATCAGATTCCATAATAAAATGTACTAAAACGTGATTCCGGCCGGAAACACTACTGGCCTGCCTCGCAATGAAGCACTACCTGTGTGTCCAAAGATACACATGGCCTCAGGAGGTGGCACTTTGTGTTTCCAAAAGGATACACATGGCGCTGAACGTGTTAGTGCAGCGCGTCTCTCTGTCTCTGTCATTTCCGTACTAAATGTAGAGGTAGGAAACGGAACGCGCGCATAGAAGTATGATTCCGCCTTTGTACAATGACATTAGAGTGCAATAGTAACCATGTGGAAATTATTACCAAAACATTCTAAAAATATAATTCAAGAAAGCTTATCTACGGGTAAATTGTACAACAATTCAATCACAAGTAAATTAGTAGTTCAACATAATTAAAACTTAACAACAAACTATACTAGGTAATAAATTCTAGGCGAATACGGGCCCATACTCATACGTCAGGGACCTTACTCCGTAATGCAAAATCCGAAACTTCCTGTCATTCCATTCCGACCAACTAAACGGATCAACTAGTTCTTCCAATTGGAACTCAGTTCGTAGTTTTCTTCCCACCGAACCAACTACTTACATAATTACCATACATACGATGGTAATATTTGGACTCATAAAATATTTCGAACGGAACAACTGGAGAATATTATTGTGAATTAAAAATAGCATTGTAAATGCCAAAAAATAGAAGGTGGTTTTTAAAAGGGAGGCAGGAAGCAGAACAGGTAGTTAGTAAGAGGTTTATTTCTTCTGATGTTTAAAATATTGCTTTTGCCTAAAACATTATTTTATTTTATCATTTACTTCAAACAGAAAAACTAACTCAAGGAAATACGTAGCAAAAAAAACAGAAGTTTAAATTCAATTATACTTACACTACGTTTAGAAACATACACTATGCTATTGATTCAGACCAACCGGCTCGGATCGGCCTAGCCTGGCACAACACCAACAGCAAGTAATAAGTTACCATAGTTGTTCCGCCTAACCGATCAACCAAATAGTTAAGCCGTTGGGAAGAAAAATAGTTGATCAGTTTCCAGTTGATCCGTTTAGTTGTCCGGAGTCTTGTCGGAGTAGAATAACAGCCCCCAGATTCAAGAACCGTCGGAAACGCTCCCGACAGCGGAATGTATGCACTGTCTCTGTCACTCACTGTAGAATAGACAAAGACAAAGCACAGAATTCGAATCCGATTCCGTTTCCGACGGTTTGTGAATCAGGAAGCAGGAAACTTTTTCGATCCGATTCTGTCATGACTGGAGTGGAGAGTAAGAGGGACGGGTACAGTACAGCGAAGTTTCTTAAATAAAGTTTTTTTTTGCGTATCGGAGTAGAGCCTCAGGGCCGTACTTGGAATATGGGTCGTATCGTAAAAGAATCAGCCAACCACAGCGATTGTTTCGATTCACTCGCTCTGATTTGTACACCTACATAATTGAAATAGAGTGGAAACATATATTTAAGCGCTGGTACACACTGGGCGCTCGGCGTTGCGTTTGGCGAGCGTTGATAGCGTACACACTCAGCGCTTTGCATGGCGTTCGACGAGCGTTACTAGGGCGAGTATACTTCTGGCTTAGTGCGGATATGGGTACCGAAGTTAATTGCTTTGAGTGTGGTTCCTCTACAATAGCTTCAAAAGACGACAAAGACGGAGAAAAAAAGAACATTGGGTGCACATAATACTAAAAGATAAAATAAACGCTTGGAATGTATTTTACATTGTATCAAAACATTGACCAAAGTTTTTCAAGTGTTTTGGAATATCTATAAAATCATTTGATGAATTTCTGCATATTTTATAACTGACATTACGGATGACTCATAAAAATTTAGAGACTCAATTTCCCAATTTTTTTTCCCAACGTGTGTCTACTCTACACGAAAGCGCGCGATCACATGTACAGTCCCAAGGCTGCCCCTATATCTGAGAGCGCGCGGCTAACGCCAAAACTGACAGCTCGTGTCTGACGCGCGTCAGTCAAAAAGCGCGCGGTTCAATGTGTACGAAACATCAAAAATGTATGAGATGACAGGTTCTCAGAGCGCGCGTTACCAAAGCGCGCGCTCGAAAGCGCCCAGTGTGTACCAGCTCTAAGAGTATCTATGGCTAAAGCAAAGCAACCCTTGTCAACGACCACTTAATACTTTACTTATTCTAATTACTTGTTGATGTTAAATTACGTTCTTTTCCTTTTATTAAAAACCAAATCGACCGTATCCAAATCGTGCCTGGGCTCTCATCGCCGATTCAAATTGTTCACGCAGTCTCGCGCGCATAAGTTCCGGCATACGACGGCGAAGACGAGATTCGTAGTGACCCTTCAGAGTTTTGTGCTCATTGCTTTTTAAATGATTCTGGAGATCTGCCCATGGTGCAATAACCATGTTGCAGTATCCGCAGTGGAAAATGCCGGGGCGTACCTTGAAAAAAATAACAAAAAGTCAACACTAAGGTCCGGTTGCTCGTACATTTAACTTTTGTCAAAATTGACAAAAGTTAAAATTTAACTGATGTCAATTTTGACATCGGTAAAAGAAAAATACATTGGTTATTTTAGGGTTAAAAGTGTTGTCTGTACTATTTTATTAACCTTCCCTTAATTACTAATGGCAAGATTTAAACCACCCCCACCCTGTCGGTTATTTTGACCGCCGTTAAATCTGTAATTTGACTGCTCGTTAAAGTAACCGCTGCTTCAACAACGCTTTTTAAATTTGACCGCCGGTTAATTTTACTTTAACCATAATTTAACCCTAACCAAGCTTCGAGCAACCGGACCTTAATTATGTATCTACTTACTTATGTTCAAAACCCTTCAATTTAAATTTACTTGTTTTTTTTTATGAAAAAAAGAGGGATATCTTACCTCTCTCACAAATTCCGTTTTGTCCACCGACGTTACGATGGGAGTAATGTTCATAGCTTGGCGATGAAACCACGTTCTTTCGTGCAGTTTTACTTGATCAGAATTCAAGTTCTCTTCACATGCCTGGCAACGCAGGCTTAGCCCCGTCCCAGTTACCATGAGGAAACTCAATTCATCAATACAATATTTACCGTTCACAATTTTGTCTTCACCAGCATAAGTTCTTACTGTCATCAGTTCACTAATAAAGTCTTCCATTAAACATTTTCGATAAAAAGTTGTGTTAGTAGGTGGAGCGACATATTTTGTCGCTAGCTTTTTATGAACGTTGCCTGCGACATGCTCCATCATTGATGCAAGGGAATTAGGAAGCATCACCTTGCATAGACGGCAATAAACTTTACTATCATTTTTTTCGTATTCCAAATGGTTTTTATTTGCAAAAGCAGCTCGATCTTCGTCACAATCTTTTTTAGTATGGGACTGGACTGGTTTTTGTGTCTTTTCAGTTTTAATGTTCTTTTCATTTATTGGATTACTATTAGCTCCAAGAGTAGCATTAGCGGATGTGTCTATCGGAAGCAGAATGATTTCTGGTTCACTAGAGTTTCGTACTTTACATTTCATGTTCACTTCACACGGGAAGGCAACGTAGCTACAGTTCCTTCTATTAACTGTTCTGTCGTGATCTCTTATGTGGCTTAGGATGGCATTGTGATCAAAATTTATGTGCACAAAACATTTCTTACAAAATGCAGTTTCGTTTTCGAAATTGATGTTTACTTCGTTCTTCTCGAAACTAACAACAGAGTCTAATATTGTTTGTTGAACGATGAAGTCATTATTTTCTTTCTTCTCGAAACTGTCAACAGACTCTAATATAGTCTGTTGGACGATGAGCTCATCATTTTCCTTCTTCTCGAAACTAACAGCAGAGTCTAATATTGTCTGTTGGACGATGAAGTCATCATTTTCTTTCTTCTCGAAACTATCAACAGACTCTAATATTGTCTGTTGGACGATAAGGTCATCATTTTCTTTTAAAATATCAATCGCGTCTACGAAGTCATCACTAGGACAATCCGAATTAAAACCTTCACTGCTGCTAGATTGATTCGTGTCGGAATATTTCCCATGTTGTAAATCATGATTGTAAGTGTCTGGTTTAAATTGACGGCAGATGCATCTACACCATCTCTTTTTGTGTTCGGAATCTTCAAAATGAGTTGAAATATCGTGTAAGGAATACAGTTCATTACATGTTATGCAATGAAAGGAACTTTCGTCTACCTGCAATCAATCATTAAAATGTTTGAAAACAGATGTTTTATGCCGGCTCCAAACTATCGTCCAACACTCCAACTGTTCGTCCAACCTTCCACGTGTGGAGAGGTAGTTCGTGAATGTGTGACGATGTTGGAACGTGTTGGGGCGAGATCGGTCCGATGGCGGTAAATCGTACCCAGATCAAAGGAGTTGGCCGACTCGCACAAACAGACCCTCCACACATCAGTGTCGCGTCACTTCACTGAGGCGTGTGACGCGCAGCGTCCCGTTCTTAATTACAATACCGTACTTTTGTTTTTGGAGTTATTTGAAGCAGAACCGGTACTATGGAATCCAAAGCATCGCCGCCATAAGGATAAAATAGCATTTAGCATTACACGATGCTTGGTTGAGAATTTCGAAGTCTATCGATAAATGATGTAGGTATCATAGCTATTCAGGTATTAATTTGACAGGTGACAAAATGCACCTATGAAATTAATTCTACCTACTGTATTGGAATAATAATGAATTACGCACCTTCCTATCGATAATTAACCTTTCGCTATTGAAAATTGAAAATAAAGTACCTATTTAGAAAAAATCGACCCATTCACAATTTTTTTTCTAAATACTTTATTTTCATTTTTTCAATAATAAAAATTGCATTGTGAATGCAAAATGGTAAAAATTTAAATAACTTTTCGCTACCTACAATATTTATTTCAAGCATATCCATAATATTTGCCTTGTTCTATTTCTATGTATACTTAACATCCACCATCTTCAGGTTTTTGAATTTTACGTCGGTTATGAACTTGCAAAAAATTATTATATGCACTGAAAAGGTACAGCGCAGAAGCACCTATCACTTCAACGTCCTCCATAGTGAATGAGGTTGGCCGTAGATTGGACGATGTGTGGAGAGTCTGTTTTGATCGATCTCCAAACTATCGTCCAACACTCCAACTGTGAAGGATGTTGGAGTGTTGGAATGTTGGACTATAGTTTGGAGCCGGCATTACAGATACTGAAATATACTCTACATTTGCTTTAAAGTTAATCTAGATAATCTAACAACGATGTTAAATTCGCAAACTGCTAACCGCTCGCCTTTCTCACTACTTAATAGCGATAATGATCTTACTTTTGAGAGCTAATATTGCATTTTCAAATTAATCGGATAAATTATACAAAATACCTAACATTACCTTACGATAGATCTTTCCGTGGTCAAACTCCACGTTACTATGAATCAAGTTCATAATGTGCGATGATTGGGATTTGTGAAGGTTCTGGCAGGACACTTCCAAGTTGCAGACTGCGCACGAGTTTTCCATGAGCCCGCTCCATGCTTTATAGTCAATCAGGAGGTTATCGACAGAGACGTAACCGCCTACTCGCTCTATATTTTGCACAGTTCTTTTACGGTAATGCTGGTAAGGCTTTTCTTTGGCATGTAGACTTGTTTTAGCAGCAGTAGACAGAAACAGGCCGCAGGGTATACAGAAATATCCATGTTTTACCTGGAAATTAGAATAAGAGATTGTAAGTAGGTATGTGTACCTTCAATGAGATCAGCCCCCTGATTCACAAACCGTCGGAAACGGAATCGGATTCGAATTCTGTGCTCCGTCTTTGTCTTTTCTACAGTGAGTGACAGAGACAGTGCATACATTCCGGGAGCATTTTCCGATGCTTCGTGAATCAGGGGGCAGGATTAGGTTAGAATGTTGATTGACCATAATTTGAATTAAAATAGAATGTAGGTATAGGTACGTTAGTGCGATAACATCTAACAATGGAAAATCTCCAAAAACTGCACAGGAAATAACACTAACACGAGTATTAGGTACAACAGTCCGCCTCAAAATTATCTGAGCGTCCAGAACCTTCAAAAATAAGTAAGTACTTACATATCTGAACATTTGACAAAAATCACTCTTCTTAGCACAATCATTTGTTGTCATTTGTTCTCAAACAACAAATGAAAATGCACCTTTATTTCTTGAAATAAGGTTGATTTTTGACAAATTTTGAGATAATTTTGGAGGTTTTAGTACTTATTGGATTTTATGTGAAAAATATAGGAAAGAAAACACAGTAAGCACGTAAGATGGTTGCTATAATAAAATCAAGTAGTCAACAAGTACATAGTTACGCACTTCGAGCAACGCGGGCCTTCCGTCTCGGAAGGGAGTAGGCATACGAAGCATTTCCCCTCTGTCAAAGTACTAGCCCAAGTGGGCATAGGCGTTTATAAAAACTAGTTGCACTCAGATTTTTTACTAGACCGAGTCCAGTCGCGCAAGTGAACGCCGCAGTATTAAAAATGCCGAATTGCTCAGTTTTTTGCTGTAGAAAAAAGGTCTGGAACATCAAGTTAACAAAAAGATGGTGTAACATTTCACATGCAAGTAAATTCTGATCATATTATTGCTATTTAATTACATTTAAATACCAAATTCGCATATTTTATTCTTAAATTGTTGACGGATTTGTTCAGCAACATCAAGTCCGCTCGCCCATATAACTCTGTCGAGCAAACATGACGCCTGCAGTTTATACTCTTCTCTTTCACTCGATTCCGCATGCCCGGAGAGTGAGACGGACGGGTATAACCTGCAGCTGTCATGTTAGCTCGACCGGTTTATACAAATTTTAGATCGGTCGCGCGATAAATCCGACTTCTCGCCGACGATGGGCAACACAGTGATGTTACCGGTACATGTCATAATGTTTGTCGATAAATTTGAGTGGCAGTTGGCGACGCGACGAGACGTTATTTATTCATATGTACAAATGATTGTTATCATGGTTTTATATGAACTATAGTACGTTACTATTATTGGGTTACCTAGCATGTAATTAGAATAAACAAAAACCGATCAAGAGCAAGTCAGACTCGCGCACTGAGGGTCCGTAACATCAAGTATGAATGAAGACACGGCGGTGTAGAATATCCATACTAATATTATAATTGTGAAAGTGTGTTTGTTTGTTTGTTTATTTGTTTGTTTGTTTGTTTGTTTGTCCTTCTTTCACGTCAAAACGGAGCAACGGATCGACGTGATATTTGGTATGGGGATAGTTTGGGAGCTGGAGAGTAACATAGGCTACTTATTATTCCGGAAAATTTAGTAAAAATTGTAATTTTATATGAAAAATCGTTTAACTGTCGTACCTTTGATACAAATCTGTCATTTCTTCCATAGCCGTTTACAAAGAGTATGTAATCACTGACGTCTGCGCGGTCAAAATCGAATACTTATCTTTTCCATAAGCTTAGAATAAAGAAATGTACTGTAGCTACTATACTAGCGCCAAAAATGCTCCAGTCGCGCATGCGCGCAGAGTTATCTGACACTTACTCTACTTCACAGAGTAATTTTTTATTTGTTGGAAATAGAGACCAAGCTTGGGCCCCTTTATTGGTAGTGTGTAACTAGCGCTATCTGTTGTCTGGTGTAGGCAACTTTTGGTGTATAAACACACACACAAGATGTTGGTGACCGGGTCCACTATTATATGGCAAAACAACGTTTGCCGGGTCAGCTAGTACGTTATAAAAATAATAGGCCCGTCCGATCGATTACGACCACGGCGGCCTATTTTTTTTTGGATAAAATATGATGAAAGCATTATGATTTCATTGTTTATTTATCGCACTTTTTGTGTTTACAGCTTCCATAAAAATCCTGAATTAAAGAATGCATGGAAAAGTTTTTGCAATAATAAGCAAACCTGGGATCTCAAGCGGAGCAGTGTAATTTGCTCGACCCATTTCATGTCATCCGATTTTCAAGCCCTTCCAAAGAAAAGGAGAATAATAACGGAGAATTCAATATGTACCAAATTTAATAACAGACTGCATTTTTGCCGCAAGTCTTCTAAGTATTCTCGGTGTTTTAATAAAGTCACAAAATTGCATCTCACTGTTATACTTATTTTCCAGAGCCATTCATAACCCATTGAACAATCTTACAATACTGCTGGATCTATAAGTTCAGCTATGCCTAACATGTTGACATATTTGATTTCTTGTTTAGTTGAAAATGGTTTACTGTTACATTATATAATATTAAGAGCAAATGTTACTACTTAAATTAAGTATTCTATTGTGATGGAATTCAATTTCAATTTGACGACTCTGTATAAAATATAACAGGGAGAAAAAGATTGCCCTTAAAGGTTTTCTTGTCGGTTCTTCTTGCAAGGTCGATCAGATTTGCGAACTGATGGCGTAGCTGCTTTGACGTTCACAAGTGTTGTAATCTCAACCTAAATAGCAATTTTGAATTTTAATATCTCGTGTCACGGCGCGTATGTGGTCGCACTCTTACAAAACAGATCATCAGTAGCGATTGAGGTATAAAATCATCAGCTCTTAGAAATAGCGGTATAATATTAAGTCTTATTACTATTCTCGTACCTACCAAGAAAAAAAACAAAAACAAGCGCAACCACAAACACCGTGACACGAGATTTTTATATAATAGAATATCAAAAACTGTTAGTAAGATCCTACATAAATTCCTAATAATAATTATAAGAAATCTTAACTAATATTATAAAGCTGAAGAGTTTGTTTAAACGCGCTAATCTCAGAAACTACTGAACCGAATTGAAAAATTCTTTTATTGTTGGATAGTCCATTTAGAGAGGAAGGCTATAGACTATATTTTATCCCGACATTCCCACGGGAACGGGTAGGTACCACACGGGTAAAACCGCGAGGATCCACTAGTTAAGCAATAAATTGTTTAACCGATAAATAAAAATAATATTAGTAATATGTTTCAGTTTGTTACCTTTATTAGTCCTTCTTCCGAAATTGAAATTTATCGATATTGCTGCATCGACAGTTGAGTCCAGCCCTATTTACGTTGAAATCGAGGCAATGTGTAAGTGAGTTGTGATTCATCCGTACACGAATTGTCGCTGTATTGTTTCATTTTCTATGTGTTAGTGTCGTCTTTACAGTATTGTTTTTGTATGTAAGTATACGGAATTGCACTTGTGTGCACATTTCCCCCCCCCAAAAAACGACAGAACTATTTGAATAGAGTAAACTCGCTAAGGCTACTCCCTTCCGGGACGGAAGACCCGCGTTGCTCGAAGGTTACGCACGTCAAAAAACAGAACGATATCTTTTTCAATTTTCATTATCGAACCTACAACAGAAAGAACAAAATACCAAATAGGTTCTAGAACATTTAGACGCTCCTTCATTTTGAAGCTGACTGTACCTACTTGTGCTGCGAGGACAGTCAGTAGGTACCTAAACAAGGTGTACCTAAAAGAATTTTAAAATTGAATAATTGTTACAATACAATATTAGAAATACAGTATTCTAATTTAGAATACAATCTACTCGGGTACAATCTACTCGGGATATGTGCCCTATTTTTACACAACAGCTCAAACAACGAGCGATTGTTTGAGCTAACTGCTAAACGATAAAAGATAGGTCCTCTTCATTAGTGCCAAGTAATTTTAAGGCATCTGAGAAGTCAAAATAAAAACGTTTTTTAAATAAAAAAATTAAACCACCTTAAAAAAACTCTTTACCCAAAAACACTTCTAGGTCTGAGTAGGAGGTACCTACCTACCTAGTTGCCAGTCCCTCATGTTCTCAGTTAGGTACGTTAATTTTACGCTTAGGATATTGTATTGTTATTGTTACTAACTAACCCTAGTTTGTATGTAAATTGCATTACTAACCCTATATGACCCTATACGTCTGAAATAAATAATTCTAATTATTATTATTATTAAAGATACGTAAAACTCATGCAATGGTTTCCTAACGAATTACAGTATTTTCATGATAATTTGAAAATACTGAACCAGTTTCGAAATTTCAAAAAATGGGACCAACTTGGGAACCAGCCTAATAACGTTTGAATAATTTCAATCGGTCCACCGTCTTCGAGGCAATCGGTGGACATCACTGACCTCTATTATTACCACGTCACGTGGACATACACAAAACAAACATGCATACAGAGGAACATAGAGCCTCCTCCTTTTTTTGAAGTCGGTTAAAAGTTATGTTTATGTAGCTTGCATGCCAATTTTACTGATTCAAGTATTTATAACTATTTGAACGTTATCAAGATTCAAGATTCAAGATTCAAATTTGTTTATTCAATTTAGATTGTTATTTACAATACTTGTGAACGTCATAGAAGCTACGCCATCGGTTCGCAAACCCTACAGCGGGAGGCCTTGGAGAAGAACCGTTATTCTTAACGTTATCACCTTATTGTAATGTCCAGCTCCAGCCGGCCGGCCTAGCATGAGCGGCTTAAGGTGTATCGATGAGCTCAGTGGCGCCGCCAATGAAAATAAATCAATTGCATTTTATTAAAGGCTTGGATTTAAAGTTTCGGTTATTTCGCGCAAATAGAAGAGCAAGATGCAATTTTTTATTGTTTTTTCATGGCCTCAAATATGAGCACCAAGTTATGGATGTCGATATTGCCAAATGTGGCCACTTTTGGCACTATTGAGATTCACGACTTATTGCGTAAGTTTGAGTTCTCAAAAGTATATTTATAAAATGCATTCCACTCTTTCACCTGCGCGAAATAACCGAAACTTTTAATCCAAGCCTTTAATAAAATGCAATTGATTTATTTCCATTGGCGGCGCCACTGAGCTCATCGATACACCTTAAGAGCCAACGCGCACTTGTGATTTTTAGTCGACCGATAGTTTAGTCGGAATCATAAGCCGATTGTGATCAGACTGTCGGCCGATAGTTGGGCAATAAATCAATAATTAAAGAAAAAACCTTACTTAAAAAGTTATGTCTCTACTAAGATAAATTAGTACTTACTTATTAATTAATTATTAGGTAGGTACCAAAGGAAGTTAGTTTGTTCTAAAAGATCTATAATAAAGATCTTTTAATCAAAGCATTTATTTTACTATTTCTTTTGTATTTTATTGGAAATTCTAAAAATCCCGAGATTTCATGAGATTTGCAAAATCGAAACATCTAATTCGATGTAAACTGAAAAGCGTTTATTGAATAATATTCCTATGTCATAAAGATTTATTACTATTGATATTATGACTTAAAAGTCATAGATAAAAAGTATAATATCAAGCAAAAGTTATTAACGAAATGTTTTAAGCTACGTAAGCACTCGGGGCAGTGGCCAAAAAAGTTTTCACCCTGTTGATGTAATATTTCTATTTCGCATTTCCACTCGACGCTAGATGTCGCTACAGTAAGTATAGTGCCACAACTATATCTGACCCGGTGACAGTGGTCGTGGAGGAGCCACTAGCAATACAAAATTAACTGTCAAAATGGACTGCCGGCAGTCAAGTATATTTAGTACCAAAAAATAACCACTGTGTGAAATAAGTTTGTCGCAATGTAGTACAAAATGTCACCAATGTAATTTTGAAAAATTTGCTCATAAACTCTAAGTGGCCAGTACGTAGATACCTACACGTTTTGAATACTCAAAGACCTACACCTACCTACCATTTTTTATGTCATTTAACCGGCTCTGGCTACTTAGGCCTTCAGCCGTAGGTACCATCCAATAAAGGTATATTAAAAATAGTTTTCTATCTAACTTATTTAGTCATTTATTTACTTGGAAAGCTTACATAAATGATGTTTGATTAATTTTGAAAAATTTGCTCATAAACGCTAAGTGGCCAGTACGTAGATACCTACACGTTTTGAATACTCAAAGACCTACACCTACCTACCATTTTTTATGTCATTTAACCGGCTCTGGCTACTTAGGCCTTCAGCCGTAGGTACCATCCAATAAAGGTATATTAAAAATAGTTTTCTATCTAACTTATTTAGTCATTTATTTACTTGGAAAGCTTACATAAATGATGTTTGATTAAAATTAAATAATTAAATGGTATATCATTACATTTTATACCTGTTACTTAAAGAAAGTTAATTACAAGCTCTCACAAATAGGACATGTCTCCATATCAAAATACTAGCCTTCCGCCCGCGACTTCGCCCGCTCGGACTAAACGACGACGTTATCCCGCGGGAATGTGCTATTTTTCAGGGATAAAAAGTAGCCTAAGGCAGCCATTACACAGTCCATCCAGATCGCGATAACTGATCGTGATCTTGATCGCGATCGAGATTTACTATGTAGATATTTTGCGATCAAGATCGCGAGCCGTCAATCACCTTCGTACACAGTCAATCTGGATCGCGATCATTGATTTTGATCGCGGATCGCGATCCAGATTGACTGTCTAATGGCTGCCTAAGTATGTCACTTTTCAGCTGCCAAACTATTCCCATTCCAAAAGTCACGTCGATCCGTTGCATCAATTTTGACGTGAAAGACGGACAAACAAACAAACCCACTTTCACATTTATAATATTGGTATGGATACACACAATCTCTTTTTCATTTTATAGTAAAAATATGATTGGCCTGATATTATGCATTACTAAGTAAGAACTTCTGTTTGAATCGTGAAAGCGCACATAAATGCGCAAAACGATAATACGCGCTCTAATCGCGCGCGGCAAGAGTGCGCTCCACTGGAGCTCCATAGTAGTGGTCGGAGTGGACGTGCCTCGCTCGTGTGATCCAAGAGCACCAAGAGAACAAATTAGATTCACGATCCATGATCTCCAATCTTAGATCGTGGTTGGCCAATCCAAGATGGATCGTTTGGTGTGGTTCAGTCTTATGAACCTCGCGTAGAATAGATCTATTGCCCGCTAGCAAAAAACGAGATAAGTTATCACAACTTACTGTAAATCGAGATTTGACAGCCTAAACCGACCTAGATAGCGGTTTAAATTTAAATCGAGATCGGTAACAACAAGTAGCTAAATGGGATTTAAAATAAAATCGAGATCCAAGTGGCCCTTTTGAGTTATGAAGAAGAGAAGAGAAGTTTGTTTTTTTTCTCGCCTCTAAGGGATTGCAGACTTTAGTATTTGATTTGACATAAATTTTAGCTTGATACCTCCCACGCATACTTGAGAAAAAGTTTCTTGACAGACGGACAGATCTATGAATGAGGGCTCAACTATGTTCATGCAGCATGATAACAACATACCATGTTCATATCCTAGCCTGCGTATTCGATATTCTTTAGACCCTTTTAGTAGAGAATAGGACTTCAAGAAGAGCGTTAAGAAATCTAAGCAACAAACACACATAAACAAACTAACACAAAAGTCACTACACCGCGCGTACGAAGTCGCGGGCAACAGCTAGTGATAAATATTACATATTAAAATACTTATATGGTTCATAATAAATATGTTATAATTTTATAATAAGTAATATCCTACTTTCTACTATCTACTATCCTACTAATATTATAAATGTGAAAGTTTAGATGTTTGGATGTTTAGATGTTTGGATGTTTGTATGTTTGTTACTCAAAACGGCTCAACGAATTTGGCTGAAATTTGGGACACAGATACTTTGTGGCCTGGAGAGGAACATAGACTACTTTTTATCCCGGAAAAATATCACATTCCCGCGGGATAACGTCGTGTATATTACGCGGGCGAAGCCGCGGGCGGAAAGCTAGTAATAAAATAAAATATAATACATAAGTACTTACAAAACAATGTTTAAATAGGTATGTTTTCATGTTTTTTTTTTAATTATCAGATTAGATATGCCCTCAGTTTGGCAATTTAGAACACATTCTTTAATTTTTCTGCGAAACGAAGAAACAACGGCACACGGCGGCACATCAGACTATACATGTTGACCTTGAGACCGCCTTTATGCCGTACGTAATAAAAGCTGTTATCGCAGTTCAACTGTTTAACTTGATTGATGTGCTGCCTAGTGTATGTACTTATAAATAGTACTTACATGTTGGATTAATATGATGTTTTGCTTGTGATAAGGTATAATCTGTAGGTTGTTTGTTTTGTTATCAATATCAATGTTATTTTAGTAGTGTTATTAAACTGGTAGCCAAAAAACTAAATGCAGGGATTCCCCCAACAAAGGAACTATAAAGGCTGATTCACCCTACATTGTGCCTAATTTCTTGTGATTTTGAAAACATAATCATCATGCTTCACCCGCAAGCCGCAAGTCGACCTTATGGATATCTGGTCGGGTGGGTTAGGTATTCTTAAACGAAATTGTAATTTCATTTGATGTTACTGCACGGGGGGCTACTGTGTAACTTTATGTAAGTAAGTATACTTATGAACTTCTTGTCATTTGAATTCCTTATTTCGATAGGTAGAATTTTGCACATTGTTCTGTTGAATGTTGCTAGCTGTTATTGTTATGCCAGACGTCACTAAACAAGGCCGGATTCCCAGGGGCGCGGATTCGAATCCCGCCTGAAAGCTACTTGCAGTGCATGACTTGTGGTTTTTTAGTATCACATTTTTCCTTTACTTACAAAATTGCATTGTGAATGCATCTCAAAGGCTATTTTTTTGTTATAAAATTTACTTAAAGTTCCAAAAAACGTATGAAGTTAATATCATTATTTAACGTTACGCGGTACTTAGCTCCCTGAGCGAAATAGGTACTCTAGTAGAAAGTCTAAGTTAGTAAGAAGGCGTAAAACTCACCTTTATTATTTCATCGTATGCGGTTTTCACGGATTGGGCGGCTTTTAAAGTTTTACTATGGACGGGTTTCGCGATGTGTGCTATCACGTCGTTTCTGTCCCTGAGGTGATCTTCACAAACCAAACAATACGAGTCGAGCAACCCTTCCAGGATCGCTTCCTTCTGGAACTGTAGAGACATGTCGCCACCTGTAAGCATACAAATACAGGGTGTTAGGGGCACCGTGGCAAAAACTTTAACCATGGCTTCTGGCCATCATGCTGAACTACGCACAGCAAGAATTTTTTGTCGGAAAGGAAAAAATATTTCGACTCTCCATACAAAATGTCCCGATTAATTGCAAAATTTGTATGAAAAGTCGTTTTTTTTTTCATTTCCGACAAAAAATTCTTGCTGTAAGTACGTTGTTCAGCATGATGGTCTGAAGCCATGGTTTAAGTTTTTGCAAAGGTGCCCCTAACACCCTGTATGTAATTTTATTTAAGAGGGTGTATTGTATATAGGCAAATCCCCAGTCTTTGATTCGATTTTTACAATACAAATCAAACCACAAATTATTTGGAAAAAAGAAAGTTTCCTTGAAAGGGACTACATTAAATTATAACATTTTGTCGATAAAAGAAATCACAAAGTTCTGGTCTAATTTTCCAGCTATAATCAATTTATTTTCATTACTAGCTGTTGCCCGCGACTTCGTACGCGCGGTGTAGTGACTTTTGTGTTAGTTTAGTTTATGTGTGTTTGTTGCTCAGATTTCATAACGCTCTTCTTGAAGTCCTATTCTCTACTAAAAGGGTCTAAAGAATATCGAATATGCAGGCTAGGGTAACATGGTATGTTGTTATCATATGCTGCATGAACATAGTTGAGCCCTCATTCAAAGATCTGTCCGTCTGTCAAGAAACTTTTTCTCAAGTATGCGTGGGAGGTATCAAGCTAAAATGTATGTCAAATTAAATACTGAAGTCTGCAATCCCTTAGAGGCGACAAAAAAAACAAACTTCTCTTCTCTTCTTCATAACTCAAAAGGGCCACTTGGATCTCGATTTTCTTTTAAATCCCATTTAGCTACTTGTTGTTACCGATCCCGATTTAAATTTAAACCGCTATCTAGGTCGGTTTAGGCTGTCAAATCTCGATTTACAGTAAGTTGTGATAACTTATCTATATTTTCATATGGTTTTTATACGCAAAAATGCATGTATCACACATAACAGTGTATAATGATAACGATTATTTTGAACAGCCGTTTTTCGTTCTTCGACGTTGCTTGCTAGCGGGCAATAGATCTATTCTACGCGAGGTTCATAAGACTGAACCACACCAAACGATCCATCTTGGATTGGCCAACCACGATCTAAGATTGGGGATCATGGATCGTGAATCTAATTTGTTCTCTTGGTGCTCTTGGATGATTTTGTTTGAGTGCTGGCATCACCAAAGAATCGTATTCTATGGTCAATGCAGCGTTGACGACCATATTTTTTGACATTTTGGTGTCAACTCCGATCAAAGTGAAAAGTGTCGCCTACTTTGCAGAGTGCATTTTTTGAGATTTCAAGGTAAGTTTTTGATTAAAACTTATAATTGTTGTTGCGCATGGTTTAATTAGATGTGTGTGATCTGTATATGTTAAATAAGCCTTGTAAAATAGTATATTTTAAGAGTTATAATCGATTTCATTTGCGCCTCGGTTCCGCAAAACTGCCTTTATGCCACTTTGCGATACCGGTTGCGTAGAAATTACGCCACTTATTTTACGCTATTGGATAATAGTGCATGCACACAAGGTTTTCAAGTGTTTTTATTATTTTGAAATTACTTTTAGCTGTAATTCCGCTAAAAAACATGACTAGCATTACTATTAATTGATTTGTTAGCTTTTACTAATATTCTATAAGTACAGGGTGTTCGGCAGAACGTTAAACATACGAAAATAGGGGTAGGTGCGGTGGTCTGCTACCTAACCAGCCCCAAAGATTTTACCTAGGTCCAAAGTTTTTTTTATTTTGTATTTTATAAGTTTTGGAATTTCGTCGCTTTCATACTAACTTTTAAACCCATCTAACTTTTTTCTTTATTGACAGATCAATTTTTTTTTATTTTTGGCATCTCAATGGTTGGCAGGTCTTTTTAATAGTGATACTTCAAGCAGGTTGTTGCTAGAGTCAAAGTAATGGACTCTCAAACATTGAAAAGAGTTGAAATAAATTTTAAAGTTGTATTATATTTATACATATAATTAATAATGAATAATACCAAATACCTCCATCTAACAAATTAAATGTATTTTTTTTTGTAAATTGAACAAATCATACATACTTACTAGTTTTTGTCATCCTGTTTAACTTTTCATTGTGCGCAATATATAAAAAAGAATTACTCATAGGTACATTATTATTAATTATTAATTAAATATACTTACATACCAACATCGTGTTTCTTTTTCTAGTTTGATGCAATACCTCTTGTTAGTACATGTTTGTTAAATAAAATCACATTAATGTACGTGCTCCTTAATAATTTTGCGCTACCATTTTGCGCCACTTTGTGCGACTGACTCGTAGAAAATTTTGCGTCACCATTGCGCTATTTGTGGCAAAATCTACGGCCTGACCCGTATGTCAAATTAAATACTGAAGTCTGCAATCCCTTAGAGGCGACAAAAAAAACAAACTTCTCTTCTCTTCTTCATAACTCAAAAGGGCCACTTGGATCTCGATTTTCTTTTAAATCCCATTTAGCTACTTGTTGTTACCGATCCCGATTTAAATTTAAACCGCTATCTAGGTCGGTTTAGGCTGTCAAATCTCGATTTACAGTAAGTTGTGATAACTTATCTATATTTTCATATGGTTTTTATACGCAAAAATGCATGTATCACACATAACAGTGTATAATGATAACGATTATTTTGAACAGCCGTTTTTCGTTCTTCGACGTTGCTTGCTAGCGGGCAATAGATCTATTCTACGCGAGGTTCATAAGACTGAACCACACCAAACGATCCATCTTGGATTGGCCAACCACGATCTAAGATTGGGGATCATGGATCGTGAATCTAATTTGTTCTCTTGGTGCTCTTGGATCGCACGAGGCACGTCCACTCCGACCACTACTATGGAGCTCCAGTGGTGAAGCGCACTCTTGCCGCGCGCGTATTATCGTTTTGCGCATATGCGCGCTTTCACGATTCAAACAGAAGTTCTTACTTAGTAATGCATAATATCAGGCCAATCATATTTTTACTATAAAATGTAAAAGAGATTGTGTGTATCCATACTAATATTATAAATGTGAAAGTGGGTTTGTTTGTTTGTCCGTCTTTCACGTCAAAATTGGTGCAACGGATCGACGTGACTTTTGGGAATATATATGAATATGGGAATAGTTTGGCAGCTGAAAAGTGACATACTTAGGCAGCCATTAGACAGTCAATCTGGATCAATGATCAATGATCAATGATCGCGATGCAGATTGACTGTGTACGAAGGTGATTGACGGCTTTTTATCCCTGAAAAATATCACATTCCCGTGGGATAACGTCGTCGTTTAGTCCGAGCGGGCGAAGTCGCGGGCGGAAGGCTAGTATTTTGATATGGAGACATTTTTTCTTTAAGTAACAGGTATTAAATGTAATGATATACCATTTAATTATTTAATTTTAATCAATCATCACTTATGTAAGCTTTCCTAGTAAATAAATGAATAAATAAGTTAGATAGAAAACTATTTTTAATATTCCTTTATTTTATTGGATGACCTACGGCTGAAGGCCTAAGTAGCCAGAGCCGGTTAAATGACATAAAAAATGGTAGGTATAGTGCGCCAATCTTTTCTGTTCCGGTGATTATCTTAGGAACTAAAACAGTTTTCATACGACAGTCCATTTTGACAGCTAATTTCGTATTGCAAGTGGCTCCTCTGTCACGACTGTTACCGGAACAGAAAAGCTTGTGGCACTGTAGGTGTATGTAACTACGTACTGGCCACTTAGCGTTTGAGCAAATTTTTCAAAACTACATTGGTGACATTTTGTCTACATTGCGACAAACTTATTTCACACAGTGGTTATTTTTTGGTACTAAATATACTGTTGCCGGCCGACAGTCCATTTTGACAGTTAATTTTGTATTGCTAGTGGCTCCTCCAGGATCACTGTCACCGGTTCAGTTATATTTGTGGCACTATACTTACTGTAGCGACATCTAGCGTCGAGTGGAAATGCGAAATATAAATTTTACATCAATAGGGTAAGAACTTTAGTTTTGGCCACTGCCCCGAGCGCTTACTTAGCTTAAAACATTTCGTTAATAACTTTTGCTTGATAATATACTTTTTATCTATGACTTTTAAGTCATAATAACAATAGTAATAATTCTTTATGACATAGGAATATTATTCAATAAACGCTTTTCAGTTTACATCGAATTAGATGTTTCTTTTATTTTATCTAAGTTAGTTAAGTTTTGATTTCTCGATGTATCTTTTAAAATTTGATTGACAAAAAACACATCAATCGGCACCCTTCGCAAATTTTAAGTTTAAAAAATAGGTTTTTAATTGACTAAAATAAAACTAAATTTTGTAAGTATATGAATACTTAGTTATATGTTTTTACTATGTATGTCCACGAATTTCTCGAAATCTAAAGGCATATCGAGATGATTCTATTTGATTTAAATTAGGTGTATTCTAACTTTGGGAACAGTCTAAGATTCATCAAAATCGGTTTAGTAGTTTTCGTGGGTATGTTATTGTACAATATACACTAAAACTTAGAAAATAAATAGTAATTTAAAAAAATAAACTGACTGGCACCGACCTCAAAAAGGTACACCTTAATTATAATATAAATTATATTTTTCCTTTTCAGTTGACAAATACTTTTTGGAGTCGGTTAAATTTTTTAAGTAGTTTTTTGGTATTGTAAATTTAAAAATTTAAAGAAAAGTATAAGATACATTCTTGACAATTTTAGATACCTACTTAAGACCATAGGCGAAAGAAGTGAAAAAAAATGAAAGTGGCAACAGCGGGGGCTTTCACCCTACTTAATATAGATAATCATTCGGTTGTACTTTTGTGAAAGGTATATCGTAATCTTACTGACTTCCCGCGTCATCTATTGCTTAGTAGTTATGATGCAAAAGAAGTGAAAAACATCTTAAAGTGGCAACAGAGGGGGCTTTCAGCCTAATTAATATAATCATTCGAATGTTCTTATGTGAGAGGTATATCGTAATCTTACTGACTTCCTGCGCCATCTATTGCTTAGTAGATATAATGACGTAAATAACATGAAATTATTTTTATGATTTTATATGAGCCTGGATGGGTTTTAATTTATATTATGTTTTGAAGCAGGTAAAAAAAATAACATGATTCATTATTAATTGAGACAGCGATTAAATATAACGTATTTTCATAATCATGTGGCGCCATCTATTTTAGTAAGAATCAGTTTTTGTATTTTCCCGTAGGAATAATTAAATTTCCCGCAATAAAAGGTACCCTATATGTTGACCCGGGTTATAAGCTATTACTACACAAAATTTGGTAAAAATCCGTCCAGTAGTTTTTGCGTGAAAAGCGAACATACAAACAGACAAACAGACAAAAATTTTAATATCTATCGTTTTGGGGTCTATATCCTGTACACATCACATACCTAGCAGTAATTTTTTTTTTTTTATATTTCATGTACAGACTTTTTGTCCGTTTCTGTTTTATTATATGTATAGATGACGCATAGGTATTACTGAGCCAATATTTTAATACAGAATAATAAACTATATTCTCTTGTAACTATTATGAAAGACGGGATTTTTACCATGTCTATTTCGTTTTTCGAGTTCCCGATATTTCGGCGCAGTTGCACACGCCATGATCACGGAGTATAGTACTTAGTTAGTGATAATGACCATGTAAGTTTAAAATCTTATTTTATATTCTCTTGCTTGCAAAAATAATGTTTATTTTACGAGTAGGTAAATAAAACTAGGTACTTCGGGGTTTACTATTTCTGTTTTTGTTTATGTGATTTTTTTCTAGGTTTATACCCGCTCTTAAGTAGGTAGGTACTAGCTTTTCCGGAGCTTTTTTTTAGGAGCCCGTGGCGCAGTGGTTAGAGCACTCGGCCGCTGCTCCCACCCACCCAATCAAAGTATGAGCAGCCAAATATAGACTTGATTTGGTTCACTGTAGATGCACTTTACAATGCCGTGGCTCATGTTTCGTAGGTGTAGGTTAGGTAGGTACACTAAAATAATTCATACTTGCACTTTAGGTATGCCAGGCTCCATATAAAAAAGTTCGAAGTCTTTATAACTTACTATAGTCTTCCACCCGCGGCTTCGCCCGCGCGCACTACACGACGCTATCTCGTAGGAACCCGATATTTCTTTTTGGATAAAAAGTAGCCTAGGTATGTCGTCAATTCAATTGTCGTCACTCTACAGATCCAAAGCTATTCGCAGACAAACCTATCATTAGGTTTTGCGAGGAAATGTAATTAAAATTGTAAATTGTTTTTGTGTAATAAAGTTTTTAATAATAATAATAATACACAAAATCACGACAATCCGTTGCTCTGTTTTGACGTGAAAGACGCACGAATAAACAAACAACACACACTTTCACATATTTTATAATGAGTACTACTTAGGTATTATTCTGTGGTATGGATTCTAGACCACTATCTAAGTACCTACCTCTGTGCCAAATTTTATCCAGATCAAACGTTTCAAAGTGACTGAGTATCAAACACATAAACAACCGAACTTTCGCATTTACCTACCATTAGTAAGATAAGATAACACTGCTGACATTAAATAAAATATTCCTAATTAGTTAATTACACAGTCTACCAACACTTAAGCTATCGCTTATTTTCTGTCGACGACTCGACGTGGCTGGGTTGGCCAACTAAAGCACAATACCTTCCAAGGCGAAGCCACACTACTGCCTACTGCACAAGTTTATTAGGACTTGAGGTCCCAGGTTGAATTCTTGTCTGGGTTAATGTAAAAGAATAACTTTTCACTTGCGTTTGGACAAAGTGTATATATTCTTTGGTTTGGGTGTGGTCACCAATGTTATCATCTCATCCATCACCCTTCGTTCTTTTGTTTCGGATGACGTACCTACTAGTTAGTTTAGTACCTACCTACCTCATTGTATGTACCTACCTACCTATCAATATTTTAACAACTAAAGAGTTTTCTATAACTACCTACAAGTTACAGCTAGCGCGATTTGATATAAAAAATTAAGTTTGTTGTTTTTAAAAAAAAATCGGTCTGAGCTGAGACCAATGATGTTTTATATGTCATTGTCTGAGACAGTCGCATTCAAAATAAAAAGAATGTATTTTGTCGTGTCGGTCATGATAAAATAATAACCTGCATGACGATCGAACGTGCAATGAGATAAAACAAAGCATAAAGCAAATTATCCGTACCTTGATATTCAGCTAGCCCAAACAATGAGTGAAGGAGTTGAACACCTGTGACACACTGCACTGTGATGTGAGATGTGGTTTTTGACGAACTACACTACTAGAACTAGAACAGAACTGCCCGAACGGCAGAAGCAAAACCGTCAGCAAAACTTGGCAAACAAAGAACTAAAATAATACGTTATCCGTTAGATCCGTTATCACTTATCGGCAAAATAAGCAAGGCACAAGTATTTATAGGTCCTGAGTTCCATAGACAAATAATCAAATAATCCCCAGAACATCACGTACTCTACACTACTCTATGGCTGGGTATTTTCAGAATCAAAACGCACAGTGTTGCCGTCTTAGTATTTCTTGTACCTACTTTTTGCATAATTTCTCGTCGTTTAGCACATAAAAAATGTATTTATTACATGGCGTATTTTCGAGTAACAAGCAAAATAGTTATTGTGATTTTCTAGTAATTTCGTTAAATTTGAATCCCAGTCCAAACATTATGTTATAGTAGGTATAACATAATGTTTGGACAGTTATAACAGTATACTTACTATTTCGCACAAGTGAAATAAATTATCAAAACATACTGAAGTACATCAAAAATGAAAAAATAAACTACCTCCAACAAAAATCTTCCAACCACGTAGTCTGAACTGGGAATCGAACCCGCCTAATGTCAGTAAAATTAGAAAAGTATTTTTTCGAGTTTCAAGCAAAATATTGTGATTTTCTAAAAATTTCGTGGAATTCAAATCCCAGTCCCAACATGTTACCTACACCATTTGGCACAAGTGAATGTAGGTACCTAAGTAAATTATCAAATATGAAAAAAATAAACTGTCTCCAACAAAAATCTTCCATCCAACTAACTAAAACTGAACTGGGAATCGAACCCGCTAAATGTGTTAAAAAAGTAGTAATAATAAAATAAATATTGTTTAGCAAGGGATGTATGGCATCCACAACAGTCGAGTGTTTTGATAGCACATATTTTTTTTCCTCTGTGCCGATAGTTCGAGACGGTTATGGATCCCACTTTTTCTGTTCTGTGGTGGATCCATACACCCGAAGTAAACACTCTACTTTTCATTTTGAATACGAGGAAAGTAAAAATAAACAAATAATCTAAAAAATATTTTCCTATGGCCGCGGAATTTTCGAAAGACTAACTTGTTTGTTCATTTTCTCTATTTTAGGGAAGGCAAGGGAAACTACGTCCATACAGCCTTGTTTGGTGTTTGATCCGTTATCCATAAAATTAATAGCCTGAATTTTTATGTTACAAATAACTTATTTGGTTTAATCTGTTTCTAAAAACGCATTCTATGAAAAAACAATGTTTTAGATAAGTATTAAAATAATAATTCTACGATAATAATTATTTTATAAAATAGCAAAACAGGCTGTATAGGCTCCTGTGCCTTTGCCTGCATATCTTTGGTAAATAAATGTCCAAAGAGGTACTTACAGATTTTGACATGACCCCTCTAGTTCCTTTTAAATTTCATTACGGCCCTAGGGCCGCAACATACCACTTTCAACCCGCATTAATTAGGCAAGTTATTAGTTATGAGAGAATATGGACGATTTTCTGAAAGCTCGTTGTAATTAGCTCACTAGATGGCGCTGTCCCTCCTATGCAGTTAGAAGGAACGGAACGTTATAAATTTTACTTTGACGCGACTTTTGTTTCATAAAACGGAACGTCAGACAGATGTTATTTATTTACCATAATCTTTAAAACCAATTTCGTTTCTGTTCCTCACAGTAGTACCTATCAGTACTTATTTAATTTATCTTAAGTTTCCTTTGGGTTTTTAAGAGTAATTAATTTAAATATGATTCATACCAAAATATACCATAGACATGTACATACTTCGTTCAACGCCATCTTAATGGGCTCTCAGAAAATCGCTCATTTTACTGTGCCAATCATGAAGTTCGACTTAATACTGAGGTAACTGGAGAGTGCAGTACGAACAATTTTTTGAATACCACAAATAACACAGTGGCTGTCTTCCGTCTCACCTACACTTTAAAAAAATACGTATGGTCATATGAGACAGCTGACAGCCACTACATACATAAATGTCAAATTTGCTGGCGACACTTTTTTATTTAGGGTGAGAGCTCCAGTTACCTCAGAGTATTAAGTCAAACTTCATGGTGCCAATCGAGAGGCACAATGGGGGATTTTTCTGACAGCTATAAAGAAAAAAAAGTTGGTTCAAAGTGGCGACTGGCGACAGATAGCTCGCAAATAACGAAATGATCAAAAGTAATCTAAAAAGCCCCCAGTACAGGTTGGCCGACCATGGTCGGCGACCATGACCAATACATCGTACATTGACACTTTTGAAAGAACATTTTTAAACTTGTTCGTTCAAAAGTGTCAATGTACGATGTATTGGTTATGGTCGCCGACCATGGTCGGCCAACCTGTACTGGGGGCTAAAGACTTCTAGTCTTTTAGGTCAATAACACGCACTCACGACATTGCCAGGCCATGCTTGTCATGTCATGTCAGTCGAGCGCGGGGATTTTAAGCCCCCAGTACAGGATGGCCGATCATGTTGGCCGACCATGATGGCCCATCGTGTACAGGGGCAGTTTGCGTTGCTCGCAGACGGCAATCACACGCAAACCGGCCCTGGGGGGCTACCGCGTAACTTTATGGGTATGAACTTCATACGTTTTTGGGAACTTTAAGTCAATTTTATAAAGAAAATAGCCGCTATCAGTTCCTTGTTTTGTGACGTCGGGTATAACGATAACTAGCTAGCAACGTTCAACAGAACAAAGCAGCAAAAATCTATCAGAATAAGGAATTCAAATGACAGTTGAAGCCCATACCCCTATCCAGATTTCTTAGCCGGTAGCCCCCCACACGATGGCCCATCATGGTCGGCCAACATGATCGGCCATCCTGTACTGGGGGCTTTAAGCCCCCAGTACACGATGGCCGATCATGGTCGGCGACCATGACCAATACATGTGTGGGTCATCAGCTTCCTCATAAGACATAGAGAAATTCTAAGCATGCTCTATTTTGATGCAAAGTTGGTGCAATCAAACGTGTCAGTAATAATTTTAGTGCAACCACAAGTTCGTTACTATGAGTTGTTTTTTGTGTGTTAGCTGGAGAAATGTGTCACCAGCTTACACATGCCGTTAAGGCAAACCAGTGAGGTTAGGGTTTTAGACTATAGTCCAAAAGTTAATGCACAATTGGTGCAATGAGAACCAGAAAAACTAACCGTCACACTCTAATACTGTTGAAACTACGATCATAAAAGTGTGTGCGAGCTGAAGTACCGTGTCTCTGGCTTGCACATCTGTATCTTCGTAATTATATAAGGTACGATGATGTGTTATACCTCAAAAGTTGCTGCAAAATTGATGCAATTAGAACCAAATTTATCAAATCTTTAGGTAAAATAGTTTTGGAGCTACGAACCGATAAGTATGTGTAAGCTGGTGACACGTAACACGGGCTGACACATGGTGAATCTCTGTAACTGTATAAGTAAGAGTTTCGTATTATATATCAAAAAAAACCTTATAGTTGGTGCAAACACGAGGCATGATTTCAAATCTCTGGGCCTCTTAGTTTCAAAATTATAGGCAAAAAACTGTTTTCCCGCCAAAAAATTCAAAATAATGGTCTTGGACGCAGCTAAGTGCGGCGTTGCCGTTCCGTGCGCTACACTGTTGCAAACGAGTTTGAACTTAAGAGCTGGTGTTATTAAGAGTCACTTTAATTGCGCTTTCGATCGTTTTCATTTCTGTTCTAAGAATTTTAGGCCAGGAGCCGTCTGATATAAGTACGCTGATTCCTAACCTTTTTATGAGAAACAGATGGTTTAATTACAAGTAATTTTTAAATTTTGGCGTTAGAAACTTCACACTCATTTGTTGATAAAGCAAAGAAATAATTAGATTTGGCACAATAATAAACATAGAGGAATGCAGAAAGGTAAAATTTATGTAGGTACCTATAAAACCTACTACGTATTTATTACAGAGAGAAGGCTTCATTCATAGAACGGTGCGAAATGATTTCACTACTACCAGTCTACTTACTACATACAGTCAGTCATCGCGTTTGACATTGGCGAAAATGCCGCCGATGTCCAGACAGTTGTAATACTGTAAGGGTTGTCAAGCGTAAGTCTTACTTCGCCGAAAAAAAGGAGTTACATTTTATACATCTTGCTTGACTAACTTACTAAAAAGGTATATAGATATGGCGAAGTTCACAGGTTTATATTGTGACTAGCCTTCCGCCCGCGGTTTCGACCGCGTGGACTGCACGAGAACGAGACGTTATCCTATGGGAATAATATGATGGCGGCCAACTTTTTTGTTTGTGGGCCGATTTTGATGAAACTTGGTTTTTAGTACTATTTTGACAAGAAAACTGCAACGCAATGATAAAATTTTTGAAAAATCCAAGATGGCGGCCAATTTTTTTGTTTATCGGCCGATTATGATGAAACTCAGTTTTTGGTACTATTTTGACAAGAAAACAGCAACACAATGTTAAAATAATTAAAAATCCAAGATGGCGGCCAACTTTTTTGTTTCTTGGCCGTTTTCGATGAAACTCGGATTCTGGTACTATTTTGACAAGAAAACAGCAACGCAATGATAAAAATATTAGAAATCTAAGATGGCGGCCAACTTTTTTGTTTGTTGGCCGATTTTGATGAAACTCAGTTTTTGGTACTATTTTGACAAGAAAACTGCAACGCAATGATAAAATTTTTGAAAAATCCAAGATGGCGGCCAACTTTTTGTTAGTGGGGTGATTCTAATGTAACTCGGTTTCTGGTACAATTTGTCAAGAGAACAGCAACGCGATGTTAAAAATATTAAAAATCCAAAATGGCGGCCAACTTTTAAGTTTTTGAACCAATTTTAATGAAACTCGGTTTTTGGTACAATTTTGGCAAGAAAACAGCAACGTAATGTTAAAATTCTAAAAAATCCAAGTTGGCGGCCAACTTTTTTGTTTGTGGGACGATTTTGATAAAACTCGGTTTTTGGTGCTATTTTGACAAGAAATAAGAAACGCAATGTTAAAATTGACGAATAAAAATAAAATATAAGCATGTAAAATAATAAATATTGAGACTTCCTGCCCCGATTTTTTTTCCACAATACCTTCGGGGTCCTTAAACATCTACCTTCACATTTTAAGACAACCCTTCCGTACTAACGTTAATACCTATACAGGTGTCGGTATCGCTCAACTTCAAGTGCCTACTGTATGGAAAAGTTGCTGTTTTCTTGTCAAAATACTACCAAATACCTAGTTTCATCAAAATCGTGCATATTTATTTATTTAATCTTTATTGCAAAATATATAACAAATGGCGGACTCAATGCTGATATGCATTCTCTTCCAGTCAACTGGAAAGGGTGTCAGGAAGAAAATGAACAGCAGCAATAAAAAAATTTACAGTTAAAAGAAAACAGAAGGAACTAATTAAATGCAAGAAAAAATACTAAAATTAAATAACAAATGAAAATTTGTAAATGCTTATAAATATATGAGTATTAAAAGGTATACATACTAAAGTAGCAATAACATGATATATAATTTATACATACACATATTACATATACATACAACTATAAATAAATAACACATAAAGTCAGAACAGATCTATCATGATAAGTGTAATCAGCTCGAGTAATGTTCGTGGACCATTTTCTTGAACACGCACTTACTTGGGGCACTGCGGATATTTTAAGGGCAAATCGTTCCAAAGTTGTACAGGCGAAAAAGAAAATGATTGGGAGACGAAGCCAGAAGAGTGGGATGGTGTTTTCAGGAGAAAGTTGTCACTAGAGCGAAGGCTACGTTCATTAGAGTCGCCCAGAAACTGAAATCTGGATTTCAATTAATCTGGGGTAAGTGGATCTAATAGAATATTGAAGAGCATGCAGACAACTCTAACGTTCCTACGCTCGCGAATAGGGAGCCAATTGAGCTGCTGACGGTGTTGACAGATATCGTATTTACGTAATCGATATATGAAACGAATACAGTTTTTAAGGAAACGATCCAACTTACTGAGATTGTTTTTTTCTTTTGAGGTTGGTACTACAGACATTATTTCTTATTCTATGATTAAAATAAGGTGTCTAGATTAAGATTGGTATAATTTGGATAGGAACAGGGAGTGATTTGACATAATTAATCAAAGTATTTTAATTAGATGTCAGCTTGCCTCCAGGAGGCAAGAAACCATTGGAGCGGGTAAAAATACTTGCGTGCGAGTAGATCGGACGCTGTCTGACTGGCTCGACTTGGAGGCTGGCGTTCCACAAGGCGGCGTACTCTCCCCTCTTCTCTTTTCCTTGTTTATCAACTCTCTGACCTCTCATTTCTCCTCTTCTTTCCATCTCTATGCCGACGATCTACAACTTTATGCGCAACATAATATCCACAGTTTAAATAATGTTGTCGCGCTAATCAACTGTGATTTGATGAAGATTTCTGTGTGGTCGACTAATATAATAATAATGATAATAATAAGTCAACGTGACAGATCATTCTTTTCACATTTTATTCAATTTTATTGATTTTATTCGGTAATATTTTATGTAAAGGTCAAAATTCGTATTTAACTGTAGTACCATAATATTTATTACCTTGCATCGATACCAAAACAAAAAGAAGATTACATTACATTGCAATATTTTTAAAAATGAATCCCTGTATGACAATGTCATACTTCACAACAAAACCAATACAAAGAAAAATTTGATATTGAATGAATAAATAGATGTTGACGAGAAGCCAAACAGCACGTCTACCACCTCCGGGCTCGTCACCTCGCTCCGCCTCGCAGTTGTCGGCAGCTGCCTCAGTGCCGTGTGTTCAGCTGACATCTGCAGTTGTGTCGAGCGATAGTGACGAGTACTTCTCTCCGCCGACGTCGCCACCACCTGTACGCCGGAGGAGGGGCCGGCCACCGAAGAGTTTGGGGCTTCTGGGGCAAACGGCTCCGGTCAGGGCCCCCGCTCCCGGTGGAGTGCAGCGCATGCGATGGACAATTTCCATCAATGAAAATGTCATGCGCGCATATTTTGAGGCAACAGAGGCAGGAACTAATCTTACTGCGTATCGTGTTTGGATGCTTTCTCTGTTTCAGGCTCTCGAACCATCTATCAACGTTTCGGCTCAACGACTGTCGGATCAGGTGCGAGCCATTCAACGGGGTCACTTGTTGGATGACTCTGTACTTGATCGGCTCCGTACAGAGGTGCAACGTAACCATATCAGTACTACTGCATCGCAGGCGGCAACTCAAGCTTCTGCCGCGACCACGTTGCAAGCTGGCGTTGCAAGCTGGCGTTGCTGATGGTGGTGGTGGAGATGATATGGTTACTACTGTAAGTCCCCAATACAATGATATTTTGAGGAGTACTCTTGAAGATGTAGTTCTGGAGTTTCGATCGACTTCGATTCACCTTAGACCTCGGCTTCCGCGTTTTCCCATGCACAAAAAAAATAGGGCGCTGATGTGTGCTTTAGATTCACTACTATCAAATTACTTTGATAGTAGTGAAGACCTGGCTGATACTCATTCGATCTTGTATTGTGCGGCTATTACGGCTTGTCGTGTTGCTCATGTCAAATTTCCAAATACTGACACAGCAACACGCCCACGTCTGGCTGTACCAGCCTGGCAGTGTAGGATCGAACGTCGTATCAGTGAGGCTAGGGTACTCATCGGTAAGCTCAGCTGCTTTAGGGAGGGCAACATGCGCCCTAGGGTCATGCGCTTTGTGAAGCGTGCATTCCTGGGGACTGGTATTAGTCCTCAAAATTATATTTCATGTGTCACAGAGCGCATTGACTTCCTGAAGCAGAAAATTTGTGCATGGGCAAATCGTATTCGAAGGTATAGGGTGCGAGTCGATCGCTTTACTCAGAACCGCATGTTCGAGAGAGATCAACGATGTGTTTATGCATCCTGGGAGCGATCGAATCAGAGTGATACTGATATGCATCGACCGGATGATGATGCCATGATAACTTTTTGGCACAACATCTGGTCTGTGCCTGTCACTCACTCTGAAGGCGCGTGGATAAGGGATGTTGAGCGTTCGTGTGAGCTTATACCTGAGATGAATGAAGTAACCATTGACTACCAAGACGTAGTTTGTGCAGTTCGTTCCTTACCCAACTGGAAATCTCCAGGCCCGGACAGACTGCACAATTTCTGGTATAAATGGTTACCTAGCTCGCACGTTTGCTTAGCATCTCAATTTCAAAGTGCTTTATTATCTCGATCGCTTCCAGAATTTATGACAACAGGCATAACCCATCTGCTCCATAAATCTGGTAGTACTGCGGACCCCAAAAACTATAGACCTATCACCTGTCTGCCAACAATTTATAAAATTCTTACGTCCATTTTGAGGTCGAAGATTAATAAACACATTGACCAAAATTCTATTATGTTCATGTTCGCCTCTCAAAATGGATGTAGGAATGGGGCCCGAGGTACTAAGGAGCTACTCCTCATTGACATGGCTATTAACCAACAGGTTCGTCGAAACCGAAAGAACCTGTCGACTTGCTGGATAGATTATAAGAAGGCCTATGATTCCGTACCGCATTCGTGGCTCATGAGGGTGCTGGAGTTGTATAAAATAAATACAACTCTACGCACTTTCTTGATATCGTGCATGCGAAAATGGAGAACGGTCCTTTTCTATCCAGGATCTCGATGGGTTCTAGGTCAGGGCGACCCTATAAAAATAGAGCGAGGTATCTTCCAGGGTGACGGTCTGAGTCCATTGTGGTTCTGTCTGGCCTTGAACCCTCTGAGTACACTTCTCGAGAATTCAGGATTAGGCTACCGTTTACGGAGAAATGGTCAAGTAATATCACACCTGCTATACATGGATGACCTGAAACTATTTGCCCATAGCAGTTCTCATTTGACAGCGTTACTGAAGGTTACTGAAGCTTTCAGTAATACCATTAAAATGGAATTTGGTGTGGACAAATGTGCAGTCATGCATGTAAAGCGTGGTCAGATAATGGAATCCACGGGTACACAACTCTCGGATTCTATTAATCTTAGATCTCTCTCCGTTAACGAAACCTATAAATATTTAGGTATGTCACAGGCATTAGGCATCAACGATGCTGACATGAAACAGTCGTTGCGTGAGCGTTTCTTGGGGCGCCTCTCAAAAGTCCTTAAAAGTCTTTTGTCTGGCGGAAACAAGGTTCGCGCATACAATGGATGGGTCATGCCGCTACTGATGTATTCCTTTGGCATACTTAAATGGACTCAAACTGAACTGGATGCCCTGGATAGAAAAGTTCGTACATTGCTAACAGCACACCGCATGCATCACCCACGTTCATCGACCATGAGATTGTATATCCCGCGGAAGTGCGGTGGTCGTGGCTTCTTAAATGCTAAGACATTGCATAACCGCGAGATATGCAATCTTAGGGAGTATTTTCTCCAAGTCGATATTGGGTCTCATAGAGATGTAGTTGCTGTTGACAATGGACTGACTCCTCTATTTTTAGCAAAAGAAAACTGGCGCAAACCTGTAGTACTTAGTACTTCCGACCGCAACACTGTGTGGCAAAGCAAGGAGTTACATGGCAGATTCTACCGGGCTCTCCATGGGCCCGACGTAGATTTATTAGCCTCAGTATCCTGGCTCCGTTTCGGTGATCTTTTTGGCGAAACCGAAGGTTTTGTCTGTGCAATTATGGATGAGGTTGTGATGACGAATAACTACCGAAAGTATATCCTAAGGGATGGCGCAGTGGATATTTGTCGAGCGTGCATTCGTCCGGGTGAATCCCTTAGGCATATAATCTCCGGTTGTTCTCGTCTCGCAAACGGCGAGTATTTGCATAGACATAACCAAGTGGCCAGGATAATACACCAACAACTTGCTCTGAAACATAGTCTTATGGCATCCGAGGTGCCGTACTACAGGTATGCACCAGAACAGGTCCTTGAAAATAGCCATGCCACATTGTATTGGGATCGATCTATCATTACAGACAGGACTATTGTAGCTAATAAGCCTGATATTGTATTGATAGATCGACACGAACGCCGCGCAATAATTGTTGATGTCACTGTTCCCCATGACGACAACCTTGTGAAAGCTGAAAAAGATAAAGAAAACAAATATCTTGATTTAGCTCACGAGATTGTTGACATGTGGGACATTGATTCAGCAATTATTGTTCCGATAGTCATATCTGCCCATGGTCTGATAGCCAAGAGCCTCGATAAACACCTTAAGAGGCTTGCGTTAGGTGGATGGATCGGGAGTCAGATGCAGAAGGCAGTACTTCTGGACACGGCCCGTATAGAGAGAAGGTTCCTGTCTCTGGATCCTTAACCATCGGTAGCCGGGACCCTGATCTTGCTACCGTTGGGGAACTGCGTTTTTGTATTTTTAAATGTTATATTTTTTAGTGTTATACATTGTAAAAATTTAATGTTTAGAAATATAATTTTGTAAGTATTTAAAATGTAATAAAGGGAATAATAATAATAAAACACTTTATTGCAAAAAGAAAACACATAACAAAAAGAAGACACTACAAAAGAAGTACACAAAAGGCGGCCTTATTGCTACGTAGCAATTTCTTCCAGGCAACCTTGAGTGGAAAAATAATAATCGTCTGAGGACATAAAGGGGAAGGGGGAGTGGGTGCAATTTGAAGAACATTATAATATATTATATAGATATAATTAAAAAGAAATAGGAATAAAGTAAAGAAAATTTAATGATAATATGAGTAAGAGAGGAAATAAGATAGGTATTAAGAATAAGATAGGAAATGCGTTCGGACTTGATCACTAAAAGATTTAAGAGATGGAGCCTTCCTGATACCTTCTGGAAGAGCATTCCATAGTCGAACAGCATGCATAGAGAAAGAATAGGAGAGGAAATCTGTGGAATGGGGTGGAAAAACAAGAGTAAGATTTGAGGAGGAGCGTAAGGTACATTGGGTGGAGGAGGTGTGATATCGGAAACATTCTTTAAGGTAGTGAGGAGTGGTTGGGTGGAAGAGGATGGAATAGAGAAGCGTAAGAGCATGAAAGTCCCTGCGCCGGCGAATTGGAAGCCAATTTAGCTTTGAGCGGAAGTGCGACACGTGGTCAAATTTACGGAGATTGAAGATGAAACGGATACACATATTCTGCAGACGCTCCAGTTTGTTGAGCAAAACCTCCGAAAGATCCGTGTAACAGACATCAGCGTAGTCTATGATAGAAAGGAGAAGAGACTGGGCAAGAGTAATTTTGGTTTTAGTGGGTAGAAAGTTTCGTAAACGGTTTAATGAGCTGTATGCAGCAAATACTTTTTTTCTAAGAGCATCGACCTGAGGAATCCATTAAAAACAATCATCAAAAATTACGCCAAGGTTTCGAACAGATTTAGCTAAAGGAACGACAGTGCCATCGAAAGTGATAGAAGGTAACTGCCCAAAATCAATCCTCGAGACGTAATATGGACTACCAATAATGATTGCCTGAGTCTTAGAAGGGTTTACAGTAAGCCCAAAAGACTTACTCCAATTGGTAATAGCAGCGAGATCGATATTGGTAGCCGCTATTGCACTAGGGAGTTCAGAGAGAGGTGCCTGAGTATAAATTTGTAAATCGTCTGCATAAAGGTGGTGGGAGCTTGAAAGTGAATGTGTGATGGAGTTGATAAATACAGAGAAAAGCAGAGGAGATAAGACACCTCCCTGGGGAACTCCTGCATCGATGTTACACCATGCAGATAAAGAATCACCAACGCAGATGCGCTGCTGTCGTCCGATCAGGTAACTTCTAAACCAATCAGTTGCAGCTGGAGATATGTTAAGAGATTGCAACACGCCAAGGAGTAGGTCAAAATCAACAGAATTGAAGGCATTACTGAAGTCTAGTAACGTCAACAATGTAAGTTGACGCTTTTCCATTCCCCGGCGTATGTCCTCCGTTATCTTAACCAATGCCGTGGATGAGCTATGGCCCTTGCGGAAACCAGATTGAAAAGGATTGAGGAGGTTATTTCTATGGAGATAGGCAGTCAGCTGGCCGAAAACTAGTTTTTCTAGGACTTTGGATAGGAAAGGGAGGACGGAAATAGGGCGATATTCGGAATAAATGGTGGGATTTCGTTTTTTGGGTACTGGAACGACATTCGCGTTTTTCCAAGAAGCAGGAAAAACACCAGTAGATATAGAAGTGTTGAGTATTTTGGTGACAACGGGAGTAAGGATATCAATAATAGGAAGGATCATTTTGCGACTAATAGAATCAGCACCCACAGCATTGGATTTGATAGAGAGTACAGATCTCTTAACATCACATTCCACAAAATGATTGAAAGTAAAGGAAAAATCAGGAGTTGGTAGAGAGTAGTGCTAATTATGGCATATCAGTTAACGCACCTAAATGTCAATCTTTAATTGCTGGTAGGGTAGTTCTCGACAGCTGTCATGCGTAAACTGGAATAGTTTCTACAATTTGGTATTTAACGGCGTGATAATATCCTACTCACAACAAATGAAGGACTTGGGTTTGACTATATCGATGCCTGCCTCTCTTGGAAAGATCATATCGAACAAGCATGTCTCAGAGCCACTAATGCACTTAGATCTCTCTATAGGTTTAAGTTCTTTCTGCCTTCCAGTATCAAGATTGCTCCAATACAGACGGTTGTCTTACCTATAATTGTCTACGCTGATGTCTGTAGTACCAACCTCAAAAGAAAAAAACAATCTCAGTAAGTTGGATCGTTTCCTTAAAAACTGTATTCGTTTCATATATCGATTACGTAAATACGATATCTGTCAACACCGTCAGCAGCTCAATTGGCTCCCTATTCGCGAGCGTAGGAACGTTAGAGTTGTCTGCATGCTCTTCAATATTCTATTAGATCCACTTACCCCAGATTAATTGAAATCCAGATTTCAGTTTCTGGGCGACTCTAATGAACGTAGCCTTCGCTCTAGTGACAACTTTCTCCTGAAAACACCATCCCACTCTTGTGGCTTCGTCTCCCAATCATTTTCTTTTTCGCCTGTACAACTTTGGAACGATTTGCCCTTAAAATATCCGCAGTGCCCCAAGTAAGTGCGTGTTCAAGAAAATGGTCCACGAACATTACTCGAGCTGATTACACTTATCATGATAGATCTGTTCTGACTTTATGTGTTATTTATTTATAGTTGTATGTATATGTAATATGTGTATGTATAAATTATATATCATGTTATTGCTACTTTAGTATGTATACCTTTTAATACTCATAATTATTTATAAGCATTTACAAATTTTCATTTGTTATTTAATTTTAGTATTTTTTCTTGCATTTAATTAGTTCCTTCTGTTTTCTTTTAACTGTAATTTTTTTTATTGCTGCTGTTCATTTTCTTCCTGACACCCTTTCCAGTTGACTGGAAGAGAATGCATATCAGCATTGAGTCCGCCATTTGTTATATATTTTGCAATAAAGATTAAATAAATAAATATGCACGATTTTGATGAAACTAGGTATTTGGTAGTATTTTGACAAGAAAACAGCAACTTTTCCATACAGTAGGCCCTTGAAGTTGAGCGATACCGACACCTGTATAGGTATTAACGTTAGTACGGAAGGGTTGTCTTAAAATGTGAAGGTAGATGTTTTAGGACCCCGAAGGTATTGTGGAAAAAAAAATCGGGGCAGGAAGTCTCAATATTTATTATTTTACATGCTTATATTTTATTTTTATTCGTCAATTTTAACATTGCGTTTCTTATTTCTTGTCAAAATAGCACCAAAAACCGAGTTTCATCAAAATCGTCCCACAAACAAAAAAGTTGGCCGCCAACTTGGATTTTTTAGAATTTTAACATTACGTTGCTGTTTTCTGGTCAAAATTGTACCAAAAACCGAGTTTCATTAAAATTGGTTCAAAAACTTAAAAGTTGGCCGCCATTTTGGATTTTTAATATTTTTAACATCGCGTTGCTGTTCTCTTGACAAATTGTACCAGAAACCGAGTTACATTAGAATCACCCCACTAACAAAAAGTTGGCCGCCATCTTGGATTTTTCAAAAATTTTATCATTGCGTTGCAGTTTTCTTGTCAAAATAGTACCAAAAACTGAGTTTCATCAAAATCGGCCAACAAACAAAAAAGTTGGCCGCCATCTTAGATTTCTAATATTTTTATCATTGCGTTGCTGTTTTCTTGTCAAAATAGTACCAGAATCCGAGTTTCATCGAAAACGGCCAAGAAACAAAAAAGTTGGCCGCCATCTTGGATTTTTAATTATTTTAACATTGTGTTGCTGTTTTCTTGTCAAAATAGTACCAAAAACTGAGTTTCATCATAATCGGCCGATAAACAAAAAAATTGGCCGCCATCTTGGATTTTTCAAAAATTTTATCATTGCGTTGCAGTTTTCTTGTCAAAATAGTACTAAAAACCAAGTTTCATCAAAATCGGCCCACAAACAAAAAAGTTGGCCGCCATCATATTATTCCCATAGGATAACGTCTCGTTCTCGTGCAGTCCACGCGGTCGAAACCGCGGGCGGAAGGCTAGTCACAATATAAACCTGTGAACTTCGCCATATCTATATACCTTTTTAGTAAGTTAGTCAAGCAAGATGTATAAAATGTAACTCCTTTTTTTCGGCGAAGTAAGACTTACGCGTGACAACCCTTACAGTATTACAACTGTCTGGACATCGGCGGCATTTTCGCCAATGTCAAACGCGATGACTGACTGTATGTAGTAAGTAGACTGGTAGTAGTGAAATCATTTCGCACCGTTCTATGAATGAAGCCTTCTCTCTGTAATAAATACGTAGTAGGTTTTATAGGTACCTACATAAATTTTACCTTTCTGCATTCCTCTATGTTTATTATTGTGCCAAATCTAATTATTTCTTTGCTTTATCAACAAATGAGTGTGAAGTTTCTAACGCCAAAATTTAAAAATTACTTGTAATTAAACCATCTGTTTCTCATAAAAAGGTTAGGAATCAGCGTACTTATATCAGACGGCTCCTGGCCTAAAATTCTTAGAACAGAAATGAAAACGATCGAAAGCGCAATTAAAGTGACTCTTAATAACACCAGCTCTTAAGTTCAAACTCGTTTGCAACAGTGTAGCGCACGGAACGGCAACGCCGCACTTAGCTGCGTCCAAGACCATTATTTTGAATTTTTTGGCGGGAAAACAGTTTTTTGCCTATAATTTTGAAACTAAGAGGCCCAGAGATTTGAAATCATGCCTCGTGTTTGCACCAACTATAAGGTTTTTTTTGATATATAATACGAAACTCTTACTTATACAGTTACAGAGATTCACCATGTGTCAGCCCGTGTTACGTGTCACCAGCTTACACATACTTATCGGTTCGTAGCTCCAAAACTATTTTACCTAAAGATTTGATAAATTTGGTTCTAATTGCATCAATTTTGCAGCAACTTTTGAGGTATAACACATCATCGTACCTTATATAATTACGAAGATACAGATGTGCAAGCCAGAGACACGGTACTTCAGCTCGCACACACTTTTATGATCGTAGTTTCAACAGTATTAGAGTGTGACGGTTAGTTTTTCTGGTTCTCATTGCACCAATTGTGCATTAACTTTTGGACTATAGTCTAAAACCCTAACCTCACTGGTTTGCCTTAACGGCATGTGTAAGCTGGTGACACATTTCTCCAGCTAACACACAAAAAACAACTCATAGTAACGAACTTGTGGTTGCACTAAAATTATTACTGACACGTTTGATTGCACCAACTTTGCATCAAAATAGAGCATGCTTAGAATTTCTCTATGTCTTATGAGGAAGCTGATGACCCACACATGACCAATACATCGTACATTGACACTTTTGAAAGAACCTTTTTAAACTTGTTCGTTCAAAAGTGACAATGTACGATGTATTGGTCATGGTCGCCGACCATGGTCGGCCAACTTGTACTGGGGGCTTTACACTCTTTTTGATTGCTTACGCGTCCAACACACTGCCTCCGGTTTCCGCACTACCGGACGGAGATACGGCGTGATTTATCATACACTGCGGGTTTTGTATGCACATCAAAATTCTACAGCCATAGTTAAGAAGCGCACTACCACAAACCGGAGCGTCATGCGATGCAGTGTGGGATCCGTAAGAATAAGAGGCCCGTTTTGACACATGCTAAAGTGACGTGTTTAGGAATGTAACCATATGAGTCTGTAATCGATTCTCGCGATTAATCGATTAAGGTTCTGAGTAATTAATCGATTATAGTAGGTTTGCAACTTATGTGGATTAAGACTAAAGTTATTATTATAAAATGTTAAACTTACTTTATAGGTAGGGTAGAACAGAAGCCCCGGTTTTGGCCACTTTTTGCTCTAAAAGTTTTCTAAACAACTTTTCGCTATTTTTGCTTAAGGCAATTAAAATAAGGTGTTTTAAGGTAATAATAACAACCGTTACAATTCCATAAGTCATACGATTTTTTTTTCAATAAATCCCATTTTCTGTTAAGTATAAAAAATGTTTTGTATGAAAATTTTAAGAAAGTTTTGGATGAAATAATTTATGAACCTTGGTTTTTACAATTAAATTGTTATTTTGCAACTGATTGGTTTCTAGAGCATTAGAATATATTGATTTAACTTGGGTTTGGTTTTAATTTTTCGCTATACTTACAAAAGTTTAACTATCAATAAGTGGCCAAACCGGTACATTAGGCACCACTCACACAATTTGTGTTATATTCAAAAAACTTTTTTACATTTTTTTATTTGAAAAATGAAAGTACCTTTAAAGGTAGATAAATTATCTATAATTTAAGATATAATTTGTCTCCTAAATACCTAAAACCATTTAGTACTTAGTGCTTAAGGGCACGTACTTCCAAATTATCGAAATCAACCTGTTTTTGATTCAAAAGTAAACAATCAAATATTCTTTATTATGAGCAGTTAAAAATATAATGTTGAAGTTTCATAAACGATCTTGATTATGGCTAGAAAGACGATATTCGTATCGTAACTCGACAATAAAAAATTTCAAATACAAAGAAAATTTTCATTATTTTTATATTTTTTGGTTTTATAGGTACTTTACTTAGATTATTAATCTCTAATTCACGAATAATAAATAGAAAAATAGGTAATGACATATTGTAGACTATTCTCAGGGTACTTTTTCATAAAGTGAATTTATGCTCAAAATAACAACAAAAACATTGAAAAAATGAAAAAGTGATGTTATTTTCGTTATGCTGGGGCTTCACCTGCGTGACGCCTAACGGCTTTAATAACGGCATGCGCGTCGTAGCGCGCCTATTGTATCAAATTAGTGCGCTAAAACCCGGCTACACCTGCGTATTATATCAAATAGCGCGCTAATTAATGGCATTAGACGCAGGTGAAGCCCGGACATTACTCTTCACACGTAAGGAAAAAGACAGATATTTTGGAAGATCCTGCCCTTAAAAGTCAAAAAATCCTTAAAGTGGCCACAAAGGGTACCTCTGCCCTACTTATTTTTTATTTAACTTTAGTTCTTCTTAGTCGGGCACTCTTGACAACCCTGTCCATCGACAGCCACGACCACTCTGGTCGTGGCTGTCGATGGACAGGGTTGCCATCGCCACTCGCTCCCAGGGCGGCCGCACGTCGAGCGATGTCTCTCCATTTTGTTCGACTTTCGCGCTGCGAAAACATTGTACTGCGGTCGACTGCGTAGTCTTCTTAATAAGGTCGATCCAACGAGTCGGAGAGCGACCTCGTGATCTCTTCCCCTCTGTGTGACCTTGTACTACGAGCCTCTCCATCGATTCCTCGTTTCTGGAGATATGCCCAAAGAACTTGAGTATTCGCAGCTGCACAATCGACGATAACCTATTTCGTATGTCAAGTTCTTTGAGGATGGATAAGTTGGTGCGGAACGCTGTCCAGGGTATTTTTAACAGTCGTCTCCAACACCACATCTGCAGTGCATCGATTTTGTGGCGATCTTGGAGCCTTAGCGACCATGTTTCGGCTCCGTATAGAAAAATTGGAAAAACAAGGCTCTTCATTAGGCGGACCTTTGTGTTCTTAGTTATCCTCCTGTCTCTCCAAATCTTTTTTAATCGCTCCACTGCCGATCTGGTGATAGCGCAACGGCGTTTGATCTCGTCTTCGCATCCTCCAACGTTCGAGATAGTAGAACCGAGGTATATGTAGCGTTGCACTACTTCGCAGTTGGCTATATTATGTACGCCCGTAATGTTATGGTCAGCTCGATCTACTATCATGACTTTCGTCTTGTCTAGTAAAGTAAGACCGAATTGGAGACTAGTGGTTTCCAGACGAGTCAAGAGCTCCTCCAAATCTTCTCTCGATCTAGCAAGAAGAGTAGTATCATCAGCGTAACTTTAGTTACTTACCTATATTTTTACTTCGTTTTTTATTTACCAACAGGTATTCTGGCGGATTTTACTGACGAGAAAATTGCGTGGTTTAACGGATATCGTTATGAAGTCAGCAGAATTTCTAAATTATTGTTGGCAACACTGGTCTTGTCAGGGTGCATTCCGATTCAGACCAAAATCGATTTCATCGCGCTGATTTGTACCGAATCACCGTGAGCGCGACAACGACATCCCATGTGACGTCATTGATTGCGTCATAACATCCGCCATCTGGTGATTACGCCGCCCATGCTCCGAACCATAATCACTGTGAGCGTCCTGTCAAAACTGACAGTTGTTTGTTTATATTTACTTCAGTAGGTGTATTTTTTATAAAAAAATAGTTAAATAACCGTATCCAAGTGCGAGTGGGAATCGGCGAGTAGAAGATACGTCCTCAGCGTCAATGTTTCTTCAACATTATATCCATCTTCCGTTAAATTCTAATATAATAAAGTGGTCGGAATTTGAGGTTATTGAGTGAGCTGGCTGCGAAGAGCTGAAGACCGTGCTCAGTGGCGTAAATTAGGAGAGGCCTATGTCCAGCAGTGGACGAAAACGGGCTGATGATGATGATGATGATGATGAGTGAGCGTTATGAGCGCGATTACGAGCGTTCCGAATCGTTGAGAGGTCCCGAATAAGCGCGATATCTGAATCGGTACGTACGCCTGTTATCGCTCTGTCAGCGCTGAAATCGATTTTGGCTTGAATCGGAATGCACCCACAGTCAAGTCAGTGACAGACAGTTCCTGACACTGACACTGACAATCAGTGTGGCTCGCTCGCTGTCGTCGGACTGGCGAGCGCGAATGCGAGGTTTTGTGTTTTTGTTCGTTCCGTTTATTTAATGACAATGGAATAAATAAATACAGTGGCAGTGCTGTGCTATGCCTTTTTATTTTCCTAACTGTTTTTTATATGAATAATTATCAGCAATGGTATTCAACTCAATCATTATGTCTCAATCAACTTCTAAACTTAAAATGTGCAGTGTTTGTGTATGGTGTTTTTATATTGTGTGTTTGTTAATTTTATTTGCATCAACAAAGGAGAACGTTGAAGCGTCTCAATTAGGTAAGTTTAAACTTTTGGAAGTATACCTACCTTATTTTATTGAATTCTTAGGTTAAATAATAGTTTCTTTAGCTGTAAACGGAGCTGTCGCTGACGCTTGACGCTATAGATATCTGTAAACTACAGAGTTCGTTAGAGGAACCAGTTTTCGACTTGAAATCCATTATAGTAAACGACTTCAACGTTTCTTGATATTTTTGAATTATGGAGAGTGAATTAAACTACAAATTGTTACTTGAAATGGGTTAGTTTTGAACAGAAAGTCCGAAACACCTACATAATTTCCATAGGTAGCTAATTTGCACTCCTTACCATGGTTGTATGTATGTCTTAAATAAATGCTTGAAGGTGTGAGTTTGTAATGCATTGCTGATATACCTAATGATACTTACTGAAATCATTACAGATTTAAATTTTTACATTTGTCTGTAAATTGGAAGAAAAGCATTTACTATTTTTAGTATTCAGACAACTTTTAAAACAAGAAAAGGTAAAATAAATGTCCAATCCAGGCTTAAAAAAGTATTGAAACTTTTCGACTTTTATACAATAGGTACCTTAAACTACAATAAAATTATATGTGAATTAAATGTCATAATTATAAATCATTAAATTCCAATAAGATTCTTGAAAATATACCCATATCACAACTAGCTCCAATGGGACTCGAACCCATTACCTTTTATTGTCCAGGCAAACGCTCTAAGCAAGCTGTGAGACGGGTTGATTTTGAAAAATGGAAAATGAAGTATTTAGAAAAATCGATCGGGTTGATTTTGTTTAATAAGTACTTCATTTTCAATAGTATAAAATTGCATTGTGATTGCAAGAAGGTAATAATAAATAAAATAACACCTATATTAACTAGATGGCGCTTTCAAAAAAGAACTTTCGTTTTAATCACCTCTTCTTTAACCGCCTCTGTGGTCTAGTGGTTCACCGATTTCAGACCAAAAGGTCCCTGGTTTGATTCCCAGTGTGGGTTTATATTGTATTCGGTTTGGTTGGTAGTAGGACTTGTTCTTAGTCTGCCTGGCTAGCTACCACCATCTTATTTAAGGTTGATGCCATAACAATGTTTTCAGTGTTATTGTGTTCCGGCAGTGAGAGATAAGACAGCCAGTTCCTTAGTAATTGAGTATTCCGGGAGTAGTGCGCTTCCACCTTCAGCCTTATCACCACTTAACATCAGGTGTGATGAAGGCTAAGTGCTACCCTGTTGTGGATAAAAAAAAAGAAAAGTCAAAACTGTATGTAGTTTGGTAAAGACAAAATATGTTTACTTAATTTAAAAACCATTACTTTTGTTAAAACTGATAACTTAATGCATGACAACAAAATACATATTGAGGTGCCACAGGCCTGAAATGGTATAGTTACGTTACTGATGTTAGAAATTTCATCTGGTGACAGGATCACATCAAAATAGCACCCAATTCAAAAATTAATTTTGAGTTAAGTAATTGAAAATGTTTATTTGTCAAGTTATAGGTAGGTATAACACATCAAAACCAAATGAAAAAAAAAGCACCTTGTTATTTACTCAGTGTTAAGTTAGTAACATTTCCTCTCTAATTGCAAAGGTGCAAAAGTTTTTATTAAGTTTTATTTACCAAAACTAGCAATCAATAGTTATATGCTTGTTGATCTTGACACATTAAAACAATATAATGTTTAAGTACTGTTATCATAAAACAACAAAAAAGTGTGATTCTTCATTTGTTGTCCGGACACTTGTCAGGACTTTCCGTGTTTAGATATATAAGGTAACACTAGTGTGACACATTACAGTTATATCAGATTGGCAATACCGCCGGACATCCGTCCAACCCTGACGCCGTATCGCCGCCGCCCGGCAACGGTACAGTCACAAGCAAATGACATGTAAACAACATAGCCATAGCACATAGGACTTTGTCATATTACAATATTGAATGACTTCTGTTGCACAAAATGCTTCAATGGAAAAAAATCCTTTGTTGCTTATATAGTACCTACTGGTCGTGACTGTATTGGCATTGCCATATATTTAGTGTTACCAGCAAACCAATGACCGTTGGAATGACAGATTTGTAAGGCATTTATTGCACACTAGCTGACCCAGCGCGACTTCGTTCCCGTGGCCCTACCCCCTACTCCACCCTACCCTACCCGTACTCTACCCCTACCCTACTCTTCCCTACCCCTACCCTACTTCTACTCTACCCTACCCCTACCCTACTTCTACTCTTCCCCTACTTACTCCTCCTTCCCCTATTTTCTCACTGTTAAAACCTTCCTTGGACTCACGAACATTTCAAGACCAAAATTTGCCAAATCGGTCCAGCCGTTCACGCGTGATGGCGTGACCAAGGGAAATAGGGATTCATTTTTATATATATAGATATAAAACACACATAATAAGACACTATACATAGATAAAAACACATAAAGTGTCCTTAGTGCCAAATAGCAATCTTTAGTCACTAGAGATTGCTATTTGAAATAGAGTCAAGTAGGTTAGTTGCCTAGTTGCCCAAGGATCTGGGGGAGGCCTATGCCCAGCAGTGGGCGTCGTACGGCTGAAATGATGATGATGAGGTTAGTTGCAGTTGCAGCCTTAATTTTAAAATAAAATTGTTTCTACACATTCACTCACAGCTGTTATCAAAAAATAACTACTGAACGCAGCAGCCACCAAATGCGATGTAGTATGTAAAAATAGTATCATACCATATTTTTTTTATTTTTTTTTATCTATAAGTAAGTAAACAAGTACTAATATTATAAAGAGGAAAGATTTGTATGTAATGAATAGACTCAAAAACTACTGGACTGATTTCAAAAATTCGATCTTTCACTTTTAGAATGCTACATTATCCCTGATTAACATATAAGCTATATTTTATCCCGATATTTCCACGGGAACGGGTACCACGCGGGTAATACCGCGGGGATCCGTTATTTATTAATTATTAATACGCACAAAAATGCAAAATTTGGTGATGAATTCTTTAATTTTCTAAATATCGAACTGACATTGGTTCCAAAAAAGGCGGGCTAAAGTAAGACAGTTGGTTGTCGTTGGTATGTTCCAAATGTGAGCATCACATCCGCATGGTTGTGGTTTAGCATCCAAAGTGTTTTTATAGAATTTCAATGAGCTCGCAGATTGTATCTCTGATTTGAATGACAAACAGCTGAGTTTTTTTAGGTAGGCTCAGTTAGCAAAATATATTATTTTAAGGCTTGTATCATATTTTCTAACTGACTTCAAAAAAGTTGCTTGTATAGTGAAAACAAAGAATACAAACATAATTGTTTAATGTGACTTGGCTATGAAGGTATAAGAGGACAAATGGCAATAAATAAACATTGATTTAAGAAATAAATACCACAGTTTCCTGCATATTTTACAAGTAAATGAATGTCGGGATTTATAATGACTTTGACAATTTAAAATAAATCCAATTTCCAGAATTGTTTTAATATATTTTCCTTGTGAGTCATTTGCACTTCCGTCCAGTGTTTTTATGGATCATGTCACGTCTCTGTGATAAATTAATTATAGTAGGTAGGTAATTAATTTCCCTATAAACTTTTATTTTTATTTGTTCGTTATAAGTAATATAGTTTACTTAATCTAGATTAATTTTAAAGTTTATTAGTTGCTCATTATTATTGCAATTACTTTTTAATCGGTAAATGAATTAATTAAAAATTTAGTTGATTCATAGCTGCCCCGGCAATCGTTGTTGTGCCATATAAATAATATTTCTAGAGATACTAATATCGCTATTAAAAAATGGGGGTTGGTGGTAGAAGGGTGAAAATTAAGGGTCATACCTATGTATTTTTAGTGCCAAATCATAAAAAATAAAAATAAAAATTTTTGTCCATAAATTAATAAAAAAAATTGAGGTGGGCCATGGACCACTCTTTTACCTATCACTTGGGGATATAAAAAATAGATTACGTACGACCTATTCTCAGACCTACCAAATATAGGTACACAAAAAAAAATATAAAAATCGGTCAAGCCGTTTCGGAAGGAGGAGTTTGTTTACAAACACTTTGCAAAACAGCCCCTGTACCGGCTAAAAAATATATGAATATGGACATGGGCTTTATTTGACATTTGAAGCACATATTTTGTCCTTATATGGGCATAATATGGGCTTCAAATTTTCAAGATTCAAGATTCAAGATTCAAATTTGTTTATTCAATTTAGATTGTTATTTACAATACTTGTGAACGTCATAGAAGCTACGCCATCGGTTCGCAAACCCTACAGCGGGAGGCCTTGGAGAAGAACCGGCAAGAAACTCCAAGGGTTGTTTTTTTCTCCCTGTCTTATTTCATACAGAGTCGTCAAATTGAAAAATGACCTTAACATGGTATGACTAAGGTCAGTTTCCATCACAATTACACAATGGGTTAAGATAAATACAGTTAAGTATAGGCGAACTAATGATCATAGCGGTGAACAATTTTCAGTTACTTAGGAACTCTACTTAAAGCTTTAATATTAGTTTAAAACAAAAGACAATTCTACTATATACTGCAAGTTGCGCCATACATGTTTCAAATGTAATTCTTAATAAAATGAATAGAAACAAAAGAAAACACATTTTAAGGCAAGCAGATAAGAGCAGACCCATTCCCACTGGCAGCACCTGTTCACGAGCATGACGCATGAACCAGCCATCGCTTCGCTCAACCATATTTTAGGGAACGTAACGACCCGCCTCACACGCCACCACCGTAGAAATGTTTTAGTGAGCATGACATACTCAAACTGCCTACCTTAAATGACCGAATTAAAAGCTTAACTAATATAAACGCTAATAATATAAAATATAGGACACCACTCACAATATCATACTAGGAACATTTGTTACGAGTGTTACGACCAAGGTGTTTTGTCGTTCAAATAATCATTTACAGTGTAATAGCCTTTTTTGAGGAGGCCACTCTTTATATGATTCTTAAACTCTAGATATGGTAAATCCAAGATATCACTTGGGATTTTGTTATATATGTGTATACCTTGACCAACGAAAGATCCGTGCACCTTTTCTAAACGGTACCGAGGCATTACGAGCTTGTTTCTATTTCTAGTATTACGATTGTGTAAATCACCATGTTTGGTATACAAGTTAATATTGCGACGTACAAAAAGAATGCAATTTAATATAAATTGAGATGCAGCTGTCAGTATACCTATTTCCTTGAACCTGTCTCTAAGCGAAGTTTTGGAGCCTAGTTTATAGATGGCTCTGATCGCTCGTTTTTGCAAGATGAATATAGCATTAATGCCAGCCGCTAATCCCCACAAAAGAATGCCATATGACATGATGCTATGGAAATAACTAAAGTATACAGTTCTAGCAGTATCAACATCTGTTAGCTGTCGTACTTTTCTAATAGCGTAGGAAGCAGAACTAAGCTTACCAGCTAATGTTGCGATATGCGCATGCCATTGAAGTTTCGAGTCTAAAGTTACACCCAGAAAGATCGTTGATTGTACTAAATCCAGTTTTTCGTTGTTGATTACAATTTCTACAGGTACCGTCTGTACATTTGGCAGAGAAAAAAGTACGCACTTTGCTTTCTTTGCATTAAGCTGCAAATTGTTAGAATTAAACCAACCGAGTACTTGTGACAGTGCTTTGTTTACATCGTCAAAATTGGTTTTGTTTCTGTCTATGTTAAATATTAAAGAAGTATCATCTGCAAACAACACAATATCACAGAAGTTTTTGGCAAAGAAAGGCAAATCATTAATATAAACCAAAAATAGAAAAGGGCCTAAAATAGAGCCTTGAGGTACGCCTAGTTTAATCTGAGAACCGTTTGATTTCACTCCATTAATGTCAACTGTCTGAGTTCTGGAACTGAGATACGACAGTATTAGTTTCTGGGCATTATTTTTTACACCGTAATGATTTAGCTTCAACAGCAGCGTCCGGTGATCAACACAATCAAAAGCCTTGGATAAGTCGCAAAATATTTCAAGAGTATTTTGCGACTTTTCCCAGGCATCAAACACATGCTTTAAAAGTGCAACCCCAGCATCTTTGCGTTTGCTATGCATGAGATTGTTTAATGAGAAATGAGACAATAATTGCTCTAGTATTATTTTTTCAAATATTTTGCTTAAGGCGGGTAATATTGATATTGGTCTATAATTGCTTGGGTCTTCTTTGTTTCCTGATTTAAATAAAGGTATCACTTTGCTAAATTTCATTAAATCGGGAAAAAATCCTTGAGCGATCCACTGATTAAATATAATAGCAAGATATGGGGCAATAGCATGAATAATGTTTTTAAGTACAGTAACAGATATGCCCCATAAATCAGTGGTAGTTTTCATTTTAAGTAAATTAAATGTTTTGATTATATCGCTCGAATTAATTTTTTTAAAATTAAATAATGAACTACACTCAGACACATGTTTTTCAAGAACCGAGACAGCAGAAGCTGGTGAAGAATTCAAATTAGAGGTGGTTACTAATGGTATATTTACAAAAAAGTTATCAAAAATATTAGCAATTTCTGTTTCAGAGTTTATTCTTGCGTTATTAATGTTAAGCGCTAGACTGTTGTCATGTTGTTTACCTTTTCCGGTTTCACGCTTAATAATATCCCAAGTTGTTTTGATTTTATTATTTGACTTTTTAATTTTATCCTTTAAAAATATAGACTTTGCTTTAGAACATGCTTTTTTGAAAATCTTAGAATATTGTTTTACATGTTCTACGAAACGAGGGCTGTGATTAGTTTCTCTTAATTTATATAGTTCATACAGCCTGTTTCTACTTTTATAAATACCTGTCGTAGCCCATTCGCAAAACTTTAACTTCTGGGTGCATTTAATCGTTTTAGACTTAAAGATATTATTGAACCCATTCGTTACTAATTCAAAAAGGGTTCCATAAAGCGCATTAGGATCATCATGCACATATGGCATCATAGAAACTTTATCAGCTACATTATTTTCAAAATTACGTAGTCGCGTTTTTGTAACGGGCCTGCATTGTACACTTTTAGGCGCATCAACAATATCTAATTCATAGGATACCTTTAATCCGTAATGGTCGGATGTAATATTTTTAACGACTAGTTTGTTAGTCGGATCAGACTCCGAAAAAACATTATCTATGCAAGTGGCTGAATGAGATGTTACCCTTGTGGGCTCCAAGAACTGATTAATTAAATTAAAAGAATTGAACAAAGTTAATATTCGTGTAGTCAATGCACAGCTTTCGAGAATATCAACATTAAAATCGCCACATACTGCTATTGGTTTATTTTTTACCTTTAACTTATTCAACACATCCTCCATCACCGATTCAAATGTTTCAAAATTACCTTTAGGTGGTCGGTATACACATACAATGACTAAGCTTTTTAATTCTACACATGACAGCTCGACATGACGTTCTATAGAAAGGTTTACAATATCCTTTCTTTCTCTGTAGCATAAATTATTTTTTACGAAAATTAGAGAGCCGCCACGCGTTGTTGTCTTCCTAGATAATAAATTTGCTAACTGAAAATTATTCACACTACATGACAAATCACAATGATTCAGCCAGTGCTCAGTTATACAAATGACATGAATGTCATTACATTCTGCAAATAATTCTAACTCTAAAACTTTGCCAGACAGGCCCTGAATGTTTTGTCATAATACGTTAAGGCAAGAGGGCTTGGCTGTTGTCTTATGTTTTAGTTTAAAGCCGATTTAGAGACGTTTGACTTGACACTTTGTAAAGAAGTGTTTATATTATTTAAATTAATTAAATTATTATTAGTAGGTAAGCTACTAAAATCAGAGTCAAAAGACTTTGGCTTGCCACCTTGAAAGGTGTCTTGTAAATTAAAAGCTAACAATTTAGCTATTTTTGTCCTAAACCTATTTGCAAGATACAAAGTATCCGATGTCAAAATAAAATTATTAATAAAATTATTAATATCAAAATATAAAACCTTGTCACTATGACAATTTATCAAGTTGAACAAATATGAGTTTAACTCATATATATGCTGATTCTGCTCCCTAGTTAGGTTTTTCGCGTAAGGAAACGAGCTAATTACTAATTTACAGCCGGTTTCAGACTGTAGTTTCAATAAAAAGTTAATATTCATCAAGATTTCACGTTTCCTAACTTGGGAGCTGTCGCCACATAAAATAATTATGTTGGTAAAACTATCTATTTCATACAAAGATAAACTATGCACAATATCTTCAAAAGACTTCCCAGGTGTACATACATTTATAACATTTCTATTAAGTATATATATTTTTCATCGTTACTCCTAGACCTTGTCCCAGTTTATCTGAGAAAACAATAGTTTTTGTGTCTTTTGACTTGCATGAGGTAGCTGATTTAAATGACTGTTTGCAATAGTTACTTTTTAAGGTCTCTATGCAGGTTAATGAATGACAGGGGCTCTGAGGTGTCCGAATTATGTTTTCCTCTTTAGAGAAATCATTACAAGTATCAATTTGACTATTTATTAAAGAGTCATATCTCTCCGCGTTATATTTGCAGAGTTCAACTAACTCTGTGGCAGATTTGATGTGTTCATCAATTTGTTTCTGCGCAGTACAATATTTATTTTGCATTGACTCAAGTGACTCATGCAAATTTATTATATTTAATTGCAATTGTTTAGTGTCCCGGTCATACATTTGCCTGCTTTCAGTTAATTTATTACTGTAAATTTCCATTGAATCCAAAAGACTAATTCTTTCTTTCCGCAAAGCAATATTTTTATAAAAACAATTATTTTTCTTAATTAACCTTCCAGTTTTCTTTATAAATTTTCGAATATTTATATACTTCTTTAATTTATTAGCACCTAAAATATTAGGTCTGGGTGTAACGCAAACACCAGCCGTTACAGCTGAATTAGCTAACTGAATACCAGGCGAGAGCATTAGCTCCTCAAAAAGGCTTTGAGTTTTATCCACCTCATGTTGTTGTTGCTGCTCTAATAAGGCAGATATTTTCTTATTGGCATCATTCAGTTCAGCATGTCAAATGAAGCCCATGTCCATATCCATATTTTTACCCGGTAGCCCCCCTGGTATTACTAAGAAATAGAAAAAATCATGGAAAACGGTAGATGTCTGTATATGCCTACGCACGCAGTCGACGGACTTGTAAATCTTCGATACTTAGAAAAGAAAAATTTTGTTTGCTTATAAAGAAAGATCGCACTTATGCGCTATTTTTTTTTTCACGACGTGTATAATTAATGCCTTCACACCTGATGGTAAGTGGTGATAAGGCTGAAGGTGGAAGCGCACTACTCCCGGAATCCTCAATCACTGAGGACTATGTAATTAAGAGCATCATATTCACGAACCGTCGGAAACGTTCCCGACAGCAGAATGTGTGTCACTGTCGGAATAATGAGCGATTTTCTGAGAGGCCATTTAAAAAAAAAAGCTTCCAATTGCTTCACTAGATGGCGTTGAATAAGTATGTACATGTCTATGGTATATTTTGGTATAAAACATATTTAAATTATTTCCTTTTAACAACCCAAAGGAAACTAATAATATATTAAATAAGTACTACTGTGAGGAACAGAAACGAAATAGGTAAATTTAAAGATTTAGGTAAATAAATAACATCTGTCTGACGTTCCGTTTTACGTAAAAAAGTCGCGTCAAAGTAAAATTTATAACGTTCCGTTCCTTCTGCATAGGTGGGACAGCGCCATCTAGTGACTGAGCTTTCAGAAAATCGCCCATTGTCACTGTCACTCACTTCGGAATAGACAAAAGACAAAGCACAGAATTCGAATACGATTCCCTTTTGGAACGGTGAATCAAGGGACAATGTCGCAAACAAAAAGCATCTACCTACGTCGTCTGCCGCGTAGGTACTGTCGAGTTCAATAATATCTGTGCACTTTTGAACTTTGTCGTACAGTGACACAAGCTTTTCTGTTCCGGTGACAGCCGTGACAGAGGAGCCACTTGCAATACGAAATTAGCTGTCAACATGGACTGTCGTATGAAAACTGTTTTAGTTTCAAAGATTATCACCGGAACACCCCTTTTTAATATATTATATCTATGCCGGAACAGAAAAGCTTGTCGCACTATAATAATTATTGTGACAATTTAAGTCAAAGACGATGTCAAAAAACTTGATGCGAGACAGTCCAAAAATGTAGCTACAGATGTTATTGAACTCGACTGTACATCCAGGACAAATTCGGTGAACCACCTTTTACTTGTTTTCGTGTGGCTGAGGCACAGAATAAATAATAGTGCTAAGGCACAGAAGACTCACTCTGCAAGCTCATTCAAATAAAAATAAATCTTTCTGCGTGGAAATAAAGTCCCATTCCGGTTGCTTTGTCCAGATAATAACCAGAGTTCGCGCATGCAAGTAAAACTGCACCCAATAGCTACGCGCGAGCGTTTCTATTTCTATGAATGTCTCAAACAGCTCGCTCGCTGGTTAGGGTTGCGAGCGACTTGCGAGTTCGGTTTTGTTGTTTATTTTGTTCTTTCTTTTATTTATACACCCGTAAGCACAACAGTATCTTACATACGGATTATAAGAACGTTTAGTAGTCATTGTTCGGTGCACAAAAATCACAGAAATTATCGATCGTTTTACGCGCGAACGTGGAGCGTACGAGCCGAGCGGCATCCTTCTGCCATACGCCTGCCCGGCAGGCGCGCCGGCCGAACGTACCTAAACTGCGGAGTGACACCCCCCTGGCTGAGGCAAATATTATTCTGTGCTGAGGCGTCTCACCCACCGTTCACTTGCAGTCCCTATCCGTGTACTACCCTACTTACCAAATAGTAAAAGGGTCTGCGGCTCTGCGCGTGAATGGCGATTGGCGAAGCACGGCACCAGCCACACGAAAAGTCAAAGTCAAACTTGTTTATTCAATTTAGTTTGTTATTTACAATACTTGTGAACGTCATCGAAGGCTACGCCATCGGTTCGCCCTATGGCGGGAGACCTTGGAGAAGAACCGGCTAGAAGTAAGAATTGGTTCTTCGAATTGTCCTTGACTGTACCTTCAAAGTTAAAGTCAATTTTTTTTATTCATATAGATTAAATTTAATTAATTATTTACCTTCGCTACGAACTCAACTCAAATCAGCTCCTCCTCATTCTCAGCCTCTGCTAGTCGACGGACAATATGTTTCTTTCTCGCCTGCACAGGCATGATAGAACATCGCTGCACTACACTTCGTTTACGTCACGCGCACGCCACATGCGTTTGTTGATGCGTATGCACATTTCATTATTTTCCTAAAAAAAGGTGTTATTGTTATTACTCGCCAGTGACTTTTATGTTGCTTTTATGGGTGTTAGTCGTTGACTGACAGTTGTAGTCTGGATGTTGTGGTCTTTAAAACTGAATATTATTCATTGTGTCTTCGTTCTTAGTAGGGAAATAATCTCCAATTTTATTTCTTCGTGCTGTTGCAATTCTGCAGGGTATAATTCATGTTCCTGGCTTTATACCTGTATTTATGATTCCCACTAAATCCATTGTTCACCTACTTCCTAGGTATCTAAGTATAACAGAATACTTTGCTTTTAGCTTTAGGCCAGGTTTTTGTACACTGTACTTTGAATGTATTTTGTACAATGAAGTGATAAAATAAATAAACAAATACTCGATCTTAAAACTCAGTTAATTTCAATATTCTGTAGTTTTTCATTTGGTACTGAAACTTAAGTTAAGATCCATCTTTTTTAATTAACTCTCAAACATTCGTGGTTCATTTAAAACTGTTTAAACTAATCCTGTTGCTCATAATAAAAAACAAAAGTGCCATTGGGAAGACGACGCTCTCTCGCCAACAGCTGTTTATAGAAACAATTTTAACTTGAACTTCGTCCGTACACCCATGAGTAAGGGTTGTTTAACTATATTGGGGGAGTAGGGGGTCTCTTGGACCTGGTTACGCGTTATTTCTGGCCGCTGTATGGGAATGATGACTTCCCTAGAAGGACACGGTGCGTTTCCTTCGATGACGTCACGTCCGATTTATTATTGTGTGGTACTTTACAATATTATTATTATGAGACAGATTTGCTACGTCCCTAGACCTACTCCTATACAGTGTATTTGGTAGGTATAAGGATTCTTGATTCTTATTTCGCTGGCTCAGGGATAGGGTTACCAGATGAAAAAAACAAAAGTCCTGAGAATAGGCCTAATTTTCATTGAAAAAGCCTGAGTTTGAGAGGGGGGGGGGGGTGGGTGCAATAAATCAATAATTAAAGAAAAAACCTTACTTAAAAAGTTATGTATCGACTAAGATAAATTAGTACCTACTTATTAATTAATTATTACCAAAGGAAGTAAGTTTGTTCTAAAAGATCTAAGTATAGAGATCTTTTAATCTAAGCATTTATTTTACTATTTCTTTTGAATATTATTGGAAATTCTAAAAATCCTGAGATTTCATGAGTTTTGCAAAATCCGGCCGCAATCCTGAGATGAGTCCAAAAATCCTGAGATCTCAGGCCAAATCCTGAGATATGGTAACCCTACTCAGGGACCCGAAGTGGATCCTGCCTGACTGAACTTCTGATCTAATACGTTCAATTAAGCCGTGTCAAGATTTTTCGATGAAGGATAGTATTTTAGGTAGTAATGTAGTCACTAATTTTATAGAGGGTACTTAACTAACGCACAACAATAATTGTTTTCTTATTAAAATCTTAATACCTATTCACAGATTTATTATGCGCCGTTATTATTTTGTTTTGTAACATCATGCCGTGATGAACTAAGGGAAATGCCTCGAACTCAAACTAGCTAAGCAATGAGATTACAAATGTCTTCATTCAGAATTGGTCGATATTTATACGAGGCTACTGTAACGTAACTAGCTAGGTATGTAGGCAAGGCAGACAGACAATCATGTTTTATTGCTTACATCACAATTGGCACATATACTTGCACACAAGTGGTCTGTCCGAGCCACTTATAGCGATGCCAATAAACCTACTAAAGCGAAAATCATCAAATAGGTCGTCCACTCATAAAAACTGATCGCCCTTATTTGGATCACGTTGAAATTGCAATTAGGTTAATTTACAATAGTAATTCGCAGTTCTAGATGATGGAGAAAACATATTTATCTACATTCATGTTATAATATTCGAATTATGAACTCATGCCTGAACGTATATTGATACACTTTAAGCCATAGTCAACTTAAAAAAATAAAACTGCTATATCCGGGTGTTGCATAATGACCATTATGAAACACCCGGATACAGCTGTCACTCATTATAAAACACTTATATTTCTTAATTTTACAGTCTCCATGGCAACCGTAGGATTTACCGGCCCTGACTTCCAACTCTTTCAAGCCCTTCTTTAGCCGGCAACAATCAGAAACTTTTTTAAAATTAGAATTTGAATTTAGAAGGAATAGACCGTATAGACTCCTATGAGTGGGGTGTGGCACCAATTCACATTTTATAATTAATATTGATTTGCTTTATTTTTGAAATATATAATAAACTAGCTTTCCGCCCGCGGCTTCGCCCGCGTGTACTATACGACATTATCCTTATGGAATGATATATTTTCCGGAAATAACTATGTTATTCTCCAGCTCCCAATCTACCCCCGTACCAAAAATCACATTTATCCGTTACTCCGTTAGGACGTGAAAGACGGAGAAACAAATAATACCTACTTACTTGTTTATTGATTTTCCCGTGGGAATATGATATTATAATCCTTGCCAGGGTCTCAAATTATTTACTTTAATACCAATTTCTGCCCCCAAATTAGCCCGCGCTTACAGTGATCTTTCCATACAATGAGATTTCCTGCGGTAAAAAGTAAAATATGTCCTTTCCAGGGCCTTAAACTCTCTCTATTCTAAACATCATTCTTCCCATGAACTCAAACTATCGCCTTAAATACCAATTATATTCTACAGCTTTGCCCGAGCTAAAACTTATTTTACCATGGAAATGAGCCTTATTCCCGCGGTTACAATTTGCCTAGGTATGTCCTTCCTAGCATCAGGACATGGGTGTCCCGGTGCTCCTATCAGTAGGAGTAATTAGTAGGAGCACCCGGAAGCACTGTCTCAACTCAAACTATCTCCATTCCAAATTTCATCAAAACTGGTTCAGCCGTTTTGACGTGAGCATATACAATTTCGCATTTATAATAATAGTAGGGATAGTAGAAATAGGAATATGAATGGCCGGCGGCCGCGACTACGTCCGCGAGTACTACATCGCAAAATTTTGTGTCAAAAAGTATGTAGATAGGCATTCTCTAAGGTCTCATCAGTTCAGTACCATCATCAATCTATTTTAATGTCCTCGCTGCTGGGGCATAGGCCTTCATATAGATGGATAAGGAGAATGGGCCATGACCTTTCACGCGGGCCCATTGAAGTTATGGTGTACTAACCAATCCAAATGCAGCCAGAAACATCGGCTTATCGTGTCTTCCGAAGCACGATATATTTTTTAACAGCAATCCCATGATAGCCTATACCATTGCAAAAGTAACATAACCTCATCGATAGCAGGCCGAGCACGCTACCCGTGGTTTAGGCATAAGAAGGTAACGAACGATACCTAGACAAACAGGAGCTACTATCGTATGAATAATATTCGGACATTCTCCTACTCTTGAACTACCAAAATGCAAAAAATCAAGTCAATGTAATTTCTTAAAAAAAAAGTGTAAAACTGATTTTCTTGAGTTTTATTCCAATGCATAAAGAATTGTTTGCTTTGCACGAAAATGAGCTGTCATGGGACCCATGCTTCATTGAATAAAGTGAACAAAAAAAACTTTGCTTCTACCCTATTAGGTGTTTTTTTATTTTTCCTACGCAGATCATTTTTAATGATGACCTAGTATCCTTCATACCAATTTCCATACTCATAAGTCCAGAAATGAGGAAGTTTTCATATAAGCCTTAATCCCCCCTTTCTACCCTATTAAGGGTTTTTTATAACTTCGCATACTCAGATAATTTTCAATCGTGACCAGTATCCAACATACGAATTTTCATACTTCTAAGTTTAGAAATGAGGAAGTTCCATATAAGCTTAATCCGCCCGTTTTACCCCATTATTGGGGAGTTTTTTTTAACTTCGCTTACGCAGATAATTTTCAATCGTGATCAATATTCAACATACCAATTTTCATACTTCTAAGTTCAGAAATGAAGAAGTTCCATATAAACTTTATCTCCCCATTTTACCCTATTAAGGGGGAGTTTTTTTTACTTTGCTTACTCAGATCATTTTCAGTCGTAACCAGTATCCAACGTACCAATTTTCATGCTTCTAAATCCATAAATGAGGAAGTTCCATATAACCTTAACCCCCCCATTTTACCCCTTTAGGGGGGGAGTTTCCCAAAATCCGTTCTTAGCGGACGTCTCCTAGTCATAATCTACCTTCTTGGCAAATTTCATCTTCATTGGTCCAGTAGGTTTTGATGATGAGTGAGTTATGTCCCTTCGATTTTATATATATAGATGTAATGAGTGTAGATAAAGTAGTGTATGAGACTGCACATTACTCGGTATTAAAACACTCGTGGAATACTTTTAAAAAACTCGCCAAGGCTCGTTTTTTAAACTCCCACTCGTGTTTTAATACCCCTCCTTATGCGACAGTCACATAAACTACTATTATGTATCCAACCCACCCGCCTAACGTATAAAGATTACAATATATTAACAATAATATTTTCCGTGTATTTTATTTATTTTTGCACCAGAAAATACTATTCTAGTCACAAAACGAAGTTGTATAGGGAACCAAAAAAATCATACACTCCATCAGCAAAGTCACGGTGACTCCTAGTATTGTGTTTGTTTTTAGTACCTACCCATACTAGTAGTAGAATGTATAATTGCTACTATAAATATATACAATGGCTAGTTTTGTTTATAAAAACCGGAAATGTGAGTTATCACTTCACACATGTGGTGAAATGAGAACGGGTTGCGCTGCGCTACGCTTGTATGCGATAACAAATATGAAATGATCTTGTTATGAATGAGTTCATATTTGCAGTGCAAAACAATATGGAGCCCGTGTCACAATGGTAACACGATTGCAGTCGTTGAGCAAATTTTTGCAAAGGTCTGTCATGGGATGGGTGACCAAAAATTTTCATTTCCAGTTCTTCCGTGCTTCGGTAGGCAAAAGCTAAACAACAAAACAACATCTCGAAGTATTGTTTTATGAATTTACTAGGTTTTGCCTCATCGCTTCCGGAATCAGGTAAGTATAAAAACTAAAATCCTAGCTTCGATCATAACTCGAAGAGTGCTAGCCTAGGTTTTAATAGTCTGTGTATGATAAAAAAGATTTTATTTTCAACCCCCCGACTGCAAACAGAGGGGTGGTTAATGTTTGACATGTCTGTGTGTCTGTCTGCTCCTGAACGAATGGACCGATTTTGATGCGGTTGGTTTTGTTTCAAAGCTGACGTTGATCAGGATGGTTCTTAGCTACAATTTGTGAAGATTTGTTCAGACGTCTCAAAGTCACCAGCTCCTTTAGCTAGCTGCAGTAGGGATTTACACGCATAATTTAATTGAAATAATCGAAAGAATAGAACTTATCAAATAGACTAATTAGACCATCTCAATGTCTGCGCCTATGCGAAGTGCAAAACGTACGTTAATTTCTGACATGTTCGACAAGGTCGTAGTTTCGTTATAAACAAGTCTAAAGAACCTTAAGGTGGTTCGATCAGCTCAGTAGCGCCACCAATGGAAATTAATCAATTACTTTTTATTAAAGGCTTAGATTAAAAGTTTCGGTTATTTTGCGCAAATAAAAGAGTAAAATGCATTTTATAAATATACTTTTAAGACCTCAAACATAAGCAATAAGTCGTGAATCTCAATAGTGCCAAAAGTGGCCACATTCAGCAACATCGAGATCCATAACTTAATGCTCATATTTGAGGCCATGATGGCCATGCCTTAAAAATTGCACTTTACTCTTCTATTTGCGCAAAATAACCGAAACTTTTTTTCTAAACCCTTGATAAATCAATCGTAAATGATTTATTTCTATTGGTGGCGCTACTGAGCTGATCGAACCACCTTAAGGCGCTACTCGGAAAAATATGGACTTTTTGATTTAAAACTATAGGACGGTTACAGTTGTTACAAATCTGGTAATAAGATATATATTTCTTCATACCTTTATCTAGAATCGTATAGTTTCAAAAACACGATTTTATGATTTTGCCTCGACACTTTTTCTTTTCGAAAAGACCTCTAAAAAATACGAAAAGTGAAGATTATTCTTAAATGGGGTTACTTACACTATTGGAAATTGGTTTAATTAGTGGACACCAATAATATTGAGGATCGTATAGAAGCATTTTTTTTTAAATCGCTGTAGTTTTTTAATACGAAGTGATTTTGTGTTTTTTTGCCTAATCTGCAAAATCGGTCTCGCTCCCGCGCGCGTCGTTTTCTCATTGCTATCTCGCTTCAGCACATTTTTTCCGAGTATCGCCTTAATTTACTGATAGAAATCTTATTTATTTGCTAATAGTGGTATCTCGCGGATTTACCTGCGTGGTTGCCGTGCTCGTAGTAATATAGGGATAGGAAGGAAGTAACGCATGTTATTCCAGATTTTATAATATATAGAAAATCGACAAAAATTTCGTCCACCTCTCATCTTGTCAACTTTGTATGTATTGGCGAAACTTAAGCCAGCTCCACATTCTCGGTCAAACATTGGCCAATACAGCGTACATTGACAAGAGCATTGCATTTTGTTTAAAACCAGCGTCAGATTCAACTCTGACGCATGCTGAACTAGATCCCTTTTTAACCGACTTCTAAATCAAAAAGGAGGAGGTTCTCTATTCGTCTGTATGTATGTTTTTTCTCTTTTTTTTTTTTTTTTTTTTTTTTTTGTGTATGTCCACCGATTACTCGAAGACGGCTGAACCGATTGAAATGGTTCAAACGTTATTACATCAGGTTGGTTTCCAAGTTGGTCCCATTTTTTGAAATTTTGAAATCCGTTCGGTAGTTTTCAGGAAATCTTGAAAATACTGTCGTTTTCGTTACCACTTAATGTGAATTTAATACGTATCTTTAGGCATAACTCCTTTGTTTATAAACCGATTTAGATGATTCTTGTTTTGTTAAAAAGGGGATACCTCAAGGTATTTTAACCGACTTCGAAAAAGGAGGTTTTCAGTTTGATCACATACCTATTTACCAGAAAACACGTAAATTAAAAATTAAATAAATTAAATTAATTTAATTAATTAAATTAAATGCACTAAAAAGAGTGAAATAAAAATTATTTTTATAAAAAAATAAAACCGCCTTCAAAAAAACCACATCAAGAAAGTAAGAAATAATTCCTCACCAAATAAATAACGTAAGTACTTTGAAGTCGGGCGGGTTCTAACAAAAACAACAAAAAAATTGTACATGTTTCACGCCCGACTTCAAAGTACTTACGTTATTTATTTGGTGAGGAATTATTTCTTACTTTTTTGATGTGGTTTTTTTGAAGGCGGTTTTATTTTTTTGATGCAGCCATGTTGAACATTTTGTCGTAAGATTTTTGTATTAAAAGTTATGTCCATGTCAACTGTCTGTGTCAAATAAATGTTTTGATTTGATTTGATTTTTGAAAATACAAGTCTAGAAATGTTTCCTTCAAGTGTCAATGTACACTCGACAGCACATCAGGTTAGACAGTTGCACTGCGATAACAGCTTTTATTACGTATGGCATAAAGGCGGTCTCAAGGTCAACATGTTTAGTCTGATGTGCCGCCGTGTGTACGATGTATTGGCCGATGTTTGGACGCGAATGTGCAGTCGACTTTATGGTGCGTTTCCACAGAATCGGAGCTAAGCTCTGTTTCCAATTTCCATGCAACGCAGTTGATTGTTGCCTTGCTAGCTGACACCGCCTGTTGTATCAAATGTATGAAAACACAGGTCAGCTCCACGTAGCTCTACTTCTTTGGAAACGTTCGCTATAGTGTTAGCGTCACAAACTTATCTGACCACTTGACCAGTGACATCGGTGGTGAAAGGGTCACTCGACAAAATTAGCTGTCAAAATTTAGTGTTGGCAATATTCAACAACTAACCACTGGATGGAGAAGCAGGCTTATCACGTAACTTTCAAAAGCCTTGCAAGAGCTTATTTATTAAGAAGTTGAATAAAGATATGTTTTGTTTTATTTTATTTAAAAAACAGCGCTCTGGCCTCGTGTCGCGGTGAGTCCACGAATCTGGAGCGCTTTGGTTTTTACAAGCTTTTTATTAACTTGCCATGTTAGTTAGTTATATAGTTAGTGGGGTACAAATCTTGCAAGCTTAACTTGACCCACTTCCCAGTGTCCGATTGAGCTGAAATTTTGTATACAGGTTTGGTTTAAGGGCTTATTACACTTGGCTAAATTCAGCATACATTGCTTTCTTTGAGCTCATTTGTAGCAAGTGATGCAATCAAAACAAGCAATGTATGCTTAATTAGATGCTGAATTTAGCCAAGTGTAATAAGCCCTTATGATGACAATACAATATTTAAGTACAGTCAGCAAAAACCTTGTCACGAAAATGAAATTTTTACTAAAAACTTATTCCTGCTTTGTATCACGTTTATGTTTTGTTTTGTAGCACTAATCTCTACATTGCTACTAACCGTTTATTCGGGTTTTTCACCAACTCGACACGAGAGGCTGGACACACGTGTGTCCAGTTGGTCTACCCGTGTTCATCAGACTTGTGGGCTGTCTAATCAAAATTCATCTTGGCTTCCATTTAATCTAGATTAAGATGAAAGTAGGAGGGACGAGTTAAGCATTGCTGATCTAACTGCAGGATCCGGGTGCTCAACTGCTCAGTGCCATTCCATTCCAGTTCAGCCACAGTATTAACATGAATTCAAAGATACTAAGTTATTTCTACTTGATCCTTTTACGGGAAAAAAATGTTGGATGATTCAAAAGAATTTCATTTTGTAAAATTATCTATTCGAATAAAGAGTTTTGACTTTAACTTTGTCTTTTAAAGTTGATTTAGTAAATGTACCAAATCAATCACCTATACTTACTCGTACCTTTGTTGATTTAAATAAAAATATACTTACGGTTTAATAAGAAAGAGTATTTGAAAATCTAATGACTCTAAATAAAAAAATATATATTTCCCGTACTAATATAACAACTATATGTGATAAAATAACTAATAAGGTAATTAAAATTACCCATTTTTCACAAATCGATAACGTAAATAAGTCCTAATTTATTAATGGCATTAATCAATGACAGTTTATCAATTTAATTATATGTTAATCAAATATTTTAATTTGAAAGCATTTCAAATATGAGGATCATATTAAAACTTTGTGATTAACTACATAATTTTCCTTCGATCATTATAATCGAAGTAATTTTAAATAAGTATGATATTTTATCTGCTAGCTCTGGCTTAACTGCAGCGGTTAACTATTAATCTGCTTCTGCTCTATGTATGATAACAAAATGACCTTGTTTTAGGTAGGTACTTGAAGTTAGGTTACAGTCACTTAGCATTTTACTAGCTAAGCTATATGTATCACCGCTGCGCGCTGATCTGAGTCATAATATTGTTTATCGCTACTACTATTGTTAAGTGTTTTTTTTTACTGTCATTGCATTGATTTGACATGCAAAATTATTATTTATTTCATTCTGAACCACTTAATTAGTTAGTTCTGTACCCCCAACACGAAAAACTCTCGTTTATTATTATATTGTATGAAAATCAGAACAGCGCCTCTTTCGGTCGTATAAGGAACTAAACTTCAATACATTCAAGACATTTGACAACAGCACTTTGACAGATTTTGACAAATTGATAGTAGGTACAGTTACAGTGCCACAATCTTTTCTGTTCCGGTGACAGCGGCGCTACGTACGTTTTTCTTTTTTTTGTAGCAATTTAACCGGCCCTGACTTCTAAGAACTTCACCTGCCAGCAGCGCTATGGTTGGACATCAACTTGACAGCAGAATGACATTTAAAAAAAACACGCTAGTTTCACATTTTGGCCACCGGCACAGCAAAGTTTGTGGCACTGTACTATTACGATTAGGTACCTTACCGAAAGTTTTTGTGCTAATTTTAACGAGAAACAGTGTAAGTAAGTATAGCATTAGTTATATTCAGTAGAGTTGCGAACAAAATCATAGTTATGCGTTTTACTTATATAATTATTGCAAAATTCTATGTTGATTCTGATTTCCTGAGCTGCATAATTATCGGCTGAATCACGAACAAAAGCACAAAGCACGTGCGCTTGCAAACCGCGGTCCGATCTCGCGCCGTCCCTCTAGGGTTGTCAACTTCAGGAAGTGGTTCAATTTTTTTTATTTTTTTATCCACAACGGGGTAGCCGTCTTAGCCTTCATCACACCTGATGTTAAGTGGTGATAAGGCTGAAAGTGGTAGCGCACTACTCCCGGAATCCTCAATCAATGAGGAACTGGCTATCTTATCTCTAACTGCCGGAACACAATAATGCTGAAAACATCATTGTTATGGCGTCAGACTTAGATAAGATGGTGGTAGCTAGCCAGGTGGACTAAGAACACGTCCTACCACCAACCAAACCGAATACAATATGTACCCCCTCTGGGAATCGAACCCGGGACTTCTTGGTCTGAAATCGGTGGTTCACACCACTAGACCACAGAGGCGGTTAGGGTGGATAGGGTGTTACCACAGCATCATGCAAGGCGGGTCCTACATAACCAAACCACCATCCGCGCACTGTATGTAGATGGGGGTAAGCGTCAAAGCATTCCCCTTACTTTAATTAAAAAAGGTTGCCAACTGTTTTTACAAGAAATAAAATGTATTTAGGTCTGAGAAGGAAAATAAATATTTTCTTAAATATAAATACAGTACCTATAATTTATTCGATTAATGTTTTGAAGGCTTATTTTTAGTACTTCTCGCACAACTATATCACTTAAACTGCATTATGTACAATTTATTTTTGTTTAACAGTAACAACTAATGATGAAAAGAAAATCATTGTAAACAGTTTCTGACAGTACCTTTAGTTGGAAACCCTACGTACGTCCGCTGGTCGGCCATTGCTCAATTACTTACCGTTACTTGCTCTCTAAACATTAGAAACTCCATTTTTCTTGTATTGAGGTTTTATTCAAATGAAAATTACGGTAACTGGTCAGTTGGAAATTGTGACCTTGTTACCTTTTTCAAAGTACTTTCTTTTAGAACTCCTCACTAAACTGATGTAGAACAGTAGAACCTCTACTTGGTGAAAAAAATATCCCGCGACTTCGTTCTGTGGACATTTCGCCTGATCAAAACGCTATGATATTTTGCTATAAAACTTAATAATGGAAGATATGATAAGATAAGAAAGACATATAACTTTTCCCATATAAGTACTTATAATAGTACTTACATAATATTTCATTAGTAAATTAACTTGTACAACTCATCCCTTTGGAACCTGAATAAAATTTAATGTTCTTTATTATTGTTTCTTGCTTGAGGTAACTAAAAAAAGCAAGTAAAAATATTCTGTAAATCAGAAATCTGTTCGGGTATAAAGTAGAAACTGATTCGTCGAGCGAAAACTTGAAATGAGCAATAAAAGCAAAGGATATTATTATTATTATTAATGTCTGGACTGGCAGTTAACGGTTATCGGCAAGATTTGACCTTTCTCAGAGCAACTGCCCTTTAGACTATCTATAAGTATCTTCTTATAAAGGACACGCAATAAAATCTCAGATAAAAAAACAGAACATTTATTTTAAAATGATATCTTCAATATTTGAACAGAGTCTAGGCTGACTCTTCAGCTCAGGCTAGGCTCTCTCTTGGAAGCAGCTAGACCCGGTCAGGGTCTAGGCCCTAGACCCTGACCGGGTCTAGCTGCTTCCAGGATGCACCGCAGGGAGGCTCCTTTCATGCATCCCACGTCGCGGTCAGGCGCTGCAAGTACAATATAACAAGAAGGCTAAGTGCTACCCCGTAGTGGATGAAAAAAGATGGATCTTCATCGACAGCCAGGCAGACTGGCGCACTTCACCCACCGATGCAGCAGGGAAGAGCTGAACTTGGCGACTATAACGCAATTTCTCAATTTGACGACTCTGTATGAAATATGACAGGGTGAAAAAATAGCCCTTGGCAAGTTTCTTGTAGGTTCTTCTCGTTACAAGGCCTCCCGCCGCCGCCGTAGGATTTGCGAACCGATAGCGTAGCTTCATTGACGTCCACAAGTGCTGTATTGTATAGCCTAAAATGAATAAATGATTTTGATTTTTGATTTTGATGGCCGCCGCCAAATTTTGGGAAGGGCAATTTTAAACCTAGAACCTAGAATTATATTCTAGGTGTTTGAACTATTGACCCGATGAAGAAGGAGAAGACTTCAGTATTCCGGAAACAGGTGATAGTAGAGTCTCGGTAGTCAGAAAAATTCCTAACCGACCAACCAAATAGTTGAGCCGTTGGGAATAAAAATAGTTGATCAATTTCCAGTTGACCCGTTTAGTTGGTCGGATTGGAATTACCTACAGAGTTTATTAAGGATTACGTGTGAAATGGCTTTCAAATCCAGATGAAAGAAGAAAATAAGGACACTTGATTTGTAGTGTTTTACTAACGAGAAACAAAAAATATCGTTTTCATCCCATCGATTCGAAAAGCGATGATTTTTTATCTAATAACAGGGTCCAAAACGATTCATTTTTTAGCTGTTATGACAAGAGGGAATAAATGAGATTTGAATTTTGAACAGCTTCATAACAGGGTCTAAAACAATGAGATTTGAATTTAGAACATAATTAAAGAAGTATTGGTTGGAGTGTAGCAAAGGGTGTGCAGTAGGTACTTAAAAAAAAGCAACTGATTTTGTATGGGGCCGGGACTTTTTTCGGGACCGAGAAATTTTCAAAAACGGAATTTTATAAAATTGAGAATATCTCGTAAACGGTGAGTCGTAGCTAAAATCTATCAAAATTTTCAACCCCCCTACGGCATCCCCGGAGATACTTATAAGAAATCTGATGGACATATATTTTTTTTAATTAATTTTTTTATTTATTTCAAAACTCAAATTTTTTTTCTTGCCCGACTAGCGCTATGATGAATCCGAACGACAAAGAAAGGTAGGTAGATAGTTTGAGTTGTCTTTACTGCTTTTCTTATAGAGGGGGATGAAAAGCAGAGTGTATTACTCGGCCGCAAAATTATTTTCACCTCGGGTGGCGTATATTGAATCCCTCGCTGCGTTCAGGATTCTACTCTAGAATCCTTCACTGCGCTCTGGATTCAAAATAGCGCCCTCGCCGTAAATATATTATTTTGCTCCCTTGTAATACAATCTACTATTATCGCTAATTTGTATCCAAATTAGCACAGTCGGAAAGCCGTGCCCGAACTGAAATGAGATCAATGTCCTATCATCAGCTATTAAGTAATTGATACTAAATGGCAGTGGACGAAACATTCCTGCCTACATTACTAGGTTGTCTACTAAATTACTGCAAATGACGATTTACCGCAGGAAAACACTAATTTAGGTGGAGCTGGTTCTTCGCACGCGATACTTTATTAGTTGAAGTGTTTATTGCGTTCCTTTTAGGAAAATCTTTTTATTATTTAATGTGTCATTGACTTGCACAAGTACATATAAGGTGACCTTTCATTAAACATATAAGTACCTGAGGGATGATTGGCATGTGATGAAAAAGGTGTTGAATTTGACTTTGGATATCTCATGATACCTATTTTGGAATAGGAAGACCGAAAAGGTGGTGGATGGATTGCGTCAAGGATAAATTTTTAAGAAATGGGTGACTGCAGGCAGAAATGAAAGTGGTGAATGGTAGAAAAAGACTTATTGTGCCGAACCCGCATCTCGCATCATCAAATATAAAAAAGTGTGACAATTTGTTTATTATTTTGAATACCTAAGTACCTACTTCAACGGGAAATAGCTTTCATGTTTATTCATTCTTAAAATTTCAGGAAGATCGATTGAAGTTTGATTTAAATCTTTTACTGTCTCGAACGCCAGCGCACCTAAGATATTTAGGCCTTCTGGCGCATCGCCAGGCATCCGATCCTTAATATTAAAGGTAAACAAATGTCCATTACATTGTTACCGAAATATCAGCGGTCAATGAACTTGCAATCATTTACCTGATGATGTCTTATATTTCCTACGCGGCTGATTGTACTTGAATTGGACCCCTCATGCGTGAGAACTTGGGGTTTTCCACAAGGCCATTAACACGACACGATACGTCACTCATAAATTTTTTCACCAACAGGTCTTATCACATTCCATAAAATGTTCTTTTAAAAATAGTATGAGTAGATTGTATAAAAAATCTGTTAAGTTAAAAATAGTTAATGTTGTAGGTAGGTGTACCTATCAAATAACTCTAGTTAGATCAAAATAGGTTAAGTGCTTATTACACTTGGCTAAATTCAGCATCTAATTCAGCATACATTGCTTGTTTTGATTGCATCACTTGCTACAAATGAGCTCAAAGAAAGCAATGTATGCTGAATTAGATGCTGAATTTAGCCAAGGTGTAATAAGCCCTTTAGTTAGATAGGAATTTAGTACAGTCAGGTCGCCGAGTCCTTTCTAGCTAGGGTTGCCAGATGAAACAATCAAAAGTTCGCAGAAAAGGCCTGATTTCCATTGAAAAATCCTGAGATTTAATTGCAAATTGAGAATCAATTAGTCATATTATTGTCGTTTTTATTCATTACTAGCGGCCGCCCGCGGTTTCACCCGCGTGGTTCCCGTTCCCGTGGGAATATCGGAATAAAAAGTACATATAAACCTTCCTCTTGAATCACTCTATCTATTAAAAAAAACCGCATCAAAATCCGTTGCGTAGTTTCAAAGATTTAAGCATACAAAGGGACATAGGGACAGAGAAAGCGACTTTGTTTTATACTATGTAGTGATCACTACACTGCGGATTCCGGTGGTCTCGCTCACGCGTTGCACATTGCACTCATTGTCACGCATATTCTGTGTTGAGATTTTAAATGATTAAAAAAGTAAAAAACCACGAGCCCTATAAGTAGCTTCCTGTTATTCATGCACATTATGATTGCTACTGCCTGTTCACGATAGTTCTTTTGTTTAAATAACATTAACACGATTCCCACGTGACATTGACATAGATGTAAGTTATGTAACGGTGTGTAACTTGTTATTTTTTGCTATAAGCGTTTGTAAGTTTGCCGCCCACATACGGCAAAGACTGGAGTTGTGTTCTCGTCTCGCTGAGAGTGTATAGTATAGCTGACTCATTCATGTCTAGTCTACCTGTACACAACACTTTCTCTTTTACCGAAGATTTATAAGAAGACTAAAGACTAGCTTTTACCCGCGGAGCTCTGAGGAGACCTAAGTCCAACAGTGGACTACTAAGGGTTGATGATAGATAATGCGACAAGGGGGAAGATCTATTTAGATCAAATTCAACATAATATGTTGAACTTCCTCCTTACCTTATAATGTAAAATCCATATACCCATGTGTTTGTTTGTTTGTTAGTCTGTCTTTCACGTCAAAACGGATCGACGTGATTTTTAATGGGGATAGTTTTGGGGCTAGAGAGTGATATAGACTACATTTTATCCCGGAAAAATAAAACTGACGTGCAGCAGCTAACAAAACGTGAAATTTAATCACTGACGTTTCAGCCGCTTTGGATTACTTTTAATAGGTGTCATTTTTTGTGACAGGTAGTGTTTAAAACTTCTTTGGTGTTGTTGTGTGGAATGAAAATCTTTAATAGATGTAGGATGTAGGTGAAACAAAGTTCACCGGGTGCACTAGTATTCAATTAAAAGTTATTTAAGAATTAACCTTGCTTAAAAGTAATAAATTAGCTTATATGTGACATAAAACCTGTTACATTAACGATTTCAATATTTGACCTCGTTATTGCAACTTTAAACTTATGATATAAGATGCTATCACTCAGTGACCCTGCTTATACCCAAGTTAAATAACTTAACACGCTTTTATCCAACCAGCATTAATTATACATACGTGACCTGCATTATTAATCGATGTTAGATAGAAGTTGCGTGATCTGGATTAGAAATTGACTTTAGGTTTGTATTAACGCTTGAACGACTAAACTACTGTTGATTCATTTTGGTCCAAAGGTGGGTAATGGTTAAAACAAATATCTGATAGGGTGAAATAGAGACAAAAAATAACTTGTTTAGCTAATCGGTAAAAAGCCCAAGCTCAATGGGTGCCCATAAACTAACGGTGACAAAAAAATAACTTGTTTAGCTAACAGGTAAAAAGCCCAAGCTAATATGGGTGCCCTTAAACTAACGGACAAAAATAACTTGTTTAGCTAACCGGTAAAAAGCCCAAGTAAATATGGGTGCCCTTAAACTTACGGACAAAAATAACTTGTTTAGCTAACCGGTAAAAAGCCCAAGCTAATATGGGTGCCCTTAAACTAACGGACAAAAAATTACTTTTATAGCTAACCGGTAAAAAACCCAAGCTAATATGGGTGCCCTTAAACTAAAGGACAAAAAATAACTTGTTTAGCTAACCGGTAAAAAGCTCAAGTAAGCAAATATGGGTGCCCTTAAACTAACGGTATAATGAATAAGTATGCATGCAATAAGTTTAGTTCTTTTTACATTATATTAATAGGTATTCAAATCAAATAGAAGTGCAATATAAATATTTAATTAATAATAACGTTAAAATGGGGATTATTTATTATTTATTCTTTAAATTTGTAATTATGCTAATCTTAAGCATTTTAATTTATAACTAAACTGGCAATAACCGGCCCTAATGTTTGCTGTGCCCTAGCAGGGCGTCACACACATGTTCTTTTATTTGTACTTAGCAACTTTCTAACCTGTGCCTTGCAAAAATAAATTTACAAACAAATTGACAAAAAATAACTTGGTTAGCTAACCGGTAAAAAGCCCAAGCTAATATGGGAGACCTTTAAACTAACGGTGACAAAAAAATAACTTTTTAGCTAAACGGTAAAAAGCGCTCCACATTTCGCCCTTTCAGCCCAGCCATACCACATTTCGCATTAATGTCATACATACCATACCATACTATGCAATATGTACACGGGTAGAGTACACGATAACCTAGTACCAAAGCAAGATAGCGTAGAGTGCTGCAAACTTATCCGACTGATCCAGTGATAGCGGTGGTGCCACTAGCAAATCTCGCGCTTGCGATGCAAAATTAACTGTCAAAATGGTACCTATGTCATCGGTATCGGTAACGGGTAAGTGTGTGGCACTATTCTACCATGCTAGAGTGCTCGCCAGATAAATTTGCGCGCGGTCGAGATCGAAAACTAATCTTTTAGAAACAAATTGTACTGTAACTAGCGCTTAATACGCCCCAGTCGCGCGCAGAGTTATGTATCTGCCTGCCTGCACGCACTCTACTAAAACGGCTGAACGGATTTGGCTGAAATTTGGGACATAGATACTTTATAGCCTGTAGAGGAACATAGGCTACTTTTTATTCCGGATAAATAACACATTCCCGCGGGATAACGTCGTGTAGTCCACGCGGGCGAAGCCGCGGGCAGAAAGCTAGTACTCTATACCGTTTACCCGTGAACAGGCTTTGGCACATTTGGTTTGGTATTAATGACATACTATGTAAATATTAAATTACCTCGAACTTTAAGTGCGTAATAAATACTCTTTTCTGTAGCGAACTACCAAAACTGTCACTAGGATTCTAATTTTGAAAGCCGTCAAGTTGTCAGTAGGAAACGAAAGCACGTTCTAAATTTAAAACTGCGTAATGCGTCTGAGCATGAGCATGCCTTGTTGCCAACTGCATCACAAAAAATGCAACGGGAATGAGAGCGGACGTGTAGCGTTGTCTTGTACACAAGAATCGCTTTGTTTTTTTATCGTGAGCAGGATCTGCATAAGATAAATAAATATTATTATTATTATTTTAATGTAAGGGGCTATTCATCTCCCGTAGGAGATATAGTCACTGCGACCTAAAAGATCTATTGTGAATCGCCACCTGTTTAAAGTAACTGTTTTAGCCTGGAGGCTTCCAGGAAGTTCAGAATACTCCTAGCTTTAAGAGTTTTTATTCGATGAGTCCGGGCGCATAATGTGTCGACACTGAGGGTCTGTCTACCCCGAAGCGCAAAATTTGAAACTTCGTCATACCCGTCCCTCTCGCTCGTTGTTGTTATTCCATTCTTCTCTATCTACCTCTGCACAGCCGTCTCTATCGTCTTCTACAAGCCATGCTATGATACGGAACGGCAACATTGCTGTGAACCGGTCTACTCCTTTGAGTACTAAATCCTATGGAGGTGGCATACCTACGAAAAAGTGAGGTGTAAAAGTCACAATGTAAGAAAATCTTGGAATTCAATTTTAAACTACTTCTAATTGTCGTATTAATCGGTCCGTCAAAATCGGTCCAGCCGTTTCAGAGATTAACCGGAACAAACAGACAGACAGACAAAAATTGAAAAACATGTCATTTTGGTAAATGTACCGTATATTTAATCATATGCACGTAGTAAAAAGCGGTTATTTAATGTTACAAACAGACACTCCAATTTTATTTATTTGTATAGATGTATAGAAGATATGCCATCTCCATAGGATTCAGTACTCGAGGTTTACTCGCTGTTTACCTGTCAAACGGTGCAAACGGTGTCAAATCGGTTCACTTAAAACTACGTTGCCAACTTTATGCGCATGGCTTGTAGAAGACGATAGAGATGGCTGTGACCTCTGCAATATTGCAAAAAAGAAAAAATAAAGACTTCGCCATATTGGCGGGGAGACTTTCTTTTTCTTTTGTTTTATACGTGGCAGTGGCAGCACCGTGACTTTAGCATAGATCGTAGTCCATAATGCTTTTAAAATACTTATTTCTTAGAACTCTTTAATTTTGTCTAGTTTTAATAATTTAGCAATTTAATATGTATTATTATGTACAAAATTGAAGAAACAGAATGAAATAACAAGTTTATTTAACGAAGTTTAATTGCGTGTGTGATTGTTTACCTGACGACCTTTGTCTTTAGAGTCTGAGAATTAGACGAAGATTTTACTTTATGCACTAGAGCATAAAAAGCTATTTTATGCAGCCTATAGCCAACATAAACACGAACTTTACGAGCATGAGAAGTGAAAAAATATTTTTATAAAAAAATAAAACCGCCTTCAAAAAAATGACATCAAAAAAGTAAGAAATAATCCCTCTAATACTGTACTCACACCAAATAACGTACCTAAGAACTTTGAAGTCGGGCTAGTTTTAACAAAACAACAAAATTTTTTACATGTTTCACTTTGAAGTCGGGTACTTCAAAGTACTTACGTTATTCGGTTACATTTTTTTGAAGGCGGTTTTATTTTGCATTGATTTGCAAGGCGGGCATTGCACCGTTCTTTTTTTATGACGCCTTACTTACTTCCGCCATATATATTACCCATGTTACCGAGATGCAAAGTTAAGCATCATTTTAAATTTTATTCCTCGGTTTTAATTTAACAAAAAGATCACATAACTCGCCTGTCGTCACTGAGTTAAAAGAATTATAACTCAATGCCTGTCGTTGTTTATATTTACAAATCAAAGTCCGGCAGCAATATGAAACAAGTTATGTTAATTTTGTACCATGTTATGTAATATAATATAACACATTCTGGTCACACTGGTCGAATTGCCCTAGTTCAGGGCAGGATAGGTGTTTTTATATTGGTTGGTTGGTGCCGAATTTCACGTCGTTCTAGTTTTTTTTACGGTAAAATGAATAGACGGAATGCTCCCATTTTAGTCTTGAAATAAAAATGTTTTTTTATTCATCCAACTGCGTTTCTTCGTGACAACCAACCCAGTCCATTATTCGTAGTTTTTGCAGTATAATTTGAAAATACTCACCTAATACTTTTCATGTTCTCCAAGATTTCTTAATCATACAAATCAATGAACTAAAGTTATTCACTAATATTTCCGAGTATTGCCTCTTCTGGTATGACGCATTCATCTGTTTCTGTTAAACCATCTTTGTAAACAAAACACACTCGGCTCTGTTTGGTTTTGCAATTATTAGCAATTCAGGTTCACATACATTGTTGTGTATTGCGCGGAATTGTACTGGGTCGCCTTGAATGAACTTTTTTGGTTTAATGTTATAATTACCTTTTGTGATACTATTTATCGACGAGTGTAGAGGTTGTAGACTGTTGGAGTCGACAATTTACTTCATTGCCGCTTTTATTCTACCTACACAATAAGTATTTGTTTGTGAATACGAATAAGATTTATTCAACTACAACATGATTCGTTTTTTATCTTGGCTGTGACTTCTCACTTCAGTAAGTAGGTACCCCGCCCGAATGTGAGTTTGTCAATGCTTCGCTAACACTGAATTCTATTCTAAATCATATTTCTTTAAAATCGACAAAATTTACCCCAAACGCGATACTTAGTAATTTTTTTTATCCGCAACGGGGTAACACTTTATCACACCCGATGGTAAGTGATGATAAGGCTGAAAGTTGAAGCGCACTACTCCCGGAATCCTCGATCACTGCGGAACTGGCTATCTGATCTCTAACTGCCGGAACAGAATAATGCAGAAAACATCAGTGTTATGCCGTCAGACTTTGATAAGATGGTGGTAGCTAGCCAGGCGGACTTAGAAGAAGTCTTACCCCCAACCAAACCGAATAGAATAGGTACCCCCCACTGGAAATCGAACCCGGGACCTCTGGGTCTGAAATCGGTGCTGTGAACCACTAGAGACTAGACCACAGAGGCGGTTAAAAAGCTTTAAGTTTTGTAAGCAAAATATAATGAAGATAGCTCTGATCCTGCCAACTCGAAAAGCATGCCTAAAGCTTAAGCCGATATGACGTAACGGGACCTTGTTTGCTTAACCTACAATCGGTCAGTGCCCTCCTCTAGTCTCGCTCGACGTCTCAAAAGATCCAGTTTTTATTTCTGGCAAGAAGAAGACCGACTACCACATCTTGATTTAATATTTATTTTTGACTAGCGGCCGCCCGCGGTTTCACCCGCGTGGTTCCCGTTCCCGTGGGAATATCGGGATAAAAAGTACATATAAACCTTCCACTTGAATCACTCTATCTATTAAAAAAAACGCATCAAAATCCGTTGCATAGTTTCAAAGATTTAAGCATACAAAGGGACATAGGGACAGAGAAAGCGACTTTGTTTTATACTATGTAGTGATGAGCAACGTAGTGTAAGTATAGTAGATTGTACAACAAGTGCATAAACCGTACCATTTTACCCGAGACGTATATATCCATCCGAGCCGTAGGCGAGGGTGGATAGTCAATTCGAGGGTAAAATGGGTTTTATGTACGAGTTATACACTCTGCTTTTCACTTCGAGTGTTTAATAAATAACAATATTGCAAAAAAGAAAAAATAAAGACTTCGCCATATTGGCGGGAAGACTTTCTTTTTTTTTATAAATACGTGGCAGTAGCAGCACAGTGACTTTAGCATAGATCGTACTCGTAGTCCATAATGCTCTTGAAATACTTATTTCTTAGAAAACTCATTTATTTTGTCTAGTTTTATTAATTTAGTAATTTAACATGGATCATGTACAAAATTTAAGAAACAGAATGAAATAACAGGTTAATACATACCTATAACGAACTTTAATTGCGTTTGTGACTGTTTACCTGACGACCTTTGTCTTAGAATCTGAGACTTAGACGAAGATTTTACTTTATGCACTAGAGCATAAAAAGCGATTTTATGCAGCCTATACCCAACATAAACACGAACTTTACGAGCATGAGAAGTGAAAATATTATTTGTGGGATATGATATCCCACTCCTTTAGCCAGGCACCGGATAAGTCTGCGCGTAGTTCAAATTGAATATTAACCTTTGACCATAACTTTACTACAAAAAAGTTGAAAAAATGGAAAATGAAGTATTTAGAAAAAATCGACCCGTCTCACAACCAGCTCCGATGGGACAAAAAAGTAGTACTGTTACTAAAGCCAAAATGATCCAGTCGTGCTTAGAGTTGTCTGACACCGGCTCTACTCCAATATTGCGTTGACAGCTGCTGTAGGGCATCTGTTCTGCGGGCGTATATATTCTTTCTTCCAAGTTCCGCTAGTGCCGAATCGGCCCTTCTCTCAGAGTAGGGCAAGGAAGTCCCAATATAACACAACACGATAATAGTACGACGTTTCCGCTACACCTTCCGTGCTAACCATAGACTATACAACCCACAGAACACATCAAATACGTAAGAAATAGTAAGTGAGTGGGGCGCGCGTGGGAAAACCCTTTTCTAAAAACAACAAGCCTACCATACATTTTACTTTTGTACGATGTTGAATTTCTTGGCTTGTTTTCGATTCTACGCTTCCAATGGGTCATCATGGCCCATTCTCCTTATCCATCCATAAGGAAGGCCTGTGTCCCAGCAGTGGGCATTAAATGGCTGATGATGCTGAGATAAAAAGTTGCCAAAAGTGGCGGGCTGTGAAGAGAAGAAGTGAGTTTATGAGTAGCAAAATTGTATCCCGAACCCCGAATGTAAGTTTTTTGTCAAAAATTTGATACCTACTATTCGATGATAGTTAGCGCTCTGTCAATACACTCGCTGTTTTTACTTCCGCTACTCGCCGCTAGAGGCGCTTATACAGTTTTCATACAAATTGACATAAATACGGAATCGCGATAGTTTGCGTTTGCTTTACATAAAAACTTACACTAGGGGTACACTAGGTACTGATAAGGCGCGAATGGCTATTCATAACGGAGTGCTGGTGCCGACACTGATGTATGGAAGTGAGTCTTGAGTATGGCAGAAGAAGAATGAAAGCAGAATAAATGCGGTAGAGCTGCGATCTTTGAGGAATAAATATGTGGAATCAATTGAGTGATAGAGTGAGGAATGAGATTTGTGAAAGGTGTGGGATGAAAATTGAGAAAGAAATGCTCCGGTGGTTTGGTCACTTAGAGAGGATGAGTGAAAGGCGAATCACGAACGAGATACATCATCATCATAATTTCAGCCGTACGACGCCCACTGCTGGGCATAGGCCTCCCCCAAGGATTTCCACAACGATCGGTCCTGTTCGGCACGCATCCAGCGGCTTCCCGCGACCTTAACCAGATCGTCGGTCCACCTTGTAGGAGGCCTGCCCATGGAACGTCGTCGTCCGGTTCGAGATACATATATTGTGCGAATGTGGAAGGATCGGTTGCGCAAGGGCGTCTCAGAAAAGCCTACATGGACCAAATAGGAGGGTTAATAAAAAAGGCTGGTGTACGCGCGACAAAAATCGCCGGACATGTATGAAAAGATTGATGCATGAGGAGTGAATGAAGCGAAAGAATTGTGCAAGGATCGTAGCGGTGGCGTTCTATAGTCTCTGCCTACTCCTGTGGGAAACAGGCGTGAGTTTTTGTATGAAACTATCATTATGTATGTATGAAAAAACACAATTGGGTATTTGACTGTTGTTGAAATGTAGATATTTAATTATGACATTGAGAAATATAACATTATTGAATAACAAATGTGAAAAAAGAAATTCAATCTGTATTATAACAAGCGAATTATGAGCAAGTTAATTGTGACTCTAGTTATCTCTTTCTAAAACGAAATTTACTATGGCGAGAGTATGGCGCTATAGAAATGAGACGTCACGTTTCTATAGCGCTCTCCTTGTCTAATTAGAAAGTTTGATGCTCTATATCGCTGAAAATATGCAAGATATTTGAAAATAAATACCTATGTTGTGTTGCTACTAATTAAATGAACATTATAAGTCAATAAAAATAATTCAGTCAAATACCCAATTGAAATAAGAGGAATGAAAAGGGGAGAGGTTGACTCTTGGCAGTGTCAGTGCCTTACCTTTACGAACGAATATCCTTGCCTTGAGTGTGTCTATATGTTTTTGTAGGTCTATGATACCCGCACACTTGGATCTATTTGCCGGTTCTCACTTCAAGCCGTGTCGATTTGTTACGGATAAATTACTAAATTGACCCACAGTTACTATTGTGCCAATAAACCTTTTAAATTAATGGCTTTGGAGTTAATAGATTTTGCCGCGGAAACAGAGTGTACTCATTATGTCATTTATTGAGTACTGGCCGTTATTATGACTTACATAAATGCCGGAACCTGCAGTAAAAAGATTTTAATCTGCTACTTCAGGCTGTGAATGTACAGTCGAACCAATTGAATAATGATTTTTTTGACCCATTTAGATAATAATTTGTTTGAAATAGTCATTTTAATGTCTGTTAAAAAATAAACTTATGGTGGTGCGTGATTCAATTGGTTCTGTACCTATCTCAAGAAATACCGGTCCGTTTAAGATTTTATTTTACACCATTTTTACACAGAACACAACAAAGAGAGGAAAGAGACAGGAGCATGTCACGAAAAAATAAATGAAGCGTGACATGAAAACAAAGAAATACGCAGGTAGGGTTGCCAGATCTTAAAACCGAAAAGCCAGACTGGCCAGCTAGTTTGTCCGGACTTTTGGGTATCAAGGCGGGCTCTAAAAACGAGGATTATCCTTCATTTAATATCAGCGTTTTTTTTATAAAAGCCATATTTTTGCGACCGGCGCGCGGCGTTTTCGCGGTTGTCTAAAGAGGTAAAAATCGGACAGGCCAGACATCGACAACAAGCATCCAAAAAGCCTGACCACAGAACACGGTTTTTTTTTCTCTTTTTTCATGTTCTGTGAGCCTGACCCTCTCCCGCTTTATCAGCACGGGTACAGTGCCACAATCTTTTCTGTTCCGGTGGCCAAAATGTGAAACTAACGTGTTTTTTTTAATGTCATTTTGCTGTCAAGTTGATGTCCAACCATAACGCTGCTGGCGGCTGAAGGTCTTAGAAGTCAGGGCCGGGTAAATTGCAACAAAAAAAAGAAAAACGTACAAAGCGCCGCTGTCACCGGAACAGCAAAGTTTGTGGCACTGTAACATGACGAACTCGAGTACAGTGCCACAAGCTTTCCTGTTCTGGTGACAGCCGTGACAGAGGAGTCACTTGCAAAACCAAATTAGCTGTCAAAATGAACTGTCGTATGAAAACTGTTTTAGTTCCAAAGACAATCACCGGAACAGAAAAGCTTGCTGCACTATAAGGTTTTGTCTACATCGAAACGTCAAAAATTACATTTCATCGTGACTTATTCTTCAACTCACGCTGATAATCCTATACACAGGTAAAAGGTATGGAGCGTTTGATTGTTTGAAGTTGAAGAAAAAGATTTCTACTCTTGCCTTTTGTGTTTGTTGTTGGGTCATGGCGTTGTACAAAGTCTATATGTAGGAAGCTAATTTTGGTTCCAGTAATGAATCTGTGAAAAATCTTTATTACAACAGTTAGTTGACAGATAAAGATAACACATCAATAAAACACTTAAATGAAACCTAAAATAGGAAACTGTTTACCCGTACATTTAGTAAAATAAATAAAAATAAAAGAAAATCAATAATATTTAAAACAAGAATCATAAAATCCATTGATATTTCGTTTTTGTGGCACAACCATGGAACTGTAGCTACAACAACATACAAATTTCTTGGGCACAACCAAGAAGTTTGTATGTTGTTGTAGTAACAGTTCCATGGGCACAACCAAGCTTTTTTTTGTAGCTGTAAGAAATTTTGTCGTTTCTTGCTTCGTGCTTCGTTTAAAAACCGTAGGACATGTAAATTGGTTTCAATAAAATCAACATCAACCTACGTACCGTCTTCCATTCTCAGAATTGGATTAAAGTGAGATTTAGTACAACAAATTGCGCAAGCTACATCGAAGTTTATATACATTATTACCTAAATAGTAGTTCCTTATTCCATTTATTTATGTTCTCCTTAGAGCCAACGCGCACTTGTGGTTTTTAATCGGGCGATAGTTTAGTCGGAATCGTAAGACGATCGTGATCAAACTGTCGGCCGATAGTTTGGTTTTGAGAGCCTGCGCGCACTTGTGATTTTTAGTCGACCGATAGTTGGTCGATAGTTTAGTTGAATCCGGGCGCGCGCTCACATATTCCTTCATGCACAGGCCGATAGTTGTGCGATAGTTGTCCGATAGTTATACAACTATTGGCCAGTCATTTTCGATAGGTCGATACTGAATGCGTAGTCTACCGATAGTTGGGCGATAGTTTAGTTGAATGCAGTGCGCGCGCATAGTCCTTCATGCACATTACCGCCCGGCCGATAGTTGTGCGATAGTTTGATCGTACAATTACTATCGGCCAGTCATTTTCGATAGTTTGATCGGTCGATAGTTTAATCGTCAGTGCGCGCACTGCCATATAACTCTATACTGAATCAGAGAACGATCAAACTATCGCCCGATTAAAAATCACACTGATCACAAGTGCGAGTTCGCTCTAAAGGTTTCCCTTCCTGTCGGAGTATTTGAATAACTAAAGCGTGGTATCCTGTATAAGACTGTGACTAGAAACTATGTGATTTATTTGAATATTAATGTCATTTAATTCATTGATCGTATGAGCGAGAATGCGTCCTTAGACTTGATGAATTATTCATGTCTAGTCGCCGTCCGCTTCTTCGGCTATGTGGTATTTGTTTCAGCCCTTGTAGCATGACGAACTCAAAGTTTATGAAATTAACGTAAGAAGTATTTGATGATTTCGACGCTTCTCGTAACGACTCCGTAGCTCAGTGGTTAGAGCAGTCGCCCGGATAGCGAAAGGTCGTGGGCTCGAGTCCCATCGGAGCTGGCTGTGAGACGGGTCGATTTTTTCTAAATACTTAATTTTTCAATAATAAAATAATAAATAACTTTTTACAATCACACCAAGTATCTAAGCCCATATAAATTTCATTATGAAACTTAGCCATGGAAAACTTGATAACGGATAAATTACTTAAATATTTTTTGTTTCTAAATACATATCTACTTAATATACATAGAAAACACCCAGACCAAGACAAATAGACATGTTCATGCACACAAATATTTGCCTTGATCGGGGATCGAACCCGAGACCTATGGGCGCAGAAGGCAGGTATCCTACTATTAAAATACAGCCATCCGTTTTTTTCCGGGACGGTAAAATTCAGTGTAGTGCGCAATCGCCCAATGAAGTTTTGAAATCGGTCCAGTAGTTTTTGAGTTTATTCGTTACATACCTGAATACATACATGAATAAAATATACAAATCTTTCCTCTTTATAATATTAGTTAGTAAAGATTAAAAAAAGTCATAAAATCACACATAAATGATTATTTAACGAGATTTTGTTTATAGCTTTATTATTACCTAATTAACAAATTATTCACAAATGAATAATGAGCTTATCATTAATAATTAGCGTTAACTACTGTTATACGTGTTGTGTAATTAACTAACTATTACTTATTTTTGTATGCAAAATGTACTTTTGTTAGATGATTTTTAATAAAATACAATGTAAAGAGTAACAAATCAATTTAATATTAAATAATTTAAACATTTTTTGATATAAAAAACTGATTCTTAATAAAATAATAAAAAACATAAGTAAGTACTTAATAAAAATAAAACACATTTTGAGGCAAGCGGATAGGAGCAGACCCATTTCCACTGGCAGCACCCGTTCACGAGCATGACGCATGAACTAAGCCATCGCTTCTTAGTCCTTCGCTCTTAGTTATTTCGAGAATTGGCCATTTCGCTTTTAGGTCCTTTCGAGAATACGAACTTGACTTTTTGACTTAACGAAAACATCATAGCTGTGGCGTCAAACTTACATAAGATGGTGGTAGGCGGACTAAGAACCGTCGGATTGTTTTCAGTTTGGTTGGTGGTAACCAAACCGAATACAATATGTATTATGTAACCCCCTACTGGGTATTGAACCCGGAAACTCTGGATCTGATACCGGTGATGGGTACCACGAGACCACAGAGGCGGTTAGCGACATTAAAATTAATGGAACATGATGATGATGACCTTGAAAAAGTCAACATGGTGCCTACAGGCAAGGTTGACAATATTAGCTTAATTACTTCTACTGTTGGTTAGACAAAGCAATTACAATAGAGTATTATTGCATACTTAAAAAAAGTATGTGCAAGTGAACTTGAATGTTATGTTTGTGAGAAACAATGAGAGGTGGACGTGAGAAAGTATACTTGGAATCTCAAGGAAAGACTGGATATGCAAGATAAAAATGTTAAAAAGGGTGATAAAATTGTGAGGAACATTGAATGAAATGACTCAAATTCCCGACTGTAATAGGTACAAACTTTACGTAGGTATACCAATATCAATCTGGTATGCCGGGCTTGGTCAGCGCACAGGGAACCGTATGTCGCGGTTATACCGGGACTCCTGGGCTGTCTCTCGCCGCCCCCAGCAGGGGGGTGTCACTCCGCAGTTTAGGTACGTTCGGACGGCGCGCCTGCCGGGCACGCGTATGGTATAGAAATTAGGTCCGCAAAAGAGCTAGAATATATGCTATAGAAAGAGATGCAACGACAACGAGTGGCCGTTCGTAATTTGCCTGCGCCGTACAAGCTGAATTCTACTTTATTGCATTATAGTTAGAGTTGCTATTTATTTAAATGAGTTAGCGAAGTGAACTATCTGTTACATAGTAACTATTTAGTAATCTGTGCCCCCAGCGCCCCCGTCAAGCCTTAGCTTGGCGGGAGAGCTCGGAGGTTCTAACCTCTCCCCGGAGAGAGCCTCCTCCCGATCTCCCTAATAAGGTTACCCACTCAAGGTGGGCTGACCAGATGGGGTGGTCGAGAGCAGGCACCACTACCAGCTAAACCTCTCACTACTTGCTCTCTCTCCGTCGACTGGTCACGGTCACGGGTCACGGGACGGGGGATGTGGTGTGGTGACCGACTGTATCAACCTAGTCAAAATAAACGAAGTGCAATCTTTGATCAACAATAGCACAGTAGATGACGCCTAACGAACTGGCAAATATGGCACCTAATGTCATTTTTATAAACGGAGAAAAGGTCAAAAATGACAGGAATCGTTACGAAATAAGAGCTCACCTTTGAAGTGCGCTCTTAATCGCTCGGCCGTTTTTGACACTACAACCGGTTATCTGCTGGTACCTATTGTTATGTACCATGTGTACCATGTGTTATATAGGTTTTAGTCATTCTGTTGACTGTTTTATTTGATTTTTATTTGATTGGAAAGAAGATGAAATTTCGGACAAAATATTTCCATAATTAAAACCAAACATGTCAAAAGCTAAGAAAACCAAGCCAATAAATGCAGATACATTCCACAATACTAATAGATGTTTCACATATAAGAGCACAGTCTATTTACAACCACATCATCCTATTAAAGTAATGAATGCTCCTAGACTAGAAGCCGTATAAGACAAACGAGCTTCAAGGCTCAATCATTTGTTTGAATGGAAAGTATTATGTATTATTTAAAATCGTTACTTTACAGTGCAATGCAGTTCATAAATATTAACGCGATGTTCTTTAAATGGTTGTTTCGCGAAAGTATACCTACATACTTAATACCGAAGATTCTCTGTTAAAAATCTTCGGAGCAGTATCGACTGCATTGATTCCAAACACAGACAACAAAAATGGCGTTACAACCTTGTTACAACTTAGAGATAGTAAGTGGGCAGATTACACGTAAAGAATTTCTTTAAGTTCTTATAGCAACTAGCTTGTTTTTGATTCCAAGCCTTCGATCATATAATCGAAGTTGCAACCGGCCTAGCATGAGCGGCTTTTATCGCGCGATATGATATGGTACGGCAAGTTGTCTTGCTTACCCCACTAAGGTGTTAGCAAGACGGCATGCCGTATCATATCATATTGCGTGATAAAAGCCGCTCATGCTAGGCCGGCAAGCTTCAGTCAGCACAAAATGCGTGACAATGCTCCTTCTAAATTCTTACAACGAATCTGTTGGTTTCGTACAGTACAAATTCGTTGAATCAAGTTAATAAGTATAGTGTTGGTATCTGGATCGGGTTTTCATCAACTACACCGGTAAATTCTTCCGACTAGTATTAGTTCACAATTGTTTTTCACTACAGTTTCCTACTAGATCAGTTCATGATTGTTTCGCCCTACAGTTTCCTACTAGATCAGTTACGTTACGTTATCAGTTAGTCTATAGTCATTGTGATCAGCCATTTCAAATGTCTTTTCTGCTTATGTATAGACATTCCTACGGATGAATAAAGAGAATTGGCAATCCAATTTATGATTCAATAAGATAGTCGACAGATGTTTCAACTCTCAAGTCATTGTGAATTACTCCCAACCACGCTGTAGGCATAGATACGTAGGCTGTTGAAACGCATAGGCTATACATTATCTTACCCATTTCATAATAATACAACATGTATGTCTGTATGTATGTCTGTGTCAGTCAAGTCGTAAGTCATCGAGATACTACTATACTATCCTAGTAAATGGAAAGGAAATCGAGTAGAATGGAAGAGCCAGTGGCGTGCTTGGCTGTCTCACTCAAATTGAGACAATGGTCCCGAAGCGAAGCTCTGAATGTCTAAATACGGCTACATCTCTGATATAAAAACAATTTTCAAAGTTTATAATGAATTTTAATAAATAGAACAATACATCTTTCGCGATTGTATGTAGAGTCGTGGAGTTAAGTCTGTTTGGGAAAGCTATGCTTTTCAGTTTCTAGGTAAGTACTTACCAGCAATGTATTGGGGAGTAAAACAGTCATAATGATAAATTTCTCCCAATACATACTATAGACACATGGAAACAATTTAAACCATCCAACGGCACATCGCGTCATAAACTACACATGGTGTCAACAAAACGTTGTGGAACTAATCAGTTCCTCCCACAGTCTGCTAAAGCATCCTAATGTCATTTAAACCAATATACACTTGGGTCGTTTAACACATGCTACTGCCTACTTTCCACTTCTACGCAAGTAGACTTTGCAACAAATTACCAACGGGCTTAATTAAAACAAACGCCTTACGGTCATTCTTATCTGCATCGTCATAAGGTTAATTTTTGTCTGTGTTTTTGTGGTGGTTAGGCCGTTTCAGTTTGCCAATTGTGTAGTAAAGTGAGTCAGCGTTTGTGCGTTCAATACGACTAGACAGAGTTCTTGACCCCGTAATATTGGTTGGTGTTGGCTGTTGGTTGCACCAGCTGTTAGGGCCATTTCGCATTAATTAAGGCGTGGTACGAATGCTTCTTTTTCTAGACCGACTAGAGACTAAAGTGGCCAGTATCGGTATCAAAACTTTATAAACAAGGGTGTGATAGAATGTTAGGTTGAGGGTGTGTCAAGCAAATTATTCAAGGGTAACCCCTTGTAAAGTGCTTGGAAATTTGCTCTAAATGTTCTGTTTCACAGGCTGCAATAAGGCAGGTTTAATAAAAAATAAAAGATGTTTCTACGAAGTTTCATTGGAACTTTACCGAAAGTTGGCTTTACTAATAGGTAATTTATATTTGTAATACGACTAAAACATAATTAATGCTTTAACAATAATAAATACGCTTACAATTTATTTATTTATATTCACGGCTATTCCTGTCACTATAAAGTCTTAGCTTAGTTTGCTTTCCGGAATCGATTGGAAATCTATCTAAAATAATAAAAGCTGGTCGCTTGTTTGAATATGCATATCTCTAGGATTACCCGTCGGGTTTCATTAGTTTTGGTACGGGAAAAGCATGGATCATTGGTTTTGTGCGATAATTTACTTTTTTCTTGATTGTTATGAATCCATCCTAATGTTTGTTTGGTTGTATTTCACGTCGAAACGGAGCAAGGGATCAACGTGATTTTTGGTTTTTGGGGATAGTTTGGGAACTGTAGTGACATTTAAGCGAAGCATTTAAGCGGCTTTTTAACCGAAAATATTTTTTTTGGGACATCGTCATGTACCTAGTCTACACGGGCGAAGCCGCGGGTGGAAGGCTAGTAATATACAGGGTGTTAGGGGCACCCTTGCAAAATCTTTAACCATGGCTTCAGACCATCATGCTAAACAACGTACATCAAGAATTTTTTGTAGGAAATGAAAAAAAATTGACTTTTCATACAAATTTAGCAACTTATCGGGACATTTTTCATTTCCGACAAAAAATCTTGCTGTGCGTTGTTCAGCACGAAGGCCTGAAGCCATGGTTAAAGTTTTTGCAAGGGTGCCCCTAAGACCCTGTATAAGCTTTAGGTCATTGCTACATGCAGTAGAAAATGCCTTAATCAAATATGCTTGCAATTCAGTTTCGAAGTCAGTAATATTTATTTGAGTAGGTACCGGAAAATTTACTGTCACGTATTCACGAACAACAATAATTTGTTTACGAATAGTTTTTGGTAAGTATTTACTTACTTACTTATAGAAATTAGTCACGTTACTTTTTTTGTAAAAACCAGGTAAATACAAATAACCTCATTCACATGAAGTAATATCTGGAGAAAATATATTGAATTGTTACACAACTACACTACATTTGTAGTAGGTACTTAAAACAATAGGCAAGTATATAAATCTTCACTTGAATAGATCAAAATATTCAGCGGTTTCTTTTGAAACGGGTTTGGACGTAAACTTTTTCTTCTTTAGAATTGAGATAATTCGAAATAGCTACAAAAAGAACTAGTAAATAAGAAATTGGTTTGAATTCAAGACTAAAAAAAAAACGCAAGTGATCCGTGTTATATTGTATAGTGAAAGTGTGTAGACTCCAATTCTATGCCAATCTTAACAAAAAAAATGGAGCCAATTCAATGAGACTGAATGCGCCATAATATCTTTCAATGGGTCAGGTAAATAAATGTATCAACCAGAACAAGACATCGACGAACAGACAATAAAAACACTCGCCATGTATATATTTAATTTTTTTAACTCATTTTCACCATTTTATTTAATTGCAAATAATAACATTATCACAGAACTGAAATAGATTGCGAAATCTAAGAGGTAGGTATCTTAGTTGGAAATATGGAAATAGTAAAAAAGTATCATATTATTTTAAAATCAAACTAATTAATTCTTAGTTCTCTAAACGTTAACTGATCCAATACAATTAAAAACAAATAAGATCGTAGTTATTAAGTTAAGGTCAAAAGGCTTTGGATAGAGAGCGCATAATATAAGTGTTACAAAATGACCTGTATCTAAAAGTAGGTACCTAATTTGGATATTTCGCAAATCTAGTTGAACTTTTAATTTCGTATGATGATTACTGTTACGTACGTTTGAAGAAAGATACTTTTGATATTATATTTAGCCATGTCTAAAATTCTAAGTTAAAAAAAATTCATAAAATCTAAGTTAAAATTTTAGTCTGAAAACTCCAGATTATTTTACGTTAAAATTCCAATCATCACGCATTTTAAATTGAAGGTCTAACTAGTAAAAAGTGTATGATATAATAATTATTAATAGAATGATAAGTAAGTATGCGAATAAAAAATTGTGTAGCAATGTTTTTTTATTAAAAATCGTAAAAAAAACCGCTATAGCATTATATGGTCGGTAACCATACAGGATATGTCAGCATTGACAAACATGTCACGGCCACTTACGCTACAGATTTCCTTTGCCTATAAAATAACATTATTATTACCACTGAGTCTAGACTAGAAAGTCACAAGTTACAACTTATGCTTTATCGACCATACAACTTTATGAAAGTTAGGTTAACAAACTCATATGTTAATTGCAGGTCTAGACTTTAGACCAAAAAAGATGGGGCCATATCCATGAAATTCTAGTGCATGAATGGGTTATAGGCTTTTCCTGTTGTGGTGAAAATAAATGTTAAAGGAGATGCTATAGGGCAGGGTTTCCCAAACTTTGTTATGCCCTGGCCCGGTGATTTCTCATGTTTCTCCATCGTGACATTCGTGACCCACCAAATAGTGCATGTATTTTTGTACTCAATATTTTTAAGTCAATGCTGCGACCCGGCATTTTATTTTCGTGGCCCAGTTTAGTACATAAGAAACGCTGCTATAGGAGAAGAAAATGTTCATAAGTTGGTATGGCTTGGTAAGTTGCTATCTTATCTATCTATGTAGAATGTTTCTACATGGCTTTTTAAGACTCGGCACATTCAGTTCAGTAAAGCGATTTCCTATGTCGAAAGTTGTTATCAAGTTCTCCTAGAGCCTGCGCACACTTGTGATTTTTAGTCGACCGATAGTCGAGTCGGAATCGTAAGACGATCGTGATCAAACTGTCGGCCGATAGTTTGGTATTGAGAATACGCGCGCATTTGTGATTTTTAGTCGACCGATAGCGATAGTTTAGTTAAATGCAGTGCGTGCACATTACCGACCGGCCGATAGTTGTGCGATAGTTTGATCGTACAACTATTGGAAGTGCGCGCACTCACGTACAGTGCCATACTGAATTCCGACCGATAATTTGGCGATAGTTTAGTTGAATGCAGTGCGCGCGCTCACATAGTCCTTCATTACCGACCGGCCGATAGTTGTGCGATAGTTTGATCGTACAACTATCGGCCAGTCATTTTCGATAGTTTAATCGTCAATGCGCGCACTGCCATATAACTCTATACTGAATCTGAGAACGATTAAACTATCGCCCGATTAAAAATCACAAGTGCACACTGGCTCAGGCTCAACTAGCACTGTGGCGCAGAGTCGAAGCGTCAATCTGAAGTTTCACATAGCAAATTCATCCTTGAGTTGAGCCTTAATCGTGATAAAATATAAATTAAAGTAAGTGTGTGGAAAAGCTTAAATGCTTTTAAATGGCAGGCTTCTCGGCTTATGAAAGTCGGTACTTGGCTATTGCCACTAGCAATGCCATAAACATCATGGTTAATTAATGTTCGTCGGCAATCACAATATGCCCTACATAGTTAGGCACTTTCCATAATTGTGGGCTGTAAATCTGTTACTTCCCAATTAGGGCTGCCACAGGAGTCGACTATTTCCTAGTTTTGCCCTTCTTAATTTATTCCATTAACCATCAGATTTAATGTTATTCTATGAAGTAATAACGACTATTGTTAAGTTTTCTAAGCTAAGAATCGAGGATGTAGCTATAATTTTGTGATAAACTTCATGGTCGCCTTGTCGTCTATTTAGGTAGCAATTTTTGCTACTAGAAAAAAATAATAATTTGAAAACATTTGTTTGTATTCTTGTACCTTAATCCAGATAGATGCGAAGCCGGTTATTGACGAAAATAACTGACCGTTATTAACGGTTATTTTCGTTACTAACGGTTATTAAACGGGTCTTTTTGGGTTTAAAAAATGACCGCTAGATGGCGCTAGTGGCTTAATTTGCTAGGTATAAGTTCCGTGTCAAATCTTTGATTTGATTGATTGTAAATGAAGTATTAGAAACAAGTATTGTGAGATGAGTCTAAGTTTTCTATTTTCAATATTTTCCAAGATTCCCCCCGCCATTCGCCACCCATTAAAATATAACAGTCGTTTTAGGTTACTCTTTATTTACTTATGATTTTATTTTTTAAAGTAAGTAAGTAAGTTAACATACTTAACTGAAAAAAAACGAGTAAACTGCAACCTCTTTTTAGTTCAAAGTCGGATAATCTAACCGTTATTAACCGTTATTTATGTGAAATTGACCGTCCTTTTCGGTTAATAACAGTAAATAACGGGTTTTTTACATCTATAATCCAGTCTCAGAAAAACCATCATACAACGTTTTGGAATCCGCAATTTAGGTGGTGGGTTGGGTTGGGTGACAGCCCTATTTCTAACCGACCTTGTAGCCTTGTTAAGTTCTTTATTAATTAAAATAGTCTGCACTGGTATTTTGTGAGCATCGTCAAGAGAATGTTGGTCACTGGTCTGATCTCATAAAACAGTAAGTAGTTTGTCCCTATGTTCCCTGTCGTAGAGTTGCTGTTGTATTTTCTATTAAAAATAAATATTTTCTTACAATCACACCAATTATCTAAGCCCGTAGTTAATTTCTTAAGAAACTGTGTCTACGTGAACTTGATAACTGATAAATATATACTTAAATACTTTTGGTTTGTAAATACATACTTAATATACATCGAAAACACCCAGACCAAGACAAATACATGTTCATGCACACAAATATTTGTCTTGTTCGGGAATCGAACCCGAAACCTCTGGCGCAGAAGGCGGGTAGTTACCCCTGCGCCAAATCGGTCGTTAAATTTATTAATTTCAATCCAGGCCTCTTTCTTTTTGTTGATAAATACAATCCCCATTCTTTTATTTTCAGGATTTTTATGCAGGATATGCAGGATATTTTGCATTCAAAATAACAGCACCAAAGGCAGCAACAGCAATGTAATATGAAAGTATAAATTTAAAGAAGAAATTGGATGAACAGGGATTAGATATCTATGGGTTATTTTAAGTTGTTAAATTAGTCACTGATTGTAATTTGGTATGCCAAAGATTGTCCCAAAAACTCTCCTAAATGCAGTAAATGTACCTATTTACTTACCTAAACTTTAAATAAAATTAAATACTTAAAACTGTATGATTTTATTTATTTCTTAATTTACATTTAAAAGAAAAATCACCAACTAACATTCTAGGAGAATGTAGTGTTTACAAGGGCTGATCGCACAGATGTTAAATTTTTACGTGATGCCAGATCAGCTAGTACCATCTGGTAGGACCCCATCGCGAAGAATCGCAAACCGATCAGGAGGTCTACCAACTAAAAAATATGGATATGGAAATGGGCTTCATTTTGATATTTTAAAATGAAGCCCATGTCCATATCCTTATTTTTTTGCCGGTAGACCCCCTGAAGCTGGGTAAGCGCGGTATCGAAGCCGCAGCGCTGTCTCTTTTGAAATTCGGTACCGCAGCCGGAATAAGTCTCCGTCATGTTTTTCGACTAAATTTATTCTCGGGATCTGGCGGCGGCGGCGGCGAGGAACATATTCTGGTTCCGACAACGACGATAGCCTGGTCAACGACATTTTCAACGAAAATACAAATTAAACACGACGCGAAATTGGTTTAATGACCCGTCGTCGACCCATTAAAAATTATAACCTCAAAACCTTAATTTAATGAGTTCTGATGCGCTAAAGTCGCTTCGTGCAATACAAAATACCGATAATGAGTGGTTTGACACTTCATTAGATAAGTTTGACACTTCATTAGATAAGTTTGACACTTCCTTATTTAAATTTTAAAGGAGCTTTAAAATGCATCTTACTTTCTTTCTTGCAATGCTTTAATGAAGCATTAGGGTTTAAAGTGGCATTAAAAAGATAAAAATCTTTCTTGCAAGTGAGTGTTAGAATGTATTGAGCTATATTAAGGGCCGGCTGTAAGCCAGCGCGTAGGTATTGACGAAGCTAATCTGTATATGTGTGCCTTCACTCACACAAACTTCTCCGCCCTAGCACGAAAAAATGTAATTCAGAAAATTAAAAAAGTAATAACTGTTTTTTTTGTCAGAAAGTAACTTTACGTATTTGATGCGTTTGATTTGCCATGTTTGACATCTGGGGGCTGATACAGCATCTTACAGACAGTCAAAGGAACTCCTCAACATTTCAACGTAACCAGTTGGGAGTTTGGGCTCATTTGAATAGTCTTGATGAGAACTCTTGTGCCAAGTAGTTTCCTACGTCTGATGCTGGAGTCAGGAGGTGGTTGATGGAACTCTTCAACAATTCAAACTTTTCATCAATTCAACGTAAACACTTCTAGTTTGGGCTTGTTTGAATAGTCTTGATGAGAACTCTTCTGCTAAGTAGTTTCGAAAGTCTGATGCTGGAGTCAGGAGGTGGTTGATGGAACTCTTCAACGATTCAATGTAAACACATCGAGTTTGGGCTCGTTTGAATGGTCTTGATGAGAACTCTTGTGCCAAAATGTTTCAAAGGTCTGATGCTAGGGACAAGAGGTGGTTGATGGAACACTTCAACAATTCAACATAAACACTTCGAGTTTGGGCTCGTTTGAATTGTCTTGATCAGAACTCTTGTGCCAAGTAGTTTCCAAGATCTGAAAGCTAGAGTCATGAACTGTTTGATGGAACTCCTCAACAAATCAACGTAACCACTTTGAGTTTGAGCTCGTTTGAATTGTCTTGATGAGAACTCTTGTGCCAAGTAGTTTCCAAGGTCTATTGCTGGAGCCAGGAAGTGGCTGATGGAACTCTTCAACGATTAAACGTAACCAGTTAATTTTTGGGCTCGTTTGAATTGTCTTGATGAGAACTCTTGACAAGAAAATAGCAACGCAATATTAAAAATATTACAAAATCCAAGAATGCGGCCAACTTTTTTGTTTATGATCCGATTTTGACGAAACGCGGTTTATGGTACTATTTTGATAAGAAAACAGCAACGCAATGTTAAAAATATTAAAAATCCAAGATGGCGTTCAACTTTTTTGTTTGTGGGCCGATTTCGATGAAACTCGGGTTTTGGTACTATTTCGTCAAGAAAACAGCAACGCAATATTAAAAATATTAAAAAATCCAAGATGGCGGCAAACTTTATTGTTTATAAGCCGATTTTGATGAAACGCGGTTTATGGTACTATTTTGATGAGAAAACAGCAACGCAATGTTAAAAATATTAAAAAATCCAAGATGGCGGTCAACTTTTTTGTTTGTAGGCCGATTTTGACAGCACTCGGGTTTTGGTACTATTTTGTAAAAAAAACCAGCAATGCAATATTAAAAATATTAAAAAATTCCAAGATGGCGGCCAACTTTTTTGTTTGTGGGCCTATTTTGATGAAACACGGTTTTTGGTACTATTTTGATGAGAAAACAGCAACGCAATGTTAAAAATAGTAAAAAATCCAAGATGGCGGCCAACTTTTATGTTTGTGGGCCGATTTCGATGAAACTCGGGATTTGGTACTGTTTTGTCAAGAAAACAGCAACGCAATGTTAAAAATATTAAAAAATCCAAGATGGCAGCCAACTTTTTTGTTTGTGGGCTGATTTCGATGAAACTCGGGTTTTGGTACTATTTTGTCAAGAAAACAGCAACGCAATATTAAAAATATTAAAAAATCCAAGATGGCGGCCTACTTTTTTGTTTATAAGCCGATTTTGATGAAACGCGGTTTATGGTACTATTTTGATAAGAAAATAGCAACGCAATGTTAAAAATATTAAAAAATCCAAGATGGCGGCCAACTTTTTTGTTTTTAGGCCGATTATGACAGCACTCGGGTTTTGGTACTATTTTGTAAAAAAAACCAGCAATGCAATATTAAAAATATTAAAAAATCCAAGATGGCGGCCAACTTTTTTGTTTGTGGGCTGATTTTGATGAAAAACGGTTTTTGGTACTATTTTCATGAGAAAACAGCAACGCAATATTAAAAATATTAAAAAATCTAAGATGGCGGCCAACTTTTTTGATTGTTTGCCGATTTTGATGATACAAGGTTTTTGGTACTATTTTGACAAGAAAACGGTAAGGTAAAGGTATAAAGGGTTTTAACTTTAGTTTTTTCTCTCTCTTTTGCCGTTATTAAAATTTAACACGCTTTTATTTAAAAGCTTGAAACAGTGATTAGTACACAATTCATATAAATTGAAATATAGTACATACTACGTACACAAATGTTTTAAATGCAAAAGTAACTCTGTCTGTCTGTCTGTTACGCAATCACACCTAAACTACTGAACCGATTTTAATGAAATTTGGTTTAAAATTTATGACAGTGCCGTGCAGTAACATGAAGTAGGTTTCTTTGAGAAGTCTAACTTGTGTTTATTTGAAAAATTTTCATCGTCAAGATGTAAAGACAAACTGCGTCAAATACCGCACAAAACTGCTCTTTTTCATAATAATATTTATGGTATTGCTTCAAAATTTTTTAATAAAATACCAAAGGACATACGAATATATTACGAAAAAAATAAATGATGTAATGAAATTTAAAATGCACCTTAATATTTTTTTGTTAGAAAAAGCCTATTATACTATCAATGAATACTTGTGTGATCCTGACATTTAGTTTTTTTTTTTAAATTTTAATTTTAATGATTTTGTAATGTGTGATCACAGATAATATAATACTATTATTTGTAATTTGTGACTTTGACATTGTGGATTATTATTCTTTTATTTCTTAATTTCATTATAAATAATTGTAACAAGGACATTTGCATGCTATATAAATGGCTAAATAGGATAAGAACAAATTGAAACAAAGTAACATCAAAGCCCTATTTTTAGCAAATAAAGAATTTGTATTTGTATTTGTATTTGTATTTGTATTTGTAAAGCCTGAGAAAGAACATAGGCTGCTTTTTAATGCGAAAAAAGGTTTGTAAGGGGTTGAAATAGGAGATGAAAATTTGTCTGAAAATAACATTAATTTTAAAGCTAGAAACTTAAACTTATTATTTAGGCTTTAGATTAGATACAAATAAATACGACATTCAAAGTTTGTATAAATTTTACTCTAAAGGTGGTGTCTACTAATTCGATGCGTTCGAATAAATAAAACTAAATTTTCACTGCTACAAAAATCTCCATTTTTCTTCGACCATGTCACAGATTGCATTTACACAGTAGCTTCTAGAGATGGCACAGAGAAGAGCATTAAAAAAAGGACGGTGCGATTCTAACTTTTAATTTAAAATTGGTGGAACGGAAGTAAGCAAAATTACTGTAAGTATTGAAAACTAAGCAGGTGGTAAAAATAGGGAATGAAAGTTTTTGTGTAATGACGTCGACAAAAAGCTTACGGCCCACAAAATACAATGATAATAGAAATACAAAGATTTACGAAGTCATTACAAAATGTGAAACTGAAATTAACGGAAGTAAAATACTTGCCAAACGCCGCGCACTATACACAATGAGCGGCGGCGGCGTAGCGCAGCGTATGTGGGGGAACGGGGAATATGCCTATAGGCCTAATCAGACGACGGACTGTCCTCCGGGTACTTTTTTGTCCATCGATATAGATCTCTTACAAATTGTGTCGAATAACGCACACGAGGAACTAAAAGTACCGCGGACAAAAAGTCCGCTTAATTACCGCTGACACCAAGAGACTGGACTGGACAAAAGTTCGCGGTAGTCCGCGAAAAAAATAGAACGAACGTAACTAGGCGCAACAACGCACACAACGAACTTTAGTCTGCATTGAGCGCTCAATAGTGAAGTACGTTTCCGTGCAACAAATGACCGCACACCGCATGCGTTGAGTCCACGATAAGTCCTCGGAGGACATATTTTGGACGTACAGGGATTTTTTGTCCGCCGGGGACAAAAGTCCCTCGTTTGATTATGCATTTGCAAAATAATAAGCAGAAAAATAAAAAATGCTGCCGAAAGTCACCATACTACGCGAACGAAGTCGCGGGCACAGTAAGTAAATGATATAAAGTTCCAGGGCTATAAAATATGTAATTGTGATATGGGATTATTTTGATATAGACGAAGGAGCTTTGGAGGCTAAGAAATATAAAACAGCATACTTTCAATCTGAATTAAATATTTAGTCAACTTTTTAGTTTTAACTCATAAAAGCTTGTATATTTTTTTGATTATTGAATTTTTTTAGTTATAATTATTTAATTTTTACTGTTGAACTAAATCAAACCAAAATTTCATGGCATTGCTATTGACCATTGCAGAGGTCTCGCGTCCGGAGCCAACCTTAGGTGCAGGATCACCCACCATAATTGAATGCATATATAACATTTCGTGTCAGTGCTGATGACTGTTGAAGAAATTCTCGTCTGAAGTAAATTTTACTGTTTTCATGTTCCAAAAATCAACCTTTATCAAAATCGGCAAAAACGTCCCATAAACAAACTAAAAAGTTGGCCGCCATCTTGGATTTTTTATATTTTTAACATTGCGTTGCTGTTTTCTTATCAAAATAGTACCATAAACCGCGTTTCATCAAAATCGGCCCATAAACAAAAAAGTTCGCCGCCATCTTGGATTTTTTAATATTTTTAACATTGCGTTGCTGTTTTCTTATCAAAATAGTACCATAAACCGCGTTTCATCAAAATCGCCCCATAAACAAAAAAGTTAGCCGCCATCTTGGATTTTTTAATATTTTTAATATTGCGTTGCTGTTTTCTTGACATAATAGTACCAAAATCCGAGTTTCATCGAAATCTGCCCACAAACAAAAAAGTTGGCCGCCATCTTGAATTTTTTATATATTTTTAACATTGCGTTGCTGTTTTCTTATCAAAATAGTACCATAAACCGCGTTTCATCAAAATCGGCCCATAAACAAAAAAGTTCGCCGCCATCTTGGATTTTTTAATATTTTTAACATTGCGTTGCTGTTTTCTTATCAAAATAGTACCATAAACCGCGTTTCATCAAAATCGCCCCATAAACAAAAAAGTTAGCCGCCATCTTGGATTTTTTAATATTTTTAATATTGCGTTGCTGTTTTCTTGACATAATAGTACCAAAATCCGAGTTTCATCGAAATCTGCCCACAAACAAAAAAGTTGGCCGCCATCTTGAATTTTTTATATATTTTTAACATTGCGTTGCTGTTTTCTTATCAAAATAGTACCATAAACCGCGTTTCATCAAAATCGGCCCATAAACTAAAAAGTTGGCCGCCATCTTGGATTTTTTAATATTTTTAATATTGCGTTGCTGTTTTCTTATCAAAATAGTACCATAAACCGCGTTTCATCAAAATCGGCCCATAAACAAAAAAGTTGGCCGCCATCTTGGATTTTTTTATATTTTTAATATTGCGTTGCTGTTTTCTTATCAAAATAGTACCATAAACCGCGTTTCATCAAAATCGGCCCATAAACAAAAAAGTTCGCCGCCATCTTGGATTTTTTTATATTTTTAATATTGCGTTGCTGTTTTCTTGACAAAACAGTACCAAAACCCGAGTTTCATCGAAATCGGCCCAGAAACAAAAAAGTTGGCCGCCATCTTGGATTTTTTAATATTTTTAACATTGCTTTGCTGTTTTCTTATCAAAATAGTACCATAAACCGCGTTTCATCAAAATCGGCCCATAAACAAAAAAGTTGGCCGCCATCTTGGTTTTTTTAATATTTTTAATATTGCGTTGCTGTTTTCTTATCAAAATAGTACCATAAACCGCGTTTCATCAAAATCGGCCCATAAACAAAAAAGTTGGCCGCCATCTTGGATTTTTTAATATTTTTAATATTGCGTTGCTATTTTCTTGTCAAGAGTTCTCATCAAGACAATTCAAACGAGCCCAAAAATTAACTGGTTACGTTTAATCGTTGAAGAGTTCCATCAGCCACTTCCTGGTTCCAGCAATAGACCTTGGAAACTACTTGGCACAAGAGTTCTCATCAAGACGATTCAAATAAGCCCAAACTCGAAGTGTTTACGTTGGATCGTTGAAGAGTTCTATGAACCACCTCCTGACTCCAGCATCAGACTTTCGAAACTACTTAGCAGAAGAGTTCTCATCAAGACTATTCAAACAAGCCCAAACTCGAAGTGGTTACGTTTAATCGTTGAAGAGTTCCATCAACCACTTCCTGCATCCAGCATCAGACCTTCGAAACTACTTGGCACCAGAGTTTTCATCTAGACGACTCAAAGTGGTTACGTACGTTGAATTGCTGAGCAGTTCCATCAGCCACTTCCTGGCTCCAGCATCAGACCTTCGAAACTACTTGGCGCCAGAGTTTTCATCTAGACTATTCAAAGTGGTTACGTACGTTGAATTGGTGAGTAGTTCCATCAGCCACTTCCTGGCTCCAGCATTTGACCAGATATCTGATGTGATGACGTATCAAACAAATTGTTGAGTGGAAAACTAATTATGTCCTAGTCCTATATTGGTATCGCTTTTCGGATTTCTGTAAATTTTCCTTTACCTACCTTTTCTTTACCACCGCTCAAATTGTTTGTGTACAGATAGTCTGATTACGAGTGTCAGAAGCTGAGAAAAAGCGACGTGCTCTCACCTTGAAATCAGCGGGCTTACTAAATTTTGCTGCTATGGCGGCTTGTATTTATACAATGTTTTATTTATCTTCGCGTTCTATACGAAAATGTATGAGCGAAGCGCGCTTCAAAATTGTCAATCTTTGACGCCAGATTGTTCTCAATTCATATAAAAAACGGAAAATATGGCGCGGTGAATCAATTCTATGTTTCATTGTCATTTAATTTAACATTAAATATTATTAAAAAGATTATTTTTCTTTAACAATATCTTTAAAACAAAAAACGTTGATTTTGCTGTTTTTAGTGAAGTTTGCGTTTTTTTTGCCATTAACGTGAGTAAAATATTTAAAATTTTCCACGGTGTTATTGTAAAGTAACTATTCCTGTTCACTATCATATTTTTTAAAGTAATATCTGTCCTTAATTCTATGCTCTAAGTTTAAAACCCTGCAAGCTGTTTTACGCGTTTCACTTACCGCCGGCCCTTAAAACCGCGTTATATCTACTTCGCAACTCATTTTAAGCTTAAAATGTTCTCATGCATGTGGTGTGAGAGTGAGACAGTCTTGGATGTGTTGCTCTCAACAAGGATTTTTTTTGCTCTCTCAAGACTTAAAAATAAGTCTCGAGTGGTGTATTTGGAAATAGCACCACATAGGTACTAAGATATCCGAAAGTAGCCAAATTATAACAATGTCTCACTCATGTCATGTCTTCTAATTTAACTAATTATTTTAATAATAATAATAAATAACTTTTAACAATCACACCAATTATCCATGTTAATTTCATTGAGAAACTGTGTCATGGAAAACTTGACAACGAATAAATATATACTTACTTACTTACTTAAATACTTTTTTGTTTGTAAATACATACTATTACTTAATATACATAGAAAAACCCAGACCAAAACAAATAGACATGTTCATGCACACAAATATTTGTCTTGTTCGGGAATCGAACCCGAGACCTCTGGCGCAGAAGGCAGGTGTCCTAACTCCTACCCCTGCGCCAAATCGGTCGTCAAACATACAAACGGTCGTTTTACATTAGTACACCCGACAGCACATCAGTTGAACTACGATAACAGCTATTATTACGTAGGGCATAAAGGTGGTCTCAAGGTCAACAAGTATAGTCTGATGTGCCGCCGTGAGTACCTAGACCTACCGTTATTTTAATGTGTTTGTCTTTGTTCGTTAGCAGTTTTAGTATTGACTGCCATTAGTCAGAGACTCCTATTTACTTTGAATCTTGGGCATAGAAAAGTGGCCTAATTTTCCCGCCCGCTACCCGCACCAAAACAGCTTAAACACACGTTTCGTCAAAACTATGTATTATTTTAAAACAAAAAATGCTCAGTTTTAAGTTAAACAAGTTAGCAATCTTTTCCTGAAAGAAACGTGAAAATATCACTTGTAGTTTAGAAGCAGTAGCGTATTTCAAGTTGAAAACAGCTTCATTTCAATGTTTTTTTTAATAGTATCTTAAAGACTATGTTTTTTTTTAATGCTCAGATTGAAGTTTATTTATCAATATTTAATATATATTAATTCTGGATTCATCAGTAGGCTAATTTATGAGTTTTACGGCCTCAAAAATGATCGTTTCACGACTACATGCACCTTAAGTAGAGAAAAAAATCTTTCCGTGTTCTGTGATTAACTATTTTTTGTCTTATTCTACTTGATTTAAAATTAAAAGATAATTAATCGTTCTTCTCTATTATTACTTAAATTATTGCCACATAGGCCAGTAGCAGTAGATAACTGATTTTCTGCGGTTTCGGATAAAAAATATTTGATTTGAGGTAACTGTAATGAACGCAACCAGCGGCCATGAAACGTGAAATCCGTTGAAGTATCTCGTCATTGCATTATGGCATTCCTAAAAAAACTTTACTGCAAAATGTTTTATCTACTTACTAGCTTTCCGCCCGCGTGGACTACACGACGTTATCCCGCAGGAATATGATATGTTTCCGGGATAAAAAGTAGCCTATGTTCCTCTCCAGGCTACATAGTATATGTGTCCCAAATTTCAGCCAAATCCGTTCAGCCGTTTTGGCGTGATTGAGTAACAAACATCCAAACATCTAAACTTTCACATTTAAGTATAATATTAAGTAGTATAGCAGTACACTGCCCATTTCAAAGGATAATCGTTGTTAGCATTATTTTTACTCAAATGCCTATCAATATCATTACTTACTAATATTGATTTTGTACTTCTTTTTAACTTGAACGATTTGGATTTTGTTTTTTGTAGGTAATGGGTAAACTCAATAACTAGGTACCTACCTATTTTACCGATTTCAAAATTCTTTCACCAGTAGAAAGTTACATGTTCCTAACTGATACAGGCTATATTTTATTTATCCCGATATTAATTCACATAAGAAGGGGAACTTTGATGGTAAAATCGCGTGGTGCAGCTATCTTAAAGGTAAAGATAGTCCAGATTTAAGCGACGCATAAGGCGCATTTAACATTAGATATTTTTTCAAGTATTATCTTAAATAACATTAGTCGTAAAGCGTCACCCCTGTCCAAAGTTCATATTTAGCTGCGAAACTAAATTTCTAGCTTTTTCTCAACAAAATGTTCACCAACTTCTATAGGCAACCGTAGTACCTCAAGACCATTGTACCAATTTGATTTCGGACGTTCACTAGACACGTAGGTAACATGGTAGTAGTAGTAGTAGTACACGTAGGTGGGACATAATGTAGGTACCACTAATCCGCCAGTGCCGGGAAACGCTAACCTACTTGCTTAATACCTTTGTAGCACTAGCACCACAATAGGACTACTTGATGCTGATAATAGTGCAGTTTAGTCAGACTGCAACCAGTGGCGTAACTACAGGTTGTCAACCCGGCAAAATGCCACGGACCCCGGGCCAGAAGAGGCCCCCGAATACAGCAAACAAATGAGTAAAAGAAAGAATGCGAATCCTTGGGGTGATATACCTAGTGAGTTTGCCAAACCACCCCAAACGTTATAACACTTATAACTAACTACTGGGACTAGGAAACTGTTATCTATGTTGCTTGCAGCCAAAACTCTTAACAAGTTAAAGGTACTTTTGACTAGAAAATAATTTAAAAGGAATAGGTGACCTATCTATGTTATGGCAGGCAAAAACAACTTCCTTGCAATTGCCATAAGTACATAACTTTCAGTTTAATTTTTGTATGGTGCAATTTGATGAACTGTGACTACTGTCTTTATTGGTCATTGAATATGTATTCGGAATGAAAGTGATCATGATAGAGTTAGAGCCATGTTAAATTATTTATACTATTATCCTATCATGAATAGTTAAGCACAATCACTTCAACTCTCAACTTAAGTCGAAAGCAACATCTCCACGTTATTCTACATAGGATGACCCACCCAGGATTGGTGGTATCTACCTATGACTCAAAGTGTCAGCAGACAAACTAGCCGAAATAATACAAAAAATACGTGTTGCAGAATATCAAGCGATTCTGGACCTAAAACTTGTTCTGAAAAAATTGAGCATTACTTGATTGCTCAATTTCTTCAGAACAAGTTACCGCATTTAAACCATCAATGGACGTTGTCCATATCGGTTCCAAGGTGTCCTTAACGGATTACATAATCCCACGGTTTAAATGCGTTACGTTCGATCGCGATACTTTCTCCTCAATGATAATACTGTGGTCAATTATTACTGTTGACCTTCGCTGCAATATTGTGAAGTACCTACCAAGTTACTTACGAATAATTTATCGTTGTTCATTTTTTACTTCTTTCTTTTTTTATCCACAATGGGGTAGCACTTAGTTAGCCTTTAGCACCTGATTTTATTATAACACATTCTACCACTCTTTGGGTTCCATTCTGCAATAATAATCAAACTGAAAATCATATTCACATCCACAACGATACGACTTCTGTAAGTATATTTTTTTCCTTTCTATGGAAGTTTTGCCCTGAGTTTGTTGAAATAAAAAATATTGAATTTGAAACTATTGATATTCATTCTTATCAGCTTTTAAATGTGGTAGCTGAATGCACTCTGATAAATTATAATCTGTAACTACCTAACTCTGTTGATGATTTTATTGGCGTCCATTGAATCAGTGCTGTTGTTGTTGTACCTTCGAGTGTTGTACCAAGTTATTGCATCCATATATAAACCGCGCGTGTGGGCTTTTTTATTTGTTTGCTGAAATGTTTGTAAACTAAAGTTACTTAGCTTCTCGAAAGTCAATTTAAATGAGAAAAATATTAAGTTTAAAAAACTAAAAAACCACAGATCAAAAAGTACACAATAACCGTATATTCAGTAGGTAACTGCAATTAATAAGTGTGGTGCGCCCTTTGCAAAGCATGCATTTCAAGTAGGCACTTAATGTTGACAACGCGCACCACGCTTTTTAATTTCAGTTACTGAATATACGGTTATTTTGTACTTTTTGATCTGTTCCTATAAAAGTGGGTTTTTTAGTTTTTTAAACTACATATTTATTATGCTCAACGGTTGATTGCGAGAAGGGTTTTTACAATCATGCATTCCATAACATCTTCATTGGTCTGGTAGTTTTCGAGATTTCGTGATTAGTGAAGTGAGTGAGTGACCTTTCGCTTTTACCTATATGATAAGAAGATGATAATGGCTGTTTTCTTAGAACTTTTTGCACTCTACTGTCACGTATTTTCCAATACCGATCGTTATAAAAATGAATGAAAACACTCATATGCAAAACATTCAAGCTTCTGCGTTTGAAGCGCGCAGTTTTCAGTCCTGAACCATATCGGAAACGTGAAAATAATATGAAACTTCACAGTGTTTTATTACTTGGTCTGTTCTTAGTGGTGACGATTGTTGGTAAGTAACCGTTTGTTTTATTACCACACTTTTATTAGCTTAGCTTCACCTGTAACTAACTAAGTTACAATGTAAGAAAATCTTAAAATTCACTTTTAGCCTACTTCTAATGATCGTATTGATTTGAAACTTTGCAAGTCTATATGAATCCGATGACAATACAATAATTTGCTACCATCGAGCTGATCTGATGATGAAGTCAAGAGGTGGGCAATAGAACTCGTCAATGGCTGCCAGGAAACCCCTCGAGTTTAGGCTCATTTGTTTTGTTATGATGAGACCTATTCGCTACACTTGATGGTGAGGGGAGGGTCTGATGATGGACCAGGGAGGAAGCCAGTGGTACTTCTTAATGACCACTAGGAAACCCCTTGAGTTTGGGCTCCGTTGTTTCGTTCTGATGAGACTTATTTGCTACACTTGGTGGTGAGGGTCTGATGATGGAGCAGGGAGGAAGCCAGTGACACTCCTTAATGACCAATAGGAAGCACTTCGAGTTATGAAAGCTACATTATTCCCGAATGACATAGGCGATAATTTATTTATCCCGACGACATTACCACGGGAACAGGAACCAAATACCGCAAAGTAAAACCGGGAGATGCAGCTATCTATACCACAAAAAGAATATGTGTCCAAGAACGGATACCTGTGGAGTTCAAATTGCCGGCGCTAGGTCTGTATGAGTCACAGACATGAATGGGTGATTCAACGTTTTTTCTCGCAATTATCTATCATCTTTTAGTCAGACGTAAGACGAACGTAAATAAATAGGTGAGTATATTTAGCACAGACAATACAATGTCTGTGATATTTAGTTGATGAACGATGAAGTTCGTTAAGATTACATTTATTTATGTAAAATTCTACTAACTGTAAAATATCTGTTTCTCATGCTGATTTAACGACGGTATTTACAAAGTAAAAACATATAGGTACTTTTTCTGTATTCATAACAAAAGTTAACTTTGTGTTTGGTCTTATTCATGTAGTTACCATTCAAAGTTTAGACTTTGAGCGATCAGAACTAACAAACAAAATATATATCCCAAAGGACTGCTTCGGTAACAAAACAACTAATCCTACTAATATTATAAATGTGTAAGTTTAGATCTTTGGATGTTTGTATGTTTGTTACTCGATCACGCCAAAACAGCTGAACGGATTTGGCTGAAATTTGGCATACAGATACTTTGTAGCCTGGAGAGGAACATAGGCTACTTTTTATCCCGGAAAAATAACACATTCCCGCGGAATAACGCCGTGTAGTCCACGCGGGCGAAGCCGCGGAAGGAAAGCTAGTACCACATAAGGAACACTTAACTTACTATTAGTACTTTCTGTTTTCACCAAATGACAGACAGTCATCCATCAATGTGTTTCCCAATCAAAATAAATATGTTGCTGTAATGTAAGTAATTATTACTGCACAAAGCATGAATCACACATTGCCAGTACAGTTCGATGACATTTTTATCGGTAACGATGTACTTTTGCAGAGCAGATCTAATTTTCGTAATAATGGTAAATTAGCAGAGTTGTGGAGTGTACTCTCTACTGTACGAAAGAATTTATCCCAATCTCATAAAATATGTTTTATGTAATTTCTTTGCATTTATCCCCTGAGCATTGTGTAAAACTACATAGTCATGGTAGAAGCCAACATTCTCGATAAGTGCCGTTCGACTATTTTAAAGAAAAGCAACATTTAAGTATTTTTTTAAGATTGACAGGACTGAGGATCATGTTGTTCGTGACCCACGAACAACAATGATCCTCTTTTTGCCTCACAATTCTTTGTAACTTTATTACAATTCTGATTGTGCAAATAATATAATAGGTCTTTACCTATGAAATTGCCGTTTTGTATGGAGATTTCTGTAATTATTTTTTTTCCATACTAACGTTTTTGTTATTATTTAACGACTAATATTATGTAAATTTGCAAAATTTTACACACGTATTTATGGACATTTTAACTACTAAATGACACATTCGTTAAGAGAAAAAAATTTTTTTTTCACTAAGTTACAACTAATAAAGTACGAAATTCTGGAAACAAAAATAGTCGTAACTTTCGGAATAAGTTTTTTCTATGTAAATAATCAAATATCGTGGTTATTAAATTATCAAAAGTTGCTCGATACGGTCTTAATGTAACGCAATATTAAAGAAATTATATATTTCTAATATTATAAAAGTTGTTAAGTTATATGTACAAAAGAAAAAAACGGCAATTTCATATGTAAAGACCTATTATTAAAATTAAATATTCAATTAAATACAAAAATATCGAAGGACTTTCAATCAAACAGATGTTTACAAACATATAAAAAAGCCCACACACGAGGCGAGGACGATAATATACGGGTGCAATAACTTAATGAAAGCATTGATTCAATGCCGACAATACAATTATCTAATTTACAGAACTAGTAACAGATTAATTATCAGAGTGCACTCAGCTACCACATAAGATAACGATGAACATCAACAGTTTGTTTTTTAACACGCTTTTATTAGCTTCACATGTAACTAAGTCACAATATAAGAAAATCTTGGAATTCAAATTTAACCTACTTCTAATTTGTCGAATTGATTTGAAACTTTGCAAGTCTATAGGAATTCAATGACAATTAAACAATTTGATACCATCGAGCTGTTCTGATGATGGAGTAAAGAGGTGGGCAATGGAACTCTTCTTTGGTTGCTTCGCAAACCCCTCAAGTTTGGGCTTATTAGTTTCGTTCTGATGAGACTTATTCGCTACACTTGGTGGTGAGGGTCTGATGATGGAGCAGGGAGGAAGCCAGTGGCACTTCTTAATTACCACTAGGAAACCCTTCGAGTTTAGGCTCATTTGTTTCGTTCTGTTGAGACCTATTCGCTGCACTTGGTGGTGAGGGTCCGATGATGGAGCAGGGAGGAAGCCAGTGGCACTTCTTAATGACCACAAGGAAACCCCTCGAGTTTGGGCTCGTTTGTTTCGTTCTGATAAGACCTATTCGCTACACTTGGTGATGAGGCTCTGATGTTGAAGCAGGGAGGAAGCTAATGGTACTTCTAATGACCACTAGGAAACCCCTCCAGTTTGGGCTCATTTGTTTCGTTCTGATGAGACCTATTCGCTACACTTATTGGTGAGGGTCTGATGATAGAGCAGGGAGGAAGCCAGTCGCACTCTTATTTTTTTTTTCTTTTTATTGAGGAACAAACACTTACATTTATACAAATGACATAAAAAACTTATTATTTAATAAACCTCTAATGATGTAAGCCTTAAGACGTATGTATGACTATTAAGATACCATCACACATAGTGGTATCGTTTATTGCTATTATATTATTTTGACATTTTATTCATAATTAAAAGCACCTATCAGTTGCCTGGGGTCGAAGTTTGGTGAAGGGATGCCGGACCCGAAATTGGTCCATCAATAATAAATTATCTGCATGGTTGGGTGGGGTTTTTAGGGATATTAAAAAGGGAAGCAATCAGGAAGGGAAGGGAAGAAATAGGCGTGTGTGGACCCTACTACGCCACCTTTAGCATTTCCTGGGACTGCTTTCGGAAGCATGAAACTGCATCGTGTCTAGATATCACATCTTTGGATTAGCATAACGAATCGTTTGCGCGTGCACATCGGATTCGTGCCGTTTGCGAACGTGTGTCGTATTCTGATTGGCAGGTGCATTAACTGTTCTAGAACCGCCATTTAAATTTAGCGCTTTTTTCTGAGACCTTGTTCTCGTTCAGTTTTTTGTTAATTAAGGTCGACTTTGTTACTTAACCGACTTAGATAATAAAGTTTTTTGTTCATAAAGAAATTACGTGCAATGACCCAATGTAACAATCGCTGCATTTAATTCGTCAAGACGCTCCATTCTCACTCACAATGGGAGGAAGTTCACAGACCGTGCGTCATCGCTTGGAAAAATAAAAAAAACGTCAGTAGCGTTTGATATTTATTTTTTACCTCGCTTTGGGTTCGTTAAAAAACGCGTCCGTTGCACGGAGAGAATATTGAATGTGTATTTGGATTTCCTAGTGGCTTACTTTGGTTTGGTTGTTGTACTGAATAGCGTGAATCGCGAAGTAATCAAGATCTGTGACTTTCATTTGTTATGTGTAAGCTTTTGAGTGGAAGAAAATTATGTTGGTGACATAATCCACGACGCCTAAAAATATTAATAAAATTATCAATTATTTGTAATTTCCTCTTAATGTGTAAGCTTTTGAGTGGAAGAAAATTATGACATAATCCACGCTTAAAAATAATAATATAAGTAATTATTAATTATTTCTAATTTCCTCATTGCTGTAGGTAAGTATTCAATTTTGATTTCAGAAAATCCCTTGTTCGCAAAAAGATATTCAAGGAAAATTATAAATTAATTAAAAAATTAAATTAAATTATAAAAAACAATTTCCTATGAGTAAGTAGGATAATAATAACTTTTTATTAGTATTTAAATTTCGTTTTTATTACTCACTGTGGTTTTGAAAGAAAAATATTCACATTATCAATTTGTTCCAGGTATTCACTGATATTTGTACAAGCTTTTATTTAACTTGCCGTGTTAGTTATAACATGGCAAGTTAAATAAACTATAGTTAGTTAGTTTGTAAGTTAAGTGGGGGACAAATCTTGCAAGCTTAATTTGACCCACTTCACTTCCCAGTGTCCGATGGAGCTGAAATTTTGTATACAGGTTTGGTTTAGATGACAATACAATATTTTAGTAAGTACTTACAGTCAGCAAAAAAGCTTGTCATGAAAATGAAATTTTTACTTACAGTAAACTTATTTCTAGTTAACATACAAAAGCCTACTTACTTTTTTTATAGCTATTGTAGCCTTTTGGCACTTCTATTTTTCGCAATAGGCACAATTAATAAAAACTTGTAGTAGAGTTTATTTAAACTCATCAAAGCAAATACTCACGAAATAAGGTCAACGACCCTTCCATTGACCCCCTTCAGCAAAATTAGCAATGCAATCCCCATGGACTGTATTACAACACAATAGGGCCTAAATTCATTTGCATCGAACTGCGTAAGCTGGCGATCCTGGTCAAGGTTGGCTGCATGTCAAAAGTGCAGGACAATAGGCTTCTGCTGACGCAGACACAGGGGATTGCGATTGTATAGACCAGAGGCACTCAAACTGTTTTGAGAACACTAAATTATTTTGCAGGCTCTCAAAAGACTGTTTTTATTAATAAAATATTCCATCGGAGCTGGTTGTGAGACGGGTCGATTTTTTCTAAATAGGTACTTTATTTTCCATTTTTCAATAAAATGTTCTTCAAAATTGGATATTCAAATACTACAGTATCGGGAGCACACATGTTAAGCTTATAAAAAAAATTAACGTTATTAAACATTATTTTTGAGTTCTTTCTTATCATCAGCATTTATTGTAACTAGGTAACTACCTTTCAAGGCGTAGGTATTTAAGTAGGTTTTATCAAAATAGCAAGAAATTTCATCAAAATAGTATCGACCGACTAACTTTGTGAATTAATGCTCGGTTTCTATATGAAATTCAATCAAACAGTAACAGAGACCCATATTTTTTTCTTTCCTTTACTTCTTCTCTTACATCCTTGTCTCTTTTATTTTTAGTGCTAAGGTCCCATAAAATTTTAACCGCCTCTGTGGTCTTGTGGTTCACACCACCGATTTCAGACCAAGAGGTCCCGGGTTCGATTCCCAGTGGGGGTACATATTGTATTCGGTTTGGTTGGTGGTAGGACTTGTTCTTAGTCCGCCTGGCTAGCTACCACCATCTTATCTAAGTCTGACGCCATAACAATGATGTTTTCAGCATTATTGTGTTCCGGCAGTTAGAGATAAGATAGCCAGTTCCTCAGTGATAGTGGATTCCGGGAGTAGTGCGCTTCCACCTTCAGCCTTATCACCACTTAACATCAGGTGTCATGAAGGCTAAGTGCTACCCCGTTGTTGATAAAAAAAAAACAGTCCCAAGCTAAATCAAACTTAGTTGTCATTTCAATAAAGTGTATATTTGAAAGTTCTGTAAATAGGAATCACAGGTTACTTAACATTGTATTTAAACTTCAACATTCTTGTTGTGAAGAAACGAAGCGACGGCATACTGGAATCTTGATTTGACTTATATAGAAAGTCAGGTTAAAATGTTCAGAGGACGCCAACAGATGCATTGCAGTGGTTTATGATGTTACTGGTGGCCGCCCGCGACTATATCCGCGTGGAACCCTATTTTATCACGTCCTTGAGGGAAAACTTTAAAAAAATTTCGCGATGTCTAAGACATTATTGTCTTCCTCTAAATATGAAAAGGTTACACACAGAGTTCCTTTTACATTTTTTATGATATTTAGTATGGATGTGCTAAAATGTGTCTTTGTAAATGACGTTGCGTCTGTTTCTTGCGCCCGTTCTTCTTGAATTAGGATCACAAACTCTTATGAAAGATAAATTGAATAAAAATTATGTGATTTCTTATTTCTGTGTTGCGTCGCAGGTTTAATAGCCCAGAAAGGCTTTATCACGCGTTATCAGACATATAAATTTACTAACGTGTCTCGAAATTGTGTGGGCTTCTCTGAGAAAATAAATAAATATTACATACCATGAGATGACTATAAAAGTAAGGTGTATCTGTCTGTCAGGTTACTTACCGGTAAGTCCTGGGTAAGGTAACGGCCGGCGATAAAATCTAGCGTAGCCGACGCGAATCACAATTAACTGTACCGTAAGCTTTAAGAACTCAATATTCTTGGATTGAAATGATTCAGTGGCCAATCCAATGTACTTACAATAACAACCTGGGTTTTGGTAAGAGAACTATCTAAGTACCTACTAGTCGAAAATTTATTTAAAAAAATACGAATACTTACTTATCTCATTATGACATTATTAAATAATATCGTAATTACGGTAACCATATTAACCATTTTTAACATTAAAAACAGTTGTTAAAAATGTTGTTAGTTTAGTTTGTCTATCTCACTTATTTCCATCATGACATGCCATGGGAACTTTTTTGTTCTAATTCTAGTCGAAGTGCCGGCCTTTTTATTATCGACTAGCGATTCCTCGCGGTTTCACCCGCGTGGTACCCGTTCCCGTGGGAATATCGGGATAAAATATAGCCTATGTCACTCGGGAAGACTGTAGCTTTCTAACGGTGAAAGAATTTTCTAAATCGGTCCAGTACTTTTTGAGTTTATTCGTTACATACAAAAATACAAATCTTTCCTCTTTATATAATACTAGCTGACCCAGCGCGACTTCGTTCCCGTGGCCCTACCCCCTACTCCACTCTACCCTACCCGTACTCTACCCCTACCCTACCCCAACCCTACCCCTACCCTACCCCAACCCTACCCCTACGCTACCCCTACCCTACCCCTACAATACCCCTACCCTACCCCTACTCTACCCTACCCCTACCCAACCCCTACTCCTACCCTACCCATACCCAACCACTACCCTACCCCTACCCCTACCCTACCCTACCCTACCCTACCCCTACTGTACCCCTACCCTACCCCTACAAATAGACCTTGGACTTCCACGAACATTTCAAGACCAAAATTAGCCAAATCGGTCCAGCCGTTCACGCGTGATGTCGTGACGTGACCAAGGGAAATAGGGATTCATTTTTATATATATAGATTATATAGTAATTATATAGTATATAGTTTAGATATAGACGACGTATAAACTAAACGGAGCTGGATTTTGTTGACGCCATACTTTATAGCCTTACCTATATTTTAAACAAAAACTAGAGCAATGGTAGGTGTGACATGACATTTTTTTGCCTCGATACTAACATAATTGTTGCGAAATAGCGCTCGCGTGTCCGTCCGCCTATAAATAATCAACTAATTAGGTTACGTTGGTAACCGGTGGTCTAAGCGGGTGGTAATGTACCAAAATTATTTTGTTCATTCATATCTGTAGTACGTTAGTAATATTATAGTATTCTTTGTCTGTAGCTTGGTGTGATGGAATGGAAGTTAATGATTAACACTGTTTTAGATAGTAAATAAAAATAAAAAAATAAAAATAATAATAAATAAAAATTTTTTAGAGCGATGCCTATGTTCCAATTATTTTTTTACCCGACTGCGACAGAGTGGGGGGGGGGGGGGGGGGTAATATTTTTCGACAGTAAGTATATATTGTATGTATGTAGATTTCTATGTTTCCTGCTACAGCCTAAAAGGTGTATGAGGTGTCCCTAGATTCTTTTTGATAGCGCGAGTGACACTGGGTACCTACATTAAAATATTAAAATACTAAAATGGCGGATTTTTGATGGCATTTGGGTCATTCCATGGAAAACGCTACCGCAACATATTATCTTGAAATGCTGTTTTGACATTTTCGTTCCATGTGCTGTCTGAACAAGCTGCTGACTACGTTGTTCTTTTATTTTAATTTAAATGTCGTTGTATCACCAAATACACAACTACGAAATCACACATTGTTGCTGAACAAAATTCTTTTACCATAATTTTATTACGACGTTAAATTTGTTAAAACACAAAAGTCTTTGTTATATATTTTGTATGATGGCTTTATTTTTGTTGCCCCGATAAAACGACCCGCAGAAACATTGTCGTGGCAATGACAATGATCTTTTGTATGCCATAGTGTAAACTGCAGGAAACAGGTCAACGTCAAACAGATGACCTCCTTCTTTTTTGAAGTCGGTTAACAACAAAGAGGTTAGAAGGAGCATGTCACACATTTGTACTGAATTATGCATGGAATCTGAAATGCCAAGCAGTGGGCGTCGCGTCGTACGGCTGAAATGATGATGAGGCATGGAATCTGAAACAATAAAAATTAAATAAAAATAACAAATCATTTCTTAAAATCACACCAAGTACTATCTAACTTAGCCCATTTTTCATTAAGAACAAATTATTTATATGATCGATGGTATTGCCTTCAAACTAACCAGTCGGCCAGCTATCGGCCGATAGAAAGTCTGCAGTTTGCGGGGGCTCACGTAAAATTGTTGAGCTTCATCATTAAATATCTGCATTTCAACAACAGTGAAATACCATGTAAAATTTCATAATACCTTTATTTTGTTGTCCCGATAAAAGGCGCACCAACATAAAAGTGGTGACAATTATCTTTTGTATGCCATACATAATGGTGCTAAGTGCGATACGCTTTATTTATAGGCTTACAAGTCTTACAACTAACTCTTTTGGGGGGTTTGGAACGATCAAGATAATGTATGAAATTAGCATATTATTATGCTTTAGGCGGAAGTAACGGACAGACAACAACTTTGTGCATGACTAGCGGATACTGGCGACTTCGTTCGTCTGGCTGAACTAGTACCTACGCGAACTATCAAACAATGTTTAGTATATTATGACTTTTATAGTTTACTAGCTGACCCGGCAAACGTTGTTTTGCCATATTAATTATAGTGGACCCGGTAAACTTCGTATCACCAACATCTATTATAGATAAACAGATGAAAATAAATGATCGCGAAGAAGTTTTATACAATGCCTGCAACAAATGTCACTTATTAAAAAGTAGGTAATCCAAAGCGGCTAAAACGTCAGTGATTACAATACTCTTTGACATGCCTCTTTGGAAGCGGCTATGGAAATGACAGTTTTGTATAGTACGACAGTTTATCGATTTTCTATACAAAATAATCATTTTTATTTTATAATTTTCCGGAATAAAAAGTAGCCTATATTACTCTCCAGCTCCCAAACTATCCGCATACCAAAAATCGAGTCGATCCGTTGCTCCGTTTTGACGTGAAAGACGGACAAACAAACAAACAAACAAACAAACACACTTTCACATTTATAATATTAGATATTAGATTAGATATTAGTATGGATAGTATGGATACAATCAATCATTGGATACAATAGTATATTTTGAATCTGCTTGTGACCACAGACCACGGCTGTAGCAAAACAGCATCCGGAACGTCAAGCTGTAAGTGCATAATGTACTACTACATAAGGGGGCGTCCATTAATTACATAAGGTGATTTTGGCGATATTTTTTTGACTATGTTTACCTGGGACAGACGTAGACGGTCCAGTTAGGTAAGTCCAACTTCGAGAAAGAGATCTCTCGCCGAATCCAGCGCGGATGGGCAGCGTTCGGGAAGCTCCGGCATATATTTGCGTCCGAAATCATTAAGTTATTCCGAAATACCTCAATGTCTCAAGACGAAAGTCTTTGACCATTGTGTTGTGTTTGTGTGTTGCTAGTTATGACCTATGGAAGTGAGACATGGTCTTCTACTATGGGTCTCATAAGACGGCTCAAGGTCACCCAGCGAGCAATGGAGAGAGCGATGCTCTATATTTCACTGCGCGATCGAATCAGAAATTATGAGATCCGCACGAGAACTTAAACAACCGACATCTCTCGAAGGATTGCATCGTTGAAGCGGGACATATAGGTAGCGCGGAGATGGCCTTTGGGGCGGAAAGGTTCTCGAATGGCGACCGCGTACCGGACGACGTTTGTGGTTCCGTGGGCAGGGCAGGCGCCCTACAAGGTGGACCGACGATCTAGTCAAGGCGGGAAGCCGCTGGATGCGGGCAGGGCAGGACTGATTGTTGTTGAGACCCTTGGGAGAGGCCTATGCTCAGCAGTGGGTGTCGCGTCGTTCGGGTGACGCAGTGCATTCCAAAGCACGGAGGAGCTCGTTACACAACAAATTTTCGGTCACCCATCCCGTGACCGACCATTGCGAAAGCTGCTTTACCTCAACGATCGCAAGCCGATCGCGCTAATCACTGCGCCACGGACTCGTCAAACGCTCATCAATATTATTCTTCACAATAGCCAAGATTGCGCATGCGGCCTATAATCTAATGTTATCATAAGCCATAACGCAGTATTTCCATACTATGCTATGCATACGGTAATGTACGGCCAGATGTTAACGTTTTATCACCTCCTTACATACGGTGAGGTCGTCGACCCATCTTGGCGGGATTAGATGGCCTAGTGAGGAACATTACGTGATTGTATATGTGTCATTCGTCATACTATTATCTTGGCTGGCCAACCTGTGAAACTATAGTGTAGTGAAATATTTGACAATGTCCAGTCGCGTGACTAGCTTAAGATGAGATTATGTTTGACGAGATTTTGACGAGGTCAAGCTTATCGCTTACTTTATTGAATATACTTTTCCATCCATTGTTAATGTCGTTATTATATACGATACGTCGATGTGTGTATCGTTATTATGAATTCTATTCTATCCGTTACCCTAGTATCCCATAACATAACAAGTCTCTACAGTGCTTTGATTAAAGGATTTAGGGCTAGGTTAAATAAAATTTAAAAAAAAATGGACTACATCACATACATTATTCCAGTACAAAATTGTAGTAGCTTGAGCATTGTATCATGAAAATTGGAAACAACGACGGGTATTACCACATACACCCTGACAGTTCGTTTTCAATATTTACCCGATCTTGAACCAAACCTGGGACCTCCACTGGTACACCACTCTGCCATGGAGGTCGTCCAATTAATGTGAGTGTGAATAAACAATAAGCTCTTTCCGTTCACTGTCTATACCAGACAGAATTGCCATATTTTGTAAAATTTTGTGAAAAAGTCGACAACCCCGGATTTTCAAAGGTAAAACTCGGAAAGTATGTCAGTTTTGTCATACAATCTTCAGTACCTACTTAGTTTTATGTTGTAGCCTCCGGGTTCTGAAAAGATATGCGAAAAATTCTTACATTTTATGTCCTTAGGATTTTGTAAGGTATTAATACATTATTGCCTTGTTGTGTTAAAGGGAGCGATCCTATTTAATTTTTTCTTTACATTGCAGAGTATAAAAAATTACTCTTATTATAACTCGTCAACATAATTTTTTAATAGGAGCTGAAAACGTTATGTACTTACTTAAGTATTACGTTTACATTCACGTCTATGGAAAATAAATTAAAAAGAAAAGATAAATCAATGAAGTCTATGGAATCGGTACCTATCTAAACTTGATCAAGCCAAGAAATGAAGATGTTAACATTTGGAGTATCGGCCGTACTTATGACTAAACCACACTGGCAATGTCATCCATCATCACAACATTGAACTGATAATACAATTTTGCTAAACTTACGTTTATGTGCTGTAATCCACCATATTTTGCCAGGCAAGGGCAGGAGTTTGGAGAAGTCATGTTACGTAGAGCGGGTTCGAATCCCGCCTAAAAGCTACTTGCAGGGCTGGTGTTTTCTACATCACAATTAGTTTCACAATTATCACAATTATCACAATTAGTTAACCGCCTCTGTGGTCTAGTGGTTCGTACCACCCATTTCAGACCAAGAGGTCCCGGGTTCGATTCCCAGTGGGGGTACATATTATATGGGATAAAATTTAATGACCACCAAAAAAACAATCGTTACCCTAAACAGCCTCATCCAAAAAAAATATATTATGTACAAATAAATGAAACCTGTACCAAAATTTTTCGGGCTTTTTAAGTCATGCCTGCACTACAAAAACTTTTCATAACCCAAAAAGGCTACGCGTGCACCAAATTTTAACTAGCAAAGTTTTGTGTTATTACTACCCAATTATATCACTACGTTTGCCATAAAATGTATGTGTCACCGGAAAATAACAATAACCGCAAATTTATAATTTTCCTAGGAAATTTATAAATTTACGGAAGTCCTGTAGAACACGTGATAGGTTAGAAATTTAAGGCGATCGCGAAGCGCCAGCGAAGCGATTGCCTTAAATTTCGTAGTTATTTTTTTTTAGAACATTTATGAATTTGCGGTTTTTATTATTTTCCGGTGACATATTCATATAACCAAGTACAGAGCCACAAGCTTTTCTGTTCCGGGTACAGTCGTGACAGAGGAGCCACTTGCAATACGAAATTAGCTGTCAAAATAGACTGTCGTATGAAAATTGTTTTAGTTCCAAATATCATCACCGGAACAGAAAAGATTGGCGCACTATAAGTATATTATATTGATGGCAAATTGGTTGAGTCTCGCGGCTTTATTCCCACCCCTCCCATCCGTCGCTACACCGCCACCGCTAATTTTGAAATTACACTGAGGACTGCCATATTAAGTTTTAAGTTTATTCGTATGTATACTGCCGCTTGAAATGGTAGCCATTAATAAATGAATGCAAACTTATGTTTTTTGTTGGGGGCCGTTATTTTATTGAAACCTCTAAGAAGCTCAGCCTTTAGTAAACATTTTACGGTAGTATCGGTAAACCTTTAGAACTTCATTTATATTTTTTGGGTGAACAATGATTTTTATATATTAATTTACTTTATTAGGATAAAATTGTGTAACATATCTGGATGAATTTTTTAAATAAAATGCGAGTACATATTTGGTGCATGCGTGGCCTTTTTGGGTAGCTCAGCGATTATTCTGAAGATACTTGGCTTTTTTAGGTTAGCAGACTTTACGTTTATTGGTAATAAGTTCATATTAAAATGGGGATTAAATTCTGGTAAGTACTTACGATTTTTTGGGCGTTATATTTCATTATATCTGGTGATTGCTTAAACCTAAGCCATATTGTATTCGGTTTGGTTGGTGGTAGGACTTGTTCTAAGTCCGCCTGGCTAGCTACCACCATCTTATCTAAGTCTGACGCCATAACAATGATGTTTTCAGCATTATTGGGTTCCGGCAGTTAAGAGATAAGATAGCCAGTACCTCAGTGATTGAGGATTCCGGGAGTAGTACGCTTCCACCTTCAGCCTTATCACCACTTATCATCAGGTGTGATGAAGGCTAAGTGCTACCCCGTAGTGGATAAAAAAAAAAAAAAAAAACTTATAAAATATAACGCATTCTGTTAGTTAAGTATTATGATAAATCGCTTACGGTTGCTTTGTTTACTCGCCGTACCCTATTCACAGATGATTCCTAGCGATTCTCTATTGTGAAGTCTATTCTAAGTGTAAAGTGATCTCATAGAATAGACCTGCGCCCGTGCCATATGCGTTTGATGAGGAAACCTGTCGCGAGAGCTATTTTTAGGTCCAATGGATACCAATCCGGTCGTTATTGACTGGCAGCCGTTTGCTTGACAATCATTTTGTTTGATCAAAATCGCACAGGATTGATTCTGAGTAGATAACAAAGAACACGGGTTTTGCGAAGCTGTTATTGTGAAACTTTTTACTTAATTGAGAATACATAAAGTTTTTAAAGTTAGCTTTGCTTTAGCTCATCTACATCTATATAAATAAATAAAATTGGAGTGTCTGTTTGTAATATTAAAATAACCGTTTTACTACATGCATATGATTATATATACGGTACATACACCAAAATAACATTTTTTACAATTTTTGTCTGTCTGTCTGTCTGTCTGTCTGTTTGTTCCAGCTAATCTCTGAAACGGCTGGACCGATTTTGACGGGACTTTCACTGGCATGTTGCTGATGTAATAAGGAATAACTTAGTATACTTTTTATCCCGATATTCCCACGGGAACGGGAACCACGCGGGTGAAACCGCGGGCGGCCACTAGTTCTCTATTAAAACTATACAAAACTCCAACTACGTTACATTTTCGGAAAATAAATACGTACTTACCTATTTGTAAAATAAATATTAGGACTAGCTGTAGCTCTAGCTCTTGCTCTTGCCACACTCTTGCCAAAGGGTCGCATTGATGTGCCCTTCAGTTGAAGAAACTATTTCGAAGGTTTATTATTACAGACTTATAAAAAAAAACAAAGTGGGAACTGTTTGCAAGTAAACGTTGGTTAACAATGAAGATTGACACATTCCATAGGTACGTCAAATGTTACCCGGAAATAACTCTACAGCCACACTCGGAGAAAAAACAAGTCAAAGAAAAAAAAAACAAGAAACACAGTAAACCAGCTGACAAAACCTATTCTTTGACAAAGGCTTTGTCTATCTATTATATTGTTATGCTAATTAAACAAAACGAACAAACAAATTAGTCATAATATCAACTTGGCAAAGACCTGCATTTCCTGTTCTTCACGATTCTCTGAAAGCTATAACTTTACAGTTTACGTATGCATTGCACTGACTCAGTGCTACTAATTGGTCATATGACATCGATGACGTACTTACCTACCTCCATTTAACTGAATTAGCCTAATTGAGCTAAGTGAGAGAATGTAGATGGTTAATTTCTAATTCGATAAAGAAAACCGTGCACTACTTTGCAGTTAAAGAAGAAGTTAGTGGTACCACAGAATGGTGGTAAGTACTAGTGATGTAACGAATATTCGCATTCGCTTTCGCGAATATTCGCTTATTTCTTGATATTCGCATTCGCATTCGTATTCGCAAACACTGTGCGAATATTTTGCGAATATGAACGCAAGAAAAAATATCCACTTTTCAGAAGTCGGTTGAGGTTTTTTTTGTGGATTCGTAATTTCATTAACACTATTGGACTTCAAAAAACGCTGTAATATATAAAAGTTGCTGTTCCATCTAGAAAGACACTCTTGTTTAATCTTGAGACGTGCCTATTATTATTCTTCTCGTCTTGAGTAGAATTCGAGTGATGAAAAGGTGTTCTGATCTTTGTACATTTTGTAAGGCGGCTGTGACAGTTTATTGAGAGCTTTGAGCCTTTCTTTCAATACGTTTTGAATCTTGTGTGAAACATTCGCATTCGCAAACATCAGCGGCAGATATTCGCAAAAGCATTCGCGAAGTTTAAAAATTAACATTCGTTACATCGCTAGTAAGTACACACGCACCGGTATCTCAGACCCAGAGCACAGAATGAATTCCCAGTGGGGGTACATACATATTGTATTCGGTTTGGTTGGTGGTAGGGCTTGTTCAAAGTCCACCTGGCTAGCTACCACCATCTTTTCTAAGTCTGACGCCACAACAACGATGTTTTCAGCATAATTGCTTTCCAGCTGTTAGAGATAAGATAGCTAGTTCCGTTATAGTTCAGTACTTAATTGAGGATTCCGTGAGTAGTGCGCTTCCAGCTTTAGCCCTATCATCAGTAATTGTGATGAAAGCTAAGTGCTCGTTGTAGAAAAAAAAAACCCCGAAGAAGTTGCGTTATCTTACTAATATCTTAAATGCGAAAGTTTGGAATTGCATGTTTAGATGTTTGATACTGAATCAGGGCAAAAGGGCTTAACGAATCTTGGGGAAGTTTAGCACAGATATAGAAGATGGTCTAAAATAGCTTGTAGACTTTTTACGCCGTGAAAATGTCTCGTTGCCAGGGGAAAATATCCTGTAGTTCACGCGAGCAAAGCCGCGAGCGGAAAGCTAGCTAGTCCGATATATTATGACATCGGTCACGTATCTTCATTTAACTGTATGAGCCTAACTGTGTAAGTAAGACAATGTAGATAATTAACTATATGGGTAATTTCCTGGTAATTTCTAATTAGATTAAGAAGACCCGAAGATCGTTGTCCTTTTGATTTGACCACCCAAGTTGGGATTTTTCGAAATGACTGAATTTTTCCTAGGAAAAATAAGTTAAAAAAATAATTTCCTAAGAGGAAATAGATAATTACATAAATAACTACGTGTAATTATTAATTAGATATATAAACCGGACAATATTGGATAAATATTCGCGATATTGTGTTGCAAACATTATTAAGTACTTATAAGTATTACATTTTTAAAAGACTGCCCATAAAAGGAGTGTATTGTGTTAAGGGTTAAAACGGATTTTACTGTATGTGTCAAGAGTCATTAAAAACGTTATGTCACCCTGAGTAAAACTGGCTATAATTTTTTTAAAGATTCATTCATTCATATGGCGGACGTGTGGCGCAGGTGGCGCTCCATAAAATAATGTTTATTTTCTTCAATTTAAGAAATATGGGTATCAAATGAAAGGCATCGACGAGTAGGTACATTTCATAATTTATTACAAAAAAGGAAAAAAATAAAATTGAGAGTTTGTTTTTTACTTTTCAGTTCGATTTTGCCTTGCCAGTCATGTTTTTTAATTTTAAATTACAAACTTTTGATTTTTTTCGTGTATGTCACTTAACTATTTGGATCATGAAGTTTGACTTAATACTCTGAGGTAACTGGAGCTCTCACCCTGAATAAAAAAGTGTCGCCACCAAATTTGACATTTATGTATGTAGTGGCTGTCAGCTGTCTCATATGACCATACGTATTTTTTTAAAGTGTAGGTGAGACGGAAGACAGCCACTGTGTTATTTGTGGTATTCAAAAAATTGTTCGTACTGCACGCTCCAGTTACCTCAGTATTAAGTCGAACTTCATGATTTGGATTCAAGCAAGCAAGCATGACTTTTCATGCTTTTCATTTTCAAGCATCTTTATGCGGAACGAACTTAATTACGTGCGGACTACGTCTTATACCCACATACTTATCTGTATAACTAATATTTTTTTACTTTTAAATGATTAAAAGTAACATACTCGTTTGATTGTTACAGGCAGTCCATCCAAAGAGTTCAGTCGACACAGAATTGTCCAACCATCAGTTCATCATGCCAGGACCAAAAGAGAGATATCCACCACAAGAGACAAGGTAATAAAACCACAATCTTCATTTATAATTATCTCCAATAACTTATATAGGAAAAATTAAAAAAAAAACCCATGAAGGGTTCCGTACCGTACCCACCCACTTACGCCAATCAAAATATGTAAAACAGCGGCCGCCCGTGGTTTCACCCTGCTCGTGCTTCCCGTTCCCGTGTAAATATCGGGATAAAAATTACAACTAGCTCCGATACACCGTCTCACAACTAGCTCCGATGGGACTCGACTCGAACCCATGACCTTTCATTTCATTGTCCGGGCCAATGCTCTAGCCACTGAGCTATGCATTCGTTTTATCGCAGAGCATCCGCCCGCCAGGACAGTGAAAGGTCGTGGGTACGAGTCCCATCGGAGCTAGTTGTGAGACGACGCCGAGACGGGTCGATTTTTTCTAATAATTCATTTTCAATAATAAAAATTGCATTGGAAATGCAAAAAAAGTTAAAATAATTTAATATTGAATAGTACAAAACTAGGGTTTGCTGTTTTGAGCAAAGAGTTTTCTACGCGAACCCCGACCATTTACTATACGTCTAATGTCTTCTTATATGTCTGTGGGTATCGTCGTTATTGTTAATACCCTATGTCGATATCATTGCATTAAATTAAAGGAAAAGTAACTGCAATCGTCGACTTTTGCAACCGACATGGATCCACGCGACTGATCGCTTCGATTCAATTATCTGTTGTGATTCAATTGCTAATGTCACTTAACTATATTCTTGCCATTTGTTTATTTAACCAAATCGCGGCTACCACTTTAAATTTTAAATTCAGTTTCAGTTTCAGTTTCATTCAGTCATCAGTTTTTCCACTGTTAAACATCATTATATCCTTCACAAGAACATAGTACTAACTCCATATTTCCAATTTCATGAAATTGAGTGACACCTGATTGTTGCGGCTACTGTAAACAAGAGAGGGAAACGCCCAGGCACCAGCCTTCTGTGCGACTGCGTGCCCTTCATCCACAAACGCAGTATCAATCTGGTTCGACACATTATACGCCTGTAAGAGATAAAAACTCTTTTAGCTCCAGGCTAAAAGAGTTACTTTAACCAGGCGGCGAGTCACATCACAATAGATCTTTTAGGTCGCAGTGGCTACATCTTCTCTTCTACGGTAGATGCATCGCCTCTTACATAAGAAAAAGAAAAATAATAAGAACTCCATATTATATTACGACTATAATCATTTCTATTAAATGTAGTAGCCTTTTAATTGAGAAACATCAAAACAAAATCTTAGTCACATTATCATGCACAGATGACTAAGGCAAAGACTAAGGTTGGAAAATTAACCTCCAAATGATCTCCACAACGATCGGTATGCGCTGTCAGCCAGCATCTGCTTAGTGACAAAAGTTTCCAAACATAACCGAAATTATTGATCCTTTTAGTTATATATTTCTTGTTTTCCATTACAGACTGGAGCCCATCATTCGGACGTGACAGTCCGGGTGCAGATAGACGGCGAGGAGTACGTGCTGGACCTGCGGCTCAACCAGGACCTCATCACGGACGGGCACACCATACAGTACCAGAAAAACGGGAAAACTGTGCGGCATAAACCTAAGAAGGAGGTATGATAGTCTCACCATCTTACATCTTCTACTCATAAACATACTTAGACGATCGTTACAGTCTGGGTGCACATAGACAGCTAGGAGTATGTCGTGGACCAGCTGCTGAACCAGAACCTGATACGTACGGGCACACCATACAGTACCAGGAAAACGGGAAAACTGTGCGGCATAAACCTAAGAAGGAAGTATGATAGTCTCACCATCCCACATCTTCTACTCTTAAACATTCTTATACAGACGTTTCAGTCCGGGTGCACATAGCTAGAACTCCTGGACCTGCGGATTAACTAGGATAGGACCTGATCACGGATGGGCAACAGTACCAGAGGAACGGGAACACTACGGCATAAACCTAAGAAAGAGGTATGATCATTTCACATCTTCTATACCTATCTAAGATGTCTTCGGATGTGACAGTCCGGGTGCAGATAGACGGCGAGGAGTACGTGCTGGACCTGCGGCTCAACCAGGACTTGATCACGGACGGGCACACCATACAGTACCACAGAGGAACGGGAAAACTGTTCGACATAAACCTAAGAAGGAGGTATGATAGTCTCACCATCCCACATCTTCTTCTACTTATACGGACGTTACAGTCCGGGTGCACATAGACAGCTAGAAGTCCTGGACCTGCGGCTTAACTATATGACCTGATCATGGATTGGCCAGGAGGTCTTAGAGCAAGTGCAGCTACCACCATCTTATCTAAGTCAGTCGCCATAACACGTTTTTTTTTAAATAGTAAACAAAGCAAATATTTTTAAGTTCAAGGAGGAATAATAATATCAACAGTACATTACATAATACGTTGATTAGTAACGCACGTTAGAAACGGTTGAACGTTCTACAATTTAATTCTCTACTTTATATGGTGTAAGGGGACCTCTTAGTAAATGGTGTGAAGAATATTTGGCAAATCGAGCATTTGTTGTAAAAGTATCTAACGATGTTAGTAGAAAAGTTGCTGTGACCGATGGCACGGCGTAGGGTTCGGTGCTTGGCCCATTGCACTATATTACTTATGTTAACGATGCAGTTAATGTAGTCAAGAACTGCGAAATATTTCAATTCGCTGATGATACATGCCTCGTAGCAGCTAATAAGAACCTAGACACTGCCCTTTCTCATCTACAGAGTGATTTTACTTTACTATCCAAATGGTCTCATGATACGGGTCTTGTGATCAATACCGAAAAAACAAAATGCATGTACATAAGCTCGAGTCAAAATAGACTAAAAAGTAACATTAAGCTTATCGCACATGACCATCGATGCCTACACTCGAACCACCATAACTGCTCTTGTAGTGCGATTGAATTTGTTAATAAGCAAAAATATCTTGGCTTAGTAATCGATGACCGATTTAAGTGGTCGGAACATGTTAGCTATGTATGTGACAAATTGCGAGCAATACTGGCCAAATTCACTATAGTAAAGCACAAAATACCATACTCCATACTCTTGAGTCTATATAAGGCTCTGGGTGAAACTATAATACAATATGGGCTCGGCAGCTATGGCAGAACGTGCAAAACACATCTTGATCCAATCTATGGGTTACAATTAAGAATCTTGAAGGCTATTGTTCCGTCTAAAGTTAGAACTCGTTTCCAAGATAATCACAGTGAGCTATTCCATCACTGTGCCGTGCTACCGATACATAGTCAGGTTAAATATATGTTGATAACAGACCATTTTTTCAACATGGATCTATGTAAGGTCATCCACCGTAATAAACAGACACGCAGTGCTGCTAAAATAACATTAATAGTTCCCAGATTTACTAATCTTTACGGCAAACAATTGCTACAATATCAAGTACCTAAATTAATAAATGATCTACCCATAACACTAAAACAAGAACTAAATAAAAGCAACATAAAAGTTAAACTTAAAAAATATTTCTTATCTACATTATAAATAGTAACTGACTTATATCCGATGTACTACTACTAAATTTTATTAAAAATAATAAATCTAAGAAATAAATATCTAATCATATAAGTATACTTAATAAAAAATAAAAAAATATAAGTACCTACCTAATTAGTTTAATTATTAACATTGAATAATAAGTATAATTATATAATTTGAATGCGTAATTTATACATTCATTAATGTCAATTTCTCAAATGTTTAATAAATTAATAAATCTAAAAAAGAAGACATTAAATATAATAAAATATTAACAAGTACCGAAATAGTTTAATTAGTAATATTGATTGTTATAATTATATGATTTGAACGAATAATATAAAATAATGTTAATAAAAAAAACAAAAATAAAAAAAAACCACGTATGATGATAGAATGCTTAGAAATCCACCCGTGAGTACGCGCCGCTGCACCGCTCGTGCGTTGGTTGAACTAGGCAGGTAGAAGTTGCTTTGTGTTATAATAAAATAAGAAAATTTTTAATGCATACCCTACAAAAATGATTGTTATTTAAAACTTATAATAATGTATGATTGCACAAGACGACGAAGCCAAACAGTGTAAGGTCAAACCTAAACAGGTTTTTGTGACACTGTTTTCATGTAATATTATAATGTGTTAATAATGTTCGAATTTTAATAAATAAATAATAAATAAATAAATAATACAAATATTTGCAATTGCAAAGTATGTAAATGTAATGTAAATTGTAGGAACACTATTATTTTAATAGTTTTAGTTTCAGGTTCAGCTAGGTATTTCTTTATCAAACAAAAACCTAGACAAGTGCTTAAATATTTTAGCCTAGGCTATCTGGTTCTCATTTCATTAAATCATGTGAGTTTAGAAACTAACGTAAACGATCTCTAAAATAACTAGACCAAGGAAATTTAAATACAGGTACATTAAATATTAAAGGCATAAATAAAATCTTCCATTTTCTGCTAGCTGTTATATCGTTTCAACACATTTACCAAATGTTTCGAATTTCTGCTGCACATATTATTAAAACAGCGTCGAAACGGCCGCCACATTACCCACATAGATCACATTTGGATTAGGCCAGCGCTCACACTTACGAGTACACATCTAAATTTCCACGAGAACGAAGTCAGGGGCAAATGCTTGTTTATTAAAACAATAAACCCTCAATCACTGAGGAACTGGGTATCTCATCTCTAACTGCCAGAACACAACAATGCTGAAATAGTAGATTGTATTACAAGGGAGCAAAATAATATATTTACGGCGAGGGCGCTATTTTGAATCCAAAGCGCAGTGTTTAGAATCCCTCGCTGCGCTCGAGATTCTACTCTAGAATCCTGAACGCAGCGAGGGATGCAATATACGCCGCCCGAGGTGAAAATAATTTTGCGGCCGAGTAATACACTCTACTTTTCATCCCCCTCTATAAGAAAAGCAGTAAAGACAACTCAAACTATACCTTTCTTTGTCGTTCGGATACATTATAACGCTTGTCGGGCAAGAAAAATAATTTAAGTTTTGAATTAAAAAAAAAAAATTAAATAAAAAAAATATATGTCCATCAGATTCCTTATAAGTATCTCCTGGGATGCCATAGGGGGGTTGAAAATTTTGTTAGATTTTAGCTACGACTCACCGTTTACGAGATATTCTCAATTTTATAAATTCCCGAAAAAAGTCCCGGCCCCATACAAAATAAGTTGAATTTTTTTTTAAGTTTTGCACATGCACACCCTTTGCTACACTCCAACCAATGCTTCTTTAATAATGTTCTAAATTCAAATCTCATCGTTTTGGACCCTGTTATGAAGCTGTTCAAAATTCAAATCTCATTTATACCCTCTTGTCATAACAGGTAAACAATGAATCGTTTTGGACCCTGTTATTAGATAAACAATCATCGCTTTTCGAATCGATGGGATGAAAACATCATTGTTATGGCAGATGGTGGTAGCTAGCCAGACGGACTTAGAACAAGTCCTACCACGAACCAAACCGAATACATAATTTGTACCCCCTACTGGGAATCGAAACCGGTCCCGGTGGGGTCTGAAACCGGTGGTGTGAACCACTAGACCACAGAGGCGGTTTTAAATTTTGGTCCCATGCTTTATACTTTTAATTTGTTGCAGGAGATCGAAGTATGCCAGTACTCCGGGGCAGTGAGAGACAAGCCTGGCTCGTGGGCAGCTGTGTCCACGTGCAGAGGAGTGAGGGGCGTCATATTCGACGGTCAGAAGATGCGCTACATCCAGCCCGTCGAAGGTATTTTTTTTTTTCATCCACAACGGGGTAGCACTTAGCCTTCATCGCACCAGATGTTAAGTGATGATAAGGCTGAAGGTGGAAGCGCTCTACTCCCGGAATCCTCATTCATTTGGGAAGTGGCTATTTTATATCTAACTACCGGAAGAACACAATAATGCTGAAAACATAATTGGGTATTTGACTGTTGTTGAAATGTAGATATTTAATTATGACATTCAGAAATATAACATTATTGAATAACAAATGTAAAAAAAGAAATTCAATCTGTATTATAACAAGCGAATTATGAGCTACTTAATTGTGACTCTAGCTATCTCTTTCTAAAACGAAATTTTCTATGGCGAGAGTATGGCGCTATAGAAATGAGACGTCACGTTTCTATAGCGCTCTCCTTGTCTAATTAGAAAGTTTGATGGTCTATATCGCTGAAAATATGCAAGATATTTGAAAATAAATACCTATGTTGTGTTGCTACTAATTAAATTAACATTTTAAGTCAATAAAAAAATTTCAGTCTAATACCCAATTGTTATGGCGCCAGACTTAGATAAGATGGTGGTAGCTAGGCAGGTGGACTTAGAACAAGTTCTATCACCAACCAAACTGAATACAATATGTACAGTCAGCGTCAAATTGATATAAGCGTCTACGTTGACAAAAAGATCTGAAAAACATAAACGCAATTTGATCTATGCAGTTCAAATCATCATATTGTTGTAAGCGCGCAAGGTGTTCAAAATATCTTGTCACTCATTGTTTCATATTTATATGAGCAGTCAAGAGTGTTCAAAATTATTTAGGCTCATAACCTTGTGTAATCGACATTCCAGAAGTTTTCTGCCTGTCATTTACGCGTGACGCATCGATCCTGTACCGACATACCGCACAGGCACAGCACAGAACAAGCAATATTTTAAAGAATATTGCTGACGTTAGTTCTCCTACCAAATACAAGGAAACTAGCATATTTTTCATGTTTTGGTGGCAATTCTTATGATTATGAGAGTATTTAACCGTATCTGTGGTCTAGTGGTCCACACCACCGATTTCAGACCCAGAGGTCCCGGGTTCGATTCCCAGTGGGGGTACATATTGTATTCGGTTTGGTTAGTGGTAGGACTTGTTCTTAGTCCACCTGGCCAGCTACCACCATCTTATCTAATTCTGACGCCATAACAATGATGTTTTCGGCATTATTGTGTGTCCAGTGAGAGATAAAATAGGCAGTTCCTCAGGGACTGAGGATTCCGGGAGTAGTGTGCTTCCACCGTCAGCTTTTTCATCACTTAACATCAGGTGTGATGAAGGCTAAGTGCTACCCCGTTGTGGAAAAAAAAAATCACTAAAATATTTCACATAAACTAGTTTTAAAACAGAAACAGAATGATAGACATTGACTTTCTTTCCACAGCCAACGACATCCAAGCGGCCCATTATTTATACGACCACTCCGACTTGACGACGCACCACCGGTGTGGGTACGAGGGCGGTGTGACGAAGAATGAGAGCTATGACCCGCTTCTGCACAAGAAGTATACCGACCAGCAGAGCACTCAACGCAGTCGGATAGCAAGGGTGAGTTAGTTTCATCATATCATCACATCAGCCAATCTAAATGGCCTCGTTTCTGGGGCATGTGGGTACGAGAGCGGTGTGACGAAGAATGAGAGCTATGACCCGCCTCTGCACAAGAAGTATACCGACCAGCAGAGCACTCAACGCAGTCGGATAGCAAGGGTGAGTTAGTTTCATCATATCATCACATCAGCCAATCTAAATGGCCTCGTTTCTGGGGCATGTGGGTACGAGAGCGGTGTGACGAAGAATGAGAGCTATGACCCGCTTCTGCACAAGAAGTATACCGACCAGCAGAGCGCTCAACGCAGTCGGATAGCAAGGGTGAGTTAGTTTCATCATATCATCACATCAGCCAATCTAAATGGCCTCGTTTCTGGGGCATGTGGGTACGAGAGCGGTGTGACGAACAATGAGAGCTATGACCCGCTTCTGCTCAAGAAGTATACCGACCAGCAGAGCGCTCAACGCAGTCGGATAGCAAGGGCGAGTGAGTTTCATCATATCATCACATCAGCCAATCTAAATGGCCTCGTTTCTGGGGCATGTGGGTACGAGAGCGGTGTGACGAACAATGAGAGCTATGACCCGCTTCTGCACAAGAAGTATACCGACCAGCAGAGCGCTCAACGTAGTCGGATAGCAAGGGTGAGTTCTTGCCGGTTCTTCTCGCTACAAGGTCTCCTGCCGTAGGATTTGCGAACCGATGGCGTAGCTTCATTGACGTTCATAAGTGTTGTTAAACAAACCTAAATTGAATAAACGATATTGAAATTTGAAATTTGAAATTTGAAAGTGAGTTTCATCATTATCATCAGCCAATCTAAATGGCCTCGCTTCTGGGAGAGGCTAAACTTTATAACTATAGATAGGATATTTTACTAATATTTTTATTTATTTAAAATATTTTTTGAGATATTAGCAACACAAAACAAGTATATATTTTGAATATTTTCAAAGTTATAGGACATAGTCCAATTAGACAAGGAGAGAATGACGACTGTCTTTGTGACGACACCAAGTCAGTAGCGCCCGCCATAGTCTCGCGTCTCGCCACATGAATAAATATTTACTTTGTGGTCTCGCCATAGAAGATTTCGTTTTAGAAAGAGACAGCTATAGTCAAAATGAAACAAGTCATAATTTGCTTGATAAAAACGGACAGATTCAATTTATTTTTTCATATTTGGTATACTTCAATGTTATATTTTTTTACTTTATTATTAAATATCTATATTTCAACAACAGTTAAATACCCTTTTGGCACTATTATTATGAGTGTTTTCCCCCTGTGAGGCAAGTACCTTTGAACTTTAGGTCGATATAATAATTGCCTCGAGTCCGGATGCCATAAACCAATTGTTAGTCATTATTTTTATTACACAAAGTAACGGTAATAATGGATTTGTTCCCTAGTCACGGTCATGGGTGTTTACATTCTTGGTCATGTATTTTATTACATACATACGTTAGGTAGGATTGAATGATTGGTTTCAGTTGGTATTAATAATTTTAAACAGTTCGTGCACTTGTCTCCCCCGGTGTCTACCCCAGTAGAGACACGTCCACTTTTTTGTCGACTTCAGAAAAATATTATTTTTTCATCCACTTGTCTCCACCGACCGGGGGAGACAAGTACACTTTATTTTTTTTTATTGTTATATCCACTTGTCGCCACTATTAGATCGAAATAAATAAATAGAAAGAAAGAATAGAAATAAAATAACTCTGCGCATGGCTGGGGTGTTTTTGGCGCTGGAGACAAGTAGATGAAAAAATAATATTTTTCTGAAGTGTACTTGTCTCCCCCGGTCGGTGGAGACAAGTCGACAAAAAAGTGGACGTGTCTCTACTGGGGTAGACACCGGGGGAGACAAGTGCACGGACTGATTTTAAACTTGCGATGACCTCCATGGTCCAGTGGTGTATGCACCGGTTTTCAGGGTGCCACTCTCATCTCTGAGGTCCAGTCCTGAGATTTGAACAATGTTTGTGATGATGTCCAATTTTAACTCCCGACTGCAAAAAAAGAGTGGTGTTATAAGTGTGACGTGTCTGTTCCTCTGAGTCTGAGTCAGTCAGTCTGAGCTCCTGACCGATTGGACCGATTTTGATGTGGTTTGTTTTGTTCGATTAAACAATTTAAAAAGAATGGTAGGTACCACAAAAAGAGAAGTGCTAAAACGGTAATTTTTTTATCATACCGGATAATTTCAGGGATTATTCTACTGTATAATTTCAGGGATTGTTCTACTTATGAAAACAAACAACTTTTAATACAGGACCTTTTGTATGGAACAGCTGTTTTTTTTTCATGCCTTCAGTTTTGGTCCCTTAGTAAAAGTTGTTTGTTTTATTAGTAGAATAATGCATGAAATTATCCGGGGTTTAAAAAAATACCATGTATATGGGGGTTCCCCTGACCGAGCCGAGAGATAAATTTATTTTTTAACATTCTAGTTTTTTTTTGTGGGCGTTGAAAAAAATTTTTACTTATTCAAATTTATTTTGTTTCAGTACAAACGCGATGCTGAAGAAACCCTAGTCCGAGGGCCTTACAACGAGAACAAGCTGACCAGATACGTGGAGCTGGTGCTGGTGTCCGACTACCGCGAGTACCGCTCCAACGGCGAGAGCCTGGAGACGGTCCACCACCAGCTCAAGGACGTCGCCAACATCATCAACTCGGTGAGGAACCTTACGGCAAATTTTTCTTCGTGTCATTGGTTCAAACAGTTCAATTTATAGCCTTCCCAGTATCTGACGTCGGCAATTGCGTTAGCATACACCAAGTTCAGCTTGGGAAGCTCCGGCATTATATTATATTCGCGTCCGAAATTCCTCAATGTCTGAGGATGCAAAAAATAAAATCATAATTTAAATCTTTTATCAAAACCGTAACAACCTGTTCTTTTGTTTAAACAACTGTACGAGTTACCGCACAATATTTGTATTATAATTAAACAATAACTATACAGTCAATGAACTTAAAACTAATGTAGGTCACGTAGAAACAATTCATTACTTTCAGGACGTATTCATATATGTGTAATTAGTTAGGGAAAAATTGAAAATGAAATATTTAGAAAAAATCTACCCGTCTCACATCCAGCTCCGATGGGGGCTACGGAGTCGTTAGCTCAGTGGTTAGGGCAGTCGCCCGGACAGCGAAAGGTCGTCGGTTCGAGCACAGAATATGTAATAGTTACTAGTAACAGAAGCTGCACTCTGCGAGACCATTTAAACTATAATAGCAACTCTAACTTCAACACGAAAAAGTAGAATTCAGCTTGTACGGTTCTTATTACGAACGGCTAGACGTTGCATCTCTTTCTTTCGCATATATTCTATCGCGCTCGGGCGGGCGTCCCGCTGTAAATTGTATTGAATTGTATCTCGAGATATTATACCCGAAGCGGTAGGCACTTATATCGGGTCCTTGAGCGAGTGACGGATGCCTGGTTCGAGTCCCATCGGACCTGGTTGCGAGGCGGGTCGATTTTTTCTAAATACTTCATTTTAAATTTTTCAATAATAAAAATAGCATTGTAAATGCAAAAAAGTAAAAATTTTAATAACTAATAAATTAGCGTAAGAACAACTATCATTGGGTTTGTTCGCTCAAATTATCTCACTATTATATAAATAACAGTACAAATTTTAATACAGTATCAATTTGTTCCCAATTCCAGGTATACGCTCCCTTGAACATATTCATAGCCCTAGTAGGCGTGGTGGTGTGGAACGAACGGGACGAGATCCAACTGGTGGAAGATGGAGACGACACCCTGGAAAACTTCTTGCAGTACCGGAGACAGACCCTGCTCGCTGACATACCTAATGACAATGCTCATTTGATCACGTGAGTTTTGGATAAGGTTTCACAATTATCAAAATTAGGTATATTGAAATACTAGCTCTCCGCCCGCGGCTTCGCCCACGTGGACTACACGTTGTCCCGCGGGAATGTGATTAATTTCCGCGATAAAAAGTAGCCTTATGTTCGTCTGTTCCTCTCCAGGCTACAAAGTATCTGTGTTCCAAATTTCAGGCAAATCCGTTCAGCCGTTTTGGCGTGACTGAGTAACAAACATCCAAACATCTAAACTTTCACACTTATAATATTATAGTAGGACTAGAAAAAAAAACGAACCGCCTACCGACTAAAATAGCATCCTCTAGATGAATGTTTTAACGAAGTATATGAGAAAACTACGAATTTCAGAGAATTTTGAGTCTCTCTACTTTCGCCCTTCTAGATGCATGATGTTTTGGCGAAGTATATTTATTTATTTTATTTATTTATTAAACTTTTGTACAAAATACATAATGTAATATAAATAATACTACTTTTGAGTATATTATGAGAAAACTTCGAATTTTAGCTAATTTTTAGTCTTTTGAGGGTGGTGGGGGCCCCCCTTAGTGCTCTTGTTGCCGTTCCTTTGATTCGCGCCAAAAAGCCGACAAAGTCGCGGCGAGCGACGCAAAGCGTTTGAGACATGACGAATTTCTAAACGAAATCTTAAATAACTCCTGATGTAATGTAACATCATAAATTCATAACGTTATTCATATTATATAAAACGGGACCTATCTCATTAGGACGCCATGCAGGGCTAGGAATGTTGTCATACAATTTGACATGTTTTGATTAGCATCCACTACTGACGTCACTGCCATGGCATCCCAATGAGATAGGTGTTAAAAAGGTGTTTTCAAATAAAATTTAAAATATCTTCTTTCCAGAGGCCAAAAATTCCGCGAAGGCGTAGTGGGCAAAGCTTTAAAAGGCCCCATCTGTACCTTCCAATACTCGGGCGGTGTGGCCACCAACCACTCCGAGGTCATTGGACTAGTGGCCACTACCATAGCCCACGAAATGGGACACAACTTCGGAATGGAGCATGATACGGAACAGGACTGCACATGTCCTGACGACAAATGCATCATGAGCCCTTCCAGCACTTCCGTCACACCGGTGCATTGGTCTTCATGCAGTTTGAAGTCGCTGGCCTTGGCGTTTGAAAAGGGAATGGATTATTGCTTGCGGTAAGTCGCTACTACAGTACTATGAATGGTTGTTCTTCATCATCTTATTACGACAGGTGTGCCTCTAACTCGAAAAAAGTCAACTTGACGAATTGAAATGACCGGCACCGGCTTGCTAGATTTGTCCTGTCGGTAAAGCATCTTTTAGTACCAACGGTAACGATTGGAAAACCAATAGCTTGCTTTCGGTAATGCACGTAATAATAATACCTACAAAGAATATGCTGCTTACTTCAAAAGGCTTGTGGCCATCACCATAGCCCACAAAATGTCACAATGGCCACAAGAATGTCCACAACTTCGGCATGGAGCACGACACTGAACAAGACTGCACATGTCCTGATGACAAATGCATCATGAGCCCTTCCATTTGGATGAAGCAACCAAATTGAACAATGTAAACGTAAATATGAATCATTCAATGTCAATGTGCGCCTGTATTTCTTCGTCTTTCAACCAAAGTGAATCAATTTGGTTGAACCGTGTAATATTACTAATATTACACTATTAGCATTAGCGTTTGGGGGCTGTCTATTAACCACGTTGAGGCCGAAAGGGTCCGGGAAAAATCACCAAGTATTACAATCACATACTACAAAGCCTCAAAACGTATCACCAATAATCACGTGATGTTATTTAGCAACTTTTTAGAAGGGGGGGTTAAAAATTTGCAAAAAAATACGTGATTAATAGACAGCCCCTTGAGAAGGGAATGGATTGCATATTGCTTGCGGTAAGTCCCTATATTGTGCCCAGAAAGTCGTGTGTCGATGTTAAAATGGGCGTGCACCTTCTTGGTATACTTAACATTATGTCAAGTGTCACTTAATGGTACACGTACCCGACCGGGAATTGAATCCAGAGCCTGAGACATGGCGACATCTCGAAAACCTGTGCATACGCCACTCGACCCTGAAGGTTGTCAAATCCTAATTCACACTTCTTTGTCTTTGAGGAGCCCGTGGCGCAGTGGTTAGCGCGCTCAGCCTGCGATCGTTGAAGTTAACCAACTTTCGCAATGGTCGGTCACGGGATGGGTGAACCAAAATTTATTATCTTGAGCTCCTCCGCGCTTCGGAAGGCACGTTAAGCCGTAGGTCCCGGCTGCATTCGCAGTCATTAATACCCACTTATCCGCCGTGGTGGCACAGAATAAATAATATTACAAGTACAGAAGCTGCACACCGCGAAACCATTTAAACAAATAGCAACTCTAACTTCAACACGATAAAGTAAAATTCAGCTTGTATATGGCTAATTACGAACGGCTAGAGGTCGCATCTCTTTCTATCGCATATATTCTATCGCGCTTGGGCGGGCGTACGGCGGGCGGCCCGCTGTAAATTGTATCCCGAGATATACGTGAAGCTCAGGCACTTATCTCGCGTCCTTGAGCGAGTGTCGGACGCCTGTAGGGCTAACATGACGGCAACGAGATAGCACGAGATAGTTTGTCGCGCGCCTTCCAACCAATCAGCAGGCACGCGCGTTATTGACGAGCGATCTGATTGATCTAAAGTAATGCGACAAACTATCTCGTATTACCACGTTGCTGTCATGTTAGCCCTACTGGTGGTGGGTCATCATGGCCCATTCTCCTTATCCATCCATAAGGAAGGCCAGTGTAGCAGGAAAGACATTAAATAAATGTCTGATGATGATGACTCCTTTGTCACCAGGAACAAACCGAAGCGCCTATTCGACTCGCCAACATGCGGCAACGGTTTCGTCGAGCTGGGCGAGCAGTGCGACTGTGGCATCGCCATCGACAGAGCGCCGAACCCGTGCCACGCGTGCTGCGACCCCGCCACCTGCATGCTGCGCCGGAACGCCACCTGCGCGGCCGGCACCTGCTGCGACCTCAACGTATGTTAAACTAGAGAGCTGCCACGCCTTCTCACGTTTTCACCGTGCAATGAACATACGAACCTTTCCCATTTTCAAATTTGAATAACTGCTTGGCCACTAATTGACGTCATAACAGAAAATAATCGTAACACTGTTAACAACTAGTCCCATTGCTCGCTAAGCTCACTGTTAACAACTAGTCCCATTGCTCGCTAAGCTCGACGAACCCGTTGATACATTTTCAAACTTGAATTACTGCTTGGCCACTAATCGTACATTGTTGACGTCATAACAGAAAATAATCGTAACACTGTTAACAACTAGTCCCATTGCTCGCTAAGCTCGACGAACCCGTTGATACATTTTCAAACTTGAATTACTGCTTGGCCACTAATCGTACATTGTTGACGTCATAACAGAAAATAATCGTAACACTGTTAACAACTAGTCCCATTGCTCGCTAAGCTCGACGAACCCGTTGATACATTTTCAAACTTGAATAACTGCTTGGCCACTAATCGTACACTGTTGACGTCATAACAAAAAATGATCGTTACACTGTTTACAATAATAATGTGCGATTTATTTTCGTTGGCCGACACTTTTACTTCACTGATCTCCCATGGAACAGTACGCGCGTCCTAGTCCCAGTTAAAATGGAAGATCAGTCAAGTAAAAGTGTCGACATTATTATTGTCAACAGTGTTACGATCATTTTTTGTTATGACGTCACCAGTGTACGATAAGTGGCCAAGCAGTTATTCAAGTTTGAAAGTGTCAACGCTCTCGTCACCGCAACGCCACCTGCGCCGCCGGCACCTGCTGGGACCTCAAGGTCAAAGGTAGGTTAAACTAGAGAGCCTTCTTCACGAAGAAGAAGGCTTCTCACGGGCGCAATGAACATAAGAACCTTTCTCATTTTCAAACTTGAATAACAGCTTGGCCTATAATCGTACACTATTAACGTCATACCAAAAAATGATTGTAACACTGTTGACAATAATAATGTGCAATTTATTTTCGTTGGCCGACACTTTTACTTGTCAGATTGCCCATGCAACACTAAGGCGTCTTAGTCCCAGTTAAAATGGGAGATCAGTCAAGTGCATCAGCAAAAGTGTCGGCACAGATAATATAATACTATACTAGTACAGATGCCTCATCCCATACAAGAAATGTGACCGTCCCTAGCGGGCAAAAACTTGCGGGCAGTTTAGTTTCCTCTTTTATTTCGCTAGAGGTCGCTATTGAAGGGAGCTGTGCTTTGTAAACCGAGCCCGTTTTTCGCTTCCCGTCAACAGATAGCGTTAGTCATGTAACGAACTGTTTTAAGCCCCTGGACAAAAGGTGGCGCTAGTAACCGCGTATATATGCGAATTCAAACTTTAAAAATAGTATACGTAAGACTTATTTTTTATTGAGTGCTACTTTACTGAGTTGCGTAGCGTACATGAACATGAACACGCACGCGTTGCATTGCAATGCAACTTGCCGATGCCGATGATGTGATATTAGTTGATAAGGTAGGTACAGTCGAACCAATTGAATCATGGCATGACCCATTTTGCTAATGATTTGTTTGCAAGCGTCAATACTATAAAAGTCAGTGTCAATGTCAACAAATTTAAATCGCAACCTTACAGAATTTTAAAATCTGTTAGGCTGGTTACACAGCTCTTTCACACACCGGATTCGGTAGAATAGGTACCAATAGTCGGGCCGTACGGACCGACCCGCGTTGCTGTGATGTGAAACGATGTTCTAGCGCCTCCCGTTTCTCCGTTCCGGATAGTATTATATTATCTGTGGTTCCGGGCTCCCGTGTGCGGGCGGTTGCGAGCGACCGCGCGGGCCGCACGGAGAACTTATGGTAGGTCACGCCACGAACGAATCACGATTCAAGATTTAAGTAGTTTGACTGTTGTACCCTACCTACCCAATATACCTTTGCCCGAACAAGCCTTTTATAGTTTTTTAATTAAAGTACAGTAAGTTACAGTCGAACTAATCGATTAGGTAGTTTACCCACCGAAAGTTCATTTTCTAAAACAGATAATTATTGAAACTCAAACTAATTGACATTGACATTTACCTTTATAGTTTTGCGTTTTCAAACAAATTAGCAAAATGGGTTGCGATTCAATTGGTTCGACCGTACATAAGTAGAAAATAATACCTATTTTATTAAACATTGAAAATGAAGTATCAGAAAAAACAATGACTCCGTAGCTCAGTGGTTAGAGCATTCGCCCGGACAGTGAAAGGTCGTGGATTCGAGTCTCATCGAAGATAGTTGAGAGACGAGTCGATTTTAGTAGGTACCTACCTACCTAAGTAAGTAGGTACTTTATTTTCAAGGTATCCATACTAATATTATAAATGTGAAAGTGTGTTTGTTTGTTTGTTTGTTTGTTTGTTTGTTTGTTTGTTTGTCCGTCTTTCACGTCAAAACGGAGCAACGGATCGACTCGATTTTTGGTATGGGGATAGTTTGGGAGCTGAAGCGTAATATAGGCTACTTTTTATTTCGGAAAATTATAAAATAAAAATGATTATTTTGTATAGAAAATCGATAAACTGTCGTACTATACAAAACTGTCATTTCTTCCATAGCCGCTTCCAAAGAGGTATGTCAAAGAGTATTGTAATCACTGACGTTTTAGCCGCTTTGGATTACCTGCTTTATAATAAGTGACATTTGTTGCAGGCAGTGTATAAAACTTCTTCGCGATCATTTATTTTCATCTATCTATAATAGATGTTGGTGATACGAAGTTTACCGGATCCACTATAATTAATATAGCAAAACAACGTTTGCCGGGTCAGCTAGTAGTAAATAAAGTAGGTAGGTAGGTAGTTTGTCCGCGATTATCTCGCGTTTGGCTGAACCGATTTTGATGCGGTTTTCAGGAAAGTATTTGTTACATTTACGAGGTTTTAGTATTTTAACCGACTTCAAAAAAGGAGGTTTTCAGTTTGACCTGTATGTATGTATGTTTGTACGCGAGATGCGGTTTTCAGAAAAGTACCTATTTGTTACATTTAGGTTTTGGTATTTTAACCGACTCTAAAAGAGGAGGTTCTCAGTTTGACCCGTAGTATCTAATGTTTGTCTACGAGATGCGGTTTTCAGAAAAGTATTTGTTACATATAAGAGGTTTTGGTATTTTAACCGACTTCAAAAAAGGATGTTCTCAGTTTGACCAGCATGTATGAATATTTGTCCGTGAGATGCGGTTTTCAGAAAACTACCTTTTTAATACATTTCCGAGAAGGTTTTAGTATTTTAACCGACTTCAAAAAAGGAGGTTCTCAGTTTGACCCGTATGTAAGTACCTACTTATGTATGTTTATCCGCGAGATGCGGTTTTCAGAAAAGTACCTATTTGTTACATTTAGAAGGTTTTGGTATTTTAACCGACTTCAAAAGAGGAGGTTCTCAGTTTGACCCGCATGTACTTATCTAATGTTTGTCTGCGAGATGCGGTTTCAGAAAAGTATTTGTTACATATAAGAGAAGGTTTTGGTATTTTAACTGACTTCAAAAAAGGAGGTTCTCAGTTTGACCAGCATGTATGAATGTTTGTCCGTGAGATGCGGTTTTCAGAAAACTACCTAAGTTTTTAATACATTTACGAGAAGGTTTTAGTATTTTAACCGACTTCAAAAAAGGAGGTTCTCAGTTTGACCCGCATGTACACACGGCGGCACATCAGACTATACATGTTGACCTTGAGACCGCCTTAATGCCCTACGTAATAAAAGCTGTTATCGCAGTTCAACTGTATAACATGATGTGCTGTCGTGTGTACATTCATGTCCCTATGTTATTGTGCGTAATTATCTCACGTTTGGCTGAACCGATTTTGATATGGTTTTCATCAGACGAGTGTTTTTATTGATGCGGTTTATGTGTATGTACATCCTATCCCTTTTTAGGTAAGTACCTATTTACCAGCAGACTACACGAAAATTGCCTGCATGGTGCACTTAAAAATATTACCATTATTACCTCGTATATTCTGTTAAACTTTTGGAATCGCGCGCTTACTTTTGCTATCGCAATTCGACTAACCGCATAGCAAGCTGCTGGTTATCGTGTCACATACCGATATATCGTTCCGATATCAGGCGTTTTCACATTGGACGATAACAGTACCTACAGGATATCGGCACGATATCGTCGGAATGGCAGTTTGATACAATCACTACTAAACGCTTTCACACTGTGTCGTTACAGTCAACGATATCGTCGTCGACAGATTCACTTCGGACCCGTGGTTACACTGTTTTGTTACACTAGTGTAATTGTTGAGATTGTCGTGCCGATATCGGTGGGCAACACAAGTGCGGGAGATGCGAAGCCGGTTAGTAACGAAAATAACCAAGCGTTATTTACAGTATAACTGTTATTTACTGCATTTTTGGGTTTTTACGCTAGAAACCACCGCTAGGTAGCGTAGCGCCAGTGGCTTGGTTTGCTAGGTGTGAGTTCCGCAACGATGCCTGCTTGTTGATCGGTGGACTAGAGTACTAGAGACTTAGTATTTTCTAAAGTCTGGTACATCTGATGTCCCTCAAGAGCCCAGATAAAGTTTAAGATATATGAATATAGCGGCCTAAGGAAGGTTGTTCAGCGAATGAGCACTATTTGTTTAAGTATTGCAGATATTGAGAAAGATAAATTGAATTAGAACCATTCTTAACCACACCACAAAGCGTGATATCATACTTTTTACAAACTTTTTATAGGTACCTACTGAATATCTTGAGAATTCAAAAAAAATATTTTCTTTAGAATTTATTTAAATATCCATGTAGGTAAGTACCTACACCTACTTTAATCAATTCTTTTAAAAATCTTGATTATAAATTAAAATGAAAATGCAAATTCGTAAATAACATAAATTACGAGTACCTACCTCTACGTGGTCAAGGCGGAAACAGTATAAGTACTGGTCAAAACTACTATTTTATTTAATACACTCTATTTAAATGCCTTCGGGCTCATTGAAGAGAAATACAAATAAATTACGTCCAGGGGTCTTCCTAAAGGTACCTAATAATAGATGCCAAAATATCGGTCGATTTTTTCTAAATACTTACTTCATTTTCCATTTTTCACACTAATGAGTGCTAATGATTTTATAATCACTTTGTAATCGTAACTCACATAAACTAACGCTGCAAAAAGCACAATGAGAGTGACTCTTTGCTTCTTATATAAACATTTGCATTTTTTTTAAATATGCCGTCGTGAAAACAGAAAAAATATGCCGTCGTATTAAGTAGTTCATAAAGAAAAACATTTAAAAACCCCCGACATAAAACAAACTTAAAAAAGTAAAAAAAAAAAATCTCTCAATGGGGGACCGACCACAACATAGAAGTACCTAGGTAGGTACTAAAAGGGTACCTATAATTATACGTTGAGGGTCCCCCGACAAAGAGAGAAATTTTATCTTTTTTAATCGACTGTTAAACATTTGTAAAAATGTTTCTTTCGGATGCGAGGGTTTCCTCACATTGATGAAACAACGCTGGCCTACAGCGTAACAAGTAATAGCAAAATTCGACGAGTCGTGTAAGCCTTTCGGTAGCTTAGTTGGTCAGAGCATCGGGCCGGATTCCCGGAGGCGCGGGTTCGAATCCCGCCTGAAAGCAACTTATAGGGCTCGTGGTTTTTTACTATCACATTTTTCCTATACTTACAAAAATTGCACTGTGAATGCATAAAAATAATTTAAAATCTTATTTCTTAAATTTTATTTTTATAGAATCTTCCTTTTTAAATTACCTACATACAAAATAAAAAACCTAAAATCGGCCAAGTGCGAGTTGGACTCGCCCATGAAGGGTTCCGTACACACTTAACGTACCGATTGCCTATACCTTGCCAAAATTCCAACATAATTTTTTGTCAGCAAAATATAACTTTGTTTTTCATAGTGTTTGTATGAATGACAAAGTTACATTTGCGGTTTTGAAAATGTGTTATATCTCAAAAAGTACTGACTATGTATCGATCAAACCAATTTTCGTTGAAAGTTTTTATTAAGATAAGATAAGATAAGATAAGATAAAAATATTCTTTATTCACTTAGACATAATAAATATGTACTTATGAATCGTCAATATTTTCCTACCACCCATTCAAGACTTTTTATAGTATTTTTATTAAAATCTACAGCATATATTTTTTCTAGATTTTTCATTCTTTTATTTCAAAAGTTAGAGGGGGGGGACACACATTTTACCACTTTGGAAGGTTCTATCTTTCAAAATATTGAGTTTGAGAAAAAATGATTTAAGAAACCTCCATGTTATTTTCAAAGACCTATCTATAGACCTACACGAATAGATTTGATTAAAAAAATATTTTTCAGTTTCAGTTCTATGTATGGGGAGCCCCCCTTAATTTGTTTTTATTTTTTATTATTGTATTAAAATCGTAAAGCGGTTCACGGAATACATCTACCTAACAAGTATCAACTGTGTAGTTTTTATAGTTTTGGAATAAAGTGGCTGTGACATACGGACGGACGGACAGACAGACAGACAGACAGACATGACGAATCTATAAGAGTTCCGTTTTTTGCCATTGGGCTACGGAACCCTAAAAACTGCATTAAAATCGCTTGATCCGTTTAGGCACTACGAATAATGAAAGTTTAGTACATGTATAGGTAGGTACCTAGATACATACAGACAGACAGAATTTTTTTGCTAGGTAAGTACCATTTTTTTATTGCACCTAAATTTGCCCAGGGTGTAGGTACATCTTCGATTAATATAAATCGAAGAGGTAAGTACATTATTTTATGGAAGTGTCTAGTCTGCCACCAGTATCTGTTTAGAAAAAAGAAATATCTTGCCACTATTGGTAGGTACCTAATTTAACAGGTAAAAATATTCTCACAGTTTCGCAAAAAGCTTCTGTGATATTGTGTTCTTTGCAGATGATACCTACTTCTATAATATTTAACATAGACAGAAACAAAACCAATTTCGACATTGTAAACAAAGCACTGTCACAAGTAGGTACCTACTCGGTTAGTTTAATTCTAATAATTCGCAGCTTAATGCAAAGAAAACAAAGTGCATTCTTTTTTCATAGCCGAATGTACCTACAGACAGACTACTTAGGTAGGTAGGTACCTGTGAAAATTCTAATTAACAACGAAAAACTAGATTCAGTAGAATCAACACTTTGTTTAATTTATTAGAATTAAACCAACCGAGTACCTTTTACCGTTTCGGCAGGCAGTTGACCATCTCCATAAATGGTCAGATAGATTTCCATCAAACGTGGCTAAGAACCATCTTGATTAATTTAGCTTTCAATTTAAAAAAACCGCATCACAATCGGTCCAGTCGTTTAGGAGCTACGTTGCCCCAGACAGACAGACAGACAGATACAAACACACGTCAAACTTATAACACCCCTCCTTATGCGTCGGCGGGGGTTAAAAACTTCTAGTACCTATAACACCCCTTTTTTGCTTCGGGGGTTAATAAATACACACCAATAAATTAATAGATCTTTGGGACAATATTTTGAACTAAATCCCGCTAGATTACGAAATTGTGTTGTGCTTGTGCGACAACGACGACGACGACCGACCGCGACGTTGCCAATTCGCGTCGCACGCGTTGTCGTCGGCATGCGCCCACACTCGAACAAACCGCGCGGAGACAGAGGTGCTAGGCTGGCAACGCCGCCGCCTAAAGGCCGGTACACACATTCCGATCCGACCGCCCCGCGCCGCCAATTTGCGCTCCGAACCAAATCTGGGGGGCTACCGCGTAACTTTATGGATATGAAATTCATAAGTTTTTCCGAACTTTAGGTCAATTTTATAAAAAAAATGCCGCTAACTGTTCCCTCTTTAGTGACGTCGGGTCGGGTATAATAATTGCTAGCTAGCAACGTTCAATAGAACAAAGCAGCAAAAATCTACCAAAAGAGGGAATTCAGATTACAGTTGAAGCCCATGCCCATATCCATAATATTTCTTAGCCGATAGCCCTCCTGGACGAGTGTAGCGTAGTCGTCCGAGGTTTAAGGGATTTTCAGAGGATTCAATTTAATTGCTCTTTCATTACTTTTGCGTAGGACTGAACGAACAAAAGGTTTTAATATGTCCATTTATGCAAATATTATTATATCTATTTTTCTGTTTATTTTATTTGATAAGTCGCATTTTGTCGTAAAACTTAATTAATATAAAAAAGGCATAACACCACATCAATAAGTTCGGATCGGATCCATCGGATTTGACGACCGATTTGGCGCAGGTGTAGGGTACCCACCTTCTGCGCCAGCGGTCTCGGGTTCGATTCCCAAACAAGACAAATGTTTGTGTGCATGAACATGTCTATTTGTCTTGGTCTGGGTGTTTACAATGTATATTAAGTATGTATTTACAAACAAAAAGTATTTAAGTATATATTTATCCGTTATCAAGTTTTCCATGATACAGTTTCTTAATGAAATTAAAATGGGCTTAGATAATTGGTGTGAATGTAAGAAGTTATTTATTTATTTATTTATAATAAGTGCTGGTTTAAGTAAATAAATATTTAGCAAGTTTTAGGATCTTAATGAAAATAACAGAAAATTAAAAAATAATGAAATAGAATTATTATAATAATTTAAACAATAAAAAACCGGACATATTTTTGTTTGTAATCTATTTATTGGAGGCAAATCTATGTTTTAAGTATTCAAAAATAATATTAATTTTGGGAGATTAGCAGTGGCTGGCAACACGTCATGCAACTACAGCTTGGTGCGGCCTGGGGCCTGACCAAATCGGAACGCGTGTAGCGCCGACTAGATTTGGTGAAGCAGACATTGCTTGAACGTGTGTACCAGCCTTAATACTTCGCCATCACAAAAACGCCTTCTAGCGGCGAGTAGCGCTTTAAGGCAAATAAAATAATATGATAACATTCTATCGTAATCTGTGGATTATTTAATATCCTATCCTATCTGCGATAGTTAAAAAAATATTTTTCAAAAGCTTCTTTACGAATTACAATTCCCAGGGTTTATTACGACCTTTAAACTTTATACGAGCGCCACGAGAGCCATCTAGTGTTGAATAGCAGGTATCACACAACTAAACGAGCGTAAAGCATAAGCTAAGTGCTTTCGGGCATGCTTGCGGGCAAGAAAGGTATTGATATTATTGAATTTCTAAAATGCTCCAAATAGTATTGTAAATACGAACATTTTGTAAATCGATTCTTTTTTAAATATGACAGTAAATTTATGACACTTTCCAGTTGCTTTTATTGTGGTTTTTCGTTTTATTTGATATGATAAAACCGTAAGCGAAACACGTATCGCCATCTATTGAGACAATTTTGAACTTATTTTTTTTGTTCGCGATGAGACCCCTCTGGTGTCGGCCAACGAAAATAATTGCACATTAGTATTGTCAACAGTGTTACGATCATTTTTTATTATGACGCCAACAGTGTACGTAAGCAGTTATTTAAGTTTGAAAATGTATCGAGCTAAGCGAGCAATGCGACTGTGGCATCGCCATTAAGCGCCGAACCCGTGCCACCCATGCTGCGCCGGAACGCCACCTGCGCCGCCGGCACCTGCTGCGACCTCAACGTATACTTTCAAAATCGCAAACATTTCAGTTCTATTCAAAGATCAAAACGAAATGGTTCCTGCTCGAAATACCGGTATTTTTCGCTCGCTGATTTCGGTCGCCCCGCCCACGGACTCTTTTTTTTTATAAATGACGAACTACGAGTTCGAACCAAACAGGAGTCACGTGATTCAAAAGGGGGTGGGGCGTGCGAAGGCCCACTCGCAACTTTTGCACTTAAAATTAACTAAGTTTATCGTAGCGGTAATAACGCTCGCGAATCGATTCCTCTTCGAACGATCGTTTTCGCGATTGAGCGGCCTAACATGAGCGGCTTTTATCACGCGATATGATATAGCACGTCATGCTATCTTGCTTACCCCACTAAGGTGTAAGCAAGACAGCATGACGTGTTATATCATATCGCGTGATATAATGATGGTCATGCTAGGCAGGTTGATTACGATCTTTACTAAGCGATATTTTGCGAACCGTTTCCAAGCCTTGGCTACACACCGCATCCTCTACGGGTGTAAAAAAATAATGTAATCGAACCCCATCCCATACAAAATGGACAAGGTTGATGGGCAGTTTTACCTACTGGCCATCAATTTTATCCTGTACCAATGTTCTTACGTAATTTAAATTCAAATTCTTCATTCCAAGTGCCCTGTTCACGCCGCGCGTGATTCATTCATTCACGTGCATTCGTGGGTTCGCCGCCAAGCGCCGTCCGCGCAACACGGCACTCAGTTGGCCGTAAGCAGCCGTGAGACAAGTTCGCGTGCTTCTGTAGCGACGTGCCGCGCAAGTTACCTACCCATATTGGGACCGAGATTTCGTTTTGCTCCTATTAGGGCTCCGGTCGGGGTACGGGTTTGAGACCCGTGTGTGTTCGCTTTGAAAAGCGCCGGGAAAGTTTTAGCTGTCTATTAGGGCATTGTGTAGTTTTAAGAGTGTTAGCTATAAGAGTTTCCCCTCGGGGTTGGGTGAAGACCTACTTGGCCAGGCGCGCGCGCGCCGGCAAGACAGCGACCAGCCCCCTGGATTACGGACAGTATCCCTTACCATAAGGTAGGACTAGTTTTAATTTACTTAATTTTGCATGAGAAACCTTCGATTCAATAAACTGTGGAACACAGTAGATGTGGTCATCACAATTGTGCGTGATCATATTTTTGGTAGCAGAGCTTAGTTCATATAATTAATTTTCATATTAAAATTAACTACATAAAATTTCATAGTAAAAATAAAAAGCGTACCTAAAAAGAGTACCTAAAAATTATTTTTTTTTGTTGAAATCTCGAGGGTATTTGAAGATCCCGAGACGATTTGAAGTACTAAGAAATTGTTCTAGTAAATTCTCGAAGCGAATGTTTCTCACTTGGTGGATCCGATAATAGATAGACACTTATATAATTGTTGTCACATACTAGTGTTTTGATACGAGTTTACTCGCCTAGATGTGTATATTTTTTTTGTGTGTCCGGATTTATTTGACGAATAGTTCGTTCGAAAGTGTGTTTATTAGTATCACATACTAGTGATTTGATACGAGTTTACTCGCCTAGATGTGTATATTTTTTTTTTGTTTGTCGGGATTTATTTGACGAATAGTTTCGTTCGAAAGTGTTGTTTATTAGTACCACATACTAGTGTTTGTTCCGAGTCCGCTTGCCTAGTTAAAAAAGTGGAACTAGTTTTAATTATTAGTAGTATTAAATTACGAGTATTATTATTAAAAATAGTTTTGTTTTCGTTTGTTGATAACGGTTTAGTAGTTGATTTGCGAGGTATGCCATACCGTTAATCCTATACGTTTTGTTTATACCGTTATATTGTTAGCCCTTGAAATTGGTAAGTTGCTAATAATTTATGAAACTAGTAGGGTCCGTGTATGTCGTCCGAATTTTAACCCTTGAACCCCGTTGGGGCCAATTCTGACCACGCATATAGCTGTCAACGTTCACTCAAACCCGGGGCGGCCAATATTGACCAGGCGCCGGCCGGCACAGATTACTTGTGTTTTATATTATCGTGACGCGACCTATTTCTATTGTTTTTTTTGTTGATGTTTACCACTTTTATATTTCTTTGTTTGCTTTGTTTATTAAACGGAATATAAATGGCTCCTACGAATCCGACCGCCGTATCCAGGGCTGGCATCCAAGGAGCTTTGCGTTGGCTTGCTTGTGCGGTCACATTAATAGACCGAGCCGACCGGGTAGGCGCGTTGCTAGCTCGGTATGGCGGGCTGGCAGCTCGGCTGCAAGACCTGGAGCGCCACGCCATGGAGTGTCGCGCGTATTATTTGGAGAACCCCCCAGCTGATGATGCCGTGTCGGAACAGTTGGAGCAGGATGTAGCCCAGGCCTATGAGCTGGCTGACCAGTTCACGGAGGCGGCTGAGAGGGCCCTGGCTGTTCGGAAGGGGGAGCCGGTTTTGAGCGGGGAGGTCAAACCTACCCCGACGGCGTTGCTAGGCCGATTGCCTACGTTGGAGATTCCCACTTTTAATGGGGATCTGTCAGCCTGGATGGGCTTCATTAATTTGTTTGACAGTTTGGTGGATTCACGACGGGACTTATCCCCTAGTGAGAAGTTGGCCTATTTGCGCTCCTCCCTGCGAGGAGAGGCCAGCGCGGTAGTCCAGCACCTGCTCATCAGTGACGACAACTACCAGGTGGCTCGCCAGCTTCTGGTTAGCAGGTACCAGAATGTCCGGTTACTGGCGGACACCCACGTGGCCACGATTTTGGCCCTCCCGCGAATCACGCGGGTACACCTGTTACGGAGGGAGTTGCTGAACCCGCTACTGTCAGCGGTCAACTCCCTAAGGCGATTGGACCTGCCGGTGGATCAGTGGTCCTTTGTACTGCTGCACATAGTCCTCGCCAAATTGCCCGCTGAAATGAAGGGGCGTTTCGAGCAGAGGTACGGAGGCGACAGCGCCTCGTATCTCCCGCCCTTCGCGGACCTCCTTCGTTTTTTGGAGGACGAATGTAGGGTGACGGACCACCTGGAGCCCGCCCCGGTTCCAGGTGTTGGTCGTATGGTGGCGGCGAGGGAACAGCCCCGTCGCCCGACCAATCGCTATGCTGCCTTCCAGCAGTCCCCTCCCCCCGCACCGAGTGAGCGGTGCAGGTATTGCAGGGGAGATAGGCACGTGGTGCACGAATGTGCCAAATTTAGAGGCCTCCGCCCAGAGGGACGGAGGGCCGTTGCTAGACAGCGCCAATGGTGCTACAGGTGTTTGGGGGGACACATGCAGTCGGCGTGTCCCCAGACCGAGGATTGTCGTCTTTGCGGAGGGAGGCATCACCCCCTCCTTTGTTTGGACCGCAAGGACGCCGGGAGCGACCGGGGTTCGAATTCCTCGCGCACGGGCGGGGGCCCGGCAGCCCGGAACCGGTCCCCTAGAGATTCGGCGGGGCTTAGCCCCCCCGTTCAGTCCCCCCCGGAGAGGGGGAACTATAGGAGAGACGCCCCCGCCACGGGCGGGGGTAGGGGGGTACCACAAGAGTACGCCACGGTGGCGATGGGCACGGGCCCTATCTGCTACTCCCCCCCCCTAATGGAGAGGCCTCGTTTGGGGTACTATGTACCGAGGCACGCCCCACACGGGTATTACCCTGCACCTAGGAGTGCTGTTGGTCGGGGCTGAAGAGGTATGACGCTTTACCGAGGCTAAGGTAATAAAAGAGATGTGACTTGTTCGGTGTCAAGATGTATATTGAGATAATAATATTGAGTACAATTAAAGATACATTATCTTAGTAAGCGATCTTATTCTAGATTGCTGAGAATGCTACGCGTGTGTTCCAATTTTCTGTAAATGCGCGATAATGCAAACATCTTGTTTGTGTAATATGTTGCAATCATACTTCATCTCCCCTGAAAAAGTGGAAGGATCATCCCCTCCCTGCAAAAAGGAACAGACTCGTAACATTGACTTTAACGAACTTAACCAAAATTTAATTACTTAAGTAAAATAAGTAAACAAAATTTAAACATTATCAACATAGCAAAGTTAAAACTATTTCATTTATTAAATCGTACTAATACAAAAACGTTTTACAATATAAACAATATACCTAATTAAAATTGTATCTAATTAAAATGGTATCGAATTGAAATGGTATTGAATTAAAACGGAAGCTTCACATTTTACACTTAATCATAACAATAACAAAGTGTTAAGTAACATGGTATGTAATTAAGTACCTATACTTATAATTACGTATCAAATAAAATAGTTATTTATTGAATGGTTTGGTATTATTCTTATGCACAATTATAGCTTTATTTTCTTTTAAAATTTCTACATTAGACGTCATATCTCTTAAAACTTTATAAGGGCCATTGTAAATACTATCTAATTTATTTCCTACTTGGTTCTTTAATAATAACAAATCGCCTAACTGATAGGTAACATTATTGCTAGTTTTATCATACAATAATTTTCTTTTCTCTTTAGATTGTATCAAGTTACGTCGTGCGTCGGATTGCGCTTGTTGTAAACGATACTTAAGTTCTCGGGGATAACTGTCATAGTTATATAAGGGGTCGATTTCTGATTGTAAATTATTTGGAAGGTTACAAATTTTTCCAAAAACTAATTCGAAAGGCGTATATTTAGTTTCACTATGCACTGTGGTATTAAAAGAAAAACACCAATATGGAATCCAGGTGCTCCAGTTATGTTTATAATTATTACACTGGATTCTCAGAAAAGCTCCTAGGGTTTTATGAGTATTTTCTAAAGCGCCTACAGTTTCGTGATGGTACGCCGTAGAATTTAATTTTTTAATATGTAATAGAGAACATGTTTCGGACATCACTGATGACATGAATTCGGTTCCCTGGTCAGTCAATATTTCTCTAGGAATACCATAACGTAAAATGAAATTATTGGTAAAAGATTGAGCAACTGTGACCGAGTCTTTACTAGGTAATGGATACGCTTCAACGAATTTGGTTAAATCGCATTGTAATGTCAATACATATTTATTATTATAGTCATCAACATCGAGTGGACCCATTATATCCAAACTAATTCTTTCGAATGATGAGTGGGCTGTTGATGTTATGGTTAAGGGCTGCTTAATATGTTTATTACTATGCTTATGATATTGACATTGATGGCAATTTTTAACAAAAAGTTTTACATCATTACTCAAACCTGGCCAAAAATAATATTGCTTAATGTTGTTCATCATTCTATTAACTCCTGCGTGTCCGCTGGTAGGTAATAGATGGAAATCATTTAGTATTACTCTTTTTTGTTCACTATCATATATTCTTAATATATTTTTTGTTATGAGAAAGCGCGGGGTAACAGAGTTAATTCTTTTTGTTGCTTGTACAAGACTTTTGATTTTACTCTCGTTACATTTTTCTTTAATAATAAGTACCTCATGTATGCCTATTTTTTGACATAATGACTCTAAGTCCCTCGCTAACACCTCTGGGGTAGATGACGATCGGGTACTCAGATATATCGCTGATTGCGAAGGTACGTAAACGTAACAACTTGCATTAGAAATAATGCTATCTTTAGACTTTGAATAATTGTCAAACTTTAATTGATTAAAACTTAATTCAGTTACGTCATCGGGTTTCTTGAGAAGTTCTACCGCAATAGGTTGATCAGGCCTAGTGCTGGTGGAGCTCTCTGAAGAAGAATCAGTGGGGGTTTTTAATTTTTTACTTTGTGCTCTAGTTAAAACTGATACTGTGTTTTGATGTAATGATTTTAAAGTAGAAGATGTAATAGGTATGCGACTCAATGCGTCTGCAGCTGCATTGTTTCGTCCTGGAACATACTCTATTTCAAAATCATACTCCTCTAGGAATAATCGGAATTTAGTAAGTCTGCTTGTTGGGTCTTTCAAGTTAAATAAATAAATTAACGGTTTGTGGTCTGTTATAATTTTAAATTTACGTCCATATAAATAAGGGCGAAAATGTCTCACAGACCAAACAATTGCTAAAAGTTCTAATTCTATGATGGGATATCTCGTCTCGGCGGGTTTCAGGTTTCTACTCGCATACGCGACTACTTGACCGTTCATGTTAGATAAAACAGATCCTAAACCTGTCTTACAAGCATCTGTTTGTAGCCGAAAGATGTTACTTTCTGAAAAATCTGGATAAGATAAAATAGGGGGTTGAATTAATGCTGATTTTAATTTTTCAAATGCCGTTTGACACTCTGATGACCATAGAAACTGTACATTCTTTTTTCTTAATTGATTTAAAGGATAAACAATGTTTGCAAAGTTCGGTATGAATCGTCTGTAGTAATTTGCAAACGCGACAAAACGATTGACATCGTCGCAGTTCATCGGCACTGGATAGTTTTGCATGGTTGCAATTTTACTTTCATCTGGTAAAATTCCATCAGAAGTTATTTTGTGTCCTAGATATATTATTTCGTTTCGCAAAAATTCACACTTCATAGGATTTAATTTTAAGTTAACTTTTCTAAATCTCTCTAGTATACTAATTAAGTTTTTATTGTGGTTTTCTATAGATTTCCCGAAAATTACGCAATCATCTAAATAAATAAAAGCCTTTTTATAATTTAAGCCTGACATTGCAATAGTCATAAGACGTGAAAATACACTCGCAGATGTCCGGAGACCCATGGGACAGCGTTTCATCTGAAAAATTTTATCACCAGCAGTGAAAGCTGTGTACTTTCGTGAATCTTCGCTTAAAGATAACTGATAATAGCTTTGCGAAAGGTCTAATTTTGAAAAATAAATGTTATTTGCAAGCGAATCTAAGATATCAGTTATATTAGGCAAAGGGAATTTGTCGTCCTCAATACGATTATTTAACTGCCTGTAAAATGCGCAAATACTTTCAATACTTCGTTTTTCTTCTAAATTCAGTTCAGGTAAATTTAATAATCCTAATAATGTTTTTACACGATCGACAGAAACCTCCTCTTTTTCAAAATTACAGACTTCAAAATCATTCAATGAAAAAGTCTCTAAATCGGTAAGATCTAGATCAACTTCTTTCTCAGTGGTGTTTAATATCCTTACTGGCATGCGACCATTACAAGGTTTCGCTATTATACTTCCTATAAAAACTCCTTTCTGTATCTCTTTAGATAAACAAACACAATCGTCGCCTAACGATGTAGGTATATATTTTATTACCTCACATCGTGGCGGTATCAAATGTCTATAGTGACTCAATATAGGTATAGACACATAATTACTATCTTTAGTTAAAAGCAAAGTATTTTCTTTATAGTTAATTATAGCTTGATAGCGTTTCAAAAAATTATCACCTAAAATACCATTTGCAGAACAAGACATATTTTTAAACACATACATTTTTTCTCTAAAAACTAACCCATTATAAGACAAATCTAAGTAAATATATCCTTCAGATACTAGTTTACCGCTAACACCTTTTATAACTAACTTCTCAAATGTAATTAAATTCAATAACTTCGGATAATCGCATAACCATTCGTATTTTAAAACACAAAGGCTTGCTCCGCTATCGACTAAAAGATCGATATTGCTATTACTTACGTTAAAAGTTACGGTACTACTATTATTGTAGTTTAAAACATAATTTTCAGTAGGAACGAAAAAAATCTAAATTATTATCGTTCTGGGGCTCAGAACGCGCTTGTGACTCACTATTGGTCGATTGCTCGTGGCTAGCGTACTGCACACGTTGAAAAGGCACAGCTGAGCGCGGCGGGCGCGGGCTCGGCCGACCGCGGTCACGTGAACGTGATTGTGTTCCTTGCGCGGCGCGGGAGTCTCGCGACATGTACTTACCTTGTTGTGGTCTCGTGTTTCCGGCAGCGTACCTATTGTTTGCGCTAAATCTATTATAGTAACTATATTTATTAGAATAATTACTTGGCTGACGCGGATAATTAGTAGGTGTGCGTGAGAAATTACGAGTATGAAACTTTTTAATGTTCATAACTTCCTCGTGTCTGGTAGACATTGACTGCTCGTCTAGGGCAGTTCTTATAGCCTCTGGTAAAGAATCAAAGTGACGTGATGCTATGATAGTACTAAGCTTTTGATTCACTAATCCATCTGAAAAGCGCTTGATTGCAACCTTTTCATTAATGGGACGCAATACTTCAAACTTAGTAGCGTCGTCATCCGCTTGTGCTATGGTTAAATTCACAAAAAGTTGTTCTAGTTCCGAGCCGAATGACTCGATCGACCTATGACCTTGACGACAGTTTTGTAATTTGTGTTGGATAGCAACAGCAGATTTTTTCTGAATCAAATGCGTATTCATATCTCTAATTAAATCTTTAATAGTTGGATAACTACTTTTTAAACGTAATTTTGCGCTAGGAGAGAGCCTAGTTTTAATCACAAAATCAATAAGTAACCCATGAGTAGCATCGCTGATCATTGAACTATATAATTGTATACCATCAATTAGAGATTTAGTGACGTGTTCTTGACCTGTCATCGTTGGTAAAAGTGCAATGGCTGTCTTCAAGTCAAATTTATCTTTTTCTGCCATTTTTGAAATACTACTAACACTTAAAGTCTCTAAAGAAATAATTTTGTCATAAATGATCTGAATGTCATTTGCTATTTTATTAATTAAAGTTATATCTTTAGTTGATACCTCCGATTTTTCAACTAAATTATGTACTTGAGATAAAATATACTCTAATTTCGCGTATTCAAGTTTCGCTTCATTAAATTTCGTAAAACCTAACTCTTTTTGACGTCTATCTGGTCCTAGTTTTACTAAATTATCTTTAATATACAATAGTTTCTTATGCAATTCATTTAAATCGGAAATAATAAATGACATTATCTAATAAGAAAAAAAATGTAATCCTACATATTATTTAAAACGTTTAGGTATAAAATAACTTACGACTTACGGTGGCATTATAGCGCGCGAATAAAATAATTACGTCTCTGCACGATGAGTAGGTATGTGGTGACCGGCGTGGCGTGTGGGGGCTGGGGCTGCGGGCTGGGGGTTTTCTCATGCTCCTTGAGTGTGTAGGATCTTCAGACTTCTAAGATGGGTTCCTGGACCGCTTGAAACAGCTAACTGAAGATCGGGCTGGGATTTCCCTTGCCCCTCGTACAATGGGCCGGGTTTCTACCCTGGACACCTCCTGGTCTACGTTGATGGTTGAGTCGACGTCGTTGCCAGTTCCACGGAAGATATTGTGTTTCTTAGAACTGCGCTGTTGAATTCTCTACGGAGTCGGTTGACAATTCGGTCCCAAATTTTCCGGATGCAGGCGTAAATGATGAGTATAACGATGAGAAGCAGTATGACGGATAGTAAAATTTCTGTTGTAGTGAGCTGGCTTGAAGTTTTCTGCGTTGCTTGGGCGTCGCCGCTGGCGGTTTGTGCGATGATAACTTCTTCTTTACTTTGTGGTGCTCCCATATTATTGTTTTGTCTTCCCAAGTAATGCGATGAACAGAAGTGTAGAGCCAAATAGCACCGCAACGAAGACTGCTGCTAGTATGGTGTTGAAAATTTTGCTTTGCTGCTCCATGTAGTAATGATTTTCCCGCAAAAATTTATAAGTTCGGTTGGCAAAGGGTCGCCATGAAGAGGTATGACGCTTTACCGAGGCTAAGGTAATAAAAGAGATGTGACTTGTTCGGTGTCAAGATGTATATTGAGATAATAATATTGAGTACAATTAAAGATACATTATCTTAGTAAGCGATCTTATTCTAGATTGCTGAGAATGCTACGCGTGTGTTCCAATTTTCTGTAAATGCGCGATAATGCAAACATCTTGTTTGTGTAATATGTTGCAATCATACTTCAGGGCCAGTATGTACCCGATTGGGACCCGCTCGCCCGGTACGAGCGTCCCACATTTGGCACGCCGACTCAGGCGCGAGGGGGACAAGTACCCCCCCAAAATTTTTAATGGCGCCCCTGTCGGACCCAACCACCCCTCCGGAGCTTGTGCTGTTGCCAACAGCCTCCGTGAATGTTTGGGGACCTAAGGGCAATGTTGTCACGGTGCGTGCCCTTTTGGACTCAGGTGCCCAGGGGTGCATAATGTCCAGGTGGCTTGTCCGACAGCTGGGTCTTTTGCTTGTGCCGCATCACGAAGCGGTACGGGGGGTGGGAGACTCGCGGATCCCTGATCCGATTGGTCGAGTTGAGTTCTCCTTCTCCCCCCACTTCACGCCAAGGCCGAAGATCGGTGCTTCGGCGATAGTATTTGATAAGGTGGTTGGACCACTCCCGCAAGTGCGAGTGCCGCCATCCACGATTGAGCTGACGTCTGGACTGGCTTTGGCTGATCCTTCCTTCCACCGACCGGGCCCAATACACTTGTTGATTGGTGCGGATGTCCTCGGTCGTGTATTGTATGGAAGCAAGCGAGTTTTGCAGACAGCCGATCTTGTCGCCTTGTCCTCGTCGCTGGGTCATGTGGTGATGGGAAAGGTACCACAGACACCAGAGACCCCGTCGGTAGACCGCCAGACCATTGTCGGTTCTACTTTGTCCGACGTTCTCCAAAAGTTTTGGGAGGTGGAGGAACCCCCCACTGCCAAGCGGTTGGATCCGTTAGCGGAGGAGTGCGAATTGTTCTACCAGAACAACACTGGGCGCCTCCTCTCGGGTCGCTTGATTACCCGCTTGCCCTTCTTGGCGGTTCGCCCTCCTTTAGGGAGCTCCCGGCCGATGGCCGAGAAGAGATTGTTGTCCATGGAGCGTAGGATGGCCAGGGATCCCGCATTCAAGGAGAAGTATATAGACTTCATGCGGGAGTATTTGGACCTTGGGCACATGTCCATCTCGCAGTTGGACTGGCGTAATGTGGAACATTACTTCCTGCCACACCACGCTGTTTTGAAGACTTCCAATGGGAAGATCCGCGTGGTCTTTGATGGTTCAGCGCCCACGTCAACCGGAGTGTCGTTGAATCAGTGTCTGCATGCGGGGCCGAAGTTGCATCACGATGTCTGTGATGTTTTGACCAACTTCCGCCGGCACGCTGTCGTCTTTGTGGCCGATATCCGCATGATGTTCAGACAGACCGTGATTCACCCGGAGGATAGACGATACCAGCTCATCCTTTGGCGTGAGAATCCCCAGGATCCGATGTTGGCTTACGAGCTGAACACCAACACGTATGGTTTGCGGTCGAGCCCCTTTGTGGCGATCCGTTCGCTTTTGGAGCTCGCAGAGCGCGAACGGCTACGCTATCCCCGGGCATCTGCTCTTATTGAGGGGGGGGCCTTATTTGTCGACGATATCTGCACGGGGGCCTCGAGCTTAGATGAGGCTCTCGTCTTACGTGATGAGCTGATTGCGCTCTTGAGGGCTGGTGGCTATGAGTTGCGGAAGTGGCTGTCTAACTCACCGGACCTATTGGCAGATTTGCCTAAGGACCACCAGCAAGAGCCGCTCCTCTTTGAAAATCCGGAGACTCCAGACATGCTGTCTGTTTTGGGAGTCCAGTATCGACCAGTCCCGGATTTGTTCACATATAGATTGGAACTGCCAGACCCAAAGGTCTGGACTAAACGCACGGTGCTGTCTACTGTAGCCCGTACCTTTGATCCGAACGGTTGGCTCAGCCCTGTAGTGTTTTCGATGAAGTGCTTCCTACAGGAGCTCTGGGCTGCGGAATTGTCATGGGATGAGCCCCTCTCTGGTAGCCTCCTACGAGAGTGGGTGAGGTTCGTGTCATCCCTACCCGACGTCAATCGGGTTTGTATACCGAGGCAAATGCTGCCTTCGGGAAAGTTTAAAGCCTCCCTGCACGGCTTTTGTGACGCGTCCGAAAGCGGATACGCGGCAGCCGTTTACATCCGAACGGTGGATGCAGCAGGCGTTGTCGCCGTACACTTAGTTATGGCCAAGAGTAAGGTCGCCCCCCTTCGGACTAGGCTAACCATTCCGAAGTTGGAGTTGTCCGGCGCCACTCTCTTAGTACGGCTACTCAATCATGTTGCCGACACCTTGGGAAACGGTGTCGACTTGGAGTCGATATTTGCGTGGTCTGACAGCCAGGTCGTCCTTTGTTGGCTGAAGAGTTCAGTCCACACCCTTGAGGTTTTTGTGGCCAACCGGGTCTCACAAATTCAGACTTCAAAGGCCCCGTTGATTTGGCGCCACGTACCGGGCGAACTGAACCCCGCAGATTGTGCCTCCCGCGGCTGCGAGGCGCCTGAGTTAGTGGACCACCACCTATGGTGGAGTCCATCATGGTTGTTACGGCCTGAGCGCTCATGGCCTGCCACCCCGGCTGTGGCCAGAGTCCCAGACCTAGGCATGCGTGTTCACGCCGTGGAGACGGTGGCGGCTCCGCAGATGGAGTTTTTGTTAGACCGCTACAGTTCTTTGGATAAGTTGCTCGGCGTGACTGCTTGGATGAGGCGCTTTGTGCGAAATTGTCGCCAGCCTCAGGAGAAATTGTTGTCTCCGGTCCTCGCCCCACAAGAGCGGCAAGACGCTCTGTTGCATTGGGTGCGAGTGACGCAACAGCGAGAGTTTGAACCGGAGCTGAAAGCCCTGCGCTCAAGTAAGCCCAAGTTGAAGGGACCCTTGGTGCGGTTGAATCCCTTCTTGGACAGTACCGGATTGCTGCGTGTCGGAGGTAGGCTCAGACATGCCAACCTGCCGTACGGATCACGCCACCCTTTGTTGCTCCCCAAGGATGGACCGTTAGTTAGACTGTTGATTACAGACCGACATGTAAAGAATGCTCATGCCGGTTGTAATGCTTTGACCGCGCTCCTCCAACGAGAGTTCTGGATTTTGTCAGCGCGGAGAATAATCCGATCCGTTATTTTTCGTTGTCTCCCGTGTTATCGTTTGCGCGCCGATACGATGCAGCCCCAGATGGGTGATTTGCCTGCCGATCGAGTGAACGAATCGATGCCCTTCTCAGGAGTTGGAACGGATTTTGCGGGGCCATTTACCGTTAAGACATCGCGGCTTCGTAATGCTAGAACGGAAAAGGCTTACTTGTGTGTATTTGTTTGTTTGGCCACTAAAGCGGTCCACCTGGAGGTGGTTAGTGCCCTCACCACAGAAGCCTTTGTAGCCACGTTGAATCGTTTTGTGTCTCGCCGCGGAATGCCGTCGTTAATCAGGTCCGATTGTGGAACCAATTTCAAGGGCACCGATAGGTATTTAAAGGAAGTTTGTGAATTTTTGGATAGGAATAATTTTGAGATCGGATCCACACTCTCTCGCAGAGGGGTACGATGGCAGTACTCCCCGCCATCCTGCCCCCACTGGGGAGGGATTTTTGAAGCAACTGTAAAGGCCGCTAAAACTCACCTTCGTCGCGTTATTGGGGAGACGGTCCTCACGTTTGAGGAACTCGCGACCGTATTTTGTAAGGTTGAGGCGGTCTCAACTCGCGTCCGTTGTGTCCGTTGTCTTCGGACGCGAATGATTTAGAGGCCCTTACGCCGGGCCATTTTTTGATTGGCAGACCGCTTAACGCCTTGCCGGAATATCCTTATTCCGAAGTGGCCTCCGGACGGCTCTCGCTATGAATTGCTCCAGCAGCTTACGCAGAGTTTTTGGCGCCGTTGGCATCTGGAGTATTTGCACATTTTGCAGCAACGCGTTAAGTGGTCGGATAGGACGACCCCACCCAAGACTGGAGACCTCGTGTTGGTAAAGGATCCAAACCTGCCGCCCCTCCGCTGGCGTTTAGGACGCATTGTTCAGCTTCATCCGGGGTCGGATGGTGTGCCCAGGTTTGCCGAGGTCCTGGTGGGGGACTCTGTTTTGAAGCGAGCGATCGCTACCCTCTCTCGCCTGCCCTTAGATTGAGTTGGCGGACAGTTTGCTACTGTCCGGGGCGGGGGGATGTTCACGCCGCGCGTGATTCATTCATTCACGTGCATTCGTGGGTTCGCCGCCAAGCGCCGTCCGCGCAACACGGCACTCAGTTGGCCGTAAGCAGCCGTGAGACAAGTTCGCGTGCTTCTGTAGCGACGTGCCGCGCAAGTTACCTACCCATATTGGGACCGAGATTTCGTTTTGCTCCTATTAGGGCTCCGGTCGGGGTACGGGTTTGAGACCCGTGTGTGTTCGCTTTGAAAAGCGCCGGGAAAGTTTTAGCTGTCTATTAGGGCATTGTGTAGTTTTAAGAGTGTTAGCTATAAGAGTTTCCCCTCGGGGTTGGGTGAAGACCTACTTGGCCAGGCGCGCGCGCGCCGGCAAGACAGCGACCAGCCCCCTGGATTACGGACAGTATCCCTTACCATAAGGTAGGACTAGTTTTAATTTACTTAATTTTGCATGAGAAACCTTCGATTCAATAAACTGTGGAACACAGTAGATGTGGTCATCACAATTGTGCGTGATCATGCCCTGTTCAGCATTTTGAGTCAGTCCTACCCAAAACATCGTGCTATACAGAGCTCGTGAGCGATATCAGTTATAGTGAAAATTGTGATGGCTATTTAAAAGGCCAATAATTAAATTAAATTTTGTAAACAGTTTAAAATGTAACAGTTCCTATTCTTCCTATATCATATTTCTAATTTACCACAATTAAAACAAGTCTCCAAGTGATGAAACAATCTTTTATTCTCTACAACATCTACTAATTGAATACTGTGCAGTGACTTCCGACGCTCCGGCTAGTGTACCGCTGGCCGACAACGGGGTCCCGTCACAGAATCACTTCCTAAAATATTATTGCTTATTTTTTTCACACCTTGTATATTCTCTATAAACCTCCTTCTTACTGACTTGTTCATGTTGTTATAGAGCTGCCGGCCCAAAACCGCGGGCACAGTGTGTCGCAGCGCAGACCGCGAGTGCGACCTGCCCGAGTACTGCACGGGCTACTCCGAGTACTGTCCCGACGACGTGCACAAGATGGACGCCACGCCCTGCAACGATGGACAGGTGACTATTGATATATTAGTGTCGCAGCCAGACCGCGAGTGCGACCTGCCCGAGTACTGCACGGGCTACTCCGAGTACTGTCCCGACGACGTGCACAAGATGGACGCCACGCCCTGCAACGATGGACAGGTGACTATTAATTCTAAAACCTGTTACTCTTATGATCTTAAAGCTTTGGTTAGCTAAGGATACCGCAAGCATAGTCCCGCAAATGCGATCCCTCATCATATGTGCGGGATCCCGCATTTTGTGGAATTGCAATCCCTAGTTTCGCTCGGATGGCAAAATTAAGTTCCAATTTTGTACAATCTAATTTTCAAGGGGTCGCTATCTCTGAGCATACGGATCGATTTCCAGTCGGATTAATGTTGAAAACGAACTTTTGGTACTTAATACTTCTGGTAAGTATTACACTTGTGGTAATAATTTTTGTTGTTTCCTATTATCATAGGTGATCGAACAATGTATGTCACGATGTCCAATATTTATTTATTTTTGTGTTTCTTTTTTTAAATTTTTAATTTACTAACATTACCATATAAGATTTATTGTAATTACTAAGAAAAATAGAACCAATTTTCCGAAATAAAAATTATATTATTATATTACAAACTTCTATCAACTAAAACAGCTACACTTGTGGTAATAATTTTTGTTGTTTCCTATTATCATAGGTGATCGAACAATGTATGTCACGATGTCCAATATTTATTTATTTTTGTGTTTCTTTTTTTAAATTTTTAATTTACTAACATTACCATATAAGATTTATTGTAATTACTAAGAAAAATAGAACCAATTTTCCGAAATAAAAATTATATTATTATATTACAAACTTCTATCAACTAAAACAGCTAGTAGTCCAGTCAATATCGACACAAAAAAGGACAAACATCGCAAACGCGCATGTAACTACGATTTTCTTATATGTTGTTAGGTCCCTTGAGAGTAGTTAACACCCAAGTTTGCAACCCTGAAAACCCTGTGCTACCTCCATGGTGCTCGAAAAACTGCCCCTTGTTTCAGTTTTTTCGAAAAAACTACCATAAGGAAGCATTTTTTAAGTGTCTTTGTTCGGCACTTTAATAAAGATAACTAAATTTGCTACAATTTGAGTGAAACCTGAGCACGCTATGTCCATTGGTTGCGAAGATACAGCAAATCAAATATGGGCAATTCTCCCGCAGTGTTCGGAAAACTGTGAAATTCTGTCACATTGTTTCAGTTTAAAAAAAAACTTCTTCAAATAGTGCAATTGCTATTTGTAAACTACTCTCAAGGGACCTAACAACATATAAAAAAATCGTAGATACATGCGCGTTTGCGATGTTCGATGTCGATATTGACTGGCCTACTAGGTCTAGATACATAGTTGGAGTGACAAACACGACTGAAAAAAAATGCGTCCTCTGAGCCAAGTGGCTCAGTGGACGCATATTTTTTCAGTAAAGTTGATCGAAGATTACAAATCTAAAAGCATACCGAACTTGTGTACCGACCTATTTTTTCTTCGCTTTTCGATCTAAAATCTCAGGGTTACTAATAGGTCTTTACCTATGAAATTGCCGTTTTGTATGGAGATTTCTGTAATTATTTTTTTTCCATACTAACGTTTTTGTTATTATTTAACGACTAATATTATGTAAATTTACAAAATTTTACACAAGTATTTATGGACATTTTAACTACTAAATGACACATTCGTTAAGAGAAAAAAAATTTTTTTTTTCACTAAGTTACAACTAATAAAGTACGAAATTCTGGAAACAAAAATAGTCGTAACTTTCGGAATAAGTTTTTTCTATGTAAATAATCAAATATCGTGGTTATTAAATTATCAAAAGTTGCTCGATACGGTCTTAATGTAACGCAATATTAAAGAAATTATATATTTCTAATATTATAAAAGTTGTTAAGTTATATGTACAAAAGAAAAAAACGGCAATTTCATATGTAAAGACCTATTATTTAATTGCTCACCAATCTAACTTAACCTAACCTACAAAAATGCTCACCAAACTAAGGTTTCGGTGTGCATTCCAGTGCAGTTCAGTATTTTTTTGTGTTGCATGCAATTAAATATTTTCCAATAGGATGCATACCGACTATAGGCTAGTTTACCCTCCATTGAATGATGTTCCGTTGTTTCAGGCGTACTGCGTGCGCGGCTCGTGCCGCTCGCACACAGACCAGTGCCGGTTGCTGTGGGGCATCACGGGCGAGAGCTCGCACGACAAGTGCTACACCAGCAACAACGTCAAAGGGACCAAGTATGTATACAACTTGGTTTTACCACAGAATAAATAATAGTACACTGGTACAGAAACTTCACTCCGCTGAACTATTTAAATAAATAGCAACTCTAACTTCGACGCAATAAAGTGGAATGCAGCTTGTACGGCGCTAATTACGAACGGCCACACGTTGCATCTCTTTCTATCGCATATAATCGAGTGACAGACGCCTGGTTTTACCCTTACTCAAATCAAAACTAGAGATGGACTGACTATGACTTCGGCCGATTAGCTGACTAGTCGGCCAAGCCGATTATTGCTTTTGGTTGAGTTCGGGTGATATCGGCAATGTTTGTGACTACGCTTTCGGCTGGTAGTTGCCGGCGCCCGGCGCTTGGCGCCTGGCGGTCAGGCGGACTTGTCGGAACATGTTTTTGTTTGCATTGTATTTTTTTATCATTGTTTAACATCCTATATACTGTTCTACATTACACTGAAACTACACTTTAAAATTGGTTCTGTAATCAAAAATAATAACAGTAAAGATTTGGATTTCAATTTCATTTCAATCACCGCCCTATTTTAAATTTTTAAGTATATTAATACGAGTAAAAAACGGGCCGACTAGTCGACCGTTTCAGTCGATAATGGGCATTGACGTAAAATCATTAAAGATACCTATGCAAATAGTTTCCCATTTATGAAACGCTCTATTGAGCACGCTTGAAATTATGTTGCATTTGGGCCAAGTTTCGGTGCCCGTGAGTGTATTTATTTGCCATTATAGATCATTAAACATAAAATTTTAACAAATTTTCCCTATTTCTAGAAACGGCAACTGCGGCTACTCCCGTTTGCGGCAGATGTACAAAGTTTGCCGCACAGAAGATGCCGCGTGCGGCTTACTGCATTGCCGCCACCTCAACGAGCGACTCGAGTTCGGCATGGAGAGTGCCGCGCAAATATCGGCCGTGTTCATTAACGACAACGGTACGTATTGTTTTGCAACAAATGTAGGTACAAAATTTGCCGCGCAGGGTATGCCGCTAGCGGCTAACTGCATTGCCGCCACCTCAACGAGAAACTCGAGTTCGGCATGGAGAGTGCCGCGCAAATATCCGCCGTGTTCATTAATGACAACGGTATGTATTGTTCTTGCGGCAGATGTAGGTACAAAGTTTGCTGCGCAGGGTATGCCGCTAGCGGCTAACTGCATTGCCGCCACCTCAACGAGCGACTTGAGTTCGGCATGGAGGCAAATATCCGCCGTGTTCATTAAGACAACGGTATTTTTTTATGCATAACGTGTTAGCACTTTCACACCATCACGTGTAGGATGATGAACTCGAGAAAGGTTTTGTCTATATCGAAACGGCAAAAATTACGTTTCATCGTAGACAACAAACCTATTGTTCGACTAATTATAAACTTTCCAGGTAGACAACACTCTTTTCAGGTTTGTCATGCTACGCATGCTGATGCTAAGTCATGATAAGGTTGAAGGTGGAAGCGAACTACTTCCGAAATCCTCAATTACTGAGGAACTTGCTATCTTATCGCTTAACTGCCGGAACACAACAATGCTAAAAATATCGTTGTGATGGCGTCAGATTTAGACTAGATGGGTAGTGCATGACGTATTATGTTTGCGGCTGATTTACACAGTTTGCTACTGATATACAATGGTTGCGGCTAATTTTACAAATTTTGCCGCTGATTTAAAGAATTTTGCTGCTGATTTAAAAATTTTGCTCCAGATTTACAAAGTTTGCCGCAGAGTTACAAAGTTTGCCGCAGAGTTACAAAGTTTGCCGCAAATTTACAAAGATTGCCGCTGATTTACAGAGTTTGCCCCTTGCTCCATTGCCGCCACCTAACGTTTAGATCTCAAATATATAAATTGCGATAATATTTCTAATGTAAACTATATCGGTGTTATTACAAAACATTGTGTAGAGCTAACTCTACACGACGAAGTCTAAGACTTGGTTTAATACTTTAGCTGTCTCTGTTTTCTGAAAAGAGAATGAAAGTGACAGCTTCAGTTTTAAACTAAGTCTAAGTTTAGACAACGTTTTGTAATAACAACATAATATGTCTATTGTGACAGGAACCATAATCCCGTGCCGCACGGCCATCATAGACTTCGGCCTCAGCGACGTAGACCCCGGCATGGTGCCCGACGGCGCTAAGTGTGGACCGAATAAGGTGATTTTACCTTAAAACATAAGTTTTTAAGGCGATTAACCATAATTTTTAAAGGCGATAGGTAGGAGAAAGAAGCGCCCTCAGAGGATTTTATTTAATAAGTTGCTACTAGAAAAGAATTTTAATAAAACTTTACATAGATTTTTAGTGCCCATAGTCTAGTATTTTTAGAAGGTATCGTTGCTTTAAACAATAAATTGTATTGTTTTTGCTTAAGCTACTTAGAGCAATGTTACGTGATGATCCTACTAATTTTATAAATGTGAAAGTTTAGATGTTTGGATGTTTGTTACTCAATCACGCCAAAACGGCTGAACGGATTTGGCTGAAATTTAGGATACTTTGTAGTCTGGACAGCAACATTTATGCTACTTTTTATCCCGGAAAAATATCACATTCCCTCGGGATAACACGTGTAGTCCATGCGTGTGACGCAGCGGGCAAAAAGCTAATTTTTAATAGGCTTATCTAAAAAATGTGATAGTAAAGAACCTCTAGCTCGTAAGCAGCTTTCGGGTGGGATATTTACAGGGCTTTTTTACTATCACATTTTTCGTATACTTAGAGAATTGCATTGTGAATGAATAAAAATAATTTAAAATCTCAATTAGTTGTTCACTTCTCATGCTCGTAAAGTTCGTGTTCATGTTGGGTATAGGCTGCATAAAATCGCTTTGATGCTCTAGTGCATAAAGTAAAATCTTCGTCTAAGTCCCAGACTCTAAGACAAAAGTCGTTAGGTAAACAGTCACACACGCAATTAAACTTCGTTAAAAAAACTTGTTACTTATTTCATTCTGTTTCTTTAATTTTGTACATAATCCATGTTAAATTAGTAAATTAATTTCTAGATGTGTATGGACCAGCGTTGCGTGAGCGTGGAGTCGGTGCAAGCCGCCATCGCTCACCGCCAAGCGTCTGATTGTCCTTCCAACTGCTCTGGCCATGGCGTCTGCAACTCGGAGGGTAACAAATCCTTCAACATCAGTGATTTAATGTTCCCACTGCTAAATTTTAATAACTTTTAATCCATTTAGTAGTTTCAGAGGTTACTTCTTTATTACAAATTTACAAACTCTACTTCTTCATAATCCTACTAATATCCTACTAGTCCTACTAATATTATAAATGAGAAAGTGTAGATGTTTGGATGTTTAAATTTTTGTATGTTTGTTACTCAATCACGCCAAAACGGCTGAACGGATTTGGCTGAAATTTTGGACACAGTTACTTTGTAACGTCGCGGGATAACGTCGTGTAGTCCACGCGGGCGAAGCCGCGTTCGGAAAGCTAGTCTATACTAATATTATAAAGAGGAAAGATTTGTATTTTTGTATGTAACGAATAAACTCAAAAAGTACTGGACCGATTTAGAAAATTAATCAAACTATTGTACTTACATATTCCGTTTCTTGCCTGTTATGACAGTCTTGCCATAAAGAATCGAAATCCATAAGTGTTGCTAAATGAGAAAAGAGGTGACATGTTCCCTTTCTTAATTAGCCGATTCATTTAGTGTTTTATGTCGCGAACGTGTCGGCCGCCCCTCGTATTTTATTTTATTTATATACTAGCGGATCTTCGCGGTTTCGCCCGCGTGGTACCCGTTCCCGTGGGAATATTGGGATGAAATATAGCCTATGTCACTCGGGATGAATGTAGCTTTTTAATGGTCAAAGCATTTTCTAAATCGGCCAGTAGTTTCGGAGCCTATTTGATGCAAACAAACAATAAAATTTTTCCTCTTTATAATATTAGTGTAGATTGATATCCATTGATATTCCAGGTCATTGTCATTGCGAGCCGGGCTTCTCGCCGCCACTGTGCGCGCTGCCCGGGCCCGGCGGCTCCTACGAGTCCGGCCCGGCCACCGACCCCACTGGTAACAACACTTTTTGTAGCACTTTATTTACCCTTATTCCTCGTACATTACCAAGTTTGATAGATGTTTGGACTGGCTTTCTACGAGGAAAAATAATTCTTCCTAGCTTACCCGGTTTTCAAATGGGAATTTTTTTTCCTGGTAGAAAACCGTAATTTTATTTAGTTTTCTACGAAGAATTTTTTTTTCTTCTTAGCTTACCCAGTTATCAGAGGAGAATTTTTATTTCCTCCTAGAAAGCTGTGAATTGAATCACAGCTTTGTACGTGTTGTGCGATCTACGAAGAAGAATTTTCCCTTCGTAGCCATTAGATCAGATAGATAGAACGAATAATTATTTATTTTTATTACTTAGATTATTTTTTATTTTAGAGGGAACAACAGTTTTATTTTATTTTATTATATTACTAGCGGCCGCCCGCGGTTTCACCCGCGTGGTTCTCGTTCCCGTGAGAATATCGGGATAAAAAGTAGCCTAAGTTATTCCTTATTACATCAGCTACCTGCCAGTGAAAGTCCCGTCAAAATCGGTCCAGCCGTTTCAGAGATTAGCCGGAACAAACAGACAGACAGACAGACAAAAATTGTAAAAAATGTTATTTTGGTATAAGTACCGTTTAAATAATCATATGCATGTAATTAGTAAAAAGCAGTTATTTTAATATTACAAACAGACACTCCAGTTTTATTTATTTGTATAGATATAGATTTAATAGTAAAGAGATCTACCTACCTACCTAACCTACTTAAATCTTTACTTTTTTGCATTCACAATGCAATTTATATCATTGAAGAATTGAAAATGAAGTATTTTAGAAAAAATCGACCCGTCTCACAACCAGTTCCGATGGAACGGTTGGTTGGATGGTCTAATTATTTAAGTAAAACTTAATCTAAGTAATTATTCGGTCTATCTGATCTAATGGCTACGAAGGGAAAATTCTTCTTCGTAGAACGCACAACACGTACAAAGCTGTGATTGAATTCACAGCTTTCTACGAGGAAAAAAAAATTCTCCTCTGGTAACTGGGTAAGGTAAAAAGAAAAAAAAATTCTTCGTAGAAAACTAAATAAAATTACGGTTTTCTACCAGGAAAAAAAATTCCCATTTGAAAACCAGGTAAGCTAGGAAGAATTATTTTTCCTTGTAGAAAGCCAGTTATAAAACTTGGTAATGTACGAGGAATAAGGGTTTATTTATTTAGGAAAGGAGATCGGACATATTTGTGAGAAGCCTGGTCAAAATAGTTTAGGTAAATATAACTTATTTTAACGAAAAGATCAAAGATCTACATTTTTTCTAGTATGCGCAAAAAATCCGTCCAGGGAGAAAAAGTTATTGAACGAATAATAAGACTTCACTATCACTTAAGATTTTTTACTATTATTATTTCTTTAATAACTTTTTTCTTCTAGAACGGATTTTTTGCGCTCTTGGGAAAAAATTAAGTACTATTCTATTCATGACCTTTAATAAAAGATAAGTTTTCATCCCATCGATTCGAAAAGCGATGGTTGTTTATCTAATAACAGGGTCCAAAACGATTCATTTTTTACCTGTTATGACAAGAGGGTATAAATGAGATTTGAATTTTGAACAGCTTCATAAAAGGGTCCAAAACGATGAGATTTGAATTTAGAACGTACCTAATTAAAGAAGCATTGGTTGGAGTGTAGCAAAGGGTGTGCAGTACTTAAAAAAATTCAACTGATTTTGTATGACCGAAAAATTTTCAAAAACGGAATTTTATAAAATTGAGATTATCTCGTAAACGGTAAGTCGTAGCTAAAATCTAACAAAATTTTCAACCCCCTACGGCATCCCCGGAGATACTTCTAAGGAATCTGATGGACATATATTTTTTTTTATTTAATTTTTTTTTATTTCAAATTTTTTTTTCTTGCCCTACTAGCGCTATGATGTATCCGAACGACAAAGAAAGGTAGGTAGTTTGAGTTGTCTTTACTGCTTTTCTTATAGAGGGGGATGAAAAGCAGAGTGTATTACTCGGCCGCAAAATTATTTTCACCTCGGGCGGCGTATATTGAATCCCTCGCTGCGTTCAGGATTCTACTTTAGAATCCCTCGCTGCGCTCGAGATTCTACTCTAGAATCCTTCACTGCGCTCTGGATTCAAAATAGCGCCCTCGCCGTAAATATATTATTTTGCTCCCTTGTAATACAATCTACTATTTATCTACCGACGCCAGTACCTACTTTTTTTTGGACCACTTTTGTTCGATGTCCTTTACAGACTAAGGCACGATTTCACCACTGATATTTGAACAACATATTTCTGTCTCTGTCACATTGAAGCGACTAAACTAATTTAGCCTAATCGCATTTAAGGAGTTTAAGATGACATGCTTCAGGGGTGAAAGTACCCATCAATACAAACAGGGGCCTAATTGTCTAATTTTAACATCAATCGCAATCGCTTTCAATTTGACGTTTGAAAGATATTCACGAACTTCACACCACAAATTATTGACATTTGATTGCGATTGCGATCGCGACTTGTTTTGAAAGATTATTGAATGAACGATATCGTTAATTTTACGTAGATTTGGAATTGTCTAAGCAAAGTGACAACCGCAAAATCTTTGAAAGCTATTGAGAAGTGTCAAACGAAAGATTTCAATGTTAACTGTAATCTTTCAACTAATTTATGTAAGTTTTTATTATGTTTTTAATATGTCAAAACATCATTCGTTCCGAATGCGATTGCGATTTATGGAATTGTGTAAAGTTACACAATTCCATCAACCGCTATCATAATCGCAATACCTTTGAAAGCGATTGCGATTGATGTTAAAATTAGACAATTAGCCCCCTGCTTTTACTATGGGACCAAGTGCGACATCGTGACAAAACGACGAAAAAAAACGCAACAAACGTGCGTGCAATACCGAATGGACCAAAATGTATGTTTTTCGGGTTGTAATTAATCGATCACCAAACTAACCTAACCTAACCCACCAAAATACTAACTTAGCATCTAAAATACTGAAATGGACGCAAAATTCACCACTTTGCGTCCATTTCAGGTTTTTAGATGCTTACTCATTATTTTATTGTGGCTCAATTAATTATTTCTCTTTTTTTTCTCGGTAAAATTGGTCCCATAGTAAAATTTGTTTGTACTGATGGGTACTTTCACCCCCTGAAGTGTGTCCATTTAAACAAACACCCTGTACATCTAATGTAACATAATACAATTTTACTTATATGAGAATTAACACTATTTCTTCCTTTTCAGTGCAAAGAACTTTCATGGTGACCATGTACATCATATTCCTGGGAATAATTCCGGCGATACTGCTGATCCTCTTACTCGGCTACTACTCGCGCCACAACTTCCTCTTCTGGTGGCAGAAACCGAGGAAATCGTACGTACAAAATCTCGTATGCAACGCACGTTCCATCATACAGAAACCTAACTTACACTTATCTTCCTTCCGACACAAAAGACCGTTCAAAACTCAACCTTCTGACTCACAAATCGAGTTACACACTGACACGAATAAAGAATCTTCAACTTTATACAAAAAATTCGTAAACCTTAGATCAAGTCAAAAGTTCAAACCACTTAAAAGACTAGACAGGAAAATTGAAAAAGATGACATCAAAATCGCAAGTGACACTGAAAAATCAATGAAACCAAAAATCGCAGGTGACACTGAAAAATCATTGAAACCAAAAATCGCAGGTGACACTGAAAAATCATTGAATCAAAAAATAGCAGGTGACATTGAAAAATCATTTAAACCAAAAATCGCAGGTGACACTGAAAAATCATTGAAACAAAAAATCGCAGGTGACATTGAAAAATCATTTAAACCAAAAACCGCAGGTGACATTGAAAAATCATTGAAACCAAAAATCGAAAGTGACACTGAAAAATCATTAAAACCAAACATCGCAAGTGACACTGAAAAATCATTGAAACCAAAAATCCCTGTAAAACCAACTTTGTCACAACCAACGGAAAATAAACCTTATGACACTCACAATAACTCACAAATAGAATTAAACCTAAAATACAGTAATGACAGAAAGACAAAAACTACTCCTTTCTACCATAAATTCCTCATTAAAACACCAAAGTATACAAAGACAAAATACCTCAAAAAACTTAGTAAGAAAATTAACAAGGACGATATTAAAATAGCAAGTGACACTGATACATCGCTTTCAAAACCTGAAATAGCAGAAAAACCTAACGTGAAACCCAAGCCAAAGGAAATTAAACCTTCCATCAGTATAGTTACGGCTGGTTTAGCATCGACTACCAATGAAATGGTGGCACATCCAAGTAGATCTCGTTTACTAAGCATCAAAAGAGATTCCTCTATTGAGAGTAAAAAGTAATTTTAATTTCGTACTTAAATAGTATTTTTTATAAGTAAATTGCATTTAACATATTAAAATTAAGAAATACCTACGGTGATTGATTACTGTTAAGTACAAAGAAAGATATCTGCCTATTTATGTTATTTTTTGATTGAATCTCAAAACTCTTTACAAAATTGTAAAATCTAATATGGGAGGTGTGTCGTCATTAGAGCAACAGTATATCGAAGAACAGTATCCAAAACTTTTCAATACTCAATACTCAATACTTTATTGCTTCAACCATATTAGTTACAAAGGTGTTAACAAAATATGCACAGTTAAATATGGACCCTGTCGGGCACAGCAACTAGAAGGGTGAGGGGGGAAGACCTTTCCTTTGGCTAATAACATTAATTGATGGTGTTATAGTTTACATTTAATTTTATTATAATTGAAGTTTGCATTTCATGCTTTTTCTAAATGATTGTCTGTCTGTCAATCACACTGACCCGTTCCGATGGATCACCCTATATACCAAACATTAGCTGTTAAAGACCTAAAATATAATAATAATAAAAATACACATTGTATAAACTATACATATAATAATTTAACAAGGTGGAGTAAGATTAACATCAGTTACAAATATAAAGTCTAACCAGAAATAATTATTATTTATACATATAATAATAAATATTACGTTTTTCAACAGTCACAAGTGGTTTACATAAATAATACTCGTTTAATAAACTTTTTAACTTTAGTGTTTTGCTATATATTAATGCTTTTAGTATGTTTTGGGTTTGTAATTGTGATATTGATATGCCCTTACTATTGCTAGTTATTTAAGCGTGGGTAGTTCATTAATTTATGTAACCAAAGATGCACTTACTATATAGTCTGTTCGCCAAGAGTTGATAAAGTCAAGGTTTCTTAATTAATAACTAATTGCGGCTCGCAAATTATTTTAAAAGAGAAAATGGAAAAAGGCCGCCGCGTCTGTTCGGCCCGCGGTTGACAACAACTGCGTGCCTCTTACCACGAATAACGGCGAAAGCGAGAGATAAGCGACGGCCGCCATACAGTTTGCGATAATTATGGCGTGATCAGACGAGGGACTCTCCGCCGGGTACTTTTTTGTCCATCGATATAGATCTCTTAGAAATTGTATCGAATAACGCACACAAGGAACTAAAAGTACCGCGGACAAAAAGTCCCCGAGAGTACCGCGGACACCGAGAGACTGGACTGGACAAGAGTCCGCGGGAGTCCCCGCGACAAGTACTCGGACGACATATTTTGGACGTACAGAGACTTTTTGTCCCGCGAGGACAAAAGTTCCTTGTCTGATCAGGCCTTTAAGCGACAGTAACGCTGTTCGGAGGACGTATCATAATATCTATCAACTCTCGGCGAATAGACTTTATTATGTATGGTACACGCCAAGATCCGTGGCAGTCGCGGCTATATAACTTCTAGGGCCGCGACCGCCACGATATGGCGTCTTCTATAGTCTTTGAGTCTAAAAACTCGTTCGTTCGTTTTGACTACTGTTTGCTGTCAATGTGAAATGTGAGAAAATAAATAAATATTACATGAAATCTACACAATATTATAATTATGTATCATTTACAAAGTCAACTACGAAGCGAATGCTTTTTATGCCAAAAGACGCTCATTGACAATTCGAATAAAATTAAAGTGACTCACACGTTAAATGTGTGTTTTTTATTTTTCTATTCGCAAATAACGTACTTTTTTGCTTTCACAATAAATTTTTTATTCATTATCAACCATTTAATATCCTCACTGCTGGGGCACTGGCCTTCCTTACGGAACGGAAAGGAACGGGCCATGACCCACCACGCGGGCCCAATGCGGATTGGTGGGTTAACGACTGCAAATGCAGCTGGGACCAATGGCTTAACGTGTCTTCCGAAGCACGGAGGAGCTCGAGATGAAACGTTTTTGGTCACCCATCCCGTGACCTACCATTGCGATAGTTGCTTCACCTCAACTATTGCAGGCTGAGCGCGCCAACCACTGCGCCACGGGCTTCTAAAAGGATATTTAAAGATAAATATAATAACTGAAAACTAATTATATCGCTATAAGCTAACGCGTTTGATGGTACAAAAGCATTATCTAAGTCTTAATTTTATGCAACCCCGATTCAATATGGCGGTAAAACGTCACACTCACGTTAAAAAAAAGGTTAACATTGACATATTATCATCAGTCGTCAATGTCATCGTTTTTTCGTATAGAAACACCAATGTTTCCGAACGTGATTTAAATATGGTTGCCAGTGTGACCATGGATGGCTAAGAATTTTTATTTTAAAGTTTATTTTTGTACCATTTATGCAGAAAGACAATGAGAATTTGAATATTTTATATGACTTTACTATTTTTTTTACTATTAGTACAAATAGTGTACAAAGTCCTAGCCGAAAATGAAAAAATGTCCTTTAAAAATTAAATATTAAAAAAAACGACCGATCTAAGCCTCCCGGCGGAGCTTCTTGGAGGATAGGTCGTTTTTTTCTAATATTTCGTATTATTTTTTTCCAATCTATTCGAATTGTCAATAAGCTTTTCTTAAATGAGACCTCATTCTAGAAACCATTACTTACATTTTTATATAACATCGTTAGTAAGTAGTTTGTATTGTTATTAGATAAAAATTAGTTTTAATTATTAATTATATATTATTATTCTTGTTATGTTGGTTTTAGCGTTAACTTGATTCTTAATACTCATATTTTGTGGTCTTGATAAGGTGACATGGAGGCTCCATGTCACCTAATTAGGAGGTTGCCATTTATAATAATAAGTACTGTGAATGCTGCCACATTAAAATACTCAAGACTCTCGCTCGCTTATTACTTTTACATTTAAAAATTCTTTTATCACTCTTTATATTATGATTTTTTTTGTCAAATAAGTTGACCATATTTTACGCTATTTTTTAATTGTTTGTTTTTTTATAAAGTAGAACGTAGTTTTGAATGTTGGTTGGTTTATCGCATTTTATTTTGTTTTAGTTTAAGCATTTTTTTTTATTAAATCTCTTTCCGACTTCTATTTCCTTCTTTTTTTAATCCTTCTTCTTCTTTCTTTCTTTCTTAGAGGGCATTTATTCATGCTATTCCTTGTTCAAATTGCACAATTAAATCAAGACGCAAATAATAACACTAACTGATTTGACACTAATATGAAGAACATCAGAGACGTGACAGGCTATATCTCTTTGCAAACTGTTGGTTTCCATCAATTCTGCATTTCAGACGCGATGCATAAGCGGTCTAATGGTATTTTTCATATACTAAGTTGCTGATAAAAAAATAGCATTGTGTAAATGGGTTAATAAGAAATAACATGGTATAAATGCTCCTCTCAGTGTTACCAGTTTCTAAAGCCCAAAGTTTATCGTAATCGCTTTCAGTTTAGATTTCCAATTGTAAAGTCTTATTCCAGTACTAGCTTTCCGCCCGCGGCCTCGCCTGCGTGGACTACACGACGTTATCCCGCGGGAATGTGATATTTTTCCGAAATAAAAAGTAGCCTATGTTCCTCTCCAGGCTACAAAGTATCTGTGTTCCAAATTTCAGCCAAATCCGTTCAGCCGGTTTTTCGTGATTTAGTAGCAAACATTCAAACATCTAAGCTTTCACATTTATAATATTAAGTAGGATAGCACATCAGCCTTTAAATGTTGTTTTCCTTATAGGGAGTGTTTTTATGTGCAACTGTTAATGTTGCTTGATGTGCATTCTTCAATACATAAAGTGGCAATACAATTGGGCTGGCAGTTGTCATTAAAAACGGTTGAGAATCTCGCATTATCACTTCCTACAACTTTTTATGATACTGGCTGGTTTTACTGACTGATACGGTAACGCACTGACCACGCATTTAAGCCTCTTCGCACACGGGCCACCGACCACGACCACCAAACGCCGCCACACCGGCATATTTTTTCATACATTTTGTATGAACTCGCCGCACACGGTTGACGCCAGTAGTCGTTACTTGTTTCTTCTTCTAGCTGATGTAGGAACTCCAGAACGTTTTCTCTAAATGTATACCGAAATAACACTTCTTTTTACAACCCTATAGTACGGATGTGCCGGCTATATGATGATCTTCTGTCTAAATCCTGCAAGGAACTTGATATTTTCAATGATAGACTTAATCTATTTGTCAGACTCCTGCATAAGTGTATTATTTCAAAATATTCCTGATTTCCTTATTATAGTTTTTATTATTTAAATCTAAGTAGTTTGTGTAGTTAACAGATCATTGTGGATGTTTTGTCATTTTATAACTGTTTCTTGATTTAAAAAAGGCACAAGTATTTGGTTTGTATTCAGATCTTATTTTTATTAAGTTAGTTTTAAGCAATGTGGAATGCAAACTGTTGTTGTGTATGTAATAATAATAAATAAATAAATAGCTTCAAGTGGCGGTGTCTGTGGCTGTCGCGTGTGCTCGTGTGCGGCGACGGTAAAACGGTAGTTTAAAGGTCATAGTCATAGCCCACTTATACCGCACCGCTCCCACCCAACCAAAGTATGAGCAGCCAAATATGGACTTAATATCGTTCACTGTAGATGCACTTTACAGTAACAATATACAATAGCAGACAGCGCGCAGTAAGCGAGCCTGCCGCAAGCTAAAATGCATCTACAGAGCACGACATTAAGTCCATATTTGACTGCTCATACATTGGTTGGTTGGGAGCGGTGCGGTATAAGTGGGCTAAGTCCTTAAGACAGAACCAATCAGGAGTTATGGTTAGGCGCCACCCTCGCGAAAAGTCGTAGGAATTAGTGAGGCACGAGATTCCCCGATTGTATTTAAATTCTCATAATGAAAGCGATCATGATACATACCACAGCCATCTCTATCGTCTTCTACAAGCCATGCGCATAAAGTTGGCAACGTAGTTTTAAGTGAACCGATCTGACACCGTTTGCACCGTTTGACAGGTAAACAGCGAGTAAACCTCGAGTACTGAATCCTATGGATTATAGATGGCATATCTTCTATACATCTATACAAATAAATAAAATTGGAGTGTCTGTTTGTAACATTAAATAACCGCTTTTTACTACGTGCATATGATTAAATATATGGTACATATACCAAAATTACATGTTTTACAATTTTTGTCTGTCTGTCTGTCTGTCTGTTTGTTCCGGTTAATCTCTGAAACGGCTGGACCGATTTTGACGGACCGATTAATACGACAATTAGAAGTAGTTTAAAATTGAATTCCAAGATTTTCTTACATTGTGACTTAGTTACACCTCACATTTTCGTAGGTATGCCACCTCCATAGGATTTAGTACTCAGAGGAGTAAACCGGTTCACAGCAATGTTGCCGTTCCGTATCATAGCATGGCTTGTAGAAGACGATAGAGACGGCTGTGTACATACTCATTTAACGGAATAAATAGGGCACTACCACCCTATTTATTACTAGCTAGAGTCTAGGTTTGACTGGTAACACTTAAGCTGGAACAGACTGGACGCTGGAAGAGACGTGCACGTTAAGCATCCAGTGTGGTCCGGTCTTTAACCTTAGATGCTGTTCCATATCGCTGCATTAACTTGGTGAGTGGTTTGTAGCGTGTTTGCATGCGTTTGCGTTTGTATCACAATAATATAAGGTCTTATTGCACTTTGCTTGAGCACTTTTGCATTTGAAACTAAACTTTAGTCTATTAAAAATGCTAACATGTATTATGAATACTATACATTATTTTTATCCTTAATTTTTGTTAAACTTATAAAAATATCTTCATATTTAACCCTAAAAAAAATGCTGAATTCTATAACAGTTTATTGAAAGAAATGTACCTACTTAAAAAATAATATTGCTTTCAAATATAATTAAACAAAATACTAACAATACTCTTTCTCATAACAAGATACCGGTCATTCAAATAAACCATTAATTCCACAGGGTTCAATCACCGAAAAAGGCGAGTTTACAACAGCGTATTTCTCGCAGCGCCAGCAAGTTTGCCTCCAACTTCCAAAATAACGGTCAGGGTAACGCTCAACCAGTGGTCCACACTCTCTCCAACCCTGACGATATGAGCTCAAGTCTCCTACGAAGCGACTCCGACCGGAGCCCCGCAGGTAACATCAACCCGTCAGTCAACTTCTTTGGCAACTTCAAAGGATTCTCCCTCACACCCATGGACAAGAACACACAACAACCCGACCCAAAGAAAACAGCAGAAACGAATAAAAGCGCCAAAATAACTCCAGTACACAGAAGTGGCAGCAACAGCCAGAACATCATGACTCAAGGAGTCCTTAAACCTGTCTTGAGAAGCGCCCCGCCTCTCCCAGTCGTACCTACCACCAGTCCCAAAACGAGTCCGACAGTCAAACGCAACAACAGCTCCGTCCAGAACAGAATCAAAGCGTTCATGGCTACAGAGAAGGCGACAGAAGACTTGCAACCGACCCAACCGGCACAAAGACCCGTCATTTCAAGCCCCATACTCGAAGCCTCCACTTGCACGGCCAAAGAACTTATATCCCCACTACAAGGCTCTAAAACCTTAGGCCCAATCAGAGCTGCACCCTCCATTCCCGACGCTTCTCCATCTTTACCAAAAAGACCTCTAAGTATGCATTCGGCAAACGTCCCACAGAAACCACTCCCAGAAGAACCGAAGAAGGTCAAGGAAGGCATATCCTTAAACCGTATCGCCTCCTTCCTCAAACAAGACAAACCTAAAGAAAAAGAACGCCGGCCCGTCGAGAGAAGCCACTCGCTACCGAAAAATCCGGTGCATCAGGTGAAGGTTCCGAAAGCGACGGATAAAGTAGCCTTGAGGAATCTGCAAATCTCCAACCCTATTCTTCAGAAAGGGATTGAACTGCCCGTGAACACTGTGCCAGTTGTCTCCGATTCGGAAGACGGTGACGATCCCAAAGCGTTCGTGAATAGGGCGCAGAGTATGCGCGCGCCGGCACCGCTGAAACCTGCCATACAGAGTTTTGGGTCAATGAGACAAGCTCCCGGCGTCCCCCGCCCCCTCTCCATGGTTGGGAGACCCACCGCTCCCCCACCCCCTCTACCACCCAACGAAACCAACCAACCTTCAATATACCAAAACCCGAAACCCCAAAATGACAAATCAGTTGACTACGTCGATTGCATCGAAGAGAAACAAGCGCCTCTCGCGCACATTGACGAGGAATCAGGAGACAATATATACGCCATCATAGAGGAAAGCCCAGAAAAGCACTCTAAGCCACTACCGGGAGTCCCCCCACCTCCCGTAAAGACGCTCCCCCAGCCACCACCAGAAGGGTACAACACCCCCAAACCAATCACTTCCAACTCCGGAAGCACGGAAAGCATGGGGCTACTAGGCGAAATCGTCAACGAAATACAAAACCGCAACTTCGACTCAATTTATTCGTCGCTAACTCTGCAAAGAAAGAAACAAGCAAAAGACGACGCTAATAGAGACAGCACCTACATGAACACAGATAATTACAGAAATTCAGAAAGCGTATACAGCAACTCCGGAGCGAAGTCTACCGCTTCTACTACCAGCAGTGGATACCTCCACCCTTCGGCCGTCAACGTGCCTACCTACCTGAACAAGGACAAGCCTGATACGAAAGACGAACCTGATAAGGCACCCCCCTCCCCAACATTGAAAGCTAACTCCAAAATCCCAACGTTTAGCAGACAGGTCACTCCACCCAACTTAAAGAACACGAGCACTTTCAGAAACGTACCGCAGTCTCCGAAAAACGCCAACAGAAATATAAACCCTAAAACATTCACCAATAGCCCTGATGTGGTATCTAGTTGTGCAGTCGACTCCAAGAACGTGAAGGCGCCAGATGTTATAAACAACAACAAACCTAGTGAGACACCTAAAACACCAAAACCTGTAACTAAACCCAATGACAACAGACCGCCTCTGCGGCCCGCGCCCACTGTAGATAAAAAACCAATAGCCAAAACCACAGTAGCCTTAAAACCAGTCAACTCTAGTACGAGTCTTAATAATAAGCAGGTCTCTCATACAGAAAAGAATCCTCTAAATCGTGTTAATTCGAAAGTGGATTCTAACGTCAAATCCATTGCTGACAATCTAAACAAAAATAAACCCAAAGTGGTACCGAAGCCGCCGACTTTGGCACAGAGAACGGAGTCGACTTCGAAACCGAATCCTACGAAACTCGCGTCGAAACCGTCGAACGTAGCTAGCTTACAGCAGAAATTTGAAAATAGAAAATCGTTAGGGAAAGAAATTTCGATGAAGAAATAGCATTCGATCAACAGATAATGACAAAGGTTAAACTAATTTTCGTGAAGAATTTATCCTTTCTTTACGAAAGACAAATGATCGTCTGATAAAGTCGACGAGTTGAGAACATTTGGCCGATTTAAGAATCTCGGTATTGTGTTCTCCGATCTGTTTAAAAATTCGTTTAAAATACAATTGAAACATTATTGTGTATATTATTTTATTGAAGTGATTGAGCGAGATTTATGTCAAAACATTATTTTTATAATTAGAAAACTTTCGACCAAGTACGCTGGAAGCTCGCTAGAATTAAACTATGATATTTATAGTAAATAATTTTCTAGTCGGTGTATATTTAAATGAATATTTACCAGAATGATTCACAGCATATGCGTATACAAAATGGTATAGAAACCAGACTTGTGTGAAAAAATGATAGTAATTTAGTTAGGCAATAACACATTATGTTCACGTACAATTATTTTTTCTGTAACACTTTTAGCACTATGAGTTCTTTTAAATTATTTCTGTTATCTATAAGTACATTATATTTATTACTTTTTTTTTTATTTATAACTACATACTGACTAAATTACTAACATTATAAAAGCTCCTGACTAGCCTAAGGCCTGAAACTTGAAGTTAAGTCCTATGACTCTAGGAATAAGTGTTATTTGCTTGTATGACAGTGCAATGTTCCTCTATCGCAATACGAATTAGAAACAGAAAATATTTAAAAACAATGAAAAAAAAATGTTACCTACGCTAAAACTATTTTTGTATTACGCATTTTTGCTTAATTTGAATATAAAAAATATTTTTTATTGAAGGATATTAGCTGATTATCCACGCGTCTTGGAAAATTTATTTTATGAATTGTAATATAATTTCAATAATGCATTCGTCCCGCATTTCATTAATGATTCAAAAGTGTGGCGAAGCTCTCGCCAGTTTCAAATTTATGTAATTACATATTAATGATTTATCAACTTGAGCTAATTGCGATTCTTGCGTCTGTATTATGAAGAATCTATTTATGACGATAAAAGAAACTTCTCAGGTTATTGTAAAATCTCACTAATCCGACACCATTTGCAACCAGAGGATGCCGGATTATTGGAATGTTGGGGTTCCTGGAGTTCATAATAAAATAACATAAATCATTTCATTAAGGGTTTTGTGTTCACAGTCTACACTTGTTTTATATCTATAGCATAATTTCTTATATAACAGATTATGTATGTATCATCATCATCATCATCAGCCATTTAATGTCCCCACTGCTGGGGCACTGGCCTTCCTTATGGATGAATAAGGAGAATGAGCCATGACCCACCACGCGGGCTGTATTATGTATGTATACAGTTAAGTAATTAGATAGTCTTAAAATTGAGGTCTGTCGATGCAACTTTTCGTATGTTTCATGGGCGGAGGGTGCTGGATTATTGGATGTGTCGGTCTATTCAAATGCCGGATTAGTGAGATCCTACTGTATATATATGTAAAACTGCATTGAAATTATATTTATTGAATGATATTGTCAGATCATTATGTATTCTGTATGTCGTCTCACGACCGCCCGCGTACTTACTTTGTGTCTCAAGTCAACTCTCAACTCGGTGGATAGTCCAACGAATAGACTTCAGACTGACGTGAAAACTAGCAGGCTATAATGGAAACAAGCCCCTTGATTCACGAACCGTCAGAAACGCTCCCGACAGCGGAATGTATGCCCTGTCTCTGTCACTCACTATAGAATAGACAAAGACAAAGCACAGAATTCGAATCGGATTCCGTTTCCGACGGTTCGTGAATCAGGGAAAAGGAATCGATAAATTAATTATACTGTCGAAGATCGGAGAAGCGTAATGTTTATGTAATATCATGTCGATGTTAAATGTTGTCGACATAGCCACAGATTACTATAGTTACTATGTAACAGATAGTTCACTCCGCTAAGTCATTTAAATAAATAGCAACTCTAACTATAACGCAATAAAGTAGAACTCAGCTTGTACGGCGCAGGCAAATTACGAACGGCCACTCGTTGCCGTTGCATCTCTTTCTATCGCATATATTCTAGCTCTTTTGCGGACATAATTTCTATGGATTTACAACGCCGCCGCGTTTTCGAGCCGACACGGGGAGTGAAATAGTCCTGACATAGCGAGAAGGCGCTCGTACACGGTCATTTTTTTGGCAATAATTGCCTGGCAACTGAAATGGATCAATTTGGTGCAATTAAGCGGAGCGATATTGCTCCACATTTTGTGGTTGCTATTTTTTGACATTTTGCCATTGCCCTTAATTGCTTTATGTGGCCATGACGTCATATTTGGCGGGGTTTGACAGAAATTGTGAAATTTTAGTTGCCCCGTGTAACGACGACGACGACGTAGCGTAATGTAATGTCGAAATTCAGTTTTACGACGCAGTTATAAAATGACCCAGTAATTTGAAGAATAATACCTTTAATAGCATAAGCGCTTTAGCTCAATTGCATAAAATCTTTTTTTATGTTAATAAATAAAGAATAAAGTAAGTTATTATAGATAGAGAAGGCGCAAGATCTCTGTAAATAATTTGTCTTTTATTGATTTACCTACCTACTAAGTTTATTCGATCAAAATGTAAAGTCTTAATAAATAAAGCTTTTTATTTTGTATTTTTATAAGAATAATAATTATAACTAGATAATGTTCAGATGGTTTGTAAAATATAGCGTAAGTTTTCAGTGTGATGCTTTTAATTTAAACGGAAGTTCATCAGTTCGAGAGGAATATTTATACAATCAATTTATTTGTTTAAATACCAAAATGGGTGCTAAGGCCAAGCAATGTGCTTTATTCATAACAGTTACAATGTTTAAGAAATATTTTTGTATAGAAAATAATCCGATTCTAATAAGATATACTTATTGTTTAATACTGATTAATTTATAATAATCGTCCATTATTCCACTGCCAGCTAGGTACAAAATATGTGGTGCTGTAATATCAGAGGAATAACGCCATATTACATGGTACAAAAGTCGAGTAACATAGATCTACCCTCACACATCGAAGTTAAAATTTATATTAAAAATAGATAAACATTACCAATTTTGTTGTCACATCTTTATGCTGCGGCCACACTATGGGGATATGCCGATATTCAACTTCGCTTGAATTATGGCGAGAATTATCGCGAAAAACTTCGCGAAGTTTATCGCTTGAATTATTGCGAAGTTCAGTGAATCCCCATAGTGTGGCCGCAGCATTAGTGCGCGTAGAAAAGAAATTATACAAAAGTCATATTTCTCCATTTTTCTTTTCCTTATTTACATTAATTTTGTAATGTTAAATAATTATAATGTAATAAATAATTTAGGAATATGTTATAAAGACTGATTCTGTGAGATTTTGTGTTTCGTCATAAATATTGTAAATTTTGTCAAAATTGTATTCAAATTTTTGTGTGGAGAACTTTACTGCTTTTATGCATTTAATTAAATTTATTGAATATATTCCCTTGTTCTAGAACAAATCTGAGGAAATGTCTTAGAAAAGCTGTTTTTTAAGTATATAAGATTTACAGACAGTGTTAGGTACCTACAGTCAAATCAACTAAGCGAATCGTGCGTGACCTATAAGTTTATTTTTTAACAGATATAAAAATTCAAACTTTTTGACATTGACCTTTATAGATTTGACACAAATTATTAGCTAAATGGGTCACAATTCAATTGGTTCGACTGTACATAAAGTTGTGTTCTATAGTGCTTTTTTCTACCAGTGCTTTCGCTGGATTATGATGTGATAGCCAATTTATATTTTAATAAATATGTAAGAGCTGAGAAGTACATAAATAATTGTAAAATAACCAAAGAAATTCATATAAGTGTGTTTCACATTAAATGTTTGAGATTGTAAATGGCAGCTATAAATAATTATTGATTGTGATTAAATTAAAAGGCTTTTGCTTAACAGTGAAACATCAACAGATTACTTTGATTGCACTTAGATTTAGATGTTTAAGTCAAAAGTTGAAAGCAGATCTTTTTGGAGATGTTAAATAACCTAAGTGAATAAAAGTATATTATAATTTATGTAAATTGTTTTATTTTTGCTCGTAAAATCTATCACTATACAAATGTAACTTTGTCTTGTCTGCCTACAGTTACATTTTTACGCCTCACAGACCAATTCGATAACTTAGAGCCTGCGCGCACTTGTGATTTTTAGTTGACCGATAGTCGAGTCGGAATCGTAAGACGCTCGTGATCAAACCGTCTCGGCCGATAGTTTGATATTGAGAGCCTGCGCGCACTTGTGATTTTTAGTCGACCGATAGTCGAGTCTGAATCGTAAGACGCTCGTGATCAAACCGTCTCGGCCGATAGTTTGATATTGAGAGCCTGCGCGCACTTGTGATTTTTAGTCGACCGATAGTCTAGTCGGAATCGTAAGACGCTCGTGATCAAACCGTCTCGGCCGATAGTTTGATATTGAGAGCCTGCGCGCACACTTGTGATTTTTAGTTGACCGATAGTTGGGCGATAGGTAGTTTAGTTGAATGCAGTGCGTGCACATTACCGACCGGCCGATAGTTGTGCGATAGTTTGATCGTACAACTAACGAAAGTGCGCGCACTCACGTACTGAATGCGCAGTCGACCGATAGTTGGGCGATAGTTTAGTTGAATTCAGTGCGCGCGCTCACATAGTCCTTCATGCACATTACCGACCGGCCGATAGTTGTGCGATAATTTGATGGTACAACTATCGGGCAGTCATTTTCGATAGTTTAATCTTCAATGCGCGCACTGCCATATAACTCTATACTGAATCCGAGAACGATCAAACTATAGCCTGATTAAAAATCACAAGTGCGCGCTGGCTCTTATGGCAGAGATGGCGACGTTAAATAGAACAAAGCTGCAAAAACGAACAAATTGAAGACTCAATGAATATAAAGGTAAACGCACACGTATCCGCGGAAAACGCACGACTGAAACTAAGTTTTAGAATTTTGTATAAAAATTTAAAATGGAAAAAATGATCGGCCTGGCGTTTAATTAAACGGCGGATGTAATGTAACTATTTGACTGTGATATATATGTCGCAGCCAACTGGTTAAATCCGCCATTCAATTAAACGCCTAGGCCGATCATTTTTTTTAAGCTTTGATTGATTGATTGATTGACACGAGCAACTAAAATTGCGCAATTCTTGGCAATCCCACCAAATACGACGACACGTCACGACCACATCTGCGCGATGGCAAAATGTAGCAACCTGTTGCTAACCTACGGCCACAAAATACCACGAAATATGGAGCAACATCGCTGCATCTTCGACTCTACATTGATCCATTTGCCAGGCAATAATTGCCAAAAAAATTGCTCGTGTACTCGCGCCATGAGAAAGGGCTCCTCAAAATGGACGTGATTCTTTTGGATCTACATTGTAGTAGACTCCCAATTAACCCCTTACATTCCCCTTCTCCTTGCATAGTTCCTGAAAGAATTTCCTACCTGTTGGATTAGATTTGTTGTCGCCTGTGGCTTCGACTAGACTACAAACAATACGTTATGAAGATACAATAAGTCATACTCAAAATAATCATGGTAACAACAAGTGGGTCTTGAAATAAATTGCTTTGGACAATCCTTTTGCTAATGTCAAACATCAAAGGTTTTATTGCAAGGCAATACAGGGACCGTACTCTGAAACGCAAATCCGAAACTTCGGTTAGCCCCGCCCATATCCCTCGATTCCGTCATGACTCGAGAGTGAGAGGGACGGGGCTAACCAAAGTTTCGGGTTTGCGTTTCAGAGTAGTCCTCAGGTTCACAGATTTTATGTTGTACAGTCGGGGACAAATTCGGTGAACCACTTCTTACTTCTTTTCGTGTGGCTGGCGTCGCCGTTCACTTGCAATGCAATCCCTAACCTTAATTAAAATGTATTGTACTAGCTTAATACATAACCAAATAGTAAAATGGTCTGCGCGTCAATGGCGAGGCACCAGCCAGACAAAAAGAAGCAAGAGGTGGTTCACCGAATTTGTCCCTGAGTGTACATTAGCGCAAGGACCCGAAAAACACCCTAAGCACACCGTTTTGCCACACTAGTAGTGTGACTACAAGTCTCATGTTTTGGTAGATTACTCATTTCTGACTGAGTGGGACTACGAGGGGAAAAAATCTTAGTAGTCACACCAGTAAGGCTAGCACAACTTGAGCGCGACTCGAGTGAGAAAGAGTCGCGGGCACTTTCAACCAATCAGATTGCTCGTAGATAGCGGGCGTGACTTAACTTAAGGCAACGTGCTTATTGGTTGAAAGGAGCGCGACAAAGAGTCGCGCTAAGTTGTGCTAAACCTACAGTGTGGCAAAATGGTGTAACGAGTCCGTCGGGCGCAAGGATTGCCCAATGCAATTTCAATCAAGAGTTACCCACAAGTAGTGATGTACGCCTGGGAATATTGCCACTGCCGGCAATTTTCCACTCCCAATGTGCCCGGGAAATTTCCGGGCACATTGGGAATATTGCCCAAAATTCCCAGTAGACTTTTGGTCGTTTTGTTAAAATATATAAATAAATAATGTATTTTTCTTCTGTGTCTTACAATTTTATCATTTGTTGATAATTATGGCAAGATTATTTTGTTTTGTTTTCTTAGTTTGGTGTATAAAAAAATAAACTATTTTATATCAAACTGTTTTTCATTTCATATGTGCTTACCTCTGATGTTGGTGGCTATTTATTACGTAATTCAATATAGTCAAACAGTTTTAAAGTCTTATTTTAAATTGTCTTGCATGGTAAAATATTCATCTACAAAATGCTGCTTGGGAATATTGCTGGGAACTTTGGGACACTGCCGGCAACGCTGCCGGCAAAATTTCCAGTCCTTGGGAACGTGCCCGGGCACGGTACATCACTACCCACAAGGTGCTAACAACTGACAAATGTTTCTGCTACACTCCTAATGGCTACAGGAACATTTATATTAAATTGCATTAAATATCTGTCCTATAATAAAAATTACCTGTCCTATAATAATAGCACAGGTAATTTTTTTTAAACTGGTCCTCACAGGTTAACCCTTGTGGCACAGCTGAGATCTATATAAATGAATGATATTGAAATAAATACTATAAAATTGGCAGATACTGTTTATTTTAAAACAATTATGTACAGTCACAAGCAATAATTTGTTTACCGAATAGAACTTCTTGTATATGTCGCAGGTGGATGGTTGAATCCACCGTATGGTTAAGTAAAGCAGCATGTACCACTCGGAAGTCCTGTAGAACATGACGTGATAGGTAAGAAATTTCGTGTTTTTTTTTGTGACTCCGTCAACTTATGTGAAGATAAAATAGCTTACGGAAAAAATGGTCGGCCTAGGTGTTTAATTGAATGGGGGATTCAACCATTTGGCTGCGACATATACATAACATTATAGCATTACATTTTATTTCTTATGACCATAAACATACTTGATTATTCCTTATTATATACCATATTAGAATGTTACAATTACTTATGAGAAAGTTCTTAAAAATATACGAAATTAAACACCTCTAACACAATGTCACTTCTTTTCCGTTGAATTCTTTCTGTAAAAAAGTTAACATGGTTTATACATAGAATGGTGTTATTTTCCTGCTGCTGTCGCAAGAGGATTTCTTAGCACTAAGATTACGGAATCACCACGTAAAAACATTTTGGAAATGAACTTGTCTTTATTGACAGCCTTGCCCTGAAACAAATAAAAGAGTGAATTATTAAAATAGAACTGAAAAATGGAAAATGAAGTATTTAGAAAAAATCTACCCGTCTCACAACTAGCTCCGATGGGACTCGAACCCACAACCTTTCTTCGCTGAGCCATCGTTCCCATCGGAGCTAGTTGTGAGACGGGGCGATTTTTTCTAAATACTTACTTCATTTTCCATTTTACAGTAACAAAAATTGCATTGTGAATGCAAAAAACTAAAAATTAAAATAAGTTAAAATAGAACTGTATGCTTCAATCAAAAATAACACCTAGTTCACTGCATGAGAGTTGTTTGACGATTCAAATAGTAAGGAATAATAAACACAAGGTCAAATAGTAAACATAACCTTTATAATATTTGTACAAATCAAAATATTCAACATACCTTCTTTCCTTTTCCCGTCCTAGGGACTTCAGTCCACATTTCCTTCACATTTTCTAAAACCATATTACAATGCCGGTCGAACGCCTTCACACGTCCCAACAGTTTCTTGTTGTTTCGACAGTTGATGAGAACTTGCGTATTGTTTTTGACTGATTGTGTGAGCACTGAAAGGGGGCCCGTGCTGAATTCTTCTTCTTCTATTTTTGCCAATTCTTCGAGAGTCATCTCGGAACGAGGCTTCGATGTTGTTGCCCTACAAATGAAAAGCACAGGTTATGACAAAGTTGCTTTTAAGGAAATGAAGCTTTAGGAAGTATAATAAAATAAGCACTTACATTTTCTGCAAAATAAACTTTTTGAGGCGAAATTTCAACAATGATTCCAAAATACGCAAGCACGCAAGCACGCCGCACCACAAATTATGCGCCGCACGCACGCCGAATACGCCGATACACACCACAGCACAAATTATATAGACTAGTCACCACAGACACGACCATCTATGGACACGACACCACACGACCACAGCACACGACACACAAATTATATAGACCACAGACTAGATAAGATAAACCACAGATCACTATAAACTGTCTACGAGATAAACCACAGAACAGAAAAAAAGAGTAGAAGTCGCATGACACGGCATCTCCTATGAAAACCTGCGTACACCCAACTCACACAAGTAAATTATGCGTAATGCCCCCAGTACACGATGGCCGATCATGGTCGGCGACCATGACCAATACATCGTACATTAACACTTTTGAACGAACAAGTTTAAAAAGGTTCTTTCAAAAGTGTCAATGTACGATGTATTGGTCATGGTCGCCGACCATGATCGGCCAACGTGTACTGGGGGCATAATGATAGCGTTGTTGTTAGTACCCGCCACTGAGCACAAGATGGCGTTACAGACATCATTGCTTTTATTTAGCATGTTAAAGCTTTTACACAATAGATGGCGCTTTAAAGGGATATAGCCGCTACACACGCTCCTATCCGACCGCCGATTTGGTGCGGGCGAACTTCACTGCAGATCTGATCCGCGCCTACACACGTTCAAACCAAATCTGCCGCACCAAATCGGTCGGCGCTACACACGTTCCGATTTGGTCTGGCCGACCTCTAGCCGTTGTTGCAGTGTTGCCAGCCACTGCTAATCTCCCAATATTATTATTGTTTATAAATACTGAAAACATCAATTTGCTTGCAATAAATAAACTAAAAAGAAACATATTTTCGGTTTTTAATGTTTTATTACTATAAAAAAACAATTTCATTATTTTTTAATTTTCTGTTATTTTCATTAAAATACTAAAACATGCTAAATATTTACTAAAAGCAGCACTTATTGATGAGATGTTATGCCCTTGTTATATATATTTAGTTTTACTACAAATTGCAACAAAATATTCTAAAAAAACAAATAGATAAATAGAATCTTTTCATAAATGGCCATATTTAAACCTTTCGTTCGTTCAGTCCTACGTAAAACTCATGAACGAGCATTGAATTGAATCCTCTGAAAATCCCTTAAACGTAATTTACCTGCTTTAAATATTTCCGCTTTTACATATTTTCTCCCTAAATCTAGGGGAAAACCTCCAAAATTGTCAACACTGCCAAGTTGGTCTGGTGGCCTACCACAAGCTCTTAAAGCAGTTATTTTTAAGTTGAGAGAGTGAGACGCCGCTCTACACGCCGTATAGCGGCGTCTCACTCTCTCATCTTAAAAATAACTGCTTTAAGAGCTTGTGGTAGGCCACCTGGTCGGAAGCCTACACACGTTCCGATTTGGTAGGAAGTGAAGTTCGTGCGAACCAAATCCGGCCGACCGCGTCAAACACAAATAATAATAGCCGCTACACACGCTCCTATCCGACCGCCGATTTGGTGCGGGCGAACTTCACTGCAGATCTGATCCGCGCCTGCACACGTTCAAACCAAATCTGCCGCACCAAATCGGTCGGCGCTACACACGTTCCGATTTGGTCTGGCCGACCTCTAGCCGTTGTTGCAGTGTTGCCAGCCACTGCTAATCTCCCAATATTGTTATTATTTCCAAATACTGAAAACATCAATTTGCTTGCAATAAATAAATTAAAAAGACAAATATTTTCGGTTTTTAATGTTTTATTACTATAAGAAAACAATTTCATTATTTTTTAATTTTCTGTTATTTTCATTAAAATACTAAAACATGCTAAATATTTACTAAAAGCAGCACTTATTGATGAGATGTTATGCCCTTTTTATATATATTTAGTTTTACGACAAATTGCTAGTTTTTAAACAAAATATTAAAAAAAAAACTAATACTTAAAAGTATCTTTTCATAAATGGCCATATTTAAAACTTTCGTTCGTTCAGTCCTACGTAAAACTCATGAACGAGCATTAAATGGAATCCTCTGATTATTTAAATCCATTAAACGTAATTTACCTGCTTTAAATATTTCCGCTTTTACATATTTTCTCCCTAAATCTAGGGGAAAACCTCCAAAATTGTCAACACTGCCAAGTTGGTCCGGTCGGAAGCCTACACACGTTCCGATTTGGTAGGAAGTGAAGTTCGTGCGAACCAAATCCGGCCGACCGCGTCAAACACGAATAATAATAATTATGGTCGGACGACTACGCTACACATGTCCAGATTTGGTCTGGAGCAGACCAAATCGGCGGTCGGATCGGAACGTGTGTAGATGCTATAATAATTATGGTCGGACGACTACGCTACACACGTCCAGATTTGGTCTGGAGCAGACCAAATCGGCGGTCGGATCGGAACGTGTGTAGATGCTATAATAGCCGCTACACACGCTCCTATCCGACCGCCGATTTGGTGCGGGCGAACTTCACTGCAGATCTGATCCGCGCCTACACACGTTCAAACCAAATCTGCCAGACCAAATCGGTCGGCGCTACACACGTTCCGATTTGGTCTGGCCGACCTCTAGCCGTTGTTGCAGTGTTGTCAGCCACTGCTAATCTCCCAATATTATTATTATTTATAAATACTGAAAACATCAATTTGCTTGCAATATATAAATTAAAAAGAAAAATATAATCGGTTTTAAATGTTTTATTTCTATAGAAAAACAATTTAATTATTTTTTAATTTTCTGTTATTTTCATTAGAATACGAAACATGCTAAATATTTACTAAAAGCAGCACTTATTGATAAGGTGTTATGCCCTTTTTATATATATTTAGTTTTACGACAAATTGCTAGTTTTTAAACAAAATATTCTAAAAAAACTAATTGATAAATAGAATCTTTTCAAAAATGGCCATATTTAAACCTTTCGTTCATTCAGTCCTACGTAAAACTCATGAACGAGCATTAAATTGAATCCTCTGAAAATCCCTTAAACGTAATTTACCTGCTTTAAATATTTCCGCTTTTACATATTTTCTCCCTAAATCTAGGGGAAAACCTCCAAAATTGTCAACACTGCCAAGTTGGTCCGGTCGGAAGCCTACACACGTTCCGATTTGGTAGGAAGTGAAGTTCGTGCGAACCAAATCCGGCCGACCGCGTCAAACACGAATATGGTCGGACGACTACGCTACACACGTCCAGATTTGGTCTGGAGCAGACCAAATCGGCGGTCGGATCGGAACGTGTGTAGCGGCTATACGTGGCGTTGCATTTTGTATGCAAATCTGTACAGCGCCTCTAGTGGGCAGTAGCAGAACCACAGATTCTCATAATGCTGCGGCTACATTAGCGGGCTACGGCGAAGAATCGTGTGAACGCGCTAATGTAGCTGGGTACATCGCGACAAAGCTATTGCTACGGGCTACTTAACTACGGGCTATCGCGTTAAACCGTCAAAGTGCGAGCGAGATTTATTTAATTTACTTTTATTAAATTTGCTATTTTGTAGCTTTGTATGGAAATGAAATATCATAATCATAAAATGACTTTACTATAAATAAAAAAGTATTAAATTTAATAAATTACAATTCAATTCAGATAAATTAAATAATAAGTAAGGGATTTCCTATAGGAATTATTATTATGTTTTGTAGCTGACTAACTATGTGACAGAAAGAAACAGATATGACTTATGTGATAATGAATCTTATAAAAAATTAAACCGACAGTGAACTGAAAAGAAAAAAATATCTTTAAAGTAGGTACACTCAACAGCACATCAAGATAAACAGTAGAACGGCGATTATGCTATACTGCGTAGCTTTTATTACGTAGGGCATAAAGGCGGTCTCAAGGTCAACATGTTTATTTCAAATTTTTTTGACTTTACCATATTATACTCGTATCTCAAAAACTACTGAAATAATTTTAAGAACATCGCGATAACAACAGAACCAACAACAGAATATTTAGTAGTAGGTATATTCACTTTAAAAATAAATAATTAGAATTAAAATAAAATAAATATCGCTCGCACTTGACAGGTTTATCGCGATAATTAGCGCGACAACGCAACACGAAGCTTTGCCCGCTAATGTAGACAAGAACATCGCGTGTGCCCAACAATGATAATTTTAGCGCGATAACTCGCACGAATTATCGGCCGCTAATGTAGCCGCAGCATAAAAAATGTAACGTCGTCGCTCGCCGAGCGCCCAGTGTGTACAGGCAGTAATTGAGTAGCACCAAAAATGCCAAAAGCATGCTCAATCAATTGCTTAAGGCTAGTACACATGTTCCGTTCGGCGCCGCCGGCCGCCGGGGGCGGTCGGATCGGAACGTGTGTACGGGCTATTAGAAACTTCGAGACAACCAAAACTGCACATTAAATTGCGAACTAATATTGATATATCATTGTTTTATTATTTCATTATTAATTGGGCGCTCCACATTCGCGCGCGAACGCGCGATATCTATGCGTAAACGCGTGAAAGCGCGAGTGTTAGTAATAGTTGTAATGTAATAACACTAATAGTTGTTAGACACTAATAGTGGTTAACAAGGCACGAACCTGCGAAAAGCAAGTGACATGATTCCATCTGCGAATGTAGAGCCAAGAAGAGTTCACGCGTGATTATTACTGCGAAACGCACTGCGATTCACGCCCACGAATCGCGCGCGATTGTAGAGCGCCCATATTAATCTAAGGCCCTTAATAAACGGTAATAGTAACAGTAATAGTTAGCAAAAGGGATGAATGATGCATTGCATGTATTTTTGCATCCCTTACTAACTATACTTGCGAAGAGATCTCCACTTGAGTGTTGTTCTTTAATACGGACCTGCATTTAGAACTATGGACCTAAGTTCCGCGTATCTGTAGACCACTACATTTTTTTGCAAAAAAAATTAGTTTGGTAGGTTGTGTTGTGTATGAAATCACACTTTGCAAACGTTTAGTAGGCATTTTATAAATTTACGAATTTGAATAGAAAGAAGTTGATAGCTATGTTCATTGTATTATTTATGTATGTACTTACTTATGTACAGGAAATGTTAATAGGTAGGTATTATGAAAGCTTTAGCAAATAATCTGAATCCTTAATTAAAGTAGGTAGGTATTAACTTCCTATTTAGATATTAGTAGTATTTATGCCGGGGCTTCACCTGCGTGACGCCTAACGGCGTTAATAACGGCATGCGAGTCTTAGCGCGCTAATTGTATCAAATTAGTGCGCTAAGACCCGGCTACGCCTGCGTATTATATCAAATAGCGCGCTAATTAATGGCATTAGACGCAGGTGAAGCTCAGGCATTACGATTAACAGGCACATCACTACAGGAAACGGAAACAGATACATCACTAATTGAGTAGCAAAAGCATGCTATCAAAATTTTTATGTTGTGTAGAAACTTCGAGAAAATTAATATTGCACATTCAAATCTACACCTTAAAAATGAGTTTATAAGATTGATATCAGATTGTGTTTTTATTTTGAAGAATTCCATTTTATTATTTATTAATTTTAATTAAATAAACAGAATTTAGCACTTAACGGTGATATGTTATGCTTCGTTTAGATAAATTAGTCTGTCAACTATCATTGATGTGCCTCCGGAAAACATACAGCATTGTCTATGAAGAAGCAGTGTGTACTTAGCTTTACGATGGTGTGGTCTGGCCTTTAGCCATAGACAAAGTCGATCTTCCACTATTCATCCGCTAGGTGTCGCCTGTGTCCCCAGCTAGGGCGGAAGGTGTTTGCCGCCATTCCGAGTCTCATAGCGTTGTGTACTTTCGTCACGTACGGACGAAAATCGTCCTGAATCATCATGATCTTCAAATAAAGATCAGAAATTCAACTCACACGTTAATTGTTAACGTTTTTCATAAACGATCTATATTAAATTTGTTATTTTTTCTCGGTTATTACGGAATTTGCGGAAAAATATGGCGTTGGTCAACGGGCTCCATTACATCGACATCGACGAGAGGGATCCAGTACAAGAGGAGAGTTTGACCAGCAGCTCCAGTGAGACTGATCAACAAGCATCAAACACCGAGAAAAGGAAACTAAGAGCTGAGGTAACGGTCGATCCTCGGATTGATGCGTGATATATCAGGTCAGTCGTTTTACAAATACAATACTGATGAGAACTTGACTAAGCCGATTTGTATCAATGTCAAGACACCAACTGGATATGCAAAACTGTTAGAACTAAGTAAATGTACATAAAAAGTTCATCAAACCAGTTGACAAGAAACTTTTCAAACTTATGATGGAATTTCAACCTTGTTACTCTTAAAATCGGCAATACGTTCACTACAATTGTAGGGAAGCTTAAGCTTAAGCTTTGCATGATATGTTTTAACCAACCCGGTATTGAAATTAAAAATAACAAAGAGTTATGTTTACGGTTTTTTTTTAACCAACATGAATAGCAGGCACAATAAACTGCTAGCGTTTTCTGATCAAAAGATATTTATATCGTTACTCATTACACATTATTAATAAAAATAGAAAAAGAAACATAATGCCTAGTGTTTATGTTACATCAATACCCCATGCATTGCGGGTCTTTATCCCTTTTGCCCATGGGTGATTCTTTATAAACTTTTGAATTTACTTACACAAAGGTGAATTGATTTAAAGGCGGTAGAATTTTATTAAAAAGGCTACGTTTGCTCCCAGAAATGAGCCTGGGTTTTTACCTACCCTCATCTTTGAAATTATTTAAGAAATTTTCACGGAACAAATTCCTTTCACATCGGCAACGAAAATAGAATAAAACAGACTGAAAAATTATTGCAACTGCAACGTGCTGGGTCGCAAAGACCCAGTAACGTGCTGGGTCGCAGAGACCCTATCAGCGAGAGGTCGTCGAAAATTATTGCAACAGCGACGTGCTGGGTCGCGGAGACCCAGTAACGTGCTGGGTCGCGGAGACCCTATCAGCGAAAGTTCGTCGAAAATTATTGCAACGGCAACGTGCTGGGTCGCGGAGACCCAGTAACGTGCAGGGTCGCGGAGACCCTATCAGCGAGAGTTCGTTGAAAATTATTGCAACAGCAACGTGCTGGGTCGCGGAGACCCGGTAACGTGCTGGGTCGCGGAGACCCTATCAGCGAAAGTTCGTGGAAAATTATTGCAACAGCAACGTGCCGGGTCGCGGAGACCTATTAAAGTGCTGGGTCGCGTAGACCCTACCAGCGAAAGCTCGTAGAAAATTATTGCAACACTAACGTGCTGGGTCGCTGAGACCCAGTAACGTGCCGGGTCGCGGACACCCTGTCCCGACCCGGAAGTTTGTCAAGGTCTTACCTGCAGGGTCGCGGACACCCTATCCCGACCCGGAAGTTTGTCAAGGTCTTACCTGCCTACTAATAGACCGATGGACCAAGAAACTGCGGAGGCCGTTAGACCCCTGGAGAAACCTGGTTTGTACAGTCAGTTACTAAAAACCTACCCTAACGCCCTCTCAACACTGGGAATATTCCCGAATTCGGCGAAATACAGCAAACAATTCAAAATATAGCGAGTTTTTTAGTAGCTTTTAGTAGCAAGTAGACAAATTCAACAGGAGTCTAGATCGCTTCATAGAACAGAGGTACTGCCTGGCCTGCGTGCACTTTAGAGTCTGCTGTACCTTGGCGGAGCTTTGCCAATTTCGTTATGCGTAATAGCGAGGCCGGCGAGATTCTGTAGGCCACGGCACGGCCGCACTGCCGCTACTACTCACAAATATTGTAACGCTAATTCGACAAAATGTAACTTCGACATACTATCTCGACTCCTACAAAGGTATGCCAAGAGATGATGTGGCGCGGAGCCACACAGCTGTGTGTGTTGTGGCGCGGAGCCACAAACCACTCGACAAAAATACTAGAACCTCCAGTTACTCACTTTCTAGCTAACGGACGCTTCCGAGTAGAGTTGGGGCACTCATCTATACAGAACATGCATGATAGTCGAGCCAGAGTGTACTCGAGCTTTCTTTCTCTGATCACAAGTTCTGAAATCGCGATCTCTGGATCACACGTGTGAAATCCTGCACTTGTCCAAGACGCTGATAGGTATAACGTTGTTACTGCCACCTCCACAGGTTCAAGCATTACAAATCACCTGAAAATTTAAAAAATTGGGGGTGGGGTAGTCAAATATGAGTGGTCATAAGAAGGAAAAGATTTATTAAATAAAAACAAAACTGACGTAAATCTACCTAAACGGCTTATATGCCAGCAAGTAAAAGATATTTTAGATGGTGATAATCAAGACGATCCTTAACATCTCTTGACTAAGCCTTATGATATATCGCATAAATTCTTGATAAATCTATTGTAACAGAAAAATTATTATAATCTTTGGACTTCACAGAGAAAAACTATAATTCTCCAACTGAAACTTGAAACGAAATTTTAAATGTGGTTGGGACCCAAGTCTATTCCTAAAGTGGCTTTCTGCCAACCAAGTCTAAGATTATTAACTCCTCGATATCGCTAGTATATCAGCAAAGTACTATTCTTATCATCTGGACGCAGAGTCCATTAAAACAGTTTTCTTATTCCATATTTTGGGCTTGAAACTGACTCACATGTTCATAGCCAGCTTGGAAACCATTTCAAATATACCGGCAGTAATACCAGTAATACTTCTCGAGATAATTAGAGAATACTTCTTTTAGGTCATGACTAAAAGACAAAGTAACTAAATTAAATAATTAATTAAAGCTTAATACTGCAGTAAATGAAATTAAGTATAAAATGTGCTTACTGATAGCTTCAGGAAGCTGCAGATCTGTTCGCCTCTTTGAGGTGGTAAAAAATACCAATTGGAAATTGTCCAAGACATAATTTTTGTAACAATTATTGCAAACGATTAGTCTCCCTAGAAATAAGTAAAAACCATTTTGATCGTTTTCTTTAACTCTGAAAACTTTCTTATTATATTATAATGACAATTTAACATTATTTTTATCAGACATAAATATTAAATGACTTAATCATCATAGCGTTGTGTTAATTATTTTCACCAGCAGATAACAAACACGTCTTCATAGACAATGCTGTATGTTTTCCGGAGGCACATCAATATAACGGTTTTACAAAACAATAAAACCGATATTATGTGCCGAGAGGGAAAACATACAGCATTGCAGGAAGTTCTTCCTGGTGAAGACTATGAGACTCGGAATGGCGGCAAACACCTTCCGCCCTAGCTGGGGACACAGGCGACACCTAGCGGATGAATAGTGGAAGATCGACTTTGTCTATGGCTAAAGGCCAGACCACACCATCGTAAAGCTAAGTACACACTGCTTCTTCATAGACAATGCTGTATATTTTCCCTCTCGGCACATAATATCGGTTTTATTGTTTTGTAAAACCGTTATATTTTATCACTCCAAAACTGCACAGTGTGGCATCTTTCTATTTTTTTTCTAAAACATTCCGTGAAGAGATTGATATTGCAACTGAGTAAGCAAAATACGCACACATACACAGATAAGCGGAGCTCCGCATATCTTGGGGTACGCGGGTACCGCCCACTTGCGACTTCTACTCTTTTTTTCTGTTCTGTGAGATAAACGCACGATAAACTATAGTGCCACAAGCTTTTCTGTTCCGGTGACAGTCGTGACAGTGGAGCCACTTGCAATACGAAATTACCTGTCAAAATGGACTGTCGTATGAAAACTGTTTTAGTTCCAAAGATAATCACCGGAACAGAAAAGATTGGCACACTATAGTAGTATTATAGCCGCTACACACGCTCCTATCCGACCGCCGATTTGGTGCGGGCGAACTTCACTGCAGATCTGATCCGCGAATAGAGGTCAGTGGCGCCTACACACGTTCAAACCAAATCTGCCAGACCAAATCGGTCGGCGCTACACACGTTCCGATTTGGTCTGGCCGACCTCTAGCCGTTGTTGCAGTGTTGCCAGCCACTGCTAATCTCCCAATATTATTATTATTTATAAATACTGAAAACATCAATTTGCATGCAATAAATAAATTAAAAAGAAAAATATTTTCTGTTTTTATTTATTTATTTAATAATTCTGTACACACAAAGGTTTTAATAGAAAAACATATACAGAGAAGAAATGTACAAGGGCACAACTTATTCCACATTGGAATATCTACCAGCTGGCCCGCGAGAGGAAATAAACACGGAGAAGGGCAGACAGTGTGTAACTTCAATAAATATTTTAACAGAAATATAAAGAAAATCAACTAAAAAATTATATACATATACTTAAACATACTTAAATAAAATAAAATACATAAAGGTATAATAATACATATAGCGAGAGATAGTTGTGAATAACAAAAGACAGACAGGGTACAGTGTTAAGAACAGGAAGATAAGTAATATTCTTTTAAACGTTTTTTAAAAAGAGAAATTGTGCGGCAAATTGTGCGGCATCGCGTATCTCGGCTGGCAGCGAATTCCAGAGACGAACGGCATGTACGGAGAAGGAATAGGAAGCGAAATCAGAATGGTGGGATGGAAATTTCAAGAGGTATTTGAGATGGGATCTGCATGGAGTGTCAGGCGGGTGTGAAAAGGAGAAACGATCGCGGAGATATGAAGGATAGGAAGGATTGTAAAGGACATTGAAGAGGAGACAGAGTATTCTTACATTCCTACGCAGACGTATAGGGAGCCACTTGAGTGCCTTCCGGAAGTTGGAGACATGGTCATACTTGCGTAGGCCGAAGATGAAACGAATAGCAAGATTTTGAAGGCGCTCAAGTTTATTTAGTAGAAGCTCGGTGGCATCTAAGTAACAGACATCAGCGTAGTCGAGAAGAGGTAGAATGAGTGACTGTGCAAGAGAGATTTTAGTGGGTAGAGGAAGATAACTTTGGAGACATTTAAGAGTGTGAAAGGAAAAGTAAACTTTGCGACTGACGTCAGCGACATGTGTCGCCCAGGAGAGGTTGGAGTCCAAAATCAAACCCAGATTCTTAACTGAGTCACTATATGGAATATGTATACCATCAAGCAACAAAGGAGGCAGTTGAAGTTGACAGGCTAAGTTAAGCGTATGTCTACTTGCAACGATTATGGCCTGTGTTTTGTTTGGGTTTACTAGAAGACCATAGTGTAGCCCAGGTGGATATTAGATTTAGATCGTCATTTATCATAGCTATAGCTGTGTCATGTTCTTCAATTTTAAAATGTCGATAGAGCTGCAAGTCGTCTGCATAGAGATGGAAATTGGAAGATATGACTCTGGTAACTGAGTTAATGAAGATGGAGAAAAGGAGCGGTGAGAGAACACCTCCTTGTGGGACGCCTACAGTCAGCTCGGCCTTATCGGATATTGAATCTTCAAGGCGAACACACTGCGTGCGCCCACGAAGATAAGATTCGAACCAAGAAAGGGAAGAAGCAGAAACGTTTATTGAGAGAAGTAAGGCGAGAAGAATGTCGAAATCGACGGAGTTAAAGGCACTGCTGAAGTCAAGTAGAACCAGGACAGTAAGTTCTTTGTGTTCCATGGCCCAGCGAACATCGTCAGTGACATTCAGCAAGGCAGTGGCAGTGCTGTGTCCAGGGCGAAAACCAGATTGAAATGCATTTAAGAGGCTATTGGAGATAAGAAAAGAAGACAGTTGTTTGTGGACGATATGCTCGAGAACTTTCGATAGAAACGGTAAGATGGAAATTGGACGAAAATGACAAGGTAAAGTTGGATTGGATATTTTAGGTAAAGGAATGATGTGTGCAATTTTCCAGATCTTAGGGAAACACTTTGAATCAAGAGAAGCATTAATAATTGCAGTGACTAAAGGGAGAAGTATGGAAAGGATAGGAATGAACATTCTCGAGCATATATTATCATCACCAACTGATTCGGAAGAGATAGCCAAGATGGCACTTTTGACTTCACTCTCGGTAACAGAAGAGAGGTCGAACGTCGAGCAGTTGGGTCTAGGAAGGGAACAAAGTTTCTCTAATGTAATGTCTTTAACACTGCGATAGAGACTGACGGGGGGATGGGAGAAGTGTCTGTTTAGAGCGTTAATATCAGTACCGGTAGGGATGGAAGAGGGGGCCTTGCCTACACCAACAGAGCGCAAGAATCTCCACGCGTCCGCCGGATTGCGATTAACCAGGGAATCATGGAAAAAGCGTCTCTTGGCATCCCTACACATACGACTGCAGCGGTTTCGAAGAGATTTATAGCGAGATAAATTAAAATCGGTAGGGAATTTTTTGAGCCTCCGTTTCGCCTTATCTCTAAGTGACATGAGTTCCTTGATTTCGGCAGTGAGCCAAGGGGCAGGGTTGCGTTTCATTTTAAATCGTCGTAACGGGGCATGCCTATCAAATAGTTCAATAAGCAGATTATTGAAATAAGCTACTTTTTCATCAACAGTAGGAGCATCGAGCACTGATGACCAATCCATGTCGCTGGCGTCGCCTCGTAGTGCCTCCAAGTTGATACCTTTATAATTGCGGCGCAAAATGAAACGGGGCTTACATTTGGGAGGGCGTATTTGGTAAGAAAGGAAGATCACATCATGGTACGAAAAGCTAGCAGAGATTTGGCCGTGAGAGATTACTTTGTCGGGAGCAGAAAATATCATGAGATCAAGGAGGGAGGGTGTGCAATTTGGAAAATGATGCGTGGGAGATAAAGGAAGAATGTGTAAATTCAGGGAAGAAAGGACAGTTTGAAGTTTTGTCGAGCGTGAATTCGACTTCAATAGGCACGTGTTAAAGTCACCCATTATAATAATTTGTTCATAGGATGGCCTAAACTCCTCAAGGAGAGTATCGAAAGAATTAAAATAATCAATAGACAGGTTAGGTGAGTAGAATACACCAAGAAGAAGTTTAGTCTGGCCAAAAGATATCTCTAAGAAGAGGTGCTCAGCTGAAGCGCTATAGGTAGAAGAAGAAGGTGAGGTACTTACAACTCGAAATGGTATTTCAGCGCGAAGGTAAACAGCTACTCCGCCACCACCCTTACCAATCCGGTCGTTACGGAGAAGGTTATATCCTGGAATAGCGAAAATAGAAGACGGAAGAGAGGGCTTGAGAAAAGATTCAGATATTAAGAATGCGTCAATTAGTGAGCTGCTGATGGATGCCAATAGATCAGAATGATGAGCAGGAATACTTTGCACATTTGCATGTGCAAGGTTAAAATTGTTGGGATGATTGGAAAAGTGGGGGACCAGTTTGTCATGTAAAGTTCCGGATGAATCGCTGTCGGCACTGACAAAGCTGCACGGTGAGGAAGAACATGAGAAAAAGCTGTCGTCTAAATTATTATTACTATATTTATATTTTATTACTATAAAAAACAATTTCATTATTTTTTAATTTTCTGTTATTTTCATTAAAATACTAAACATGCTAAATATTTACTAAAAGCAGCACTTATTGTGGTGTTATGCCCTTTTTAAATATATTTAGTTTTACGACAAATTGATAGTTTTCAAACAAAATATTCTAAAAAAACAAATAGATAAATAGAATCTTTTCATAAATGGCCATATTTAAACCTTTCGTTCGTTCAGTCCTACGTAAAACTCATGAACGAGCATTAAATTGAATCCTCTGAAAATCCCTTAAAAGTAATTTACCTGCTTTAAATATTTCCGCTTTTACATATTTTCTCCCTAAATCTAGGGGAAAACCTCCAAAATTGTCAACACTGCCAAGTTGGTCCGGTCGGAAGCCTACACACGTTCCGATTTGGTAGGAAGTGAAGTTCGTGCGAACCAAATCCGGCCGACCGCGTCAAACACGAATAATAATAATTATGGTCGGACGACTACGCTACACACGTCCAGATTTGGTCAGGAGCAGACCAAATCGGCGGTCGGATAGGAGCGTGTGTAGCGGCTATTAGTTGTTGTTCTGAGAGTAGTACAAGACTGCGTTCTCCGTCGTTTTGTTTTGGTTGAAACTCTGGCGTGCATTCCGTCGCTTCGATCGAGTGCACTCGAGCGCACTCCGGGGCGCGCTCTAGCCGTTCCGTGGCTCGGTGAAATTTTACACTGACAGCAATCAGAGTGTAATTTCACTATGGTTTCACCAAAGATATTATGCCCCCAGTTGGCCGACCATGGTCGGCGACCATGACCAATACATCGTACATTGACACTTTTGAACGAACAAATTTAAAAAGGTTCTTTGTTATTTAAATGTTGTTTAAATGGTCGGCGACCATGACCGGCGATCATTCAGTGACAGTGTTCACACGATCGCCGGTTTCATTCTGCGTTGGACTGGCCGTGAGGATGGATGTGTATGCAATGACGGCTTATGCAATTTACATTTACAGCGCTTTTAATTTATTACGAGAATTTTTCTATATTAATAGAGTCTGGATCTTGTATAATATGTCTAGATAAATGTAATTATGCATTAAAGTAATAATAGACATATTTATCATAACACCCAGACACAGAAAAAACAAATACTTACATCATATCAATATTTCTTGGGCGGGGATTGAACCCAGCATAATAATAATAATGTATTAATAACGTTTTATTTACTTAATTTTAGATAACGAAATAGAATACTCCTATACATCTTGTGAATTTAAGTGTATTTTATTATCAATTGAATAAAAAATATATTTTATCAAAGATATACAACATCAAGGATATTTTTGACAATGTAATTTGCTCCACAAAATGGCCTGATTACGAAAAAAAAACAATAAATCTAAAATATCCTACACGTCAGTCAACGCAGAAATATTCAGATCACAAATTATATAGACTAGATTCAGATCAACTGAATGATCGGCCAACGTGTGAACGCTGATTGTGGCCTGCGACAAACTCCCTTTGAATCGTGCACGAAAAACCGACACGGGACGGATCGCCGGCGATCACTGCTCACAGTCACCAATCACACGCAAACCGGCCCTTTCCACGATGGCCCAACATGGTCGCCGACCATGATCGGCCATCATGTACTGGGGGCTTAACAAGATTGCGCACTCATGAGTAACAGCCGAGCCGAGCGAGATAGGCCTATTATGGTGTGCGTCCCTTTCTAATGAGAGAGACGTGAGTGACTACACGATTTGGTTTTTTCGAGGACAATTTATAGTTAACCAGACTTGGCTCACGTAGGATTCGAACATCACGCTTCCTAGGGAGCTCTTGTAGCTAAAAGAAACATACATTTATACATCCGAACTCACTTTCTATTTATAATATTAGTTAAGATGAGGACTCCGCGAGGCAAAGCATTTGTACCACTTATAAGGCAATAATGTGACAATCGACACATACACATAATGCTTTATAAGCATACTTACTTTTGAACCGACTTCAAAAAAGGAGGTTGTCAGTTTGACCTGTATGTACTTATATGAAATGTATGTCTGTATTTCTGATAGGCGTATTTTGCTAAAATGGATAAAAAGTCCACGTACAGTAATAAAAATCTGTTTATTAGTTAGACTATACATTGCTAAACAAAATTTTCTTGCGGATCTTTTGACGCATGGAGGCTTTGTGTCCAATTAATTTTAAAGATTCGTTTTTTGCGTACCTACTTTTTTAACCTTAAATTAAGATACAGATGTTATAATACATTTAGTAAGTTTTGTTTCATGCCTATTTTCTGATAAAGTTCTTCTTCTTTTTCTTCTTCCGCTGAGTAGTGTGTAATTTTATCAGATATGAGGTTAAGCCAAACTTTTTTAATTTCTTCATCTTTAGGAAATCTGAAACAATGAACATTAATGTTTGGGTTAAGTAAGAAAGTAAATTCCAGTCTATAGACTAAAAACGAAATGGACACCCTACTATACGCAAGAATAAAAGTTTGGCTAAATACTTACCTGTGAAAAGATACACCGCTCCGTTTAAATGATTCGCTTTTGCATCCTTTCACACATCAAGTGAGAACCATTTTTATTGATTTGAACGTAATTTTAAAATGATAATTAATATCCACACACTAACTTTACACACATAAATTAATTTGCCGTCGCCATATTGATGATGTTTTTATTTTTATTAAAATTGTCCAGACGCAAAGTGTTGCATATTTATTATAATTAAATTTACCATAACACCGACTCTTACATTAAAAAAATAGTTTTTCAAGGTTTTAAATAATACAAATGATATGGACTTTATTATTATCACCTTAACATTCCTTTGAATTAATTAATATTTTGAAAATTCTCGAGAAAAGGAAATATGAATTTGAATGAGCAATTTTCTGAGAGGCCATTTAAAAAAAAAAAGCTTCCAATTGCTTCACTAGATGGCGTTGAATAGGTATGTACATGTCTATGGTATATTTTGGTATGAAACAAATTTAAATTAATTACTTTATAAAAACCCAAAGGAAACTAATAATATATTAAATAAGTACTGCTGTGAGGAACAGAAACGAAATAGGTAAATTTAAAGATTTAGGTAAATAAATAACATCTGTCTGACGTTCCGTTTTACGTAAAAAAGTCGCGTCAAGGTAAAATTTATAACGTTCCGTTCCTTCTAACTGCATAGGTGGGACAGCGCCATCTAGTGACTGAGCTTTCAGAAAATCGCCCATTAAGTTCTACTACAACCAAAAATATTTAATGGTGGCAGCCCAGTAGACAGGGATGCAATCCTATTTAGGAGCCTCTCGCTCGGCTCGTTTTTCCGTTTATCGAAATGTCATACGAAAATAAACCTTATTGTAACTGCATAGAATCGAATTGACATTGCTTTTATTTTCATAGTGCACAATCTTGTTATATTATAATATCTTTCGGTTTCACCCGTTCTGTGGCTCAGAGTGCAGCAACCAAACAACCGGTTGTTTTTCAACCAAAACGACGGAACGCAGTAAAGAGCCACAGAACGGGCGTTTGTGCACTACACTGAATTTTACTGATCCTGCGGCGGTCCGCTTTTTTACGGACCGGCGTGGCATGAAAAACACGGATGATTGGCTAGTGCACTTGTCCGGTTTTTTACTGGCCGGGGCAGCGCAGTGATCTCTTTGAAACTACACTCTACGGACGCGTTTTAAACGAGAGGAATAATGAGTTCCTTGGAACGTCGGCAATTACTTGCTTTATTGCTTTATGTACGAAGACGTAGAAGACAGAAAGAATTTTGGGTTCATCCTCTTATCATATCAGTGAAAGGTACTTGACAGGGTCATTTACCGAAATCACAATTAATTGAGGCTGGATGAAAAATTATTTTTTAACTACTATCGAATATCTACAGCTGGCTATATAACAAAAAAAGTTTCATCAAAATCCGCTTAGTAGTTTTTGCGTGAAACACGGACAACAGACAGACAGACAAACAAAAATTACAAAACTCATATTTTTGGTGCTTGACATATTACGTGTTATTGGTGAAAAATAATATTAATAATAATAAATAAATAACTTCCTACATTTACACCAATTATCTTAGCCCATTTTAATTTCATTAAGAAACTGTATCATGGAAAACTTGATAACGGATAAATATATACTTAAATACTTTTGTTTGTAAATACATACATATTATACATAGTTAACACCCAGACCAAGACAAATAGACATGTTCATGCACACAAATATTTGTCTTGCTCGGGAATCGAACCCGAGACCACTGGCGCAGAAGGTGGGTAGCCTACTCCTGCGCCAAATCGGTCGTCAATCGAGAAAGGCGCTTGAATTTATTTTGGTGTGCGTTTAGTTATTTGCGATAACTCCTAAGATATTCATTTAAATAATATGGGGTAAAAGAGTAAAATAATGTGCATGAAATGCTTAAAGCAACTAACGTATTTAGATTGATAAGGGTTAATACCGTATCCGTTTAAATAGCTTTCCAAATTACCGCATTGTTCGTAACTATTTTTTAAGAGATAATATGGCTATAATATGCTATCCTTAAAAGATAGATATATGCTATCGCGGACTTTTTTGTAGATCTATAGAAGAGGAATATCCCACCCAACATGCATTATTTTTTTAAACCTCGAAAGGATTAGGCAGCGTTTTTGCAGAAAGCTCCCGGGCGGCTTGCCGTTTGCCGGCACTTTCGACAATTATCGTTATATTTCTACCAATTTACACAAAACTTTCATAAATTATATATTAAAACCTTCCTGAAGAACCACACTACCTATTAGTGAAAACCACATGAATATCTGTTTAGTAGTTTTAAAGATTTAAGCACATATAGAGACAGACAGACGGGAAGCGACTTTGTTTTATACTATGTAGTGAGTGATATATGATTAAAAATATTAAAATACAACCATCCGTTTTTTTCCGGACGGTAAAATTCAGTGTAGTGCACAATCGCACATATGTTTTTCATTGCCGTCATCTCGGAACGGTAAAAAACGGTCCGGAATGGGGAAAAGTAAAATGACGGACGGTAAAATTCAGTGTGGTGCACAAGCGCCATATGTTTTTCATAGCTGCCATATCAGTCCGTAAAAACCAGACCGCCGGATCGGTAAAATTCAGTGTAGTGCACATACGCCCAACGGGTGAAACCATAGTGAAACTACACTCTGACAGCTGTCAGAGTAAAATTTCACCGAGCCACGGAACGGCTAGAGCGCCCCGGAGTGCGCTCCACAAATTATATAGTGTGCGCTCGAGTGCACTCGATCGAAGCGACGGAACGCACGCCAGTGCCACAACCTTTTCTGTGCCGGTGACAGCGGCGCCACAGAACAGAAAAAAAGAGTAGAAGTCGCATGACACGGCATCTCCTATGAAAACCTGCGTACACCCAACTCACACAAGTAAATTATGCGTAATGATAGCGTTGTTGTTTGTACCCGCCACTGAGCACAAGATGGCGTTACAGACATCATTGCTTTTATTTAGCATGTTAAAGCTTTTACACAATAGATGGCGCTTTAAAGGGATTTGGTGCGGGCGAACTTCACTGCAGATCTGATCCGCGCCTACACACGTTCAAACCAAATCTGCCGCACCAAATCGGTCGGCGCTACACACGTTCCGATTTGGTCTGGCCGACCTCTAGCCGTTGTTGCAGTTTTGCCAGCCACTGCTAATCTCCCAATATTATTATTATTTATAAATACTGAAAACATCAATTTGCTTGCAATAAATAAATTAAAAAGAAACATATTTTCGGTTTTTAATGTTTTATTACTATAAAAAACAATTTCATTATTTTTTAATTTTCTGTTATTTTCATTAAAATACTAAAACATGCTAAATATTTACTAAAAGCAGCACTTATTGATGAGATGTTATGCCCTTTTTATATATATTTAGTTTTACGACAAATTGCTAGTTTTTAAACAAAATATTCTAAAAAAAAACAAATAGACAATAGAATCTTTTCATAAATGGCCATATTTAAACCTTTCGTTCGTTCAGTCCTACGTAAAACTCATGAACGAACATTAAATTGAATCCTCCTCAAATCCCTTAAACGTAATTTACCTGCTTTAAATATTTCCGCTTTTACATATTTTCTCCCTAAATCTAGGGGAAAACCTCCAAAATTGTCAACACTGCCAAGTTGGTCCGGTCGGAAGCCTACACACGTTCCGATTTGGTAGGAAGTGAAGTTCGTGCGAACCAAATCCGGCCGACCGCGTCAAACACGAATAATAATAATAATTATGGTCGGACGACTACGCTACACACACACGTCCAGATTTGGTCTGGAGCAGACCAAATCGGCGGTCGGATCGGAACGTGTGTAGATGCTATAAGTGGCGTTGCATTTTGTATGCAAATCTGTACAGCGCCTCTAGTGGGCAGTAGCAGAACTACAGATTCTCATAATGCTGCGGCTACATTAGCGGGCTACGGCGAAGAATCGTGTGAACGCGCTAATGTAGCCGGGTACATCGCGGCAAGCTATTGCTACGGGCTACTTAACTACGGGCTATCGCGTTAAACCGTCAAAGTGCGAGCGAGATTTATTTATTTTACTTTTATTAACTTTGCTATTTTGTAGCTTTGTATGGAAATGAAATATCATAATCATAAAATGACGTTACTATAAATAAAAAAGTATTAAATTTAATAAATTACAATTCAATTCAGTTAAATTAAATAATAATTAAGGGATTTCCTATAGGAATTATTATTATGTTTTGTAGCTGACTAACTATGTGAAAGAAAGAAACAGATGTGACTTATGCGATAATGAATCTTATAAAAAATTAAACCGACAGTGAACTGAAAAGAAAAAAATATCTTTAAAGTAGGTACACTCAACAGCACATCAAGATAAACAGTAGAACTGCGATTATGCTATACTGCGTAGCTTTTATTACGTAGGGCATAAAGGCGGTCTCAAGGTCAACATGTTTATTTCAAATTTTTTTGAAGTGTAGACTTTACCATATTATACTCGTATCTCAAAAACTACTGAAATAATTTTAAGAACATCGCGATAACAACAGAACCAACAACAGAATATTTAGTAGTAGGTATATTCACTTTAAAAATAAATAATTAGAATTAAAATAAAATAAATATCGCTCGCACTTGACAGGTTTATCGCGATAGTTAGCGCGACAACGCAACACGAAGCTTTGCCCGCTAATGTAGACAAGAACATCGCGTATGCCCAACAATGATAATTTTAGCGCGACAACTCGCACGAATTATCGGCCGCTAATGTAGCCGCAGCATAAAAAATGTAACGTCGTCGCTCGCCGAGCGCCCAGTGTGTACAGGCAGTAATTGAGTAGCACCAAAAATGCCAAAAGCATGCTAAATCAATTGCTTAAGGCTAGTACACATGTTCCGTTCGGCACCGCCGGCCGCCCCGGGGGCGGTCGGATCGGAACGTGTGTACGGGCTATTAGAAACTTCGAGACAACCAAAACTGCACATTAAATTGCGAACTAATATTGATATATCTTCGTTTTATTATTTCATTATTAATTGGGCGCTCCACATTCGCGCGCGAACGCGCGATATCTATGCGTGAACGCGTGAAAGCGCGAGTGTTAGTAATAGTTGTAATGTAATAACACTAATAGTTGTTAGACACTAATAGTGGTTAACAAGGCACGAACCTGCGAAAAGCAAGTAACATGATTCCATCTGCGAATGTAGAGCCAAGAAGAGTTCACGCGTGATTATTACTGCGAAACGCACTGCGATTCACGCCCACGAATCGCGCGCGATTGTAGAGCGCCCATATTAATCTAAGGCCCTTAATAAACGGTAATAGTAACAGTAATAGTTAGCATGGGATGAATGATGCATTGCATGTATTTTTGCATCCCTTACTAACTATACTTGCGAAGAGATCTCCACTTGAGTGTTGTTCTTTAATACGGACCTGCATTTAGAATTATGGACCTAAGTTCCGCGTATCTGTAGACCACTACATTTTTTTGCAAAAAAAATTAGTTTGGTGGGTTGTGTTGTGTATGAAATCACACTTTGCAAACGTTTAGTAGACATTTTATAAATTTACGAATTTGAATAGAAAGAAGTTGATAGCTATGTTCATTGTATTATTTATGTATGTACTTACTTATGTACAGGAAATGTTAATAGGTAGGTATTATGAAAGCTTTAGCAAATAATCTGAATCCTTAATTAAAGTAGTTAGGTATTAACTTCCTATTTAGATATTAGTAGTATTTATGCGTCTTAGCGCGCTAATTGAATCAAATTAGTGCGCTAAGACCCGGCTACGCCTGCGTATTATATCAAATAGCGCGCTAATTAATGGCATTAGACGCAGGTGAAGCTCAGGCATTACGATTAACAGGCACATCACTACAGGAAACGGAAACAGATACATCACTAATTGAGTAGCAAAAGCATGCTATCAAAATTTTTATGTTGTGTAGAAACTTCGAGAAAATTAATATTGCACATTCAAATCTACACCTTAAAAATGAGTTTATAAGATTGATATCAGATTGTGTTTTTATTTTGAAGAATTCCATTTTATTATTTATTAATTTTAATTAAATAAACAGAATTTAGCACTTAACTGTGATATGTTATGCTTCGTTTAGATAAATTAGTCTGTCTACTATCATTTTATCACTCCAAAACTGCACAGTGTGGCATCTTTCTATTTTTTTCTATAACATTCCGTGAAGAGATTGATATTGCAACTGAGTAAGCAAAATACGCACACATGCACAGATAAGCGGAGCTCCGCATATCTTGGGGTACGCGGGTACCGCCCACTTGCGACTTCTACTCTTTTTTTCTGTTCTGTGAGCGGCGCTAAGTACGTTTTTCTTTTTTTTTGTAGTAATTTAACCGGTCCTGACTTCTAAGAACTTCAGCCCCAGGCTTCACCCCCTGCCCCAGGGGGGCTACCAGATAAAAAATATGGGTATGGGTATGGGCTTCAACTTTTATTTGAATTCCTTATTTTGATAGATTTTTGTTGCTTTGTTCTGTTGAACGTTACTAGCTAGCTATCGTTATACCCGAAGTCACAAAACAAAAAAGTTAAAGTTCCAATAAACGTATGAAGTTCATATCCATAAAGTTACGCGGTAGCCCCCAGTGCAGGCATAAAAATTTGGATATGGACATTGGCTTCATTTGACATTTGAAGCCCATATTATGTCCGTATATGGGCAAAATATGGGCTTCAAATGTCAAATGAAGCCCATGTCCATGTCCATGTTTTTTAGCCGGTAGACCCCCAGGGGGGCTACCGCGTAACTTTATGGATATGAACTTCATACTTTTTTTCAAGTCAATTTTATAAAAATATAGCCTCTATCAGTTCCTTGACTTCCTTGTTTTGTGATATAGTTTACATTAGTCGAGCAGCTCGGCCTAGTCAACTGGGCCGAGTAACTGAGGTACCTACTACTCGACTCGCCTTCCACCGTTTACATTGGGCAAGTAATGAGGAATTTTCCAATAGGTATCGTAAGCTTATTTCAAATAGGTGCAAGAGATGGCGCTAGCGAAACTTTTTTTTTTATATTACAATACCTTGGACGTTTGTCAGCCTACGCAAAACAACATTAAATTTTAAAATGTAAATAAATATGTAAATAATCTTGTTATATAAGGTTTTATTTCTAAATTACTACTTTTAGGATATGACTTAAAGTTCAACCGTAGGTTTTTATCCATACTTCGCTATTTTTGTTGTACCTATAAAAAAACTACAACTTTTTACAATAACTGTCAAGTTGAAAAGTTTTGAAAAGTTTGTTCAAGTTTGTTTTTGCATCTAGAGAATGAAAATTCAGTACATAGGTACTAACTTCTTAATTAATTTGAGCTATTAATTTCAACTTCCTATCTCACACACAGTCTATCTTCAAACTAGAAACTTAACGACACGGTAGTATGGAGGAGCATGCTCAACTCAACAACGTAGTAATCGTAGGTTTTAGCCACAGTTTATATATGAATATTTACTGTGTTTTAGCTGAGGTTTTACGTACCTAAAGTTTAGAAAACACAAACAACAAGCGACCAAGAACGAGTTGTTGACATTTTGTGCCAGTGTTGCCATAATCAAACTTTTTGCACCCCCTTTAGACCAGATAAACATATGTGAAGTAAAACATTTTCTTTTCTTTCTGACATTAACAGTTATTTAAATTAAAATATAATCAAAATCTGGTAAAATAAGAAAAAAACGATAACTCATTAATATACAGGAAGTATTTAAAATCACTCTCCAAATTTGAATATGGTAATCTTTAGGCAAAATGATGAAATACGTATATTTTCTTTTAGTGTCGCCTAGTACAAATTTTTTAAGTTGAGTCATCACAAAGTTATCCTTAAAAGACCTACGTTTTTGGTCACCGCGCAACGCCCCGCCCGCTTGCGCTAAGTAAACATACACCCACAGTAAGTTCATTGATAGCCTGGTATATTCCCCGCGCCCCGCACCCGACCGACCGACCCGCCGACGACGGCCGAGCGCGCGCGAGCGACAGACCGCATACCCTCCCCGCGCCCACCCCGTGTCCCGGCGGCCGAGACGGGTCACCAAAGGTCACAACTACAAGAGTTCGCTTTAACCACCTCTGTGGTGTAGTGATGGTACACACCACCGGCATCAGACCCAGAGGTCTCGGGTTCACTTCTTAGTGGGGGTACATTGTATTTGATTTGGTTGGTGGTAGGGCTTGTTAGTCTGATGCACTAACAATGATGTTTTTAGCATTATTGTGTTCAGGCAGTTAGAGATAAGATAGCCAATTCCTCAGTGATTGAAGATATCGGGATCGGAAGTATTGCTTCCACCCTCAGCCTTATCACCACTTAACATCAGGTGTGATGATGATGAAGGCTAAGTGCTACACCGCTGCCCCCGTCCCGGATACAAAGTCCGTGTCAGATAACATTAGGGTGATTTTGGCGCCAGTTACAGTACGTTTCTTTGTTCTAAGGATTAGGTAAAAGATACGGAGTCGATACTCAGTTGCTCAGTGGTTAGAGCATTCGCCCGGATAGTGAAAGGTCGTGGGTTCGAGTCCCATCGGAGCTAGTTGTGAGACCGGTCGTTTTTTTTCTAATAGGTAGGTACTTCATTTTAAAATTTTAAATAATAAAAACTGCATTGTGAATGTAAAAAGTAAACATAATAAGAAAACTTAGATTTTTTGGGATTCCTGCTTAGATGGAATGATAATTAGTATCAAATTGATTAAAAGGATATGCAATTGTTTTGTATTGATCACCTAGTAAAAAATAATACGAAGTAACTAGGTACTTATGTAGCGAGCAATACATAACTTAAAGAAACGTAATCGTTAGAAAAAAACGCATTCCTAATTTAATCCATTAGGATCTAATGTTAGTACCACAATCAATGACACCACAATACAATATCTTGAATTACTCGTAAATTTAACGGTGCCTATTTAAACTGAGCGGTGGTTGACTGGAACAGCTGATCATGTGTACTTGTGTTGCGCTCGCTGCCGCGCGAATGTACTCCTACGGGTTTGTGAACATTTGAAGTTCATTGCGGCTGGTCAATTTCATATGCATTTTTCGTTAGGAATTCTAAGAAAAATCATTTATCAAACAGCGTAATTCACCCTACCAAACTTTTAAGACCTGCTCCTGCTTACTACGCTACGAATAGGTAAATAACTTTATGAATTGTTCAAAGTGCATACCGTTTCTCGCCAAGCAGAGACTTGCACGTTTTTACACTCTCCTTTAACTTTGCGCGCACTACAATAGGTACCTACAGTGTCACTTTTTCAAATGCTGCTAGGCTTTGTGCTTCCTCGACATAAACACGACATTTATTTCACTCCACATGTAAATTATAACAACAACGCACCATTTCATACTGCCTATTCACGACCGAATCGAATACATCGCGAAACATACATGCGGGTGTCGCTACGGCAGGCAGCCGGGGCGGCGGCGGCGGCGGCGAAGCACCGGCGCTGGCGCGGCCGGGGCGGCGCGCGCGCAACACGGAAGTAAACACGGAAATGTATGTACGCAAAGGAGTTGCGCGGCCGACTGATGTTGCTGCCGGTTGCCGGGGGCACCCGGGCGGGGAGGCGCGGCGGCCGGCGGGCGGCGGCGGCGGGGCGGCGCGGGCGCGGTTCCCCCCGTGCCCCTGCCCCCGCGCCTTACTGGCTGTTTCATTCATTGTATTGTGCGCGGGAGGCGTTTGACCGTGGTTTGACCTACGTGACTAGGTGACTATGCGATCGTGGTAATTATTTAATCGTTATCATTTTAATGTGCAAATTTTACCTACCTATTTTTTTCCATAAATGTGATCTATTAATGATACATAAAGCCTGGAAAAAATTTGGAGAGTGGTTAAAAATGCACCCTGTATATACGCAACAAAATTCGTGAAACAATACATTCAACTTTCCCGTAAACTGGGGAACGCAAAAAAACATACCATACATGAAAATTAAGAAAAAAAAAGAAAAGTGGTCGCAGCGACATCTATTGAGCATTATAGAACCTACTGGAAAACTTCTCATAGGGCCCAGTAGGGTTGCCAGATGTACGATTTAAATCGTATTTGTACGATTATTTACAACATTGTTCTTCAAAAATTTTTTAGACAATTTAGGATTTTGTATGAAGTACGATTATTATATATTATAACTGATGCTGACTGTATAGTCCATTCGCTTAGATAGTGTCGCTCTGCCACAATGCCGTGCGGGTGTACCGACACTATCTAACCGAACGGACTATAACTTATTATACTACTGATTATAACTGAGGTACTACTCGACTCGCCTTCCATCGTTTACATTGGGCAAGTAATTGGGCCCAGCTGGGTTGCCAGATGTACCATTTGAATCGCATTTGTACGATTATTTACAACATTGTTCGATCAAAATTTTTTTAGAAAATTTTGGATTTTGTATGAAGTACGATTATTATAAATATATTTTAAATATAATGTACGATTCTAGATTTTTCGCACCTGGCAACCCTGACCCAGGTAAAGTACAGGTGGCCTACCTAGGCCCAGTTGATGAATTGAAAAATGGTGGATCGGCGAAACGACTACGTAATTTTGTTGATTGGAATCGTAGATTTATTCAAGGGAAAAGAAAGAACTCCACTTTGTACGTTTCGTCTTCAGACCACTTCATGTTTGATAGTAATAACCAAATATTATCAATTTGCAAAAAAACAGCTTATTCTTCTTTTCGTGTCAATGGTAGATATAATATAATATTTTGCCAGTAGTGCGCGACGTCAATCCCTCTCTGACTGGCTTCATAGAGGTCTTGTTGAGTGCAGGATGTGGGGAGGTTTGGGCAGCAGATCATGTGCTCCATCGTTTGGATCGCTCCACCGGCGCACGCATCGCTCGAGGTGAAGCCCCACCTTTTGCGATTCACGCCACATCTGCCTACTCCAGTTCGAAGTCTGTTTAAGGACTTCCAGGTTTTCCAAGGAAGGCTGTGACGAGGGGGGCTACCGCGTAACTTTATGGGTATGAACTTCATACGTTTTTGGGAACTTTAGGTCAATTTTATAAAGAAAATAGCCGCTATCAGTTCCTTGTTTTGTGACGTCGGGTATAACGATAGCTAGCTAGTAACGTTCAACAGAACAAAGCAACAAAAATCTATCAAAATAAGGAATTCAAATGAAAGTTGAAGCCCATACCCATACCCATATTTTTTATCTGGTAGCCCCCCTGGGGCAGGGGGTGAAGCCTGGGGCTAAGAAATATGGATATGGGTATGGGCTTTAACTGTCATTTGAATTCCTTATCTTGATAGATTTTTGCTGCTTTGTTCTGTAAGCCTGTTGAACGGTGCTAGCTAGTTATCGTTATACCAGACAGACGTCACAAAGCAAAGAACCGATAAAGAAAAAAAAACCGACTAAGTTTTAATGTTTTTCATATTGTAATTTTCCATGGCAGTCCAAATAAATAAAAAAAAAAACCGATAGCGGCTATTTTCTTTATAAAATTGACTTAAAGTTCCCGAAAACGTATGAAGTTCATACCCTTAAAGTTATGCGGTAGCCCCCGGGGGCTACCGGCTAAGAAATATGGATATGGGTATGGGCTTCAACTGTCATTTGAATTCCTTATCTTGATAGATTTTTGCTGCTTTATTCTATTGAACGTTGCTAGCTAGTTATCGTTATACCCGTCGTCCTAAAACAAGGAACTGATAGCGGCTATTTCCTTTATAAAATTGACTTAAAGTTCCCAAAAACGTATGAAGTTCATATCCATAAAGTTACGCGGGGGCCCCATGGGCTTCAACTTTCATTTGAATTCCTTATTTTGATAGATGTTTGCTGCTTTGTTCTGTTAAACATTGCTAGCTAGTTATCGTTATACCCGACGTCACAAAACAAGGAACTGATAGCGACTATTTTCTTTATAAAATTTACTTAAAGATTATTTATTCTGTGCTTAAAGTTCCAAAAAACGTATGAAGTTCATACCCATAAAGTTACGCGGTAGCCCCCCCCCCCCCCCATTGGGCGCTTTTCTCTTTGTTTGTTGATGTCGTTGAAGTGGGGGAAATCCCAAATTCGCGCCAAATAATTTGTGCTCGCCAATCGCTTTTATTTTCATTATTTTATCTCGCCATTTTTAATAAAAAGCTGTGTAAGCAAATGATAAGGTACATCTAAATTACAAAATTGTAGGTACATGTTCATGTAAGCTTCAAATTTCAATATTCTCTTTATTTCACAGAAGTTGGAAGTTAGCAATCCCAGTTTTAATTTGGACCAAGAATAGGGTGAGTTTCAATGTTTCATTTTAAAATTATGATTAGCCATTGAGTTATAATTGTACTAACGTTGATTAGCGTAGGTAGTTTTTCTGACACACACAACATAATAATTAAACTTAAAAAGCTTCGTTAGCTTTATAGATGTTTAATAGTACACATACAGTAGGCATTTATTAAAGGCACCATGTTATACCTACATAGTTCAAGTATTATCTACCAATCGGCCAAATAACAGAATTAGGAACCAAACTTAGCACCAAATTCACCAGTAAAAAATTGATGTATTTAATAGTATTACTCAAAAACATCATTGGTTATCATCATCATCAGTATATCTAAGACAAAAACTGTATGTAACAGTAAATTATTCTATTACTAGCAGATCCTCGCGGTTTTACCCGCGTGGTACCCGTTCCCGTGGGAATATCGGGATTATCGGGATAAAATATGTCACTCGGGAGGAATGTAGCTTTTTAAGGTCAAAGAATTTTCGAAATCTGTCCAGTAGTTTCGGAGCCTATTCGATGCAAACAAACAAACAATCAAATCTTTCCTCTTTATAATATTAGTACTTAAAGATTAGCTAACATTGTTTCCTCGTTCCATTATCTGGCTGATGATAATAATGAGTAATGCAAGCTTAGTGTTGTTTATTTTTCACCTACTACCATCGTTTATTTGATTAAATTAGTAATACCTTCAATTATCAATATGTACTAGTCTTTTTTAAATATGCTTGCCTACTATTACAAAAGTGAAAGTGGGGGGGGCTGTAAAGCTGCGAAAAAGGTCCAAATAGTCAGTTATTTTCCTATACCATTAAATTCTCTCTTAGAGTGTAGCAAAGGGGCTGAGGACAGGACGAAAATAAAATTCAAAACCCATTAAAATGAAGATGTAATGTTTGATTACTCTTCTACACTACCCTTATAACTTAAATTAACTTAATTTTAAAAAATCCCAAAAGTTACCATCTACCAGATTTTTTATGATTTGGAATATCTAACCAGTACCTATCTGACTAACTTTCATTGAACTAAGACAACCAAAATATTTATTGCAGTACTAACATGCTTTCGAAATTTAATAAAAACGGGATAATAACGGGTCCTCTGGATTCTTACTGTCTCATATGCGAGAGCTACCTGCGTGATGGGAATGAGATAGACCTCCACATTGCCAAGCCTCTCCACATAAAGAATCTTGAGACTGTACCATACTTTGAAAAGTATAAGGAAGACTATATCAGAAAGGTAAGAAAACTTATGTCTGTTCAACTTAAAGATGACAAGATTTTTTTGCATGTGTAAAAAATTTTACTTGATTTTTTCAGGTCAAAATGGGCTACTATTGCGAATTCTGCAACAAACTATTTGCAACACCAGCTAAAGTCGGTATACATGTTTCTGAAACGCAGCACAAGCAAAATAAAGGCTTGCAGCTCTTGAAACGAATACCTAGCGGAGTGACAGCTGTTGGTAACATTCTCATTAGCGAAGCAGCTTGGAATGGCATTGTTGATAGAACATGCGTCTTGTGCAACACTGAGTTTGATAGTGAAACTGAAAGCATTCATAAGACAGGCCAAAGTCATGTACTGAATCTGATTAAAACAAACATCGAGTTTGAGAACAACTCTATTTATCGTAAAGTAAGTACCATCTACTCTTCACTTTTAATTTTATATAATTTTGAAAATCCTTTCACCAGTAGACAGCTAACTAATTATTCATGATGTCACTATTCTGATATTCCCCTGGATAAAACCAGTAGATATTTGAAAATGTATTAAAACAATTTACTTAGATCAAAACAAATAATACTATTGTTACAGCTTGATGAAGAAACATTTCATTGCCTGACTTGCAACGAAGTCTTAGCTCTCAACACATTATCCAATCATTTTGAAAATTCTGATCATAAAACAAAAATACAAAAATATAGCAGCGTAACCGAAACAGCTGGTAAACCAAAACCAACTAAAATTAATGGGGAAACAAAAGCAGAAGCAGCCTCCATTTCAAAGAAGGACTTAATTAAACAAGATTTAAAGAAAACACGTCCTGCAATGTCAGCTAAAACTCCAAAGGAATATGATGCGGTTCTAACAAAAAGTATGAAAGCCAAGGATTACGTTAAGACTCATGGCGATAATGGCGAAATGTACTGCATGCTATGTGAATGGGTCTTGGAACTGCATGAAATCCCGAGGCATGTAAGATGCGAGCATCATTTAACAATGCTTAAAATGCACCATGAAAGACTGGAAGAGATGTCCAAGGTCGAAGAAAGTCCATCCAAACATGAACAAGGCCCCAAAGAACAACCAAGCAGTGGTGTTAAGAGTTCTGAAGATGAATCTAACATAAACAAGGTGCTAGAATCGTTACCCGAGTTCCAGAAGAACGATATTAACATCGACTTAGTTAGTAGTACAGCTGTCTGCAAGAAATGCTCAACACATTTGGGTATTGATTATGACACTATCAAGACTCATATTGAGGAACACAAAGCAAAAACAACCAAAAAGGAATTGCAGTCAAACCCTTTTCAATACAGCCGTGCCGCAGAATCAGGGAAAAAAACTGCATTGTATACAAAACCTGTGTTTCTTAATCGCAACGATTCTAATGAGGCCAGCACTTCCCGTAGAAGTTCTATCTCTTCAAAGGGTGACGAAGAAATTGAAGCGTTTGCGGCTGAAAATAATATGAGCTACAGAAATCGCAAAGTTTTTTGCAACCTCTGCAAAACTAATTTGCCTTCAGCAATCAAGAATCTTAGAGAACACGTCAATGGAGCCAATCATAAGTACAGAATGTCAGCATCCAGTAATGAGGCCTCGAAGACTCGGGCTGTAAAAAAAGTCCCAATAGGCAATTATGTGTTCTCTATTGTCGGGGTAGAGAATATGCTCTTTCAAGATGTGGTGATAAATGAGAAAGTGTGCTTGAATATTCGAAGCTTCATGTTTATCAAAGATAATGGGCATGCATGGCAATGCTTTTCCTGTAATTCAACCATCTCAGTAGAACAAATTGAGAATCACCAGAAATTAGATTATCATCGCAAGTCAATGGCGGATACTCCAGTTGTTGAAATGGATGCGGAATTTATAAGAGAGGTAACTTATCAATTTAAAAATAATAGTCATAAAAATATTAACGAAACATTCTTTTTTTGCGTATTTTTGCAGTTAGTCTTTGGACCATAAGCAGTTGTTTTGTTTTTAATGTAGATGTGTAGGCATGCCTTTCCACTGTAGGGCTGCCTTTATGTTTTGCTAATTGGTATTATAGTTAAGTATTGTATGTTGTCTCAAGTATGCAGTCCCTTCAGGTGTCTTGTCTGCAAGCAATGGTTCAATCAAACACTGGGCCAGTTTGTTCTTATGATTACCGTAAACTGCTGCAACTTTGCCCCTTAGCTTCAACTTTGCCTAATCTATTAAAACTAACATAACTTCACCACCGCCATCAATTTTTTACTTTTGATAATGGGAGAAAAACCTTCGTTTTAATGGCAACCCATTTCATTATTATTCGTTGTGGCAACACCGTCACTTTTTTGTCTGGCACCTTTCAACGGTCACAAGAAGTGTGCACGTTTTTTAAGTCAGTGCAAAACTTTTTGTTTTTCATTGGAAAAATCGAGAATTTCAGCTTTCTTAGTGTTTACGGGGTAAGCAAATGTGCTCTTTCTCATGTTTATAATGGTTATTCTTGTAAATGTGATCATTTACGACTAGAACGATGGTAGGCAATGTTGTGAAGGCTTCTCGGTCACTTAGTGACTCAAGTTTGCCTAGTCCTAGGGTTGTCACTAGTTACTCAACTACAGTGAAGCGTTTGGAGGGTTTTGATTTTAGCAGTACATATAGGTATGTTTTGTTTAGTTATTTAAAAAAAAGATATATTTACATCTATTACTATGGATCGCCAACTGCTACGATCCTTGCACAATTCTTTCGCTTCATTCACATCCATCAATCTTTTCATTTCATACATGCCCGGCGATTTTTGTCACTGCGTACACCAGTCTTTTTTATTAAACCTCCTACTTGCTCCGTGTAGGTTTTGTTATACTTACCATTTTATTTCACTTTTTGCAAAAGTAATTTATATTATATAGAATTATACATCTTTTGTTGGTGTCCATAGTGGCATATAAGGTATATTAATATACTATTATTTGTTACTTTTGTTTTGTGATTTTAATTTGACTTATTAAAACTTAAATAAAGAAAACTAGTTTATTCCTGTCAGATTTGTTTGATTGACCCTATTATAACGTTTGTTTTGGTTAAAAGAGTATTCCACATGATGGTCCAAAAAACCTTTAATTGTTTTTATTGAATATACCTACTTAGTCTTTTACATTTTGTGTTTTTCTATTTGGAGCAACCCTAACCATGCTTAAAACTTACTATGAAAATATTTACTGATACTGCTCAAACTGTGCCTGCTTGTGGCCAACTTTGCCTGCTTGCCAGAAAACTAAATTGATGGTTCTATGTGGTAACCCATGCACATCTTTATGGTAACACATTCTTTATGGCTCTATAATTAAGATCAGTTTTTAAATGCGGCTCGTATTTTTGCTAATAATCTTCTAGGCAAAGTTGAGGCTTTTCATCACAATTTTGCCTACAACTTTGACGGTTTCTGGTGATCAATTTAACAGCAGTTTCGGCGTTATGAACCTTAAGATTTATGGCATAGATCTCCAATTAGACCGCTAATGTAAACATGGACACAGATAATAAATACTTGAAGAGATATTTTCAAAAAACCATAAATTTCGTGCAAAGTTGCAGCAGTTTACGGTACCGATTTGATGCTTATCCATACTATCCATATCTATACTTTTAACATTATAAATGCAGAAGTGTGCTCAGTTTATATATTTGTCCGTCTTTTACGTCAAAACGGAGCAACGGATCAATGTGATTTTTGGTATGGGGATAGTTTGGGTGCTGCAGTTTGTCATAGGCTACTTTTAATCCCGAAAAATATCACATTCCTCGGGTCCGGGATATCGTTATGTACCTAGTCCAACCTGGCAAGCTGTGGGCGGAAAGCTAGATATATTAAATAAATTTCAACACAGCAAACTGAAATTGATCGGATTCTAAACCAACGTAGCTTAAGCACTTGTATTATGGTTATGAGGAGTAAGAATAAATGCAATAATATATTGACAACAACTTTCACACACTAAACAAATCCTTTTTTTTAACCCCCGACGCAGCGCAAAGAGGGGTCGTAGTGGCTAAACGGATCAAGCGATTTTAATGTGGTTTTTTTTTATTTAAAGCTTAATTAATCAAGATGGTTCTTGTCTTGACTAAGTTTGATAAAAATCCATCCGGCCATTTATTGAGATGGTCAACCGCCTGCCAAAACGGTAAAAGATACAGAGCTGGTGTTTTGACTAAAATAATGTTCACCCTTGGTTCACCCTGGGCAAAAGGTGCAATAAAAAAAACAAAATGGAGGCATTGAGTTATAATGTAGTACTAGAGAAGCTATCCTAAACAAAAATCTTGTAGTATTATTGCTAAGCTAAGAGTCGAAAGCGCCCGTGCAGAAAGCGGCAACCAATAGTAGTGCAACCAGACATAGATCAAACATTGCAGAACAGACATAGCTTTTGTGCGTGTTTTCTACCTACAACATTTTATGAGAATTCATATTTTATTTAATTAATTATTTTTTTAAGATTAAACATTGACATCGTGAGAGAAATACTTAATCGAGTTTATTTTTGGTACTTATATACGTTTAAATACATGAATACTATTAATTATTTTACATGCGTTTATTTAACTTGCAGTATAAATGTAAGTTCAATGTTCAAATCAGCCTGCCGAAACTCAATACTGCAGAAAAAATGTATGGACTTCAAGCAATTTTTTATGGCGACTTGTTTTTTGTCTCTTACTTCCTATCTACCTTCCTTGTCTCGGGCTGCTGCAGTGTCAATGTCAAGTCAAGCAAGTGTCACTATGTCACTATGGCCGTAAAAACTAAAAAGTCTATATAATTTGTGAACTAAAATGTAAACAACGCGTGTCGTTTTGGTTTATTTTACCATCAGTGTGCGTATTTATTGTCTTCGGTGACTAACTATTATCATTAAGTGTATACCGCTTTGTATCATTTATTTAAGTGCATAAATGTACTTATTACAAAAAATTAGAAATATGTGGACTAAAATCTGGTAGGAAATTCAACCAAAAGCGGGTGTTCATGGCTCAATTCCCACTAGATGAGAAGCGGTAAGTAGTTTTTCATGTTATTTTATTGACGCTAAGTAATTAGAAGAAGTTCTGGTCACTTTAATCATTTGCCTAGAAATTCATAACCAAAAACCATATCCGCCATAGTGATGTCTTTACTACGTTCCAAATTATCGACTAAAAAAACTATTTTCGTAAATTTGAGTATAAAATGTATTTTAGATGTTTCATTACTACTGCATTTGTTTAATAAATTATAAAATATTTTTTAATATTTATGTAGTCGTATAAAATAATCGAGTTTAAAGAAAAAATAAAAAAATCTAAAACTCCAAATTAATTGTGGTTTCTCGTGATCAGAGGGCTGGCCTATGTCTTGCACAGAAGATACCTAAAGCCAGGATGGCCGATCATGTTGGCCGACCATGATGGGCCATCGTGTACAGGGCTAGTTTGCGTGTGATTGCCGTTTGCGAGCAACGCAAACATTTGAAAAGTCGTGGGTTCGAGTCCCATCGGAGCTGGTTGGGAGTCGGGTTGAATTTTCTCAATACTTCATTTTAAATTTTTCAAATATGTATAAGTTTTAGTTTTTTTATATTTATTATATTATTAGATTCTTCATGGTGAATGAAGTTTTATTCCTTTATTCTTAAATTTGTATACATATGTATAAGTACTGGCTTATCTTTTCAAATAAAATTTTCAATTTTTTTATCTATTGCAGATGCAAGCAATGGGTCAAAGCCATTGGTAATGAAGACCTCTTGTATGTACCTATAGAAACAGGACCAGATGTGACTTCGATTGGGCACCAGCCCTGAGCACGCGTTACCCATATTCCGCGATGGTATGTGGTAAACTATAATTTGAATTGATAATTATCAGCGTAATTACAATTAGCTGTTTTCTTTTAGAAACACTTGAGTACCCCTCATATAGTTTGAGATCAGTGTGTACTCAAACGATACTATCTACTTATCTCTATTTATTTATTATTTCAGGTATATAAATATCTGCCCACTTGTAACACAACAGTGCAAAAACGTGTGTCGATCGATCAGCTAACATCTGAAAACTCTGCCTAGAAAATGAGATTAGAAAATTACAAACAATTTATTCCTACATTGTAAACCTAACTTTATTTATTTTTTTATGACATGAATTGTATTATAATAAATTATTATTATTTGTCATTGAATAATACTCAATATTTCCAAACTAACAGAGGTTTTTATTTTCCTTTTGTATAATAAAAAAAACCTGTCTGCAACTACTGCAAGGCAGGGTACCCATTCTTTTTTTTATCGTATCGATACATTCTGTAGCGTACATCACATCACTATTGCTTTTGTAGCTTATCATGTTGGCATTACTTTTTTGTCTGTCTCTGTTGGTACGAGATCTAAGCAGGAACTGATAGTCAAAAAGCTTGTATGAAGTCCCAACTCTTAAACGTAGTGATTATATGCTCTTTGGTTCAAATGTTCAATAACAAAAAAACATCAAACTTCCATCAAAACCTGAACCCAAGTAATCACCTAAAACCTAGTACCTAAAACGTTTAAACTGTCACTTCTGCAACACAAAATAACCAATTTTGTTAATCTATGACTCTATCGAAATATCGCTTAATTTTTCGGCGACCTAATTACTCAGTAGCATGTTATTAGATACTTTAGTGAGTACTTACTAGTGAAAAGTAATTCCTTGGGCTTTATTAGAATTTTTTGAGTTATTTAAACAGTACCTCAACCCACATATCGGCATTTTTAAATAAAATAGAACAGAGTACACACACGTGTTGTTGCGTCTTGCGTCGCTTGCCACAGACTAAACGAGTTGAGTCCACGTGGACTCAACTCGTGTTGCAAAGATTCTAGTTGAGATGTCTCCTCTATTCTTTTATCTCAATGAATGGAGGCAAATAAAATGTCTGTCTGCCTGTACTTATATTCGTAGTGCCTAAACCTAAAGTGCCTAAACGGATCAAGCGATTTCAATGCGGTATTTTTTTTAATTTTGTGTGTGTGCATAATTTAAAAAGTATGAAATAAAAATAAAATTTGTTACTAGGTCCGCTCTGAAGTGTACCACTGCGGGTACTGCAACTCGGTAGAAACCGGTTGGGAAAACATGGAAGAACATTTGAGAAGCGTTCAACATAAGGAATGTAAGAATGCAGCGGACTGGAGACTCCGTCAGCACTTGCCGGACATCAGGAAGCATTCAATGAAACAGAGCATGCAAATGCTAGCCTTTGTTCGAATGCTGGCTTGCCACGATAGCAATAACAACGATTCTGATAGTGATTGGTAATTGGTTTGGTGACATACCTTTTTATTAATTAAGAGAGAGAAATTTTATTTTATTAAGAGCAGTTAGTATTTAGAGCTTTCTGCACATTGAGCCACTATTGGCCTTTTGACTGTCACGGTCTTCTATAGAAGACAAACGTTTTTGTGTTCTAAACGCCACGGCTTTATTATAAGACAATATCTAATAATTTATTTTGCTGTTTTCTATAAATAGAAGACAAAATAAAACAACAAAATAAATTATTAGATATTGTCTTCTAATAAAGTGGCGTTTAGAACACAGAAACGTTTGTTTTCTCTAAAAGACCTTGGCAGTCAAAAAGTCAAACGCCACAAGCTGCTAAAGTCATTTTCATACATTTTGTATGTGGCCACATGAACGCTGCTTTTGTTCCGATGCTATCTAAAGTGTATGAATTGTCTCAATGTGCGGCAGTACTAAATGTGATTATCAGCCTAATATATTTACGAAAAGAAAGGTTTGTTGAAAAACAATATTTTTGTAAATTGATTAATATGATAGTATTCCAAAAACATCATTTAATTGTTAGTATTGAGAAAATAAGTATTGAAAAATGCTTTGATTCTTTGTCATAATTTTTTTAACGTGGCCATACAGTCTTCTATAGTAGACTAACGTTTTTGCGTTCTAAACGCCACGACAAGACAATATCTAATACTTTTTTTTGTTGTTTTCTATAGAAGACAAAATAAAATAATAAAATAAATTATTAGATATTGTCTTCTAATATAGTTATGGCGTTAAGAACACAGAAACGTTTGTTTTCTATAGAAGACCTTGGCGGTCAAAAGGTTTTGACTTCGATCGACAATATAGCACTTTGCAAACTAAAACAATACGCAAACATGGCACTAACTGATTTTTTTTAAACGGAAGAAAAGGTTACGTATAGTGCGACAAACATTATCTGTTCCGGTGGTACAGTCAGCGTCAAATTGATATAAGCGTCTAGTCAAAAAGGTCTGAAACACATAAACGCAATTTGATCTAAGCAGTTCGAATCATCATATTGTTGTAAGCGCGCAAGGTGTTCAAAATATCATGACACTCATCGTTTCATATTTATATGAGCAGTCAGTGTTCAAAATTATCCAGGCAAACAAAGCTCTCAAAATATCTATGCATAATGTACAACACCATAATTGACAGATAACTTTGACAGCTTTGTTTGCTTAGATAATTTTGAACACTCTGACTGCTCATATAAATATGAAACAATGAGTGCTAAGATATTTTGAACACCTTGCGCGCTTGCAACAATATGATGATTCGAACTGCTTAGATCAAATTGCATTTATGTTTTTCAGATCTTTTTGACTACTCTAGACGCTTATATCAATTTGACGCTGACTGTACCATTTGGAACCAAAACATTTTTCATACAATAGTCCATTTTCACAGCAATTATTAATACAAGAGACTCCTCTGTCACTTTATTAGCTTATTAGCTTACGTCATTAATGTCGGGAAGCGATAATAAATAAGAGCGCACCTTCAAAGAGAGCTTATTCGCTCGGCTCGGTTATAATTGTTGGTCGAAGTTTGTTGATTATAAAAGTGATAATAATTTGACGATAAATAATTATTTTTTATGCTTCCTAAGCTCATTCTAAAATTGATAAGTACATCATCTGTGTTATTTTTAAAAGTATTATAGTTAAGTATTACTTTTTTTTGCATTCGTTTTATGTGTGTTGGTTTTTTTTAGTGTTTGTTTTCCCTATCTTGCAGTCGAAAAATACCAAAAAGTATATAGGTATGTACAGTCAGCGTTAAAATGATAGAAGTGTCCAGAGTAGTCAAAAAGATCTGAAAAACATAAACGCAATTTGATCTAAGCAGTTCGAATCATCATATTGTTGTAAGCACGCAAGGTGTTCAAAATATCTTGGCACTCATTGTTTCATATTTATATTAGCAGTCAGAGTGTTCAAAATTATCTAAGCAAACAAAGTTCTCAAAATATGTGTGCATAATGTACAACACCATAATGCACAGATAACTTTGAGAGCTTTGTTTGTTTAGACAATTTTGAACACTCTTACTGCTAATAAATATGAAACAATGAGTGGCAAGATATTTTGAACACGTGCTAACAACAATATGATGATTCAAACTGCTTAGATCAAATTGCGTTTATGTTTTTCAGATCCTTTTGACTACTCTGGACGCTTATATCAATTTGACGCTGACTGTACCAGACTGATTACTATGGCAAACACCTTTTATGCTTTTTTGTTTCATTAATTTGATATTAACTAGGTTTAAGGCTTTCTTTCTTTGATAAAGAACTTTAGATATAAGAAAAACTGTTAATCAATTTGTGATTTTATAGCATTTGAAAAATAGCTTACAATGTTAGTATTTTATAAACATGTTTTGAAGTAAGTAATTAAAAATCGAAATTGCAGGAGTCAAAAAATACTTTTAGATCAAATTTTATAGTTAAGAATTGATTATAATTTGTTAGTCGCTATGTAATCCTTATAAGTATTTTTAATGTGGCTTTTTCTCAATAAAAAGCACTTGTAATAATAGCATTTATCAACATAATTACGAATAGGGGACCCAGACTGTTATTGATACGTTAATATTTAAAAGTAACATTAAAAAATAACAAAGCTAACAAAGGTAAATAACAAAAAACAATCTGTTTAATTACTAGCAATTAATGAGTTGCAGAATTGTGAGCAACTGTTTGGCTGGGAGTATGGCGCTACCTATTTGTGACGTTCGCACACAAGTTGGTTCCGCAGTCATTGAAAACTTTTTTATTAGAAAGTTTCATGCTCTACATCTCTGAAAATATGTAAAATATAAAAAAAAATACCTGTGTTGTGTTGCTCATATAAAGCATTTTAAATAAATAAATAAACATCAGTCTGGTCCCTTATTATTATTAGTGAAAATGGATGAATGTGGACGCGCTGTCCATTTTACAGGCGAACCAATCGAATCAATAAGGCTATTTTCTAATAAATAGATATTAAAATCGTAATGCAAACTTTTTGACTGACACTGGCCTTTATAGTTTTGTCGCTTTCAAACAAATTATTAGCCAAATTGGTAATGAATCAATTGGTTTGACTGTACAAGTCTTAAGATTCAATTTGATATTCTTCCTCTGATTTAGATTATTCCGTTATTGTTGATCTGGTTATTAAAAAAGAGAAATACTAGTGATAAAAACTTCTTTTTTAATTATTTTTTTTATTTTTATTGGTTGGTTAACTCTTGCTTTGTAGTCTCAAAATTAGGGTAGGTTCACAGCTGTCCGGGAGCTGCCCGGGATGCTCCCGGACACAGCAACATCGTTTCACAGCGGCGCGGATCGGCCCGTACGGCCCGACTTAGATATCTTCCGTGTACTGGCCTGCACGGGCTCCCGGAGAGCTGTGAAACCAGCCTTAAGGTGGTTCGTTGATCTCAGTAGCGCCACCAATGAAAATAAATCATTTACGATTTATCAAGTTTTCAAAAGTTTCGGTTATTTCGCGCAAATAAAAGAGTAAAATGCAATTTTTTATTGTTTTTTCAGGGCCTCAAATATGAACATTAAGTTATGGATGTCGATATTGCTAAATGTGGCCACTTTTGGCACTATTCACATTCACGACTTATTGCGTAAGTTTGAGTTCTTAAAAGTATATTTATAAAATGAATTTTACTCTTTTACTTGATTTATTTCCATTGGTGGCGCTACTGAGCTCAACGAACCACCTTTTAAGACTAGTTTGCTGTGTGATAAATATAATCGCTTAAATGCTATAATTTCTTAGAAAATAAGGTTGATTTTCTTTTTATTTTAAGTTCAAATTTAATTTTACAGGGTTCATATGTTAGAACATAATATAATCTGGTCATATCTTTTGGAATTTAATAGGTAAAATTACTCAACGGAGATTATTTATAACCGACTGCCAAAAAAGTAGGAAGTTAGACATTCCATTGTTTTTTATAGGTGTAGTTTGTGTTGAAAATAATTAAGTTTGAAAAAAAAGAACGTGATACTATTGAAACTATTTGTGATTATAATAACATGACTGATAGTCATAGTACAATTTACTTACATAGGTATACCTATGTCTTCGATTAAAATTGAAAGACCAAAACCCTTTTTTTTTACTCAATGTGCTAAAGATTGTTCAAAGTCGTTGATATCGTTATTTTGTGTTTTACCCGTGTTTTATCGCCGCTAGTTTGCCCCCACAGACTTATCAGTCCAGCAAGCAATGGCCTGTCAGTTGGCGGACTGATAGTCTGCGGAGCTCTCTTGGCCTAAGATCACCAACAGTTGGTTACTTTAACCGTTGGTTAGTTGGTTGGTTAACGCACGTGATTAGTGTTAGTAGGTTAACCAATGATTAACGTAACCGACTGTTGTTAGTGAATTCGGGCTTTAGTTAAGTACCTACTAAACAAATGTTGCACTAAGTACATAATTTGCTCAAAGTAATTGTGCCAGACTCTTCTTATTAGTCTTTTATTTTTAAATAGAATAGAATAAAACGATTGTAATCCGAAATTATTACTCAATAAAGAGCTGAGAAGCAAAAATACTTTGTTTTATACTTGGTACTGTTTTTATTTGGTGTAGTTTTTTGTCTGAAACTAATTTCTAAAAGCTCAAACCCTATAAACCTGAAGGTTGAAAGTAAGCGCAACTTGTATTTTATAAGTCGTTAACTAGATGGCGCTACTGTCATAATTATTGTCGAGCTTCCTTGGTTCCTTGCTTCTCAAATGTTATCAACCTGTTATCCGAAACTAGTATACAATGCGTCGCTTGCTTATTAGTTTGAATCGACAACCATATCGTGCACGGTAATGGATTTAACTCTGTTGTACTTTTAGTTCAGTAGGTAGTTTATAGTAAGTAGGAGTAGGAGTGTGATATCAAACGTTTGTTTTGTTTTGTTCGTGTTTACAATCATTGTCGATTTGGCTTCTGTTGCAGCAGCACGCGCGTTATTCAAATACTTTTTTACTTCCGCGTTACTTATAATATATCGCGAATATCTGAACTTTGAGACTCGGTGAAATAGTTTATTGAATTGAGGAAACAGTTCGTTTTTTTTTAAGTGTTGTGTTCGGTTTCTCGTTAAGTTATTAACAAGAAAACTGTTTGGTTTGCAAAAATCGGTGTTTTGGTGATCATTTCTCGGATTCTTCTATGGTAAGTGGATTTTGTTTCGTATCGATCCCCAGCCGGTTCAAAATATACAGCACTAAATGTTAATTAGTAGGTACAGAGATTGTGTCCAACAATTCAATACTAACAACACTATGGGAGTATGGGCACAGATTACTAAATATACCTAGTGGTATGGGCCCACTACGACCCCACGGAATCGCGAAAAAAAAACAGTTAAAAGGTAGTAAGTAGGTATACCTACCTAATCACTACATAGTATAAAACAAAGTCGCTTTCTCTGTCCCTATGTCCCTTTGTATGCTTAAATCTTTGAAACTACGCAACGGATTTTGATGCATTTTTTTTAATAGATAGAGTGATTCAAGAGGAAGGTTAATATGTACTTTTTATCCCGATATTCCCACGGGAACGGGAACCACGCGGGTGAAACCGCGGGCGGCCGCTAGTATTATATAAAGAGGAAATATTTGATTGTTTGTTTGAATTGAATAGGCTCCGAAACTACTGGACCGATTTAGAAAATACTTTGATCATTAGAAAGCTACATTCTCCCCGTGTGACTAGCCGTATTTTATACTAACATCACTACATAGTATAAAACAAAGTCGCTTTCTCTGTCCCTATGTCCCTTTGTATGCTTAAATCTTTGAAACTACGCAACGGATTTTGATGCGTTTTTTTTAATAGATAGAGTGATTCAAGAGGAAGGTTTATATGTACTTTTTATCCCGATATTCCCACGAGAACGGGAACCACGCGGGTGAAACCGCGGGCGGCCGCTAGTCTATTATAAAGAGGAAAGATTTGATTGTTCGTTTGTTTGTTTGCATCGAATAGGCTCCGAAACTACTGGACCGATTTAGAAAATTTTCGAAACCACTAAATTAGCTTTCTAATGGTTTCGAAAATTTTCTAAAATTCTTCCCGACCCGAACCCGAGTGACAGGCCGTATTTTATCCCGATATTCCCACGGGAACAGGCGCGAGGATCCGCTAGTTACTTACCTACTTATAAATTAAAATGCTATGGTTTATCTAGGAAAAGAACCATGTTGTGTTCAAAAAAACTGGGTAAACCTGATGATCACATAGCCACCGGCAAAATTATGTAATATTATTTTTAACCTATTAAGTAAGTACCTACCTAGGTACCTAGTTAAAATTACTGTGTACTACCTAGGTACCTACAGTCAGCGTCATATACCTAGTAGGTGACATCCAATGTGGTCAAATAGTTTGACAAAAAAAAATGTACACCATACAATTTGTATCGTGTACCGAACTGTTTGACCACTTTGGATGTCACCTATTAAGTATATGACGCTGACTATACCTAAGTACGTAAACATTTCTATGAGATAGGTGTATCCGCGCAGCTGGGTTTTCTTTCCCTGAGGATCCCATTCCCGAGGATCCTGTCCCGGAGAATCCCGACATACCTACCTATAACAAAAGTAAATGTACCTAATCACATTTATCGTATTCGGGATCCTTTGGGACAGGATCCTCGGAAAGTGGATTCTCAGGGAATAGCCCCCCCTCCCTACCGGATACTACCGACCGACATTGAATGTTTTGACTTTTTCATATTTATCCCAAAATGTTAAAAAGTAAATGTCTACCCGTGCGAAGTCGGGGCGGACCGCTAGTGATTACTTAAATAATTCAATTAATAGATATTACGAAAAGCGGGGGATTTTTACCATGTTTTGATTTGTTGTCGATATTTCGGCGCAGGTTGCAAACGCCATGATCCCGTTGAGTTACTTCGTGATCATTGATCACGTAGTGATATGAATTCTATGAAGTTAATGAATAAGTTTAACCTGGGTACTCGATGTTCAACACAACACAATAGATTATTTATTTTAATTACTTACTATAATAAATTGTATACAGTGGCCCTCGCGGTTTGAACCGCATGGATGGAATATCGGTGGGACTAGTAGTTGCCCGCGGTTTCTACCGCATGGAGTATCTGGATCTTATGGGACCGTAATGCATCCTATCCTATAACCAATTTTTATATTTGGTCCCGATATTCCCATGGGATCGGTTTACAATCTTTGTATGTGTAAAATTTCATCAAATTCCGCGTATCCTTTCTTGAGTTTTGCGCTTACCTCTTCCACAGAATAATATTTGTAGCCTCTTCCACAGCCCCTCTTATACCTATCGTGTTTATGATCTACCTTCCAATAGGGCAGGCGTACCGGTTTTGGCCACTGTACCGGTTTTGGCCACTTTTTGCTCTAAAAGTTTTCTAAACAACTTTTAGCCATTTTTGATAAAGGCAATTAAAATAAGGTATTTTAACGTAATAATGACAACCGTTAGAATTCCTTAAAGTCATAAGATTTTTTTTCAATAAATTCCATTTTCTGTTTGAAAAAATATTTTGTATGAAAATTTTAAGAAATTTGTTTTGGATGCAATATTTAGACTTAAACCTTTGCATTTTACAATTAAATTGTTGTTTTGCAATTGACTGGTTTCTAGCGCATTAGAATATATTGATTTTACCTGGGTTTGGTTTTGATTTTTCGTTATTTTTCTTAACTATCAGTAAGTGGCCAAAACCCGTACATTTGGCACCTTTCACACATTGTGTGTACTTAATATAAAAAAAAACTATTTTACTTTTATAAATTTGAAAAATTTACCTTTAAAGGTAGATAAATTATCTATAATTTAAGATATAATTTGTGTCTTAAATACCTAAGACCATATGGTCTTAGTGCTTAAAAGTCAAAAAATCCCTAAGCTTATTTATAAGTACACCTCTAAATTTTAATTAGTACAATTGGCGAAGGTCGCTAGTCAAAGACTTTATCTGTCTATAAAGCAGTCGATAGCGATGGGCATCTGCTAAGTTCTGTAGTTTCATTTCTTGTCTCTGATCCATGATTAGGAGAGTCTGGCTGAAGAGTTTCTTCAATTTGAGACGGCGGGTTTTATAGTACTTAGACCCTACCGTGCGGACAGTATCCACCACCATGTTGTATAGATCGTCCACATCTATGCTATTTTCAAGGGCTTTGAACGGTTTTGAAGTTCGAGCTGAAAGCACTTGGGGTTTTGAATTTGAGCAGGTATTGTTTCGTGGTTCGTGGATCAGTAGTTATCAGTAGCAATCTTTCAAGCTTGATGTTGATATTCAATATGCCTTGACCATGCGGTGATCCCCTAAAATAGATTTTAGGGGATGATAGTTTACATCAATACGGAATTTTTTTACTATGGGGCCATTCACGGAATCGCAAAAAAAAATCAGCTGTTCCCATACATTTCAGTAGTTTTGTACTTTTGCATTGCAGCAGATTTTTTTTTCTCCTACCTACTAGGTACCTCTAGGTAGGTTAGGTAAGTACTGAGAAGCCCTACACTGGGATTCTATTGAATCATCATCATCATCATTTCAACCGTAAGACGCCCACTGCTGGGCATAGGCCTCCCCCAAGGATCTCCACAACGATCGGTCCTGCGCTGCCCGCATCCAGCGGCTTCCCGCGACCTTGACCAGATCGTCGGTCCACCTTGTAGGGGGCCTGCCCACGGAACGTCGTCCGGTTCGCGGTCGCCATTCGAGAACCTTTCCGCCCCAACGGCCATCGGTTCTCCGCGCTATGTGTCCCGCCCACTGCCACTTCAACTGAGCAATCCTTCGAGCGATGTCGGTCGTTTTAGTTCTCCTGCGGATCTCATCATTTCTGATTCGATCGAGCAGGGAAATACCAAGCATCGTTCTCTCCATTGCTCGCTGGGTAACCTTGAGCCTTCTTATGAGACCCATAGTAAAAGACCACGTCTCGCTTCCATAAGTCATAACTGGCAACACACACTGGTCAAAGACCTTAGTCTTGAGACATTGAGGAATTTTGGACGCAAATATATGCCGGAGCTTCCCAAACGCTGCCCATCCGAGCTGGATTCGACGAGAGATCTCTTTCTCGAAGTTGGACTTACCTAATTGGATTGCCTGTCCTAGGTAGACATAGTGGTCAACAACTTCGAGTGTAATGTTCCCAACATTAACTGGAGCGGATGCAACATGGGCATTGGACATGATTTTCGTCTTATCCATGTTCATCTTCAGACCCACTCTTTGGGAAGCATTGCTGAGATCTTCGAGCATTGTGTTCAGGTCTTCCAAGGTCTCAGCCATGAGAACTACATCATCGGCAAACCGCAGGTGTGTTAGGTACTCGCCATTGATGTTAATGCCGAATCCTTTCCAGTCCAGTAGCTTGAAAATATCCTCCAACGCAGCTGTGAATAGTTTCGGAGAAATGACGTCTCCCTGTCTCACACCTCGCTGTAGTTGGATAGGATTAGAGCTCTGGTTCTGTAGTCGGACTGACATGGTGGCGTTTTGGTATAAGTACCTCAGCACCTCGATGTACCTGTAGTCTATTTGGCACCTCTGAAGAGACTGCAGCACTGCCCAGGTCTCGATCGAATCAAAGGCTTTCTCATAGTCCACGAACGCCAAGCATAGTGGCAAGTTATACTCTTCGGTCTTCTGTATAACTTGCCGCAGCGTATGAATGTGGTCTATGGTACTATAACCTTTTCGGAACCCGGCTTGTTCGGGAGGTTGGAAGTCGTCGAACCTGCGAGCGAGACGATGCGTAATGACTCTCGAAAACAACTTGTAGATATGGCTCAGAAGCGAGATGGGTCGGTAGTTTTTCAAGAGAGTCTTATCTTATCACCCTTCTTGAAGAACAGCATCACATCGCTTCTGCCCCATGCCTTTGGCGTTTTGCCCTCGAGGATGACAGAGTTGAAGAGCTTCTGGAGGACCTTAAGTATCGGCTTACCGCCCGCTCTCAGAAGTTCTGTTGTGATTCCGTCATCGCCCGCCGCCTTGTTGTTTTTGAGCTGCTTGAGAGCCATTCTAATCTCGTACAGGCTGACGTCCGGGATATCTTCGGTATAGTGTCGGGTAAGCTTGGCTCTAGGTTCTGTAGCCTTACTTTCAACAGGTGTTTGCGTGGAGTACAACTGTCCATAGAAACTCTGAATAATAAATGTAATTGCGAGATAAATCTTTACTGCGGCACCATGGCCGATATATTCTATTAACTACAACACGCGACCGCGGAATCGTCTGGACTAAAACAAACTACTCGCGTAATGACAATGCATTCAATATTTTTGAATACTGATTTAAACATAAATCAACCATAGACAATGCAATGAGGTATCATATCTTAACAATATGATACCACAGTACAGTGCCACAAACTTTGCTGTGCCGGTGGCCAAAATGTAAAACTAACGTGATTTTTTTAATGTCATTTTGATGTCAAGTTGATGTCCAACCATAGCGCTGCTGGCGGCTGAAGTTCTTAGAAGTCAGGGCCAATAAATTACTACAAAAAAAAGAAAAATGTACGTAGCGCCGCTGTCACCGGCACAGAAAAGGTTGTGGCACTATACCTACATTTAAAATTTAGTGGTGACGACCGATTTAGCGCAGGGGTAGGTAGGATACCTGCCTTCTGCGCCAGAGGTCTCGGGTTCGATTTCCCGAACAAGACAAATATTTGTGTGCATGAACATGTCTATTTGTGTTGGTCTCAGTGTTTTCCATGTATATTATGTATGTATTTATTTACAAACAAAAAGTATTTAAGTAGGTATATTTATCCGTTATCAAGTTTTCCATGACACAGTTTCTCAATGAAAACATGGGTTGAGAATGAGATAATTGGTGCGATTGTAAAGAGTTATTTATTTATTTATTATTATTTATTACCTACCTATATTTGTATTTAATTTAATAGGTACATAATGTAGGTGTATGTAACTACTTATAGGTACCTGCGCGTAGATTTTAGTCTAAAAACAGGTGCATGTCAACATTAAAACGATAATTCTCAGTTGTCCACAATTCATTTGTCTTAGATGACAACTGGGATTTTCATTTCCCAATTGTATCCCCTTTGCATTTTTTTTTTAAACTGTAAGTAAGTAATTTAGTTATAAACAAGACATATTATACCTACTTGTAAATTGCAAAGATTCGTTTAGATTAATAATAATTATATTATCGTTATCAGCTATTTTAATATCGGGACTGCTGGGTGCTGCTGGGGCTTGGGGTGCATGCAGACTTTGACTATGAATAATAATTGATAAATAATCATAATGAATTCTTTGTAATCGTTTATAGATCTACATTAATAGTGTTAGAGTAAAACAGTAAGTATGGTCACTCGGGGACAAATTCGGTGAACCACATCTTACTTCTTTTTGTGTAGCTGGCGTCTCACTGTTCAGTTGCAGTCCCTATCCGTAATTGCTTATGCATTGTACAACACTAGTTTAATACATAAAAAAATTATAAAAGGGTCTGCGCGTGAATGGGGAGGCACCAGCCACGTGAAAAGAAGTAAGAGGTGGTTCACCGAATTTGTCCCCGACTGTACCTACACAATATAATTTATTTATTAAAGGTTACCAACATTACACATGCTTTTCAGTAGGTAGAATTATAAAGGTTCTGGTAAGTAGTGGTACCTGCTGAATGCTGATATGTCCGCCTATTACAAGTGCACACAACAATCATTTTAAAAGTGGCTATTTACTAAAAATTCACTAAAGAAAAATAAAAAAGATTCCATAAAATTTGTCAGAATCAGATTGTGTGCCGAATGGTGGAAGTGATTGAGCAGTTTTTTTCTCTGAATGAAGCTGCTGAGTCATTAAAATTAAAAAGTTGTGATCTGTTTCTTTATCTCGTTATACCTAGGTATGTTTTACATATCCGTGCGATTGGGTGATGGAGGCGTAGGTTAGTTCTATGAGGTGGTACTTATATTATATATAAGTTGCGTATCTGGTATCGATAACATAATAGTAGTTTATGTGACTGTCGCATAAGGAGGGGTATTAAAACACGAGTGGGAGTTTAAAAAACGAGCCTTGGCGAGTTTTTTAATTGTATTCCACGAGTGTTTTAATACCGAGTTATGTGCAGTCTCATACACTACTTTATCTACACTCATTACATTTATTATATATTTCAAAAATAAAGCAAATCAATATTAATTATAAAATGTGAATTGGTGCCAAACCCCACTCATAGGAGTCTATACGGTCTATTCCTTCTAAATTCAAAATTCTAATTTTAACAACGTTTCTGATTGTTGCCGGCTAAAGAAGAGCTTGAAAAAGTTGGAAGTCAGGGCCGGTAAATCCTACGGTTGCCATGGAGACTGTAAATTTAAGAAATATAAGTGTTTTATAAGGAGTGACAGCTGTATCCGGGTGTTGCATAATGGTCATTATGAAACACCCGGATACAGCAGCTTTATTTTTAAAGTTGACTATGGCATAAAGTGTATCAGTATACGTTCAGGCATGAGTTCATAATTCGAAAATTATAACATGAGTGTAGATAAAATATATTAGGTATAATCTATATATATAAAATCGAGGGGACATAACTCACTCATCACGAAATCTCGAAAACTACTGGACCAACGAAGATGTTATTTGGCAGGAAGGTAGATTATGCCTAGAAGACGTCCGCTAAGAACGGATTTTAGGAAACTCCCCCCCCCTAAAGGGGTAAAATTGGGGGGTTAAGGTTAGGATATATGGAACTTCCTCATTTATGGATTTAGAAGCATGAAAATTGGTACCTACGTTGGATATTGGTTACGACCGAAAATGATCTGAGTAAGCAAAGTAAAAAAAACTCCCCCTTAATAGGGTAAAATGGGGAGATAAAGTTTATATGGAACTTCTTCATTTCTGAACTTGGAAGTATGAAAATTGGTATGTTGGATACTGGTCACGATTGAAAATGATCTGCGTATGCGAAGTTATAAAAAACCCTTAATAGGGTAGAAAGGGGGATTAAGGCTTATATGAAAACTTCCTCATTTCTGGACTTAGGAGTACGGAAATTGGTATGAAGGATACTAGGTCATGATTAAAAATGATCTGCGTAGGCAAAATAAAAAACCCCTGATTTAAAAATGATCTGCGTAGGCAAAATAAAAAACCCCTAATAGGGTAGAAAGGGGGGGCTGATGTTTATATAGGGTGGGTGGTACCTATTAAAGATACGGAGTTTGGATGTTTATGGCTCAATCACAACTAAACGGCTAAATCGATCGGGATAATTGAACTCTGGCCGGCAAAATTTCATACGGTTTTTTTAACTCGGGAAAAGTACGGTTCCCGTGGGATACAGTTTTTTTTGTTCACTTTAGATAATGAAGCATGGGTCCCATGACGGCTGATTTTCGTGCAAAGCAAAAAATTCTTTATGCATTGGAATAAAACTCAAGAAAATCAGTATTACACATTTTTTAGCAAAGTATTGACTTGATTTTTTGCATTTTGGTAGTTCAAGAGTAGGAGAATGTCCGAATATTATTCATACGATAATAGTAGCTCCTGTTTGTCTAGGTATCGTTACCTTCTTATGCCTAAACCACGGGTAGCGTGCTCGGCCTACGATCGATGAGGTTCTGCGACTTTTGCAATGGTCTATCATGGGATTAAAAAATATTTCTTTTCTTTTCTTTCTTTCTTATATCGTGGTTCGGAAGACACGATAAGCCGATGATTCTGGCTGCATTTGGATTGGTTAGTAACTTCAATGGGTCCGTGTGGAAGGTCATGGCCCATCTATATGAAGGCATGTGCCCCAGCAGCGGGGACATTAAAATAGATTGATGAGACCTTAGAGAATGCCTATCTACCTACTTTTTGACACAAAATTTTGCGATGTAGTACTCGCGGACGTAGTCGCGGCCGGCCATTCATATTCCTATTTCTACTATCCCCACTATTATTATAAATGCGAAATTGTATATGCTCACGTCAAAACGGCTGAACCAATTTTGATTAAATTTGGAATGGAGATAGTTTAAGACAGTGCCTCCGGGTGCTCCTACTAATTACTCCTACTGATAGGAGCACTGGGACACCCATTTCCTGATGCTAGGAAGGAAATAGGCAAATTGTAACCGCGGGAACAAGGCTCATTCCCATGGTAAAATAAGTTTTAACTCGGGTAAAGCTGTAGAATGGAATTGGTATTTAAGGCGATAGTTTGAGTTCATGGGAAAGATGATATTTAGAATAGATACAGTTTAAGGCCCTGGAAAGGATATATTTTACTTTTTAGCGCGGGCAATCTCATTGTATGGAAAAAAAAATCCTGGCTAATTTGGGGGCAGAAATTGGTAATTAAGTAAATAATTTGAGACCCTGGCAAGGATTAGGTATAATAGGCTACTTTTACTTTTTACCACAGGATAGTATCATATTCCCACGGAAAAATCAATAAGTAGGTATTATTTGTTTGTCCGTCTTTCACGTCCAAACGGAGTAACGGATCAATGTGACTTTTGGTACGGGGGTAGATTGGGAGAGAATGACATAGTTTATCCCGGAAAATATTACATTCCATCGGGATAATGTCGTGTAGTACACGCGGGCGAAGCCGCGGGCGGAAAGCTAGTGTTTAATATAGGTATACGGTTAAAAAATCCTTACTTACCCCCTCTCTTCCCGTGGGCGTGGCGATTATGGCACCCCCCCACCCCCCCACCCCCTCCCCCAAATGACTACACAACACACCAAATGCGGGCAGCGCAGGACCGATCGTTGTAGAGCTCTTTGGGGGAGGCGTATGTCCAGCAGTGGGCGTAGTTCGGCTGACATGATGATGTTGATGACATCAACATATTAGATTATAATTTATTAAAAAATATATAAAGTAGGTAGTTCTTAACTTCATTATCGATCAGTAAACAGTTCCAGCTGGATATTGATGAGTACCTAATTAATCAATTGCCCGCTAGATTGTTCTGTTTTGGTCCGGTTACCGCCGGTAAATGCTTAATCGGTGCAATTTTAAACGGTACCACCTAGGGTTGCCAACTATACTGTTTTGCACTACTTTATACTTTTTACTGTTAAACTTTCAAAAAAAAAGTATACAAAAATACTGTTTTCAGCACGCATGCGTTGTGTCATAGAGAACGCCAAGATATTTTCCATAACCTTAGAACAAAAAATGTACTGTTACTAACGCTAAAAACGCCCCAGTCGCGTGCAGAGTCATTTCTGACACGCACTCTACCTGCTTTCTGCCTCTGCTACCTCTTGTCTTGACTTTCACAAGTGCTGTATCAGTCTAAAATAAATAAATGATTTTGATTTTTTGATTTTAAGTGGCGAGATGGCAGAAGTAGACCTTTCATAAATTTGTTAAAAAATGAACTTCTCATGTATTTTTAATTTTGACTTTCATTCTGGGAAGGCTTACGAAGTCTTCAGAAATGATAACAAATTGATAAGTAGTGCGAGACGCTCAATAAATATTTGTTTAAAACAATAAAAAAATAAAATACTGTTGATTTTTTCGAAATACTGTTTTTTTTCCTTTACTGGCCTGAACATACCTACATTTTTTCCTGTGAAAAAAGTTGGCAACCCTAGTACCACCCAACTCAATGCGATGTTTAATCGGTTTTTACACGTGACAAACTGAGGGGCACAATTATAAAATTAACGGTAGCGTGTTCTAAGGTTATTTGCGATTTAAAACAGCTTATGTGACGCATGTTACAAACTTACTAGCGGTGTAAATGACCAAGTTTGAAAAGAAAAAAAAACTTACCTACCAGATAACACCTACCGTAAACTGCTGCAACTTTGCACGAAATTTATGGTTTTTTGAAAATATCTCTTCAAGTATTTATTATCTGTGTCCATGTTTACATTAGCGGTATAATTGGAGATCTATGCCATAAATCTTAAGGTTCATAACGCCGAAACTGCTGTTAAATTGATCACCAGAAACCGTCAAAGTTGTAGGCAAAATTGTGATGAAAAGCCTCAACTTTGCCTAGAAGATTATTAGCAAAAATACGAGCCGCATTTAAAAACTGATCTTAATTATAGAGCCATAAAGAATGTGTTACCATAAAGATGTGCATGGGTTACCACATAGAACCATCAATTTAGTTTTCTGGCAAGCAGGCAAAGTTGGCCACAAGCAGGCACAGTTTGAGCAGTATCAGTAAATATTTTCATAGTAAGTTTTAAGCATGGTTAGGGTTGCTCCAAATAGAAAAACACAAAATGTAAAAGACTAAGTAGGTATATTCAATAAAAACAATTAAAGTTTTTTTGTACCATCATGTGGAATACTCTTTTAACCAAAACAAACGTTATAATAGGGTCAATCAAACAAATCTGACAGGAATAAACTAGTTTTCTTTATTTAAGTTTTAATAAGTCAAATTAAAATCACAAAACAAAAGTAACAAATAATAGTATATTAATATACCTTATATGCCACTATGGACACCAACAAAAGATGTATAATTCTATATAATATAAATTATTTGTAAAATTATTTGTTCAAAAAGTGAAATAAAATGGTAAGTATAACAAAACCTACACGGACCAAGTAGGAGTGACAAAAATCGCCGGGCATGTATGAAATGAAAAGATTGATGGATGTGAATGAAGCGAAAGAATTGTGCAAGGATCGTAGCAGTTGGCGATCCATAGTCTCTGCCTACCCCGTGGGAAATAGGCGTAAGTATATCTATGTAATAGATGTAAATATATCTTTTTTTTAATAACTTAACAAAACATACCTATATGTACTGCTAAAATCAAAACCCTCCAAACGCTTCACTGTAGTTGAGTAACTAGTGACAACCCTAGGACTAGGCAAACTTGAGTCACTAAGTGACCGAGAAGCCTTCACAACATTGCCTACCATCGTTCTAGTCGTAAATGATCACATTTACAAGAATAACCATTATAAACATGAGAAAGAGCACATTTGCTTACCCCGTAAACACTAAGAAAGCTGAAATTCTCGATTTTTCCAATGAAAAACAAAAAGTTTTGCACTGACTTAAAAAACGTGCACACTTCTTGTGACCGTTGAAAGGTGCCAGACAAAAAAGTGACGGTGTTGCCACAACGAATAATAATGAAATGGGTTGCCATTAAAACGAAGGTTTTTCTCCCATTATCAAAAGTAAAAAATAGATGGCGGTGGTGAAGTTATGTTAGTTTTAATAGATTAGGCAAAGTTGAAGCTAAGGGGCAAAGTTGCAGCAGTTTACGGTACTTAATATAAAAAAATGTTTTGTGGAACTCATCATCAGTTGCCCGTAAAATATTGCAATGGTTCCAGTCAAACTTACTGGCTTCAGTCTAATTTACTGACTCCAGTCACTGGTTCCAGATAAATTTACTGGCTCCAGCCTCCAGGTAAAATTTACTGTCTCCAGTCAGTTAGTGTTTTTAGGGTTATGTTTTAGGTGTTAATTACCACATTTATGTATGCATGTCATGCGTGACGTGATAGGTAGGTAAGCTACGAGTTATAATGTAGTAAATTATAGGTAACGAAATGCTTCAACTTAGCATTATATTGCCTTGATTGCTGTTTGTGGTATTACTTGGCCGGGTCACTGGGTAGCAACTAAACTAACCTTTTTACGATAGGTAAAGTAATTACTGCTGGTCAGTTTACCTGCCTGCCACAGGCTTTATTAAAAACGATTTTCTTTCTGTTCATTTTAGCTCAACCCTTGTTCCAAAACCCTTTGTGATAAAGAGCAAACGAGTTTCCCGGGCGTGTTTGTTTTTGTTGTGCAATGGGCATAAAAATGACGATCCCGCCATTGTTTTTGTTCAAACAACTGTTTCATAAGTAATGTTGAATGATTGCTTGTCACGGCTCGACGACGACGACTCGATAGTGGGTGCAGAGGTTGAATTGAGTCTAAACATCAATTGGATTGGATCATAGTTGTTTATTAGTTTTATTTAATTGAAAATAAACAAGACATTTGAGGTTTTTTTTGTAGCAAAAATATGATTTCATTGACGTGACGCCATGGTTCAAGTTGAAATGATTCCGAAATAATTGAAGTCGGAGTTTGTTTACCTACGTTACCGAAATAAACATCAAATTCGTACGTGATTGTAATTATAATTATATTTGAACAAGCTGCCCTTTTATTTACGACTGCCACTGGGGACGTCGGTGTCGACCTGAGGTTTATCAAAAAGTTTTTTTGCAATAAAATAACTTGCGAAATTGGCAACGTTCAAAGATGCCTTCAGTTCTCTTCTTTTTAGTTTTATAAGTATCTACAAAATTAGATACAGTGTATTTACATGATGCAAAGATTATAATACCTATTGGTAGTTTTCCTGTGACATCAATAAGACAACACTAGAAAGGACATTTCTCATTTTCGGCTAGGACATTGTACACTATTCGTACTAATAGTAAAAAATATAGTAAAGTCAAATAAAATATTAAAATTCTCATTGTCTTTCTGGATAAATGGTACAAAAATAAACTTTGAAATAAAAATTCTTTGCCATCCATGGTCACACTGGCAACCATATTTAAATCACGTTCGAAAACTTTGATGTTACTGTACGAAAAACGATGACATCATGACGACTGACGATAGTCTGTCAATGTGAACCTTTTTTTTAATGTTAGTGTGACATTTTACCGCCATATTGAATCGGGGTTGCATAATTATTAAGACTAGATAATGCTTTTGTACCATCAAACGCGTTAGCTTATTGCGATATAATTAGTTTTCAGTTATTATATTTTATCTTTTGCTTGCCTATGGTATAGTGTACAAAGTCCTAGCCGAGGCTCCATACAAAACTGAAAAATCTCCTTTATCCGTATTGTCAATGCATAAGCAATGTATAAACGAAATCTATTAAATAAGGTATTGTATACCTACCTATTATGAAATAGTTTACTCTTTATTGCTAATTCTTCCCTTAACACATTAGGTAGTATTATTAATATATTCTGTGCCTTAAGGATATAGCATAGGTAAAAAAAATATCGTCGATGGCCGTTGCTTACACATGCAAGGGGGTGCTGGGATCGGTAAGACTCCGGCCGCGGCACTCTCGTAGACTGAGAAATACGTGTAGACGCGGCATGCAGCGCGCATTCTATTTACATCTAAAATATCACCTATGTGCGCTTTTACTAAGGAAATTATAGTATGTAGAATACAAGAAGAATTATTATGAATATTTATTGTAAACGTCGGTTTGTAGGAAGAGTAGATCTTAGATATTATTCGTATGTAGTAAAAAAAGCTTTTTTTAACAAAGATAGTCACTTCAAACGATTCTTCAAAATGCAGAACACAGCAGCAGCTATTTATATTTATTTTCTATCTCTAGATCATTTCGATAATATATCCATTATCGAAATGATCTTCGCAGGCAAAACTACAACATTTGCTACAAATTACACTGAAAAAAATAAATAATGTATACTGCTCTAACCAGTAGGTACATTTTCAGATTTATTCCAATCAAATTAATAAAACTTATAATTTTATATGAAAAAATATAAATAACTCATACTAGCCCATCATCTAATACTTTTTTAGAAAATAAATCTACTTAGTTAATCAATATTTAAATAAGCATACCGTTCATATAAAATCACGCTATCAATCTATAATATAAATCAATATATAAAAAAAACACTTAAATAAAAATACTGTTTAAGTACAAAAAAATAAAATAAAATACATATTATTCCAATACCAAAAATGATAATATCAAATAATACAATAACTTGTGTCATTGAAAATTGGAAGCAACGATCACATACACCCTGATACAAGAAAATATCTAAAAGTTAGTTTTCGACATTTACCCGTCCGAGAATCGAACCCGGGACCTCAGAGATAGTGGCACCTAGAAAACCGGTGCGTCACCAATCGGCCACGGAGATCGTCGAATTTGTTTAAACAAAATGTAGCGCAACTGAAATAATTGATACTTTGTTTACTAATGTAAACTTGCGGGTCCTTCCACATTCAACCGGCGATTTTTCTACCGGCAAATATTTTTTCCACTTTCTACCGGTCAACAAATATTCTTCCACTTTCAACCGGCACCTTAGAAAGTTAGGTATAATAGACAATAAAGGAAATTATATTTAATTAATTCGTAGGTGTAATAGGTACCTACTTAGGTTTAACATAAATAAAAAGATCAAAATAGTAATGAATTCTATATTACCTATACTTTATGATAACTAAATAAATATCATTCTCTCAAAACCGTAGGTATACATAAGTAAGTAGGTTTAACATAAATAAAAAGATCAAAAATAGTAATCAATTCTTTATTACCTATACTTTATGATAGCTAAATCTCATCAAAGACGTAAAATATTTGAAGTGAGAGCCAACTTCAATAAATAAAAAGATCAAAAATAGTAAGTAATCAGTTCTTATTACATAAACTTTATGATAATAACTAAATAAATATCTATCTCTCTCAAACCCGTAGGTATACAAGCAACAAACTAAATATTAATAGAATATCAAAGATTAAACTACAAAAAAATTATTCAGTCTTATTTTTCTTATAATGTGACTAGCGCTGCCCGCGGCTTCGCCCGCGTGGACTACACGACGCGACGTCAACCCGCGTTATTAAATAAATTTGTAAGATAAAAAACAGTTATTTCGATCTTCAAAATAAATTACAGCCTATATGTTGCCGAGGGCCAATAGCTATATAAAAAAAGTTTCATCCATGTCATGTACGAGAATCAATTCTTAAGAAAATCTTTTATTTAAATGCTCAAGATATTATAAGAACTTTGTAAAAAGTAGCAGTTGTGATATCACATACGTAAACAGATAGTGCTCATTCGCTAAACAAGCGCTATTTTCATATATCTTAAGCTTTATCTGGGCTCTTGGAGGACATCAGATGTGCCAGACTTTAGATTATTGTATTTCAATAGAAAATACTTATCACGCAGAACAACTTCTCTTATAAGACGCTCTATTTTGCATCTCTTATAGTTTAGCTGGTCTGCTAGGGTTCTACATCAAGTGTACCAGACCATCGTTATTTTTACGTCCATAGAAAATGTTCATCACGTTAAACAAGTTTTATCAAAATCCGCTAAGTAGTTTTGCGTGAAACTCGGACAACAGACAGACAGACAGTCAAAAAATTTAAAAACCATATTTTTGGTATCTGTTTCGTTAATTCACCCCTGGAGGTATTTTTTTCTATTTCTTTTCATTGTACAGAATTGGCTTGTTTATAGTTTTATTATATTGTGCCTAGGACCCTTTTTTTACTTGCAAACCCAAAACACTAAACTAACTGTTGGATCCTATAGCAGTCTAGGTAATAGAAAAGTGTAATTATTTAAATTTCTTATTGTTTCATTAGAATAATTTTGCTATAAATTCACTATTTTTTTTGCCGGTTGAAAAAGGAATAGGTTGCCGGTAGAATCTGGAATTAAATATTAATTTAAAAATCGCCGGTAGAATGTGGAATAGAAACCGGTAGAATGTGGAAAAAATATTCACCGGTTGAAAAATCGCCGGTAGAAAGTGGAAGGACCCAAACTTGCCACGTAAGGTTATAAATCAGCCACTTTAAAAAAAACCTTTTTTCATTACTCATTTTAAAATATCTTTATTAAAATATCTTTATTTTTCACTGTCACTATTTTTCGCCATGTACGCATCATATCCCTTGTGCTCTAAAAATGGGTAAAAAACGTAAAGACTTGCCTAACGTCAGGTTCTTTTTTCTGTTTAAATATTATGCGATATGCTGAAATATTTGTACTAATTAAAAATTAATACCGAAGCGACAGCAACACAACTATATGTTAAAATTTTGTCATATTCATTAACATGAATCTCAAGAAAATTTTGTGGTATGTGTGACATGACAACCAAAGGCGACAGCAAGAAAGACAATAATGGGTGCATCCATTGCATTGTAAAGTGATTGACTGATATTCGGAAAATTCTAAACGTTAAACAATGTTTATTAAATTAGTCGCGTGAACTAAGTGAACTCACAAAGGTAGTTTTATAATGTGGTTGGTTATAGTACTTGAATAAAATTTTGTGTGAATAGATTCACCCAGAAGATGCCTATTCACTTGCGACTTTAAGAGGTTTAGGTTGTAGGTACTCGGGCAAACAGAAGCCGGCAGGGTATTCCAGGCATGATGAAGGAGTACTTAATTCTCTGAGCGTGAGTTTAAAGGAGAGGGCGGAATGAGGTTATGCAACTCAGATGCACACTCGTTAAAGCATATCTGACAAGTGACTCAGGGGATGAAACTCATAGCTGAAGTCCCCCATCGACAGTATGGGAGTGCTTATTCGCCAGGCCAGATAAAGAGGTACGCACTGTGTATCAGACTAACACCAGTAACATAGAGATCCTTACTACCGAACTTAGTAACTGTACGGTCACTTCAGTCTACAAACCTCCCAATGCACCGTATTACTTCAGCTGTCCGCCGAACTTTAACGCCCATCCTGTTAGATTCGTCCTTGGTAATTTTAATAGCCATAGCGAGAACTGGGGATACAGAACCAGTGATGACAACGGAGTGAAGGTTGAAGAATGGGTTGATGGACACATACCTACTATTTTTGATCCATGATCCAAAACTTCCGTCATCATTCAACAGCGGTCGCTGGAAAAGGGGTTAAAACCCTGATCTAATCTTTGCCAGTGATCACATAGATCACCAGTGCGTGAAGACAGTAAGTGGTGCAATACGGAGGACCCAATTATGTGCCAGGCCTTACGACCTAAAGGATAAAATAATAAAATAAAGTAAAAAATATCTTTATTCAACTTGACTTAATAAATAAGCTCTTTTGAATCGTCAATATTTTCGTTCAAGACTTTTTTAACTGATAAGAAGAATAGGCGCAATAAACTTATCAGCTTTAATAATTGGAGTAATAACTTTTACAACTTTTTCATTATAATATAACATTAGTTCAGCTAAGGTTATGTGTTCCATCTAATCCATGCATTACGGTCATTCAAATAGTCGTCTACTTTATAATATCCTTTGTCCATGAGCGATTTTTTGCCATGACTTTTGAATTTGTGCAAAGGCAGCTCTACTAAATTCTGTGGAACTTTATTAAAACTAGCTACGCTTTTCCCCAAAAACGAACTTCTTGTTTTTTCAAGTCGAATCCTTGGAACGGCAATCTTATTTTTATTTCTTGTTTTGAATTGATGTATATTGCTACGTTTTACAAATGTATTGAGATACTTCTTCACATATACCATATTCTCATATATGTATTGTCCTGCAACAGTTAATATGTTGATTTCTTTTAAAGAATCTCTTGGCCGAAGTTTGTATATGGCGCGAATAGCTCTTTTCTGAAGCACAAAAATACTTTCGATGTTAGCTGCTGAACCCCAAAGTAATAGGCCGTAGGACAATACACTCTGAAAATAGCTAAAATAGATTAACCTTGCCGTTTCAATATCGGTTAAGAGCCTTATTTCTTTAACAGCAAATGCCGCAGAACTGAGTCTACCGGCCAAGGCTTCAATATGAGGGTCCCATTGAAGTCGATAATCTAATGTTATATCTAAAAATTTAGTACTGTTAATTAATTCTACTACATTGTCATCCAATTTTATGTGAATATCAACCTGTCTTACATTTGGCAGGGTATTTTTTTTCAAATTCTGTTTTTTTCCAGTTTAATGATAGATTAATTGATGGTACCACGGCAAAAAGAAATTGCCACAGTACCATCAATGGTACTGTCTAATGGTACCATGGTAAAGTAATGGATTATTGCTATGAAACCAATGCGCAACTTTCGATAAAGTACTATTTACTTCGTCAGAACAATTATTACCTCTGTCAACTTTAAAGACTAGAGGAAGTGTCATCAGCAAATAGCACTGTCTCGCATAAATTCTTTGCTTAAAAAGGAAGGTCATTTATATAAGTTAAAAACAGCAAAAGGGACCAGTATTGACCCCTGGGGTACGCCCATGTTGATAGGGGCTCCAGTAGACTCAGTTTTGTTGATAACTACTTTCTGTGTTCTTTCACATAGATATGATTGCATAAGGCTAACCGATTTATCATAGACACCATAATGTTTTAATTTCCTTAAAAGCGTTTGGTGATTAACACAATCGAAAGCTTTGGAGAGGTCACAATAAATACCAACTACATCTCGCTTGCTCTCCCAAGCATCAAATATATGTTTTTAAATATAATATGATAGGATGACATACCAAGACCAGTATGAATTAGATCCCATCTCACAGGACACCATCAATTTTGGGATTGAATTGCTAGAAGCCATATCCGAAACAACGAGAGAAAAGTGGAACAAGCTAATCGAAGGCGTAGATATGACGCATAAAAGCAAGAAAGCATGGTGTTTTATAAGGAAACTAAATAATGATCCAAAAATCGCTGATCGTCATTCCAATGTGACCACAAACCAGATCGCTCACCACTTACTCCAAAATGGGAAAGCTTCCACGAAAAGTCTCCAGAAGAAATTTACACGAGACCCTGGTAAAGAGGTTAACCACTTGGACGAGGCTTTTACAGAAACAGAGCTCAAGTTTGCCCTTGATAAGCTCAAAGAAGGTAAAGCCGCTGGCTTTGACAACATCAGCAGCTGAAACGGTTTGGTTTCGTACTACTTATACAAAACTCATTTCTTCCATGGCCGCTTCCAAAGGGCATGTAATCTAATCACTGACGTTTTAGCCACCTACTTTTAATAAATGAAATTTGTGGCAGAGAGTGTATATAAAACTTCTTCGAGATTATTTATTTTTATGAGTTTATTATCTTTGGTATAATATGTTAGTCAGTTTAAAGTTAGCCCGCCATTAGTTTATACTTTGTGCAATGAAATTTAAATAATGAAATAAATATTCCTCCTTCGGAAGTACTTGTACCTATGCAATGTTTCATTAGAGTATCAAAAATTTTACTCCGACTATGCAAGTCTCCTTACAGAACTCCGCAAACTTATCTGACGCGGTGGTTAAATTTGAGAGTTTAAACTGTCAATACAGCTGACAGACCTTTCATTCTTTTTTATTGCTACTGGCGCCTCAACCATCGGTCTTAGATATTGTTGTGGGGATTTCGAATTTCAAAACCGCGAGAGCATTTCTTGCAAGAAATTGTATGCATGCTCTATTTTGTACTAATAATGGATAAGAGAATCAGGGGGCTAATTGTCTAACTCAACATCAATCGCAATCGCATTCAGTTTGAAAGATATTGCACGGCCATTGCTGTTTTTGTCAACAAAAATTTTGTCAACTTTCTTCAACAACAAGTATTGGATGCATGATGGATGTCAAACTGAAAGCGATTGCGATTGATGTTGAGTTAGACAATTACCCCCCCGTAATAAAAATGTTTTGAACCTGAAATTTACACAAAATGGTGCGGTTTATGTTCCTCACTCAAAGGAAAGAAGCTAGACTTCTCACAGTCTCATAAAATTGGTGTAATGGTGATATTAGATCAACTAGGTATATAAAATTCTTACGTCGGTTTTATTTCAAGAATTGCTTTTACATTATGTCTCTGTAAAAAACTTTTTCAACAAGCGATTTTCTTATTTCTTGATGCAATTTTTTACACCTACTTATCTTAACATTCTCACATTTTCAATTTTGAGGAACCTAAAACGAACATAAATTTAATATACAGTAGTAGAAGTTAGAAACTTAGACTAATTATGTACCTACAACACAACAAAATATTGGTACTCAAATAGGTACAACTTTTATGGGCTCCTAACTTAGGCAATATTATCCGTCACTTTTATTTCAAACTATTGATGTTTGCTTTAGGTAATGAGTATAATAACTTGTCCTAGGTTACATAGGTCTATGGTTATGCAATAAATGGCAAAGCACTCATCCATACCCAATCCTGAAGCGCTATTTCAATATTTCCTAGCAAAATAAGCATCATTGAAAAAAATTAGGATCCTAGTGTGAGTTTTTTTTTTCAATTTTGGCGCAATCGGAGCGATACAGTCTCCACGTCCAAACGCCGCCAATGCCAGGCGGAGACTGAATAATTATGCTGCGAAACGGTGCACGATGCATTTTGGGATACTAGTTATTGACTATAAATATAACAAAAAAAATTTTAGTACCTAACTTCCCTAGCTATATGACTAAGAACTACTTACACAAAAAAAATTAGTTTGATTACTCAAATAGTTATTGAGATAATTGAGTTTAAGACGGAAAAAAGGGGTCTTGAAAATAATTTTTTTTAGTACATTGTATTTATTTGGTTCAAATAAATTTTAGTAACTTCCCTTCATAAAGAAAAGATCTATCACCTATATTATTTTGGAAGGCCTAGCAATGATACTTTGTCAGGAAATTTAATTTAAAAACATTGAAAATTCTGAGTTTGATCGCCGCAATAGCCTTAACACTAAGATTATTAAATACCTAGTAAGTAATAGATTATCTTCCTTCTAGGTTTACAATGATTCAGATGCCCATCTAAGCAATAAAAGTAGTTATTTCCTTATAAGGTTGTCCTTCGATTAAGTGTTATTTCCTTGGTATTTCCGTGTCAAGTTTTATTTCTAGACTGCAAAACCGTGATGCAGGCGACTAAAAGAAATGTATGTAGGTGCCTAAATAGACTTATAGAGCTATGTATCTACATTGTTTTAGGAGGGAATAAAATTAAGTTTATCTTTCGTTATTAACTGTAATGTAACTTATGTAGGTACTTGTCTTCTGTGTAGGTACTTTATTCCGCCACTTCTTGGACTCGCCCATGAAAGGTTCCGTACTCTCTTAACGTACCGATTGCCTATAGACACCTAGCCAAAATACCGCTATCATTTTTCGTCGGCAAAAAATAACTTTGTTTTCCATAGTGTTTGTATAAACGACAAACTTACATTTGCGGTTTTTGAAAATGTAAGTATAAGGTCAATGTGGGGAAGTCCGTCTAGGAGGTAAGTCCGTCTAGCGCCAATAACTTCCATTTTTGAATGACTAGCTTCTTATGCCTCGGTCGGTAAAACAGTATTACGGAGCTAGTTCGAACTGAGAATCATAGACGTCGCTAACATCATTAGGTTGAAAGAAATTGGTAGGCCATTTTTTTTCGCGTTTTGTACTTGAAGCTGGAGTGTAACGTCTCTTCAAAAAACAAAAAAAAAGTAGAAAATCAATGGAGTTCTTGGAGTTTCTTTGATTACGCAAGTCATTTAGTGATCCATATACTTATTTCTGGTGATGAATTCATTTATATCGCTTGAGTTTCGTAATTATTACCTGCAACAAATTTCTTACCACAAAATGTAATAGTTGGGAAGTCCGTCTGGCATACGTAAGGCAAGCCCGTCATATGACGGTCTTGCCTCAATTGCAGATATTGTCAACCTTTTCAGCTGCACGTATTTTACCTGCACGATAAAGCCGTGATATAGTTATATCCCTAGGGATATAATTATGTACCGTAAGATAGTAATGAATCGCTTTCGTATATCTACCTTACAAGGAATATAAAAACTGAATTAGAAATAAAGATTTATATTTTACTTTTTTTCTTCTTTCTCTGTTTTCATCTGCGATCAGTCGTTATAGACTATGAGCAAATTTGAAGAATTTTGATCAATTTGATGATGTTTTACTTAGTATTTTATTTTACAAAAAAGGAAATTGGCTACATACAATTTTATTAAAAAATTTTGCAACCACTGTCACCAAAGATATGCCGGACTTGCCTTAAAATAAAATAAAATCAATTATCTTTGAAATGTAAACCTTATAGACAAATACATAAATCACACATTTCAACGCTAGTTTTACGTCACTGCTAGAAACTGTTTTCATACATATTGCCTCACAAGTTATGGATATAGTGCTAGTAGACGGACTTACCCTAAACTGCACGGGAAGTCCGTCTACACGCCGTGTTTTAAAAAATAGCATATAAATCTAAAGATAATTGCAATTCATACTATTTTAAGACCAATATAGGTAAATAAATATATTACCTATAACTTCCGACGACACAAGTCACTTTAGAAAGCGTATCTCGATTCAATAAGTTCAGTTGAACTTAAATTTTAGAAAAGTATGCCGGACTTTCCCACATTGACCTTATCTCAAAACTGCTTTCTATATCTCGTTCAAACCAATTTTCGTTGAAAACTTTTATTAAGATCTACATACAGTACATATTTTTTCTACATTTTTCACTCTCTTATTTCAAAATTAAGTAAGAGGGGGGACACATTTTACCACTTTGGGAAGTGAAGGTAAGTACTTATATCTTTCAAAATATTGACTTTGATAAAAAATTACAAAAGACGCCTAAATATCAACTTCATACCTGCAAATGCATTGCAGTAGAAATGAGTAGTGATAGTGACGCCTCTAGAAATTATTGAAATCACTTCCTTATAGTAGACGACCGAGGCGGAACTAAATGCAGTTGATTGATGTACCTAGGTAGGTATTATCATTAGCACGCGAACGCTACGTTGAAATAGAAATAGAAATAGAAATAATTTATTTCACACACAGCAATGCATGCATAAAAACATATCTTAACAATAAAAAAAAAAGACAAAACAAAGAATATAAATAATTAAAACAGCTTCTAAGCAGCACTGCAGTGGTGAAAAAGTCCCCGGCTCAGCATAATGTCACGGCATGGCGACAGCACGACATTGCCATGACGCTGTTTTTCAGCCGGAGGCTACCGTATGTTTGAGTGACATAGTTTAATTTGGTAATTGATTCATTGTACATAATTAAATAAAACAAAGCAAAAGCAATCAGGTAGGTAATTTAAAAAATGTCATATGTTAATGTTAATTAATTAAATAATACACAATTATAATATATTATATATGAATGAATAATTAAAATAGAGAAGTAAAAAGTAATAAAATTTAAATTAATATTCCAATCGAATGCATCAATGTCAAATATTGATTAAAAAAAAAATAACAATAATTATAATGACCATGAACATAGCAGACATAATAACAACGCAAATATGAAGAAAATCGGTACTTAGCAACCTCATGGTGTGTTGAGCTGAATAGACAGTAGAAATTTCCTAAGATTGGATTTAAAAGCAACCTTAGTCCTTGACTGTCTAATTGGCGGTGGGAGATTATTCCAACATTTAGTCGCTAAGTACCGAAAGCTACCCCGGAAAGCAGCAGTTCTATGACGAGGCATGACCATCTTCCAGGAAGTTCCTCGAGTATTTCGGTGAATATTTGCACTAGCCCAGGTCAGTTTGTCTGCCAAATACTCAGGTACTTTATTAACTACTACATCAAAGAGTAGGCTAGCAAGATGCAAATCACATCGCGCTTTCATTTTTAACATGCCAGCCTCATTAAGAAATGGCGTGATATGCGTTCTAGGTGGTACTTTGAAGCAGAATCTCGCACAAGCATTCTGCACCCGTTGCAGTAACTTCTTTGTTCGCTCCAAAAGACGAGGACCAAATACAGGAAGACAGTAATTTAATTTTGAGAGCACAAGTGATTCACACAATTTAACTCTAAGCTGTTCACTGAGATATGACCGGATTCTGTATAGTAGCTTGAGTTTGTATAAACAGCTCCTAACAAGTTCAGCCACGTGGTCCTCAAACCTAAGCCCTGCATCCATCAATATGCCCAGATTCCGAGCAACAAAAACTCTCTCCACAGGTTGAGAATCTATACTCACCAAAGGATCCTTGGTTTCTACACCTTTGACTTGTTTCTCTGAACCAAGTATCATGAATTTAGATTTACTCGGATTCAACACCAGAGAGTTTTGGACTGCCCAAGATTTTATCCTATTTAAATCATCATTCAGCTTACAGATTTCACTTGCAGTGTTTTGGGGATCAAAAGATATGTAGACTTGTATGTCATCAGCATACATATGATACCTACAATTGAGTATTTCCTTGGTCACATCACAACTGTACAGAATAAACAGGAGCGGACCCAGAATCGATCCCTGTGGTACACCTCTACGTATACTCTTGCTGGCAGACATAGAAACAGATCCATCATTACTGTTACAGAGTTCAACTTGTTGAGTGCGATTCATTAAGTAGCTACCAAACCATGCAACAGTATTCCTGTCGAAACCGTAGTAGCAGAGTTTGGACAACAGCAAAGGAATATTAATACAGTCAAATGCCCGTGAAAAATCTAGAAGAACAAGCACAGTAGCCTGACCATTATCCTGCGCCGTAAGTATATTATCCACTACATCCATCAGCGCTGTTGTAGTGCCGCGCGCCCTACGGAACCCAGACTGATGAACCGGAAGAATCTTATTTCGCTCTAGATAGGAGACCATCTGCAGATAAACTACTCTCTCAAGCAGTTTGGACGCACACGGAAGGATACTTATGGGCCTAAGATCTTTTAACTGCTGCGGATCAGAAACCTTAGGCACAGGCGTGATCTTTGCCATTTTCCAAGCATCAGGAAAAGTGTTAGTTGCAATGGAATAGTTAACAATATGCGTAATGTAAGGAAGCGTATGAGGTAATGTTAACAGCACCATATCAAGACTCATTTCATCCACTCCCCTAGCATTTGATTTGAACTTAAGTAACAGTTTACCCACTTCACTCTCGGTTATCGGGTGCAACCCAAAAACATCTTCATTGAACCTATTTTCTTCAAAGAATGTCATCAAAGCAATGTTAAGAGATGTATTACCTGGTATGTCAAGGAAATGATCATTTATGACATCAGGATTAGATAAAGCTACAGGTAACTCAGCACCTTTTTTTTTATTTGGGATAACGGAATCTTTAACATTTTTCCACAAAGCCTTAGGGTTATTAATATTATTATTAATATACAAAAAGTATGCAAAAGTATAGGTGCCTACTAGGTGCATACAACAATCCCTGCCGTCGGGTCTTAGGGGAGACTGCCACCCACACGGTGCGTGATATCACAGTCCCGTAGGTCCTGCGTGTTAGGTGGTGTGGGAAGCAGTAGGGGGTTTAGTGGGTAGGGCTTTAGCGGCGAGTTCCACATACCTTCGGTATGCATAACCGTATTCCCCCTACTTTAAAAAAAAAAGAAGGGGAGACTGCCACCCCAATCCCCCATGACCGATCGGCGGCGAGAGAGCAAATAGTGAGGGGTTTAGTGGGTATTCCCCCTTCCTGATCCCCCATCGAGTACTAGTAGCTTGATGGGGGATCGGGAGGCGGCCTTAGGCGAGTCCCCACATAACCACCGTCCACACACCGCACGTGGATGGGGTAGGTAAGCGTAAAAGCGATACTCGGAAAAAATGTGCGAGATAGCAATGAGAAAACGACGCGCGCGGGAGCGAGACCGATTTTGCAGATTAGGCAAAAAAACACAAAATCACTTCGTATTAAAAATATACAGCGATTTAAAAAAAATGCCTCCTCCTCCTCAAATCAATATTATTGGTGTCCACTAATTAAACCAATTTCCAATAGTGTAAGTAACCCCATTTAAGAATAATCTTCACTTTTCGTATTTTTTAGAGGTCTTTTCGAAAAGAAAAAGTGTCGAGGCAAAATCATAAAACCGTGTTTTTGAAACTATACGATTCTAGATAAAGGTATGAAGAAATATATATCTTATTACCAGATTTGTAACAACTGTACCCGTCCTATAGTTTTAAATCAAAAGTCCATATTTTTCCGAGTAGCGCCTTAAATATCATTGGTGAAATCGGGCCGTCTTACTTTCCGCCAATATCTATTTGTAAAAAGAGTAAAATATGAATGAAAAAAGTAAAATGATAGGTAAACTTAAGTTAAGAACATTTAACTGTTTCATAGATATTTAAATACTACTTTAAAAGTTTTAGAACTCAAGTGAATCAATCAAATTTCGTATTCTGTAAAATAGCGACGACCAAACATTCAAGGCTGTGTTTTCAGAAAGCTTTCGAACAAATTCAAAAGCTTAGACAGAAGTTATTAACAGGCAGGAGCGAGCGTTTTAATTATTTTCTTTATTAAAATCATGAAGGCTGGAACATTTTGAGGAATTAAATTATATTCGTTCGGTATTGTTGTTTTTATCGCTAGCTTAATAAAATAAGTGACTTTGGAAGGGCATAGCTGTTTTTGGCACGAGTGCCTAAACGTCTGCGGAAAACATTTTTTTGTTGTTTTCTTTTCTGCGGTCTCGTGTCGTATATTATTATTTGGGTTAGTGCAGGTTAGTGCATAGCAAATTTTTCAAGTGAGATAGGTAGGTAATCAACAACACACTTAAATAAAAGTATAAATTTGTTTGTGTAGTGTGGTATTTTCTGAGGTTGTGTTATAAAAATACACTCCGTTAATGATAAAGGGGGTAATGTTTTTTAAAAATATAAATGTAACAGGCTTGGTATAACTACATCATTAAATTTTAATTAGTACCTACTTACAAACATTTCAGAGGTTTAATGTGGCCCATCAATACGAACAACTTTTACTACGGAGCCAGCCACGAAATCGCGACAAAAATTCAGCTGTTCCATACATTTTAGTCGAGTCGATGGTTGCACTTTTCTATGGAACAGCATGGGAACAGCTGATTGTTTTCTGGTTTTTATTGCTGGCGGCTGGCTCCATAGTAAAAATTGTTCCAATTGATGAACACATACATCCTCTAATAAAGTGTTGGTAGATGTAGATACTTATTAAAATTTAGTGGTGTAAGTAGTGTATATATATATATACTATCCTAGAATGTATGTAAGTAATCTATAAATTAAGATCAATGTTTTTAATGAAAAAATGATAATTAATTAATATCTTCTACGTGCCGTGTCTCGTAGCACGTAGCCCTTATAATTTAACTTGATTTTAACAACCTCAGTCCATTTAAAACACATTAGAGGAAATTAATTCAATTAAAAACTAGCATGAATTGACTCATTAACTTTATATTTTAAGTATAAGTAATGGTTTAAATATAAGCCATTTAAAGGTAAGTACTTACCTACTTATTTAAGATTAGGCGCCATGTTCACGTAGGTATACCTAGGTAGTTGAACAATAATATAATTAAGTAGGGCAGAGGTACCGTTTGTGGCCACTTTAAGGATTTTTTTGACTTTTAAGCACTAAGTACTAAATCGTCTTAGGTATTTAAGACATAAATTATATCTTAAATTATAGATAATTTATCTAGCTTTAAAGGTACATTTTTCAATGTTTTAAAAGTTAAATAGTTTTTTGTATATAATACAAAATGTGTGAGAGGTGCCAAATGTACCGGTTTTGGCCACTTACTGATAGTTAAACTTTTGTAAGTATTGCCAAAAATCAAAACCAAACCCAGGTAAAATCAATATATTCTAATGCGCTAGAAACCAGTCAATTACAAAACAACAATTTAATTGTAAAAAACAAAGGTTTATAAAGTATTTCATCCAAAACAAATTTCTTAAAATTTTCATACAAAACTTTTTTTCAAACAGAAAATGGAATTTATTGAAAAAAAATCTTATGACATAAGGGATTCTAACGGTTGTTATTATTACCTACCTTAAAATACCTTATTTTAATTGCCTTTATCAGAAATGGCTAAAAGTTGTTTAGAAAACTTTTAGAGTAAAAAGTGGCCAAAACCGGTACAGTGGCCAAAACCGGTACGCCTGCCCTATACTTAAGTATGTAAGTATTTATAAATTACTTACTTTACTTTACTTTTTATTTTGCTTTGTTATTACATAATTAAGTACTTATTTTGTACTTACAAAATACAAAATAACTAGAAGACCAAATAATAAGGATCATTGAAAAAAAGATAGAACTCTGAAAAATACTCCCAATTTAAGGCGTAACTCGGAAAAAGTATGGACTCTTTGATATAAAAATATAGGACGGTTAGAGTTGTTATAAATCTGGTAATCCATACTATCCATACTAATATTATAATTGTGAAAGTGTGTTTGTTTGTTTGTTTATTTGTTTGTTTGTTTGTTTGTTTGTCCTTCTTTCACGCCAAAACGGAGCAACGGATCGACGTGATAATTGGTATGGGGATAGTTTGGGAGCTGGAGAGTAACATAGGCTACTTATTATTCCGGAAAATTGAGTAAAAATTGTAATTTTCTATGATAAATCGTTTAACTGTCGTACCTTCGATACAAAACTGTCATTCCTTCCATTGCCGTTTCCAAAGAGTATGTAATCACTGACGTCTGCGCGGTCAAAATCGAATACTAATCTTTTCTATAAGCTTAGAATAAAAAAATGTACTATAACTAGCGCCAAAAATGCCCCAGTCACGCAGAGTTATCTGACACTTACTCTACTTCACAGAGTAATTTTTTATATGTAGGAAATAGAGACCAAGCTTGGGCCCCTTTATTGGTAGTGTGTAACTAGCGCTATCTGTTGTCTGGTGTAGGCAACTTATAGTGTATAAACACACACACACAAGATGTTGGTGACCGGGTCCAATATTATATGGTAAAACAACGTTTGCCGGGTCAGCTTGTAAGATATATATTTCTTCATACCTTTATCTAGAATCGTATAGTTTCAAAAACACGATTTTATGATTTTGGCTCGACACTTTTTCCTTTCGAAAATACCTCTAAAAAATACTAAATATCAAGATTATTCTTAAATGGGGTTACATATACTATTGAAAATTGGTTTAATTAGTGGACACCAATAATATTTAGAATCGTATAGAAGCATTTTTAAAAAATCGCTATTGTTTTTTAATACGAACTGATTTTGTTTTTTTTGCGTAGGTAATCGGCAAAATCGGTCTCGCTCCCGCGCGCGTCGTTTTCTCATTGCTACCTCGCTTTAGCATAATTTTTCCGAGTATCGCCTTAACGAAATCCCTTTAAAATCCTAAAATTATTTTTCATGTCTCATATTCTGAAAGTAACTGCAAACTTGCCTAAAATGCGGGTTGAAAGTGGTATGTGGCGGCCCTAGGGCCGATATGAAATTTAAAAAAGGAATAGGAGGGGTCATGTCATAATCTGAAATAGCATCTATACACGTTCCGATCCGACAGCCGATTTGGTCTGCTCCCAGACCAAATCTGCTCTACACACGTTCCGATTTGGTCTGGGAGCAGACATAATCGGAGGTCGGATAGGAACGTGTGTCGAATCTTTAAGTATCTCTTTGGCTCTTTGGACATTTATTTACCAAAAGTATGCAGGCAAAGACACAGAAGCCTATACAGCCATGTTTTGCTATTAATTAAAATAATCAATATCGAAGAATTATTATTTTAATATCTAAAACATTGTTTTTTTTAAAGAATGCGTTTTTAGAAACAGATTAAACCAAATAAGTTATTTGTAACATAAACAATCAGGCTATTCATTTCATGGAATTGCATAAAGTACGGGTCAAACACCAAACAAGACTGTATGGACTTAGTTTCCCTTGCCTTCCCTAAAATAGAGAAAATGAACAAAAAAGTTATTGTCTTTCGAAAATTCCGCGGCCATAGGAAAAATATTTTTCAGATTATTTCTGTTTATTTTTACTATCCTCATATTCGAAATGAAAAGTAGAGTGTTTACTTTGGGTGTATGGACCCATAATAGTCTCGAACTATCGGCGCCCTCATTTCGTTCGTGCGCCAAAACACTCGACTGTTATGGGTGCCATACAGCCCTTGCTAAACAATCTACTATTTCATGTCTCATATTCTGAAAATAACTGCAAACTTGGCTAAAGTGCGGGTTGAAAGTGGTATGTGGCGGCCCTAGGGCCGATATGAAATTTAAAAAAGGAATAGGAGGGGTCATGTCAAAATCTGAAGCCCCCAGTACAGGTTGGCCGACCATGGTCGGCGACCAATACCAATACATCGTACATTGACACTTTTGAACGAACAAGTTTAAAAAGGTTCTTTCAAAAGTGTCAATGTACGATGTATTGGTCATGGTCGCCGATCATGATCGGCCATCGTGTACTGGGGGCTTGAAATAGCATCTATACACGTTCCGATCCGACAGCCGATTTGGTCTGCTCCCAGACCAAATCTGCGCTACACACGTTCCGATTTGGTCTGGGAGCAGACCGAATCGGAGGTCGGATAGGGACGTGTGTAGAATCTTTAAGTATCTCTTTGGCTCTTTGGACATTTATTTACCAAAAGAATGCAGGCAAAGGCATAGAAGCCTATACAGCCATGTTTTGCTATATTAAATAAAATAATTAATATCGTATAATTAATATTTTAATATCTAAAACATTGTATTTTTTTTAAGAATGCGTTTTTAGAAACAGATTAAACCAAATAAGTTATTTGTAACATAAAAAATCAGGCTATTCATTTCATGAAATCGCATAGAGTACGTACACCAAACAAGACTGTATGGACTTAGTTTCCCTTGCCTTCCCTAAAATAGAGAAAATGAACAAAAAAGTTATAGTCTTTCGAAAATTCCGCGGCCATAGGAAAAAAATTTTTAGATTAAGTATTTCTGTCTATTTTTACTATCCTCATATTCGAAATGAAAAGTAGAGTGTTTACTTCGGGTGTATGGACCCATAACAGTCTCGAACTATCGGCGCCCTCACTTCGTTCGTACGCCAAAACACTCGACTGTTATGGGTGCCATACATACAGCCCTTGCTAAACAATCTACTATAGAATCACTGCCCGGTAAACTAAAAAAAAAAAATAAATAACTTCTTACATTCACACCAATTATCTAAGCCCATGTTAATTTCATTATGAAACTGTATCATGGAAAACTTGATAACGGATAAATATATACTTAAATACTTTTTGTTTGTAAATACATACTTAATATACAAAGAAGAAGAGAAAAGAAAAGAAACTGTGAACGTTAATAGCTTATACAAAAATCGAGAAATATTATCCGGCTAAATTTAGGCTAAAAGAATTTTTGAGAAAAATTCCCACTTGTCATGGGGTACAGACGGGAACGATCTTTAAAAAATTCGTCTGACGTACCTAATAATTTTGTTTGTTTACTTGATGCAAGGTCGCCCGCCAGTCCCCGCCACAATAATGCTTATACATTGTCATACTGACATTACTGATTGACGTCAGAGATTCCTATACTTACTTAAGTATATTTTCAATATGGCTGTTTCATCTTAATCGATTGTTAAACATTTGTAAAAATGTTTCTTTCGGATGCGAGGGTTTCCTCACATTGATGAAGCAACGCTGGCCTGGCCTACAGCGTAACAAGTGATGGCAAAATTCGACGAGTCGTGTAGGCCTTTCGGTAGCTTAGTTGGTCAGAGCATCGGGCCGGATTCCCGGCTCGTGGTTTTTTACTATCACATTTTTCCTATAAGTATATTTTGTTTATTAATTAATATTTTAATTGATTTTGTCTAACAAAATTAACAGCTGCTTGGAAACTACTTCTAGAGCAGTGTTAAAGGGTTATTGAACTCATAGGTATCAGATGTTATCCCCAAGGAAATGCTTTGTATTATTGTGAAACTCGTGTTACCTACTTCCACTCTCCCAATAATTGTGACGACAAGCCTGGATGAAGCTATGGATAATAATAACTTATAATAAGTAGGTACCTAATTAGGTACTTAAAGTTAGTGAACTTTTTTAGACACAAAGACTAGGTAGGTACCTATACTTACAGGATGTTTAAATGTTTAAAAGAAAGAAAAGTTTGTGTTTTGGATTTTCCGACGTGACAGTTTGACTTCTCCCTCAGGCCGCCTCAGGGGAAGTGGTCATGGGATGACCTGGCATGACTATGCATCAGATGCTTCAAGTCAATTTCTCATAAGTTTACGGAAGTTTTAGCGGAGTGCAAAATCAACAATCATTATTGGATAGGTGCATGCCCTTGACCTAGAGAACACAATATCACACCGAGGCCGCTTCGTCACAAACTTGTTATTGTCTCAGCGCAGCGGGCGTGCTGTTATTTGTATCATACGAAAAACTTAATTATTATTATGATGCGAAAGTGTGCATGTTTGTAACTCGATCACGATGAAACCAGTGAAATAGCTAGGTAAATGTATCCGTACGTAGGTACCTATTCTATACACTACGCGTAAAAAGCACAGAAATGCAATTATGCAATTAGTTACCTACATTAACATATAAATAGTATAACTCTGAACGGACTAGGAATTGCAACTTGGCGCCATAGTAACTTTTATTCAGCTCAAACACCTATCCAACGTTGTAAGTTGTAACTTGTAACACACTAACAGTCATAGTCATAGCCATTGGAAGGTAGTAAGTACCAGAATTTGCATCCCCCTTTGGCACAAACATAAATTAAGGTTTATAATCATCGAGTTAAATATAAATCAATGTTTACAATACCATAAGTGTAAACTTATGTAAGTAAAAAATTACTCGAAAAATATGACATTCCCATGGAAAAACATCGTTTAGTTCGCGTGGGCAAAGTCGTGGGGGTGGAAAGCTAGGAAATAAATATTTCGCAATGTATACCTAGCTCCGACCTGCAATCAACAATAAGTAGGTAGGTAGGTACTAGGTAGGTACTAGGTAGGTATATCATTGTTTGTCAGTTCAAAGCCAGGCCCATGAATGTGGTTCCAGTTTCAGGTACTTAAGTACTTAAGGGCACGTACTTCCAAATTATCGAAATCAACCTATTTTTGATTCAAAAGTAAACAATCAAATATTCTTTATTATGAGCAGATAAAAATATAATATTGAAGTTTCATAAACGATCTTGATTATTTTGTGGCTAGAAACACGATATTCGTATCGTAACTCGACAATAAAAAAATTCAAAAACAAAGAAAATTTTCATAATTTTTAAGTAAGTAGGTAGGTATATGTTTTTGGATTTTTCTATATATTATTCGTGAATTAGAGATTAATTCTCTAATTCACGAATAATAAATAGAAAAATAGTTAATGACATATTGTAGACTATTCTCAGGCTACTTTTTCAAAAAGTGAATTTATGCTCAAAATAACAACAAAAACATTGAAAAAATGAAAAAAGTTAGGTTATTTTCATTACTCTTCACACGTAAGGAAAAAGACAAAGACAGAGTTTTTGGAAGATCCTGCCCTTAAATATCTAACGAATTAATTTAGGTATGTACCTACCACCTAGGTACATCAATGAATAGAAAAATCGCTTAAATCTGGCAAGTGACCTTGTTTTCTCGAGTGCATAGCATTGAAAATCAAAATATTTTACTTGTAATATTCCCCCCATTAAAAAAAGTCGCGATGCAAAACTTAATTTAACCCTTCTCCATCCTTTCACAGCACCAAAATTCATGACAATCGGACTTTTGTTTGTTTGAACGGAAAGTAGAGTAAAGTAGTGCAACCATCAATGAGTGCAACTATAATAATCAGCCGGCCTAGCATGAGCGGCTTTTATCACGCGATATGATATAGCACGTCATGCTGTCTTGCTTACCCCACTAAGGTGTAAGCAAGACAGCATGACCCCACTAAGGTGTAAGCAAGACAGCATGACGTGCTATATCATATCGCGTGATAAAACCCGCTCATGCTAGGCCGGCAGGATTCCTAAAAAGCATGAGACTCACAGACCAGCCGGCCTAGCATGACCGGCTTATAACGCGCGATATGATATGGTACGGCAAGTTGTCTTGCTTACCCCACTAAGGTGTAAGCAAGACGGCATGCCGTATCATATCATATATCGCGCGTTATAAGCCGCTCATGCTAGGCCGGCTGGCAATGGCAACACACACTGGTCAAAAGCTTGTGCATTGAGAAAGACACCTTAAGTAGCTTCTTATCAAAACCATGAGCAAGTGCGTCCCGCGTGTATTACTTAGATACGTACCTACCTTAAATTCTGAAAAAGGCCCAGCATTCACGAACCGTCGGAAATGCTCCCGACACCACAGAACAATATTTGTGACGACACAGCGGAATGTATGCACTGTCTCTGTCAATCGCTATAGAATAGACAAATACAAATCACATAATTCGGATCCGATTCCGTTTCCGACGGTTTGTGAATCAGGGGTCTAGTCTACCGTTTTGCCACTATGTGTCGCTTGCCCATCCTGTATTCCCATGGTCCCCATGATTTTTGTCCCCCATGATGGGGACAACGGGAATTTGTCGGCTGTTTGGCAGTTCCACGGCAGTTCGTTTTCTTTTTTATTGGCAAAGATACCCAGCTAACGATAAGACAATTTACTTCGCATACTTAACACGTTAGTTAACTTACGACTTTCAAAAGATTTATAAACTTTAAGACTTAGGTACCTACTTGCTTTCTAGAGGATTTACTCACTTTATATAAACGACTAAGTTTCGTCATTGCTATCGTCAATATAAATAAGAGGTGTCGTACGTAGTATTACCTACCTAGCTAGCTAGCATCAAACTTGTATCAGCCCTAGATGTTACCACAGCCAGCTAGCCTAAATTATATCTCCAAGGAATTCCGCACAAGGAATCCAAAATTAACAATGTATGTAATTAGGTCACCGTGCCATCATGAGCGCGTGATTATTTTATTCGATGCTTATATGCATAAGTTATAAGGCTATATAACCACAACAATGGTAGAGGTATACTTAATTGACAGCGCGGCAAACTTAACAGCTACTGCTCGAAAAAGCAGCTCTTATTGCGTAGATAGACGATAGAGCTAGGGGCCTAGGTGCGCGATCATTATGAAATAGGCTGCAAATTAAATCGACTCACCATTAGAAGATTAAATTAGCTGACTATTGTACTGATTGTGCTGACTAGGTACCGATTGTCCGTAACTTGTTTCCAGTGGCGAACTAAGGTCGGAGGCCCGGGGTAGCAATAGCAAAGCACCCCCCTCGCAATCAGTTCACATTTTGGGGGGCCCCCGGACGACGGGTCCTGAGCGCTTCTTTAGGATGGATTATGTATTTACAAACAAAAAGTATTTAAGTATATATTTATCCGTTATCAAGTTCCCGTAGACACAGTTTCTTAAGAAATTAACTACGGGCTTAGATAATTGGTGTGATTGTAAGAAAATATTTATTTATTTATTTATTTATTTGATCAAGCTTGCTCAAGGGAATTAGAGGTGTTTGGGGCCCCCCCGTATCGGGGGCCCGGGGCGGGACATCCTTCCGCCCCCTAAGTCCGCCTCTGCTTGCAGGTTCCCCAAAAAGCAGTCAACCGCAACTAGAATTATTTCGTACAAAAGGTAAGGTTGATGATGGTGAGCTTTGATGACGTAAAATTGACAGCTTGCCTAAGTAGTTCGTTTGGCTCATTTTTATTGCGTGAAGTGAATATATGGCTTCTGTAAACTCAAACAATTAGGTTATTGTGTATTTATCAGTTCTCCCAAAATAATGATTCTATTCCAGGAAAGTGCCATCCTTTTCTCAGATGGAAGCAATCTTTTGGAACCTTTCATCATTCATTCACGCTTTTCGAATTGCTGAGCATAGGCCTCTCTTTGTTTATGCCAATTTGACAATTTCCTCTGTCCTGCGCTAGTCTGGTCCACGTGCCAAAAAGAAAAAAAAAGAAATGTTCCTTGCTTATCAGTTTATTTTTTTCTAATAAATAACATTGAATAAGCAGTCATCAAAATGGCGCTGTTCAGGTGGTTTTTACCATCAGCTGTACCTAATCACAATATTCAAGTAATATTAATTAAATAAAATAAAATAACCGGACGACGACGTTCCGTGGGCAGGCCCCCTACAAGGTGGACCGACGATCTGGTCAAGATCGCAGGAAGCCGCTGGATGCGGGCAGCGCAGGACCGATCGTTGTGGAGATCCTTGGGAGAGGCCTATGCCCAGCAGTGGGCGTACGGCGTACGGCTGAAACGATGATGATGATTGATTAAATGATGGAGCTAGACATTGCGCATAGCTTCACCTTGATTACAATATTACTTTAACAATGTCTTACATTACAGCTCATGGTAAAGTCCCTGATCAGGCGATCTTGACGAAAGCCTTGTCGGCGACGCAGTGGTCGATAGCCTGGATGAAGTCCACCGTCTCCTGGTGGCAGTTCTCCGCGGTGTAAGGCTTGTTCCTGATGCGGTTCTGGCACTCGCGGAGCTCCAGGAAGTACTTTCGGACGCTGCAACTCTCTGGAACGAATGGCGGTTTTAATCACAGGAACGCAGGGAAAGAAATTAGGAGAAGATGCATGTCACTGAGTTTTGTGCTAAATTAAATGTGGAGTCGAAAACAAGCTGCCATTACAACTTATAGATATTAAAAAACCGGCCAAGTGCGTGTCAGACTCAAGTCACGCACGAAGGGTTCCGTTTCCGTACCATTATCACGATATCATTGTATGGGAGCCCCCCTTATTATATTTTATTTTACTTTTATTATTTATTTTGGCAAAAATCACGTTTGTTGTTGGGAGAAGTATTAGAGTAGAGTGATACAGGGTGTTCGCGAGGAGGGTTATGTTACCTGGCTGTTACTCAGTGGCGGGCGTAACTATACCGTTTAGGGCACGTGGCTATTTACTTTATAATGACGTACCTACCTATTACCACCCCCCGCTGGCGGGGCCCCCGCCAGGATTCGTATTCTTTCTTTTTCTAAATATGTTTGCTGGATTCGGGGGCCCTTCCGGCTAGGGCCCCGTGGCATTTGGCCGGCTTGCCAGTTGCCACCCTGTTGTAGTTATGCCACTGTTGTTCCTACCTACATATTTGTTTCTTGTTTAATTAGCAACGTGCGTCATAGGTCTAATATGACTATGATGCTGTAATGCTGTTGATATTAAACTTACTATTTAGGCATATCCCTCTTTCCTTGGTGAGTTGGTCTTTAGCTTCCTGGAAAGCAACAGAAAAATATAATTTAAATACAGTTAAAAAATCGGCCAAGTGCTAGTTGGACTCGCCCATGTAGGGTTCCGTACCCACTTAACGTACCTATTGCTTAAACCTAGCCAAAATTCTACTATATTTTTTCGTCAGCAAAATATAACTTTATTTTTCATAGAGTTTGTATGAATGACCAAGTTACATTTGCGGTTTTTGAAAATGTGTTATATCTCAAAAAGTACATACTATATCTCGTTCAAACCAATTTTCGTTGAAAGTTTTTATTAAGATCTACAACATATATTTTTTTCTAGATTTTTCACTCTCTTATTTTAAAAGTGAGAGAGGGGGGACACACATTTTACCACTTTGGAAGTGTATTCTTTTAAAATATTGACTTTAATAAAAAAATATGAAAGAAACCTAAATATCATTTTAATACCTATCTAGAGACACCCCACACTAAATATGTATTATTAAAATATTTTATGGGGGGGCTCCCCATAAAATATTTTAATAATAATAATCCCTTAATTTTTTTTTTTATTTTTCTATAAAAATCCTAAAGCGGTTTACAGAATATATTTTTATTTTTATTTTTATTTTCTTTATATACCTACTTACCTAACTAGGTACCAAGTTTCAAGTCTGTAGTCGTTATAATTTTCGAATAAAGTGGCTGTGACATACGGACGGACGGACAGACAGACAGACAGACAGACATGACGAATCTATAAGGGTTCCGTTTTTTGCCATTTGGCTACGGAACCCTAAAAGCAGCCTAGAATGGGTTGTAGAATAAAGAGCCGATTAATCCTTTCCGTAACTATCTTTTTGATTTATTTACTTACACATATTTTTATATATTTTTTATAGGTATGTGTAGTAGGGTTGCCAGGCGTCCGGATAAAACCAGACTGGATTTTTTTGGATGCTCGTCCGCCAAATTAGACGGTGTCCGGCATGTCCGGTTTTTAACTCTTTGACCAAATTGCGAATTCGCCGGTTGCGCGCGCGCGCGGCAAGAGACGAGCGAATGCAAATCGAGTCCACCGGCTTAAAAAAAAAGGCTTTTATTTAAGAACTAGCGGCCGCCCGCGGTTTCACCCGCGTGGTTCTCGTTCCCGTGGTAATATCGGGATAAAAAGTAGCCTAAGTTACTCCTTATTACAGCAGCTACCTGCCAGTGAAAGTCCCGTCAAAATCGGTCCAGTTGTTTAAGAGATTAGCCGGAACAAACAGACAGACAGACAGACAGACAAAAATTGTAAAACATGTCATTTTGGTATATGTACCGTATAATATATAATCATAATATATGCATGTAGTAAAAAGCGGTTATTTTAATGTTACAAACAGACATTCCAATTTTATTTATTTGTATAGATGTAGGTATAGATTAGGGCATGAAATACTTGATTTTGTAGTGTATCCAGCCTTGATACCTACCCAAAAGTCCGGATAAACTAGTTGGCCAGTCCGGCTTTTAGGTTTTAAGACTGACAATTGGCAACCCTATAATGATGTAGAGTAGTAGCTCAAACTTCGAAATAAAAAGAAGCAAGCAATATAATCTGCATCACGTTGCATCAAATCGGTTTGGTTTGGTTACAATCAGGTTACAATATAATTAAATGGTCTCTTTCAATTGATTTAGGACGTGATGCTATTTGGTCGACAAGTGTGGAACTAAACAATGTAGAAAATAATGAGGTTGATAAAAAAAGCGATCAAAAGAATGACTTTGACGTTGAAGCTTCATGCATAGAATGCTAGCCCAGTAGGTGTGTGTCTAATTAAAAGAAAGAAAAAGCAGTAGGTTTTGATATCAAAATTCTTCAAGTTATTTTAGTTATTTAAGGTATACTTAGGTATTTACTTAATAATAATTACCGATAAACAAAAAAATTAATCCACGAAATCTGCTAAGTATTCGCAGCTGTTGACGATCTCGAAAGGTCGCAGGCTCGCAGGGCCTGCAAGGGAGCTATTCTGTAAAGATATTCCGTCGTCCCTTCACATTTGCTTCGCATTCGAACACGGAGCCACAGTGTAGTGTAATAAAACAATAGGCTATGAACTAAGGCTGCGACGGAGCTATATGTAAAACTAGCTGACCCGGCAAACGTTGTTTTGCCATAATAATTATGGTGGGTGGATAGATAGATAGACGGATGAAAATATATAATCGCGAAGAAGTTTTATACACTGCCTGCCACAAATGTCACTTATTAAAAAGTAGGTAGGTAATCCAAAGCATGGATCCAAAGTGGCTAAAACGTCAGTGATTAGGTACAATACTCTTTGACATAGGTACCTCTTTGGAAGCGGCTATGGAAGAAATGACAGTTTTGTATAGTACGACAGTTTATCGATTTTGTATACAAAATAATCATTTTTATTTTATAATTTTCCGGAATAAAAAGTAGCCTATGCTATTCTCCAGCTCCCAAACTAACCCCATACCAAAAATCGAGTCGATCCGTTGCTCCGTTTTGACGTGAAGACGGACAAACAAACAAACAAACACACTTTTACATTTATAATATTAGTATGGAAGTATGGATTCATAACAAACAAATGAAAGTCAAGCGAAAAAGAACAGCGAAGTTATTATAGGTACCAATGCGAATTGGCGATCTAATTTTAGAAATTCTGCACTGATTCAAATAACGAGTGTCTCTATAGTTAACTGAAGATTGATCAACATCATTATCAGTATTCACAAAATTAAATAAGTATGACATTCTTTTCAATATTGTCGAACCTTCCAGATTGATCGTCCTTTCTAGTGTTATTTCGAGAGGCCTTTATAATTCTCCAAGGAGAGTGAGCTTATTAATCGCGCAGCTAGGTACAGTAGTACCTATTATCCAAAATAATGGAAACTTTATGTAAAATTCATAACAAACAAATGAAAGTCAAGCGAAAAAGAACAGCGAAGTAATTATACTTATGCGAATTGGCGATCTAATTTTAGAAATTCTGCACTGATTCAAATAACGAGTGTCTCTATAGTTAACTGAAGATTGATCAACATCATTATCAGTATTCACAAAATTAAATAAGTATGACATTCTTTTCAATATTGTCGAACCTTCCAGATTGATCGTCCTTTCTAGTGTTATTTCGAGAGGCCTTTATAATTCTCCAGGGAGAGCGAGCTTATTAATCGCGCAGCTAGGTACCTATTATCCAAAATAATGGAAAACGTAATATATTCAATGCCCAGAGCAACAAAACAATTCAATCAGACTTATCCAAATGGTTTAGGTGCATACCTACACGTATATAGGTAGGTACTCTATAATGAAGGGACGAAAAAGGTTATGAACGCAGACATACGTTATAAAATCTTGTTGAATTTGTTTTCATTGTATTTTTTTGGGAAATCCGCGGGGCAAGTTATAAGTAGGTACCTACCTAAGTAGGTACTTTCTTTCCAGAATTCCGAAATATATTATTTTTGGTCTGTATCTCGGAAAAATAACCAAATATTGCCCTTGTTCTCCATGCACCTTCTTAAAGCTAAACTAGCACTACCTGCAATGAAAGGGCTGGAAAAGGAAAAGCTACCTAAATTGAGGGAAATGCAATTATGACCTAGTCGTCTAGTTTTCAGAAGATGCACATACTGCGCTCCCTTTTATGCACCATAAAACAAGGCAGGTTAGAAAAGTAGTGTTAGTAAGCTCTGGCTCTGGCTTCGTGTAATCAGAACTGAAAATACAGTAGGTACGTCAGTACTAAGCTAGAGGTACTACGCTTAATATAAGACTAGGTTACTTTCCCAAGGTGGAACTACTGGGAGAAGAAATTCCCACTAGTACCATAGTCGAACTACAACATGGAACTACTGGGATACCGAAAATGTATTATACCCACGCCCACGACACAGCTGAAAAAATTCCCTTCCCTTCCCTTCAAATCCGCGGGAAAGGTACCTAGTTGGTATCATTCCGAGCCGCCCCAATGACTGAGTAAATCTTCTAATACTATCGATTTATAAATAAGCACGTGCTTCTAAACGTGATTCAGAGGGTAAATCACGAGACATTGTCGTCAACGTACGGTTATAATTGGAGACAATTTGCCGAGATCACCAGAGGCAGATTACTACTGAGACTTTAGATAGTGTCACAGAATAATATAGTGTTTGCCAAGACACACAACTTCCACGTAAATGTGTAATGGAGGCAGTAGGTAGCAATGTAGGTACAATCAGCAAAACAACCAGGTATACACCGTAAGGTTAAACGCCAGTTTTAGTATACTGCACTAAAGACCTTTTGCAACGGATTGCCATAGCTGGTAAATCTACCAATAGTGTCATAGATGGGCAGTTCACCAAACGAAACAACCAGATATAGGTTGTATTGCTGGTTGTACTGGTGGGTCGGTGACGGTAGTTTCTAAGAAGCTGCATATTCCGGCTCGCTTAAACTAACTAAAGTCTGTTCGCTGAGAGTTGATAAAACATTATCAGGTGCAGATCCAGGATTTGGTTGAGGGGGGGGGGGAGTAATTTTGGTTCAGGGGGGGCAATCTTAGCTTATTTCACGTGGCAAAATGATGAATGTGTTACTTTAGGGAATAAGTCAAGTGATAATATTTTATTAGTTATCAAATATCAAAGTACTTTGATATTTGATAACTAATAAAATATTATCATATGGCAATTCACTCAAAAATGTCAATATTATAACTTGACTTATTCCCTAAAGTAACAAATGCATACATTTTGTAGGTAAAATTGTATTGTATCCGTTTGTATCCGCGCCTGAACATTATGATATGTCTCCGAACAGCTTTGCTTGATTATCCCAAACTGTATGGGAGCCGTCGGTCGCTTAATTGTCTCTCGCTTTCGCCGTGTTTCGTGGTAAGAGGCACGCAGTTGTTGTCAACCGTGACCCGAACGGACGGAGCGGAGGCCATATTGCCATTTTTTTATAATTAGCGGGCTGCACTCAGTAATTTGTTTAGAAACCCTGATTTTATCAACTCTCGCCGAACAAGTATTATGTATCCAGCCCCTCTAGACAAGTGGCTTTCTATTATCGAATTCGCCAGTAGAATAGAAAGAAAATGTATGGGATTGACATTAGCGATCGAAATGTCACGTGACCGCTACTGTCAATCCCATACATTTTCTTTCTATTCGACTGGCGAATTCAATAATAGAAAGCCACTTGTCTACAGGGGCTGTTCCTGACACAAACCTCAGAAAAATTTGTGAATACCTACCTAGTCATTAGTTCCGTAATCCGTCCAACTTTTTATATAAAAAGTAATCCTTAAATCGCGATAAAAACATCTGTTTCATACAAAAATATTAGACTCTGCAGTAATCTGTGACTCTGCTGAAATCACGTGAGCTTTTCTTTCCACGATTTCAGCGTTACTTCCATTATAAAATGGTTTTGTGTTAGGTATGTCACCCTTTAGCCCTTAAAATTCTGTCCGAACATAGACCTTAGATCCAACTAGGTACATAAATAATTGATGAAAAGCTTGTGATTGTCAGACATTCCAAATGTGCATGCTATTTCAGTGCTCCAAGTGATTTATGCTGGTGGTAAATATACCTCGTAGTCACACTGACACACTTGACAACATGGTCAGTTTGATCCACTCACAGAATACAAGAAAAATGTTAGAAAGAACATGACTGTCACAAATAGAGGGCCTACCTACTCTGAAGCGCAAAATCCGAAGCTTCGTTAAACCGCCCCTTTCAATCGATTCTGTCATGCATGTGCTGAAGAGTAAGAGGGACGAGTATATCGAAGTTTCGGATTTTGTGTTTCAGAGTATGATCGAAGTTCGGAGTACACCCTCAGGCACGCACGTTGCCATGACAACGTGAAGATTTTAAAAATCTTACAAAGAGAAAATGAATGGACCTCTGCTGTTTTGATTTTGAGCAAAGGCAGTTTCCCCGCGCGATCCACCTTAACAAGTACTTTACCAACCTACTGAGAATTATTATTTACTTGTACGCTCCTGTCCTGACATATTATTTCTCCAAGAAGCAGTTTCTGTGTTTTATGTCCATCGTAACATCTGTATCTGTCTGTATCGTGACTCTACTTACCTACCTCCCGCTGGTAGCGCAACTATAGTGCTATTTTGTGACTATAGTGTAGGAAGGTACTGATAAGAAAGGGTTAAATGGGGTAGTATTAAAACATTGTCTATTATATACATTAGTTAATTTGATATTTTTAGCGTTAATAACATCACCACAACCTCCACAACATAACAAAACATTATGGGCCTTGATCTGGGTTTTAGCTTTTAAGTTAAGTAAAAAAAAGCAAGACCGGTTTTGGCCATGTTAAGTAATTAGGTATAGTGAGACAAGTATAGATAGATATGCAAAAAATTACGCCTCTATAATACTATAATTTATTTTTGAAAATTTGTAAAGGAACCTAGTGAGAATAAAGAGGACAAAGAGATGTACCTAATATGTACGAGTACTACTTCTAATACTAATTAACTTCGAGAGATAAAATAACTATAAGTAGGTACCTACTTACCTAATTATACAAAAGAAAGCAAAAAAAACAGTATGTAAAAGCGTAATACCTATTAATAAAAAACTAAACGTGTCTGTTTTTTTATAATTCTCTACGGGGTAGCAGAAGGCTGAAGGTGGAAGCGCACTACTCCGAATCCTCAATCACTGAGGAACTGGCTATCTTATCTGTAACTGCCAAAACACAATAATGCCACAGAATATAATAGTGATAATGCTGAAAACATCATTGAAAATGAAGTAGGTACCTACTTACTTAGAAATGAATTAGCGCGGGTGAAACCGCGGGCGGCCGCTAGCATTAATTATAATATAAAGATAAAAGATTTGTTTTTTTGTTTGTAACGAATAAACTAAAAGACTACTTGACCGATTTTGAAAATTATGTTACCAGTAGGTAGAAAGCTACATTCTTCCCGAGTAACATAGGCTTTGATGTTCGAGGTAATCTCTGAAATTGGTGAATTGGTTTTGAAAATTCTTTCACCAATTAAAAGCTACATTCTTCCAGAGTGACATAGGCTTTGATGTTTGAGGTAATCTCTGGAATTGGTGAACTGATTTTAAAAATTCTTTTACCAGTAGAAAGCTACATTCCTCCCAATTGACATAGGCTTCGATGTTTGAGGTAATCTCTGGAATTGCTGAATTGATTTTGAAAATTCTTTCACCAGTAGAAAGCTACATTCTTCCCGAGTGACATAGGCTTTGATGTTTGAGGTAATCTCTGGAATTGGTGAACTGATTTTAAAAATTCTTTTACCAGTAGGATGCTACATTCCTCCCGATTGACATAGGCTTCGATGTTTGAGGTAATCTCTGGAATTGCTTAATTAGTTTTGAAAATTCTTTCACCAGTAGAAAGCTACATTCTTCCCGAGTAACATAGGCTTTGATGTTTGAGGTAATCTCTGGAATTGCTGAATTGATTTTGAAAATTCTTTCACCATTAGAAAGCTACACTCTTCCCGAGTGTGAGTGACATAGGATTGAATGTTGGTTTAGGGAATCTTTGGAATTGGTGAACTAATTTTGAAAATTCTTTCACCAATAGAAAGCTACATTCCTCCCGAGTGACATAGGCTTGAATGTTTAATTTGAGGTAATCTCTGGAATTGGTGAAACGATTTTGAAAAATTTTGATCAGTACAAAGCTACATTCTTCCCGAGTGACATAGGCTTTGATGTTTGAGGTAATCTCTGGAATTAGTAAACTGATTTAAAAAAAAATATTACCAGTAGAAAGCTACATTCTTCCCAAGTGACATATAGGCTTGGATGTTTGAGGTAATCTCTGGAATTGGTGAACTGATTTTGAAAATTATTTCACCAGTAGAAAGCTACATTCTTCCCGAGTGACATAGGCTTTGATGTTTGAGGTAATCTCTAGAATTAGTGACCTGATTTAAAAAAAAAATTACCAGTAGAAAGCTACATTCTTCCCGAGTGACATAGGCTTTGATGTTTGAGGTAATCTCTGAAATTAGTAAACTGATTTAAAAAAAAAAATACCAGTAGAAAGCTACATTCCTCCCTTATTCCTCCCGAGTGATATACATAGGCTTGGATTGTACCATGGGGAACAGGTGTGTTTGAGCTAAGTACCTAATCTCTGGAATCTGGAATTGGTGAACTGATTTTGAAAATTCTTTTACCAGTAGAAAGCCTCATTATTTGAGTGACATAGGGTATCTATACCTACTTACTTTATCCCGATATTCCCACGGGAACGAACGGGTACCACGCAAGTCAAACCGCATGGAGACACTAGTGTGAAATAAAATAACTTGCTGGTGCTACTGCCACCTACAGTACTGCCACAGAGGCACACATTTATAAATATGTACATAGTAGTTACTACGTGTACTGGTAGTCTGGTACTAAGTGTACCTACGTAATAATATGGTAATACGTAATTTTATACTTAGCGACCTTAATACCTACCTTCGATATTATTTTTAGTGACTTGTCTTGTGTTGTGTGATCATGTGATCTTTCAATGAATAGTTTTTTTTCTACTAAGAAGCGACGATTATTATTAACCAGTTTGCCTTCACCGTTTTACCTACTAGGTTGCTTGCCGTAGGTACTTGCCTTACTTCCTCAACTTCCATGCAACATAATAAAACCTTCATACACACATAATTATTGTACATTTCTTAAATTCCAGGAAAGTAATACGTAGTAATATAAAGTAGCTGCGAGTGTAATATTGTAAGTATCGTATAGGTAGGTAGTATCTGAAACATTTCGTTACGGTTTCAGGACTAGCATAAGGCAGAGGTACCCTTTGTGGCCACTTTAAGGAATTTTTGACTTTTAAGCACTAAGTACTAAATGGTCTTAGGTATTTAAGACACAAATTATAGGTATCTTAAATTATAGATAACTAGCGGCCGCCCGCGGTTTCACCCGCGTGGTTCCCGTTCCCGTGGGAATATCGGGATAAAAAGTACCTACATAATATAAACCTTCCTCTTGAATCACTCTATCTATTAAAAAAAAACGCATCAAAATCCGTTGCGTAGTTTCAAAGATTTAAGCATACAAAGGGACATAGGGACAGATAAAGCGACTTTGTTTTATACTATGTAGTGATTATCTAGCTTTAAAGGTACATTTTTCAATTTTTTTAAAGTTAAATAGTTTTTTGTATATAATACAAAATGTGTGAGAGGTGCCAAATGTACCGGTTTTGGCCACTTACTGATAGTTAAACTTTTGTAAGTATTGCGAAAAATCAAAACCAAACCCAGGTAAAATCAATATATTCTAATGCGTTAGAAACCAGTCAATTGCAAAACAACAATTTAATTGTAAAAAACAAAGGTTTCTAAAGTATTTCATCCAAAACAAATTTCTTAAAATTTTCATACAAAACATTTTTTCAAACAGAAAATGGAATTTATTGAAAAAAAATGTAGTTTAAAAAACTATAAAAACACACTTTTATAGCCACGCTTTTTAATTTCAGTTACTGAAAAGTCGGTTATTTTGTACTTTTTAGTCTGTTCCTATAAAAGTGTGTTTTTATAGTTTTTTAAACTACATATTTATTTTTTACTTTTTATTTTAATAAATGGCAAGCTATGGATGGATGATGGTAATCGATTTCACAGTCCATTCATGTGTCTGCCCAGCCCGTAAACATTATAATATAACTCAAAGGCGTGATTGTATGTATTTAGTTTTACAAATTCAAGTGGAGTCTATTAGTTACCAGATGCGCGAGCCGAACCCTTACTTCATCCTTACTCCATCATCAGACCCTCACCACCAAGTGTAGCGAATAGGTCACATCAGAACGAAACAAATGAGCCAGAACTCGAACGGCTTCCTATTGGCCATTAAGGAGTGCCACTGGCTTTCTCCCTGTTCCTTCATCAGACCCTTGCCACCAAGTGTAGCGAATAGGTCTCATCAGAACGAAACAAATGAGCCCAAACTTAAAAGGTTTCGTAGTGGTCATTAATGAGTGCCACTGGCTTCCTCCCAGCTCCATCATCACATCATCAGACCCTCGCTACCAAGTGTAGCAAATAGGTCTCGTCTGAACGAAACAAATGAGCCCAAACTCGAGGGGTTTCCTATTGGTCATTAAGGAGTGTCACTGGCTTCCTTCCTGCTCCATCATCAGACCCTCACCACCAAGTGTAGCAAATAGGTCTCATCAGAACGAAACAAATGAGCCAGAACTCAAGGTGCTTCCTATTGGTCATTAAGGAGTGCCACTGGCTTCCTCCCTGCTCCATCATCAGACCCTCACCACCAAGTGCGACTCATAAGTCTCATCAGAACGAAACAACGGAGGCCAAACTCGAAGGGTTTCCTAATGGTCATTAAGAAGTGCCACTGGCTTCCTCCCTGCTCCATCATTAGACCCTCACCATCAAGTGTAGCGAATAGGTCTCATCAGAACAAAAGAAATGAGCCTAAACTCGAGGGGTTTCCTAGCAGCCATTGAAGAGTTCTATTGCCCACCTCTTGACTCCATCATCAGATCAGCTCGATGGTAGCAAATTATTGTATTGTCATCGGATTCATATAGACTTGCAAAGTTTCAAATCAATACGACAATTAGAAGTAGGTTAAAATTGATTTCCAAGATTTTCTTACATTGTGACTTAGTTACAATACAAGTGAAGCTAATAAAAGTGTGGTAAAAAATCTTATGACAAGGAATTCTAACGATTGTTATTATTACCCTTAAATACCTTATTTTAATTGCCTTTATCAAAAAAAAATTATATTTATATTGTCAACTCATGTCCAATCCGGACCCATACCTAATGTTCTGTTCATATTTTTAAGACCTTTTATACATATGGTGTGCAATAAACTGATTTGATTTGATTTGATTTGATTTGGCTAAAAGTTGTTAAGAAAACTTTTAGAGCAAAAAGTGGCCAAAACCGGTACAGTGGCCAAAACCGGTACGCCTGCCCTACCTACAACAAATCCTTAGAACTGTTAAGGATTTAAATGCTTCAATTCTAACGTAGGTAATTCTAACCAATTTATTCTGAAAACGATATATTTATTTTATAATTTAGCACGCAGTTATCATTAATAAACTAAAGGGCGTAGTTATATTCAATTTATTCATACAAGAGTATAGTATGAGGGCATTTACTTAGTTAGACAACTTAGATGTGGAAATAGATATAGTAAATAGATCACACCGTTGTTAACTTTCAAATCACGCCTTCACCATTACAAATCATATTAGGTACTTATCTTTTATCGCCTGTAACGAAAATATTTACTAAGACAATATTTTGTAATTTTGTGAACATAATATATTTATTGAAGAAAATATATATTGACATCCTTCGGTCACAGATAGGGCTGCCAACTATACTGCTTAAAACAGTATTATACTGTTTTTCACTACATTATACTTTTTACTGTTGAACAAAAAAAAAGTATACAAATATACTGTTTTCAGCAAACGTCACTGGTATCCATAGGTCACTTTAAAAAGTAAACGTTCAACACTGCGGTTTAAGGCCTCTCCTGCCTGTAATGATGCTTACGAAGCTTTCCAAAATGACTCAAAATTGTGCGAGAAGTACAAATAAATATGTCTTCAAAACAACAAAACAATAAAATACTGCTCGTTTTTCTAAAATACTGTTTTTTTTCCGACCCTAATATACTTTTCTTTTGTAAAAATAAGTTGCCAACCCTAGTCACAGAGGTGACTTGACAAGATGACAAATCCTGTAAACTAATGATACCTACATGACGTCCGCGTCCTAGTAAAATTGTAATGTCTGTAAATGGATGAAAAAGTTTTATTAAGTTTTGTTTTTGTTCACGTTAGAATAACGGGTTAAAATTTAGCGTGAAGGTCTTTAGAGACCAAAGCCGGCGGGTAGGTACCTACTTATGCATTTATCCATTACAACAAAAATATTTCCTCTGTAACCTAGGTACCTATTAGTGAAAGGGAAATGTGTCTATGGAATAAATACAGCTTTTTGTATTTTTGATAAACTAAACAAAACGCAGCACTTACCTAACTTCCGCCATATAGCCTACCCATATAACCCAGGAAACCAGTAGGTACCTAGGTAGGTACCTATTCGAGACGAAACACTGCAACTTTGAAGATGCGACGTATTTCGTATTTCTTAGCAGTAGTGATACCTAGTAGGTACGTCATTCTCATTTATCATGGACGCATCAGTTTTTTCTTATTAGGTACCTACAAAACTGTTATAACACTTATAACCTTACCTATGCAGCACTATTATTTATTCTGTGCCTATGCTATGTGACACCTTTAACTTGCATTGCAGAGCTGTCGAGAAATAGTCTGTTTCATATAAAATTAATTAAATTTTTGTTATTATTTGTTGCAGCGTATGTGATATGGTGGCTACCACATAATGGCGACCACCACCATGGTAGTCTCACCACTGGCTACGCAGTCCTCGCCCAAAAACAAGCGGAGACTGTTCGCTGAGGCCAGGCAAAATAGCCTGCAGAAACTCAGCATCATTTTTGACCACGGCAACAAACACGGTAAGTTGTTAAGGCGATGCTCGGAAAAATTATGCTGAAGCGAGATAGCAATGAGAAAACGACGCGCGCGGGAGTGAGACCACAGAATATACAGGAAAATTTTTTGACCAGTGCACAAATTTTTAGGATCAACTCGGAATCAGTAAGTGAACAACTTTCTCCTAGAAACATGGGTCGCGAAATACGACAAAAATTTTTGGACTTCCCATACTAAATCGATCACGTGATCAGTCCGATTTGTATGAAGAGTCGAAAATTTTTAGTCATATTTCGACCTATGTTTCTAGGAGAAAGTTGTTAACTTACCGATTCTGAGTCGATCTTAAAAATTTGTGCACTGATTAAAATTTTACCCTGTATAATAGTAGGTACCTACTAGGCTACTAACGTGTGAGACCGACTTTGCAGCTTAGGCAAAAAAAACACAAAATCACTTCGTATTAAAATACTATAGCGATTTTTTTTATGTTTCTACACGATCCTAATCCTAAAGTATACCAGATACCTACCTACGTAAATCCATTTAAGAATAATCTTGAATTTTCGTATTTTTTAGAGATCTTTTCGAAAAGAAAAAGTGTCTAGCCAAAATAATAAAATCGTGTTTCTGAAACTATACGAATCTAGAGGTATAAAGAAATATATATCTTATTACCAGATTTGTAACAACTCTATAGTTTCATATCAAAAAGTTCATACTTTTTATCATCCATCAGTCATAAGGATATACCTAAGGGGAATGGGAATGTTCAACGGTTCAACGTGACTTGCGAAGCACGAGACTCAAGATAACCAATTTTCGATCACCCATCCCGTGACCGACCAATGCAAAAGTTGCTTAACCACAACAATCGCAGGCCGAGCGCGCTAACCACTGCGCCTCCTCGAGTTGTAAAATTAATATTAAAATTGCACTTACGGGATCGTACATATCCTGACTCATCTTGGTGTGTTTAATTAAATGTTCAACTTAGTTTCTTCTCAAAATAAATTCAATTTCTATTGCGTTTGATTGATGTCTTCGCTTTTGTTTGACAATCGGAAACATCATGTGGTCGATGACAGTTTGAAAAATGCGCGCATTTTATCCATCCGGAAGTATCTATCGAGGATTATTGAAATCAATAATTTGGTGTAGATATGTTCATGATATTTATTGAATAGTTGTTTCCATATTTTAGCCATAAATCTGCTTTTTCCATACAAATATATTTTTTTAACATCAGATTTGAGTTTCAAAAGTAAACGAACGTAGTTGGTAAAGCAGTTTAATTCTGATAGGATTTCATAGATGGCAGCACATGACGTGACTGTTTTGCGATATGAATGTCAGTTTTGACGTAAATGTTAGTAGTGTAGCCAGCTTTTGAAATATTATACTAAGATAGTAGAATATACAATGTGTGTAACATTGATAACATTTATCCTTCTGCAGCCGGCTTGTGAATGCACTGTTTTTCAAACTGCCACTATTTCTGAGGTACCGGGTTCGATTAACGGTACATGGTGATAACTTACTTTTTTACCTGTCTGGGTGTAAGCGGTAATAATATTAACTAACCATCATTGGTTCTGATTGCCATAGGGCATATTATTATGCTACATAATTTGAGATTAGGATAAAATATGTCATGGTGTATTTATTTATTTCAAAGGGCAAACTTTCAAACGCAAATTACCGTCCCCGCCCACCAACAGATTTCAAATGTATTCATTTAATGTGTCATGCCCCGCCACTTTTTGGTATGGCGATATCCATCGCAGGCATTAGATTTTCACACAAATCGAACTACAAAAAGTATTCTTAGCGTGGATATCATTTGGCACACGGTGGCATTTAATGTAAATTAATGTTAATTTTATATTATGACATGGTATTAAAAAAGGTTAATCAGTTTGATAATAGATAAGTATCAGAACAAAAAACAAGATGTAAAAGTTAAAGAAAAAACAAAATTCAATATTTTCCTTTTTTCTGACATTCATCTTTTTGCTACTCTTGAAGTTTCCATTGAAGTTTTGATTCTTTACACTCTATATACATTTTTTAACACGTATAAATACCAAAATGAGCCATTATCTCCATACTAATTACTTAATTTCTAATTTGATTATTCTAATTCCTGCGGTGGTTGGCAAGACGCATTATGGCTGCACTACACAATCGGTAACGATCGTCGATCGTGTGATCGTCTTTAATGCACGATCATCGTGCAAGCATCCACACATCCACACAATCGTCTGTAGTAGTTTGTCGATTGGCAAGCCTCAAGATGGACGTGGAGGGAGTGTGTTGTTGCTGTATGTCTCTTCATTTAATCACCCACTAGCCATATTAAGTAGTTACCTATTGCACGGACTTTTTAACCGATTTCAATACCTCACAATCACAACCGATCGATAAATTGGAAGTGGTGTGAGTGGATTTAATTTAATGGTCGTTCATGACTTTTGCGTGAGATATTTATTTATTTATTTAAGCTATTGAACGAATGAAAGGTTTAAATATGGCCATTTATGCAGAGATACTTTTATCCATTCGTTTTTTTCGTTTATTTTATTTAATAACTTGCATTTTGTCCTAAAACTAAATTTATATAAATAAGGCATAATACCTCATCAATAAGTGTTGCTTTAAATAAATATTTAGCAAGTTTAAGCATTTTAATGATAATAACAAAAAATAAAAAATAAGAAAATTGAATTCTTTACTACAATAAAACAATAAAAAACCGAAAAAGAATTTCTTTTTTAATCTATCTAATGCAGGCAAATTGATGCTTTTAGTATTTATAAATAATATTAATATTGGGAGATTAGCAGTGGCGGGCAACACTGAAATTACAGCTCAGTGCGGCGCGGCCAAACCAAATCGGAACGTCGTCGTGTGTAGCGCCAACCAGATTTGGTGCGGCAGACATGGTTTGAACGTGTGTAGGCGTGGATCAGATTTGCAGCGAAGTTCGTCCGCACCAAATTGGCGGTCGGTAGCCCTCCAGGGGGGCTACCGACTAAAAAATCTGGATATGGGTATGGGCTTCAACTGTCATTTGAATTCCTTATCTTGATAGATTTTTGCTGCTTTGTTCTGTTGAACGTTGCTAGCTAGTTATCGTTATACCCGACGTCACAAAACAAGGAACTAATATCGCCTATTTTCTTTATAAAATTGACTTAAAGTTCCCAAAAACGTATGAAGTTCATACCCATAAAGTTACGCGGTAGCCCCCCAGAACGTGTGTAGATTCAAGTATTTTTAAAATCAACAAGGGTTTGTAAATAATCTCCTTTTTGAAGTCGGTTAAATTTTACAGAACAATATGTCTGTTAAAGATTACCAATGTGGCAATGTGTGATTAGCTTAATTTCTATTTTCATACCTAATATTAATGTACCAAATTTAGTTTTTTGTTGTTGCTTGATTATTCATCATCATCATCATCATCATCATTATTTTGTATTTATTACGCGTACAACGCTGTATTTCTTATTCACCAAGCGTAAAACAAAATATATTATGGAAGAAATTATCTCTCTTGATAGAAGATTTTTAAATAAGATATGGCAACACTGAAGTCTGCAGTAATTATTTGTACCTATGTATTTCTGAGCGCCATTGCTTTTTACCGATGTAATGTTGAAATGATTTTAATCCATTTTCATCGGCAAATCTATGTGATGTTTTAGCAAAACATTGAGGTGACTGTGTATTAAAACTATTGAACTTCTTAAAGTTTTGTGCTGGGCTTTGTCATGGCCGGTAAGTGGTGACTTTTATCGCCCGCTAATCAAGGGCGAAATTGGAATTGGGAATCGCAATAATTCGAAGATGTTTTATCGTTCGAACTCTGACGGTAAATGCAATGATATTGTCATTAGTGTGGTTAACAGTATTTAGTGTTTACATACTGTGATGATGGCTTGATTATAAATTGTTTGGTTATCATTTACGCCGATAGATTTTAACCTTTTTGCTCTCTGATCATTTACTGTTACGCTAAATATGTAGTTTGGAGAAGGTTCTCGCAACGGTCTTGGCGTTGTTAAGTACGTTTATCACAAAATATTCCGTATAAAATGCGGGCGTCAATGGTTGTTTGTATAAAAGCATATGATTGCCGTTGTTGATTTTGAAGGTCAGCGTAGCGTATTTGATGATTGACGTCGCATAGTTTCGCATTTGGAGACTACTACATTTAGCTTAATTGGTATTTGTGAACAACAAGTAGACGAGTAAACATTATATAAAGAAAATAACTTGTGAATGTGGAGCCACCGGTAAAACCGCTATTTTTTTATCACATGACGCTGGTGTAAAATGCTTTGGAAAGAAAACTTATCAATTTGTTCAATTTTATATTAGTTTTTCAATTAAATACTAGTTTTTCTAGATAAATTTCTAAATTTTTATTGTTATTATCAATGTAGACAACTCTGACCCAGTATTGTAACTGTAATACCTACGCTTGGATACATACAATAATTTCTTAGCACAAATAAACAGATACATGTAATACAAGATTAGTAGAATACATAATAGTTTCATCTATCTGTCTATACTATTCTAACAAACAATTTATTTCCACACCTTACCTCGGTAGCATGAAATACTCCTATTACTTACATGTTAGGAACTTGAAACTATGAAGAATTTAAGATTATTCTTGTTAGGTACTGCGTTGCTGCTATAATTAAACTAATATTTTAACAATTTGAATCATTAATGTATAATAACATAACAATAGATGTTTTCCAAAAACATTGAAACAGGTAGGTATGTTGCGTTTATATATTTTATTAATGTTTTGTGTTTTTAATAACTTGGCTCTGGTGTAGTTGTTAGCTTCTAGGATTTAAACTCTAAATAAGGACAAGTAAATAATTAGATTAGTTTGTTTAGTTATTATGTTATAGGTATTGGCTGTTTCATCATACTCGTACATTACTTGAAGACATGCCAAATCTACTTGAAATGTCTTCCTCGTGGCAGTTGTGGCCTTCTTATATACCAATTGATTAGGTACTTCAAATCATACCTAATAATGCTTTACTAATATACAAAAGCATAGCAATAATACAAAATATTTAATTATAAACTATTTGGAAACCACAAATTATAGATTTTCAAATTGATTACAATGATTTAGCTATTTTCTTGCTTAGAAGACTGACATATTTATTAGATACATATGTACATTAGTTAGATATACCTAATTGATATTTATATCAATTGCTTTGAAGTTACCAGTAACAGATGTTTATGTGGGCTTGGAACAAATCTTACATTTCATTACTATTGACTTCATTGAGTTGACTTGCAAAATATTAATTTCTTATCAGAGTTAATATTTTTACTAAATATCACGATAACCTTCTAATGTAGATACAGATAACTATTGCCCTGTGCATGCTTCTTGCAACTGTCATTCAAATAATCTTTACACTGTTTATATACTGCAATTTACATAACAAAAATCACACTTTTACCATTCAAATATAACAGTTACTGTCTGGTATTAAGATATGTATTGTCTCACATTAAACATTTTGCAGTTGGTACTCCACACATTAAGTTTCACCTTTTGTTTCGAAAACTATTGTTTTAATTTGCACAAAAGGACCCCCTACATAAAACAAGGAGTTGTTTTACACTATGAATAGTCTTTTCAATAGTCTTATGTTTCTATTCCTGTTCAGAAACAGGTTTCAAAATACATTTTTATTGTACAGTTCTAGTTTAGCCTTGTCTCAGTGCCGATGTGTATTTATGCAATTGTTTTGGTTAATTTGGTTTTATTAGTAATGTGATTGAAATGCTCAAAAAGAAAGAAGTGCCTTGGTACTCCAATAATCGTATTCGTATCCAGGATAATTTTACCAATTGGAGACATCACTCTTGCCGTCTTCATTGGAATACTGTATGCGATTGTATGTAGACTTAGTTTTATACTTTTTAGACCGTTGCGAGGGTTGATATAAAGTTTTTAAATAATTACCTTTTAACTTTAATGTTTTACATACTGTTTTTATATACTGTTTTTATCATTAATTTTAAGTTTCCTTAGCATAATTTATTACTAACTTTTCTCCATATTTTTAACATTCTAACAACATCTTTTAACTGAATTCTTTTATATAACTTTACAAAGAATGTATTAACATTTTTTCTTCCTATTTCCTGGGGTTATGTGTGCATTATTCATCAATTAATTACTTACTTTCTATTTTGATGTCATGTAAGCATGTGTTTTTTAATCTTATCATTATCATATTTCATCCATTATTCAGATACTGAAACATTTCGTGTCGCTTTTTTATGAGTTATGTTTGATTTTTGTTTTATTTAGTAACATTCTTTTCTATTCAATAGACACCATAATATTTACTAAATTGCCATTTGTTTTTTAAATAACTATTAAAATACAAAAAATGGTTTTATAATTCTTAGTTTGAGTTAAGTATAAGTATTATTCATTGATTTTAGGTTTAACTTTAAGTTTGAAAAATATGTTAAATTTCAACATTACTTTTTATAGTTACCTATTATGGTACTAAATTAAGTTGCTAAATTCAAGAAATTACATACAGATGTTGGGCAAGCTATAGAGAGATACAGATTATTGTTTGCAAGTACAGCTAACAGAATGGCTAGTTCATTTATAATACTAGTTACTACAAGGTTTTGTTCAATGGCAATAATAGTCACTTGACTAGTGACATTTCATTACATAAAACAATAACCAAATTATATTGATAACACTTCCTGCTCAATGTTCATTGAAATGAAATGCTTATTATTAAGATTTATTATTCTCGTTACATCTTTATTATTTGCCTTTATTAGATCTTTTGAATATTTGATTAGTGGGATGAAATAAGCTTGTTTGACTGCCAAACTACTAAATGAGTTAAAACTATAGGTGGAACCAATGGAATTATGCACTATCCTAAATACCAAATATTGCCAATATACTTAATTCAGTTCTATCATTTAGGCTACTAACAAATGTATGTGGTAAAGTACTTTAGACTTGAATGGGAACATTGGATGAATACCCACCCACCTAAGTTCAATACCAAACAAAATAATGCAACATAGGTGAATGAAGTTCATTGATTTTAGTAATATTTTATGATTTTTTAACATTTTTGATCCCACAACCAAAACTCATGTATATCCAGGTCAATTTGATGAAATATTAGATATTTGTTGACACACTAAAAAAATTTTTGCTTATATTTAATTTATACATGGACACTGTCTTGATTCTCATAAGGTCATTATTTAAATACTTCTGGTTGTCATCTAGACACACCCCAAACCAATAAAAGCTACATAAAATGTTGTTTTATGCTCAATTTATGGTTCATGATTTTGAAAACATGAAAATATATTTTTTAATCTACACTAATAACATAATACAGTAATCTCTGAAACTACTGAACCAATTTTGATAAAATGATGAAATATTTTTTACATATTATTGATTATTGATTGCTATTATTGATCCCATTATTCCCATAGGGGAGCAAAGAGTTCTAAATTAATTTGTAGTTGCTTTTATAATTTTACTATTTGCTTGTGTGTTTGCAGGCAATGGTGGTGAAACTACGTGGTGTTTCAGTCAGGTGAAAGGCACCCTCGAGGACGATGTGACCGAAGCGGATCTGATATCCTGCGTGGAGTTTAACCATGATGGTGAACTGTTGGCCACCGGTGACAAGGGTGGGAGAGTCGTTATATTTCAGGTGAGCACTGATAAATAATATAAAATAAATTCTACACCAATATCTAGCCCAACCTATGTTTTTTTTAAGAACTTCTTTAATGGATACTACTCTGTAAGTAAACATAGTAAATTCCTTTTTGTAAATAAATACACACTTAAGTTTATAGAAATTTGTTTTCAAAAAAGACATGAGAACATAGTCAATTACTTAACATTAAACACACACACACACGCACTTATTAAACATAGAAACACTTAGGGCCTAAACTGAGTAAAGCGGGCATCCGCGACGGGCACACGTCGCGGGTCTCCGTCCGTAGACACGCGCGCGGGCCGCGTGGACACGCACGCGGGCTCCGTGGAACCGCATCACATAGCGCTATTGACTGAACAAGCACGTGCGTGCTACCGCTGGCCCGCTGGCGGGCCCCGTCGCGGGCACCCGCGCGGGCGACCGTCTCGCGGGGAAACGGGTCACAAGGCGCGGGCGCGGGGCCCGCCTCCCAGCGACGGGTGCCCGCGACGGAGCACTTTTGTATGCGGGCGTCCGCGTGACGCAGTTTAGGCCCTTAAGGTGTATCGATGAGCTCAGTGGCGCCGCCAATGGAAATAAATCAATTGCATTTTATTAAAGGCTTGGATTAAAAGTTTCGGTTATTTCGCGCTAATAGAAGAGCAAAATGCAATTTTTAATTGTTTTTTCATGGCCTCGAATATGAGCACCAAGTTATGGATCTCGATATTGCCAAATGTGGCCACTTTTGGCACTATTGAGATTCACGACTTATTGCGTAAGTTTGAGTTCTCAAAAGTATATTTATAAAATACATTCCACGCTTTCACCTGCGCGAAATAACCGAAACTTTTAATCCAAGCCTTTAATAAAATGCAATTGATTTATTTCCATTGGCGGCGCCACTGAGCTCATCGATACACCTTAACATAGCATATTATAACACAATGCATGCACATCAATATTTTTCTTGTCGGGAATGAAGCCGCGTCCTTTGTATATTTAAGCCAAGTATATTTGGGTTTTCTTATGAAATTTTAAAATTTGAGATAAGTATTCAAATTTTCTTTTTTTTATTAATTTAGATATTTTTTTGCAGACATAAAAAAAGTTGCTTTAGTATTTTAAATAACCTTAGATAGACCTATGAGACTGAAACACAGATTAATAGATAGAGGCAACCAAAGCAAACATAACATAAAATGCTCATCACATGGCATATTTTTCCCGTGGGAAGATCGAACTCACGACCCTTGGCTCACTGTGAGATTACTACCCACTGTGCTATTGGTCCCGTGAGACTGTTAATTACCTGTGTGCCGTCACAGACTTGACGTCAAATGTTTTTCTATGGCCAACATTATTGCGCGGAATCATATTCTATGTATTGTATATCATAGTTAGTTCCTGTAATATTGTACAAAATCGATCAACTATAGTAAATTCATGTTTATCAAAAGTATAAGACTAAGCTGCTGCCTGCGACTTTACGTGAAAACTCCCACAGAAACTCCCTCCCATATATTCATTCCATACAAAAATGCTCACTTTGCAGTCTCTTTTGCAGATCATCTACTTGCTATTTCTCTACACTAAAACTATTATCAAAATGCAAAATGACTCGTTTTTAGATTGAAAACCTCGAATTAGAACCAACACTCCCCCATTTATTCCACAGCGTACATTGAAAGTTTGTTTGTTCAAGTTCCATACATTGTTCTAATGCTGGGGCCACACTATGGGGATATGCCGATGTTCAACTTCGCTTGAATGAGTCACACCAATGATTTTTGTTATCAGCACATCTAAAAAATATGTTACTCGAGAAAAAAGAATATGTTTTTATTTTTTTCCTATCTTCAAAAATGACTGAGATATTGAACGTTAAAGTACGGCCTCCGTGAAAAATTCGGGTGAGCCAATGGAATTAACGTGTGACGTCACATCGCGATTGAGAGTTGGCGCTTCCGTATTTCTCCTTTGGCTATTAGAGTTGCGCTCTCACGGTTTCGCAATAAATTTATTTATTTTTCTTATAGTCGATCAATGACCAATTTTGTATTGAGCCCATGTGAAAAAACACCTTCAAATACATAAGTTGTATTTTCGTGATTAATAAATTAAATCAACTTTCGTAATGGCGGGCGGTATTCTGTCAATATAAATAGCAACCGTCAAACTTCGATCAACAATAACACGAAGCCGTCAAATGGACAGTAGGTGACAGTTTTAGAGTGCGGCTGCGCGCGGTCCAAATCGAATACTAATCATTTACAATAACCTTAGAACGAAGAAAATGTACTGTAACTAGCGCAAAAACGCACGAGTTGCGCGAAGATTGCGCACGGACGGACTCTATGTATGTACAGTTGGACGGAAATCACCCGCAGCAGCCGCAATCGGAGATGTCACTGCGACATGACGTCATCGCAATAGCGCGCAAGGAAAGCAAATTTACAAAAGCTGTGAAACTTTGAAACGCTGTAACTTAGAAAATCCTGGACAGATTTCGATGAAACAAAAACTGTTATTACTTGCACGATTACGCGCATTAAATGCAGTAATTTTTATAGTCATATTTTGATGTGTTGGTGTGACTCATTGTCGCGAGAATATTTGCTTTAAATTTATCGCCATAGTGTTGCCGCTCGATCGCAAAAATTCACGCGATAATCGCCACTCGAGCTATCGGCATAAGGCATACGGTGTAGTGAATGCCGTAGTAAAATTTTCACTTTAATTATCGCGATAACGTGGCTACTCTGTGTTGGAATGGGGCAAATCCCGATGTCTATTGGCGTATTCCCATAGTGTGGCCGGCCGCAGCATAAAGCAGTCTTACCCAAAGTGGGCGCTAACGCCCCGTTGTGGGCGTTGCATTCCTAAAGGGGGGCGGTAAGAGACCCAGAAAAAAACGGGGGCGTTGTAGAGTCCACGCGGACGAAGCCACAGTAGTGTAGGAAATGAAGCTAGTTGACCCCCACAGTAATTCGTCAGTCAGAAAAAACTTTACAAAGTGATAAAGTATCAATAAATTAAAAGTATTGTATAAAATTCCAAAGAATAATAATAATAGAAGTTAGGTTTTTTTAATGAAAGTCATATTTTATAGATATCTCTTTGAGGAAAAATGGTCCGTTGAAACTTTCTTCACCATACATATTCATGTAACGTATTAAAATGATTTATGAAATATCCAAAAAATATCCCAACAGAAACACTAAATTTTACTAAAATATGTGTTTTTGGTGTGACTCGAACAGTAAAATTTCTCCGTCGAACTTTTTTACGGAAATGCTATTTTATTGAAGTTTTATAACCACAAAATGAAAATCTAAAAAATAAACCATGTAATTAAACTATTTTAAAAATTGCCGTTTTACTCGCAGTGGAAAATTTCTCTATCTGTTTTATTTATTGATTTAAGTACACAGTTCACTTTATTTTCAACTACAACAATATCCAAAACAAAAACCAAAACCTAAAAGCATTTTACATAGAAAAACTTAATTCAGCTATCGGGAGCTGTGAGTACGAAGCGAGGCGTAGGAGCGGGGCGCGGGAGCCGTACAGGACGGGTTCCCCGCCGCCCCGCCACCGCGCCGCCGCGCCGCCGCCGTATCAATCGTCGAGGCAAAATAATTATGTTGACATTATCTTTACCAAATAGTTGTATAAATGGTAGACCGAGAGGCGACCGTCGGTAATTCTACCTACTATAGAGTACCACAATTACATACTCATTGTTAGAAGGCAAAAAGTAACGTTAAAAAAGTTGAGTTGTTGGTGCTGGTTAGGTTGGCGGCTAGGCAAGCCGCAACCTGGCCCTCTTAGTATATTCATGAAAAAAGTGCGGCTAAAATGATGAGAAAATATGTCATCAGGTACCAGCATGATACGCTGTTAATACGATCAGGCTTGATAGACAGACTAGAAAAATGTGGTCTGCCACGCGCCGTCTTGGCCACCTTGTTAGTTCGAGCAATTTTAGCGGCGGTTTGCGGGGTGGTTTTCATTTCATGGGGTACCAGTATCAAACTAACGTCTTACTGTAACTTAGGCCAACCTACTACAAAAAATACTGGTCTGCCGACCCGCAGCCTGGCCGTCTTTTGTGCCAGAGCAATTTTATGTTTGTATTGTTACTTACATCAATAATATGAATATACAGGGTAACAGGGAAATTCGACCTTAATATTAAACAACACCACTATTTAGGTTATTAATAATGTACTATATCCAAAAGTAAACCATTTCAGAAATATTTACCTTTTAGTTTTTTTATCGAAACACTACACTACCTTTTGAGTTTTGCTCTTATTTGATTTATTTTTATTTCTTTTTCGCTCCGTTAAGTTACAGTTTTTTCTATTTTTTGAGTAGGGGTGTACCACCATTACAGAAATATTTTACTTTTAGTTTTTTTATCGAAACACTACACTACCTTTTGAGTTTTGCTCTTATTTCATTTATTTTTATTTCTCTTTAGCTCCGTTAAGTTACAGTTTTTGCTATTTTTTGAGGAGGGGTGTACCAGACTGATGTACCGTGCCCGGGCACGTTCCCAAGGACTGGAAATTTTGCCGGCAGCGTTGCCGGCAATGTTCCCAAAGTGGGAATTAACTGGGAATTTTGGTTATATTCTTTAACTTTTTAAGATGTTTTAATTGAATTCGAATTATTTTATGATGAACTAAGTACTAGAAACGTCAGCAGACATTTAAATGTCATAATGACGAAAATTCCCAGTACGTTGGCCAAATTCCCGGCAATATGCCCAGTTCATTCCCAGCAATATTCCCAAGGACCATTTTAAGATGTATATAAAAACTATTTTACCATGCAACACAATTTAAATTAAGGTCAAAAGTGCTTGATTATATTGAATTTCGTAAAAAAATAGCCATCAACATCAAAGGTAAGAACTTACGATATGAAAAACAGTTTTAAACAAGATGGTTTATTTTTTATACTTAATCGATAAACAAAAAAATGAAAACAAAATAACCTTGCCATGATTATCATCATCATCATCATGTCAGCCAAACGACGCCCACTGCTGGGCATAGTTTCCCCAAGGATCTCCACAACGATCGGTCCTGTGCTGCCCGCATTCAGCTGGTTCCCTCGACCTTGACTTGATCGTCGGTCCACCTTTTAGGGGGCCTGCCCACGGAACGTCGTCCGGCACGCGGTCGCCATTCGAGAACCTTTCTGCCTCAACGGCCATCGGTTCTCCGCACTATGTGTCCTGCCCCCTGCCACTTCAATTCAACGATGCAATCCTTCGAACGATGTCGGTTGTTTTAGTTCTCCTGCGGATCTCATCATTTCTAATTCGATCGAGCAAGGAAATACCAAGCATCGCTCTCTCCATTGCCCGCTGGGTGACTTTGAGCCTTCCATAGTAAGGGCCTATGTCTCGCTTCAATTCCATGTTTATTCCATGTGTCATAACTGGCAAAACACACTAGTCAAAAACATTCGTCTTGAGACATTGAGGTATTTTGGACGTAAATATATATGCCGGAGCTTCCCTAAGACTGTCCACCCGAGGTGGATTCGGCAAGAGATCTCTTTATCGATGTTGTACTTACCTAACTGGACCGTCTGTCCTAAGTAAACATAGTGGTCAACAATTTAGAGTGTAATATTCCCAACATTAACAGGAGCGAGTGCAACATGGGAATTGGACATGATTTTCGTCTTAACCATGTTCATCTTAAGACCCACTCTTTGAGAAGCATTACTGAGATCTTCGAGTATTGTGTTCAGGTCTTCCAAGGCCTCAGCCATAAGAACTACATCATCGGCAAACCGTAGGTGTGTTAGGTACTCGCCATTGATGTTGATGCCGCTTCCTTTCCAGTCCAAAAGCTTAAAAATATCCTTCAACGCATCTGTGAACAGTTTCGGAGAGATGACGTCTCCCTGTCTTACACCTCGCTGTAGTTGGATAGGAGGATGAGAGCTCTGGTTCTGTAATCGGACTGACATGGTGGCGTTTTGGTATGAGTACCTCAGCACCTCAATGTACCTGTAGTCTATTTGGCATCTCTGGAGAGACTGCAGCACCGCCCAGGTCTCAATCGAATCAAAGGCTTTCTCATAGTCCAGGAACGCCAAGCATAGTGGCAAGTTGTACTCCTCGGTCTTCTGTATAACTTGCCACAGCATATGAATTTGGTCTATGGTACTATAGCCTTTTTGAAACCTGGCTTGTTCTGGAGGTTGGAAGTCATCAAACCTGCGAGCGATACGAGTCGTAATGACTCTGGAAAACAACTTATAGATATGGCTCAGAAGCGAGATGGGTCTGTAGTTCTTCAAGAGAGTCTTATCACCCTTCTTGAAAATCAGCATCACATCGCTTCTGCCTTGCCTTTGGCGTTTTGCCCTTGAGGATGACTGAATTGAAAAGCTTCTGGAGGACCTTAAGTATTGGCTTTCCGCCCGCTCTCAAAAGCTCTGTTGTGATTCCGGCATCGCCTGCCGCCTTGTTGTTTTTAAGCTGCTTGATAGCCATTTTAATCTCGTACAGGCTGACGTCCGGGATATCTTCTGTATAGTGTCGGGTAAGCTTGGCTCTAGGGTCTGTAGACTTACTTTCAACAGATGTTTGCGTGGAATATAGTTGTCCATCGAAACTCTCAATCTCCCTCAAGATTTCAGGTGTTGACGAAATGATAATACCTTCCTCAGTTTTCAGCCGCGTCAATTGACTTTGCCCGATAGACAAATCTCTCACAAACACTTAGGAGCCTTTGTTCCGCTCAATGGCTTCTTTAATACGCTCGGTATTAAATTGGCGAAAGTCGCTAGTCAAAGACTTAGATATCTGTCTATTAAGCAGCCGATAGCGATGGGCATCTGCTGAGTTCTGTAGTTTCATTTCTTGTCTCTGATCCATAAGTAGGAGAGTCTGACTGAAGAGTTTCTTCAATTTGGGACGGCGGGTTTTATAGTACTTAGACCCTACCGTGCGGACAGTATCCACCACCATGTTGTATAGATCGTCCACATCTATGCTATTCTCAAGGGCTTTGAAGCGGTTTTGAAGTTCGAGCTGAAAGCAATTGGGGTTTTGAATTTGAGCAGGTATTGTTTCGTGGTTCGTGGATTTTACCAGTCGCAATCTTTCAAGCTTGATGTTGATATTCAATATGCCTCTGACCATGCCGTGATCGCTTCCTGTCTATTATATGATTATCAACAAATTATAAAATATTTTTAGTAGTCTTCAGTCTTCATATAGGTAAATTTTATTATTGTATGAAATTAAATAAAATCACATGTGATTCATTTTCCTTGGCACTAATATAATAAATACTTAAATTAAGAGGATCAGTATCATCATTAATACCAACACTTTCAAAAGAGGACTTTCAAAGATTTCTTTGACTGACCTAAATTTAAATTTGGGATCGTGATTGACCTTTTGAATTTGGGATCGCTGCACGACAAGGCAGCGACTTAGTAATTTGCATTATCATCTGTATAAAACGACAAAAACTCTACTGGGAATTTTGGGCAATATTCCCAATGTGCCCGGAAATTTCCCGGGCACATTGGGAGTGGAAAGTTCCCGGCAGTGGCAATATTCCCAGGCGTACATCACTAGTACCAGTTAACAATAATAAATTATGAAACTCGAAATAAGTGCTATCATACAATAACTATTTAAATTATGGTTTTTTACATAGCAATCGCAACTTAAAAAAAATCTTAGAAAGTTAATCTGCAGATTAATGAAAACACTTCAACATCTTTTTGCCAATACCGCCTTTTTTAACCGCCTCTGTGGTCTAGTGGTTCATACCACGGATTTCAGACCCAGAGGTCCCGGGTTCCGTTCCCAGTGGGGGTACATATTGTATTTGGTTTGGTTGGTGGTAGGACTTGTTCTTAATCCGCCTGGCTAGCTACCACCATCTTATCTAAGTCTGACGCCATAACAATGATGTTTTCAGCATTATTGTGTTCCGGCAGTTAAAGATAAGATAGCCAGTTCCTCAGTGATTGAGGATTCCGGGAGTAGTGCGCTTCCACCTTCAGCCTTATCACCACTTATCATCAGGTGTGATGAAGGCTAAGTGCTACCCCGTTGTGGATAAAAAAGAATACAAATAGGTATAACACTCTAGGTAAAGTAGCTAAACTAAAGACGTTTTGACAGAGAAAGCAGTGACATATAGAAAATATAAATATGTAACGAAATAAGTTTGTAAAAAGAAGAGGATAAATTGTGTAAGACTGTTATTAAAACAAAGTTAAAAGATTACCCTTTTAGAGAAATTAGCCTCAGAATGTTAAATTTGCCTTAAATTGTTTTTATTGTATTAATATATTATTATGTCAGGTTATGTATATGTTATAATAAGTATTGTGATTATTTTGTTGCTTCTACCATAATAAACTTGTTATACCCATAATGTAGACGTACGTGTAGCAAACACAATAATAATAGATATTAGTGCTTTTCTTCGCCAACAAACTGCCATGCAGTTTGGCGATTGAAATTGAAATTGAAAGACAATTAACGATTGTGTGTATAGTTTTCAGTTTTACTGTGTAAAATCTGAAGTTCAAATAAAAAAAAATATATTGTTTGATGTGAAGGAAAAAAAATAAACATTACATTCAAAGAATAATAAAAATTACATTCATTCATTCATGATCATTAAATGGCTTAATTTTCGAAGCATAATAGAGGCACAAAATAAATACCTAGAGAAGACAATCTACATACAAAGTTCGCTCGAGCAACGCACACAGATACCGCTCACGGACATGACATCTCGGTCGTGTACGAGCGCGAGTGCTATCCGCTTGAGACACGTGTCTGTGAACTTGTGCAAAAATGGAACAACAAAAAATAAGTTATAATAACTGTTCAGTAGACGGTTGTTTTAATTAAACATTGAACAGTGAATTCTCCCTGATCCATGAGTCAGAGCGTGTGGCCGAAGAGTTTCTTTGATTTGTTACGGCGAGTTTTATAATAACTGGACATTTCCGTGCGGGCAGTATCCACCACAATGTTGTATATAGATTGTCCACATCGATGCTTGGATGGAAGGGCTTAGAAGCGGTTTTGAACCTCGAGCGGAAAGCACTCGCGTTTTTTAATTTGAGCTGGTTTTGGTCGGTGCGTAGATTTTTTTAGTCGAGATCTGTCCAGCTTGACGTTGTTACTCAACTCAATGTGCTCTAACTGTGCGGTGATCGCTTCCTGTCTTTACGAGGTTGAATACAATGACATCATTAAATATTTGCTTCCTCGTCGACATATAAAATCTATCTTGTTTTTAACTTTACCCTCCGACTTAATCCAGGGGGGCTACCGGCTAAGAAATCTGGATATGGGTATGGGCTTCAACTGTCATTTGAATTCCTTATTCTGATAGATTTTTGCTGCTTTGTTCTGTTGAACGTTGCTAGCTAGTTATCGTTATACCCGACGTCACAAAACAAGTAACTGATAGCGGCTATTTTCTTTATAAAATTGACTTAAAGTTCCCAAAAACGTATGAAGTTCATATCCAAAGTCCATTTGCGGCTTACGGGCTTTTTAAAGGAGTTCATCAGTAGGAAGAGGTTTTCCCCCGCTCCATAAAGTCTGTCAGCATCAGGCCTCTTTCGTTTCGTTGCCAAAATCCAAATTGCGCCACTCTCAACTCATCACCGTAACGATGCCCCAATTTTGCATTGAAATCTCCTGTCACAAACGTGTAGTGGGTTTTGTATAGCTTTGAATGGCTTTAGAGATCTCCCCATACATAGCCTCCACTTCAACATCGTTGTGTTTCGAGGTCGGAGCGAAGACCTGTATGATATGCACCATATACCGTTTCTATATTTTGAGTAGGTGGGTAGCGTATCTAACTACCTTGTTCGACACACTCCCTATGGTGACGACGTTGTTAACGAGGGATTTGTGGACGATAAACGCAACACCACCAATGGACTGCTGGTTACCCACCCGGTGGTATAGCAAGGTATAACCTGAATAGTAGGATAATCAAGTCCTCTTCCTCTCTTCGGACCTCAGTTATGTCAATGACATCCCATTGTAACTTGCTAATCGCCTCTTCCAACTTGAAAGCTTCGCGTCGGCCCTTAGTGTGCGCGTGCTTTACGTTACCAGGTGAGCAATTTAACAGGATAGCTTATAAATTGAAAATAATATAAATTTTTTCGAGTTATTTTTTCATTATCTTGTTATAATCCCTATCCGCTAAAGCGCGCGGATGCACTCAGTTATTGTTCGCTTGATTCGATATCATCAGGGTATTTCGACTTTTTAATTCCAGCTATTATACATCTTTTGGACTTCACTTTTCTTCAATGTGGGTGATAATGCAGATGAAATTAGGTAAAGGTTATTCTAACTAGGCCTACTATCGAGTACTACAAATTAAAAGGATGTAATTTCTGTTAGTTGTACTACGTCATTTTTAACTGTGTTTAACGTAATGCTTATTTTTCCTTTCATCAAACAATATTTTTTTTACTACTCGTCACCGCTCTCTGATCTTAAGTGACCTTAATTGGTATAAAATAAACAATAAAAAATATCTGTATTCAACTTGACTTAATAAATAAGCTCTTTTGAATCGTCTATATTTTTCTACCACCCATTCAACACTTTTTTATTTGATAAGAAGAACAGGCGCAATAAACTTATCAGCTTTAATCATTTGGAGTAACTATATTTCCAAAGATTTATATCGTTAACTTTTACAACTTTTTAATAATAATATAACACTAGTTCAGCTAAGGTTATGTGTTACATCAAATCCATGCATTACGGTCTTTCAAATAGTCGTCTACTTTATAATATGCTTCGCCCATGAGTTATTTTTTGACATGACATTTGAATTTGTTCAAAGGCAGCTCTACTAAATTCTGTGGAGCTTTATTAAATATAGCTACACTTTTCCCCAAAAACGAACTTCTTTCTTATACCTTTTTGGATTGCCAAAAAGATGTTGAAGTGTTTGCATTTCATCTGCAGATTAACTTTCTACGATTTTATCCAACCAACGTGCTTGAAAGTTGCGGTTAATAGTAAAAACTGAGAGCAGTTATTTCGAGTTTCTTTATTTATTTTTGTTAACTGATACACCCCTTCTCAAAAATAGCAAATACTCAATAGTGCGAAAAAGAAATAAAAATAAATTAACTAAGAGCAGTAAAGGTTTAGGTTTTGTTTCGCAAAAAACAAATTTAAAGTGAAATATTTCTGAAATGGTTAATTACTATTAATATTAAATATTAGTCTCCTTTAATATTATGGTCGAATTTCCCTGCAACCCTCTCCATTAATATATGTGGTCGTCCAAATCAAAAGGGACCTTATTGCGGCCGGCACATACGTCTTTATTTTTGTTGTTATGTATTCAACAACAGCAATAAAGGCGTAAGTGCCGAGAGCCACAAGGTCCCTTTTGATTTGGACGACCACATTATAATAGATGTCAGTAACATTACAAAAATAAAATTGATTGGACACAAAAGACAGCCAGGCTGCGGGTCGGCAGACCAGTAGTTCTGGTAGTAGGTTGGCCTAAGTTACAGTAAGACGTTAGTTTGATACTGGTACCCCATGACATGAAAACCACCCCGCAAGCCGCCGCTAAAATCGCTCGAACTGACAAAGTGGCCAAGACGGAGCGTGGCAGACCACATTTTTCTAGTCTATCTATCAAGCCTGATCGTATGAACAGCGTTTCATGCTGGTACCTGATGATATATTTTCTCATCATTTTAGCCGCACTTTTTTCATGACTGTACTAAGAGGGCCAGGTTGCGACTAGACAACCTAATCTATTTTTAACGTAACTTTTTGTCTTACTACTAACAATGAGCATGTCATGATTGATGATGACGACCGATTTGGCGCAGGGGTAGGCTACCCACCTTCTGCGCCAGTGGTCTCGGGTTCGATTCCCGAACAAGACAAATATTTGTGTGCATGAACATGTCTATTTGTCTTGGTCTGGGTGTTAACTATGTATATTAAGTATGTATTTACAAACAAAAAGGTATTTAAGTATATATTTATCCGTTATCAAGTTTTCCATAATACAGTTTCTTAATGAAATTAACATGGGCTTAGATAATTGGTGTGAATGTAAGAAGTTATTTATTATTTTATTTATTATTATTTATGATGATACTCGAGCAGGTAGGGTTACCGACGGTCGCCTCCCGGTCGATGGTTGTTTTGCGTTTATAATACACGTTACGGTTGTTGTTGCTCGGTATGGAACGTTGTATTTTTAACCGACTTCTAAATCAAAAAGGAGGAGGTTCTCTATTCGTCTGTATGTATGTTTTTTTTTTTTTTTTTTGTATGTCCACCGATTACTCGAAGACGGCTGAACCGATTGAAATGGTTCAAACGTTATTACATCAGGTTGGATTCCAAGTTGGTCCCATTTTTTGAAATTTTGAAATCGGTTCAGTAGTTTTCACGAAATCTTGAAAATACTGTCGTTTTCGTTACCACTTTATGTGAATTTAATACGTATCTTTAGGCATAACTCCTTTGTTTATAAACCGATTTAGATGATTCTTGTTTTGTTAAAAAGGGGATACCTCAAGGTATTTTAACCGACTTCGAAAAAGGAGGTTTTGAGTTTGATCACATACCTATTTACCAGAAAACACGCAAATTGCCTGCACGATGCACTAAAAAGAGTGAAATAAAAATTATTTTTATAAAAAAAATAAAACCGCCTTCAAAAAAACCACATCAAATAGGTAAGAAATAATTCCTCACCAAATAAATAACGTAAGTACTTTGAAGTCGGGCGGGTTTTAACAAAAACAACAAAAAATTGTACCTACATGTTTCACGCCCGACTTCAAAGTACTTACGTTATTTATTTGGTGAGGAATTATTTCTTACTTTTTTGATGTGGTTTTTTTGAAGGCGGTTTTATTTTTTTATAAAAATAATTTTTGTGTGCACGTACAACCAGTAAAACTTGGTATGAGTTTGGCAAACTGTATTCGTAATCGGAAACTATCGATCTATCCCCCATTCATGTCGTTTAACTACTTTACCGACATGAGCAGTTCATCCAATAGTTTTTGTAAACGTAGACAGTTAAAATACACTCGCCCAACTCTCCCTAATCGTTTATGTATTGTTCTAGGTATCCTAGTTTAATAAATAACCAAATAGTAAAAAAAATATTTTATAAAAAAGTAAAAGCGCTTTAAAAAAATGCCACAATAAAATTAGAAATAATACTTCTAATAACTGTATTCACACCAAATAATGTAAGTACGAGTATTTTGAAGTCGGGTGTGAAACATGTACACACGGCGGCACATCAGACTATACATGTTGACCTTGAGAACGCCTTTATGCCCTATGTAATAAAAGCTGTTATCGCAGTTCAACTGTTTAACCTGATGTGCTGTCGAGTGTACCTACATGTTTTGGTGTTTTTGTTTAATCCCGCCCGACTTCAAAGTACTTACGTTATTTGGTGTGAATACAGTACCTATTAGAGCTATTATTTCTAACTTTTTCGTGGCATTATTTTAAATAGCTATGTTAGTAGGGTGTACACATAAACCGCATCAATAAAAAAAACATGCCTGTTGAAAAAAAGCATCAAAAACGGTTCAGAAAACATGACATAATCGCGGACAAACATACATACAAACAGATCAAACTGAAAACCTTTTTTTTTTGAAGTCGGTTATAATACCAAAACCTTCTCCTAAATGTAAAGAAATAATTTTATGTAAACCGTATCTCAACTCAAAGACAAACATACATACATACGGGTCAAATTGAGCACCTCCTTTTTTAAAGTAAGTTAAAATGCCAAAACCTTCTAAATGTAATAAATACTTTTCTGAAAACCGCATCTCAAGGACAAACATACGGGTCAAACTGAGAACTTCCTTTTTTGTCGGCTAAAATTCCAAAATATTCTCCTAAATGTAAAAGTGTACAAAGAAAACAAAAAAGAAAGCATCACACAGCGACCGACGACACGAACGCGGCCCCCCAGTTGTGCCCCCAGTCACAGGGTCACGCGTTCAAGGTCGTACTATTAGCACGAGGACGCTAATCTGCACCCAACTGGTAATGAAAGACGGTACATTATTGCGTAACAGGGGATAGATTTATCTTCGTTTTTAAAATGTTGGTGTTCCGGATGATATTTCTTTTGGATATTTTAGATTTGTGTGTATATGTGACTTTTTAACATAATTTGAAAGATAAATAATGCTGAGCAATTTTCCATATAGAATTATTCATAGTTTGAAATAAATCAATATTGGTAATAGTTTTTTTTTGGATGTTCTTACTCGTAACATCAAATTACATTCTAAGGTCATATAAGTAAAAAAAAAACGACGGAGCAATTTTTCAATGAAAATGAGAGTCAAAAAAGGAATTATCATTCAAAAGCAGTACTCATGTTTGAAAAAAGTTTTGGATTTTTATCAAGTATCACATACTAGTATAAATAACTCATTTGGTAAAATAAATTTGGGTTGAGAAATTACTCGGTTCAATATATAAACATATTTGTATATTTAGGTATAAATACCTAACTTCCGTTTGAGTTTTTTTTTGGATAAGCATTTAAAAGTTTATGGCTCATGCTATTTTATAACCCAGCAAAGTTTCATCGACTGACGAATTAATGTATGGGTCTCCATACAAAGAATCTGTTCATTGCCTACACTACAGGCGGAAAGCTAGTAGATACACTCTTGTCAAATTTCATCCAGATCCGTTCAACCGTTTCGCCATTTAAAGCTAGAAGAAAAAATAAGTGATGAATACCGGCGCCAACCGTGTGCGGCAAGTTCATTAATAATATGTATGAAAACTACAGGGAATAGGTCGGTGGCGGCGATTTGTGGTTGTGGTCGGTGGCCTGTGTGCTGCCAGCCCCCTGATTCACAAACCGTCGGAAACGGAATCGGATTCGAATTTTGTGCTTTGTCTATTCTATAGTGAGAGACAGAGACAGTGCACACATTCTGCTGTCGGGAGCGTTTCCGACGGGTCGAGAATCAGGGGGCAGATCAAGTTTCTGGCCGAAGCTAGATTTACATTACGCTAGCAGCGTAACTTGCCCGGCTTGCTGGACCCAGTAACTGGGGTATATTATACGACTCGCCTTCCACCATTTACATTAGTAAAGTAATTGGGCCCAGAACCTCTGGTAAAAGTACTGGGCCCAGAACCTCTGGTAAAAGTACTGGGCCCAGAACCTCTGGTAAAAGTACTGGGCCCAGTTGGCTTTCCGACTGAGTCAACGGTTTACACAGGGCGAGTAGGCAGACCGAGTCGAGTTAAATAGGTGGTAGGGGGAACAACTGGACCGAAAAACTGCTTCGCGCGAGACAACTCGACTCGCTCAGTGTTCAGCCCAGTTAAGGCGTCTATCCCACTGCTGCGGTTTACGCGCGGAGATTCTCCGTCCACCGGAGCAAACGAACACACTCACAAAAACGAAAAAAAATCGAGTTTGTTATACACTGCGGGTTTTGTATGCACATCAAGATTCTACAGCCATATAGTTAAGAAGCACTACCACAAACCGGAGCGGTGTGCGGTGCAGTGTGAGAACCGCCTTACTTGCCCTTTCCTTTAACGCGCGCTTCAACTACCTTTGTTGCATTAGTATAATAATAATAAAAATATTCTTTATTGATCCCTTCACAAGCCTAGTAGGTACTTATTGCTAATACAGTCTAAGTATATTCTTAAGAGCCTTGTGTGGGACTGGCGCCTGAGATAGGTATCAGAGAAGACCCTGCACTACAGGTCACCAGGCCCCCACCCTCAGATAGCATATCACATAATTGGAAAAAGGAGAAACAATATAGGTAACACTAAAAATAAAAAATAAAACAAACAAAAATAAAATATTCAAACAGTAGGTAGCTAATTTCTTAGTGTAGGTGATTGTGTGTGTGTGTTTGATAAGTTAGTCGAGTCAGCCTGCTTTTTAACGCTCGCTACTCGACTCTACTCGACTAATGTAAACTAGGCTATAGGGCCACAAGTGTCAGTCGCGCGCTTCAACTACCTTTGTTGCCGCTTCTAGCTTCAAGTGGCGATGGCGACACGTGTGTGGCTGTCTCGAGTGTCTCGTGTGCGGCGACTCTAAGATTGAAACGCACTTTTTAACCGACGACCGACATAAAACTTACGTGCTTACGTTGTAGGTCATTGAGTAACAATTTCGTAACTTGTCGAACCAAACCGAGTCGCGTTTGAAGGAGAAATTGTCACCATATTTGGCAAGACTTGTTTTCATCGCTCGCCGAAGGAAAGTCGGGCCTGAACCACACTAACGGGCCTAGAGCGGTGACTTCGAGCGATTTGCGCATTCATTGCGCGCTCGTCACAGACGTCTAATAAAATAAGTGTATGTGACGCACCAACTGAAATAGCACAACCGCGTCCGCGCTAGCCGCGCAGTATGGACTTTGCCTTACGGTGGAATGCTGTGTATCTAAAATAATGTTATAATCTGATGCTTACGTTAAATTGTTAATTAAATGTTGTCTATTGCAAATCACTACATAGTATAAAACAAAGTCGCTTTCTCTGTCCCTATGTCCCTTTGTATGCTTAAATCTTTGAAACTACGCAACGGATTTTGATGCGTTTTTTTTAATAGATAGAGTGATTCAAGAGGAAGGTTTATATGTACTTTTTATCCCGATATTCCCACGGGAACGGGAACCACGCGGGTGAAACCGCGGGCGGCCGCTAGTATAATATAGATTGTTTTGTTCCAGAGAGACCCTGCGTCCAAGCAATGCGTGCCGAAGAAGGGCGAGTACAACGTGTACTCGACCTTCCAGTCCCACGAGCCAGAATTCGACTACCTCAAGTCGTTGGAGATCGAGGAGAAGATCAATAAGATAAGATGGCTCAAGCGCAAGAACCAAGCGCACTTTCTGCTGTCCACCAACGACAAGACTATCAAATTATGGAAGGTGCGTGCATATTGTATTAGGCCGTATACAGAAAGACAGCTGAAGCCGATGCCGATCTACCGGCGCTTATAAGCGCTGGTCCAATCAGGTAACAGCTACATAAAGCAAGCCGATTGAAGCAGATACAGTGCCACAAACTTTGCTGTGCCGGTGGTCAAAATGTGAAACTATCGTGTTTTTTTTAAATGTCATTCTGCTGTCAAGTTGATGTCCAACCATAGCGCTGCTGGCGGCTGAAGTTCTTAGAAGTAAGGGCCGGTTAAATTGCTACAAAAAAAGAAAAAACCTTCGTAGCGCCGCTGTCACCGGCACAGAAAAGGTTGTGGCACTGTACTCATCATTATAAACAAAAGGGCCAGGCCAGCGCTGACCAGCGCGTGTCGGAACTTGTCTGCGACGTTCGGCGCTTATCGGCGCTTGTTCATAGAGACTGCCTCGCCAGTTACCTGCGCGGACCGGTTCCTATAAGCGCTGATAGGCTGCTTCTTAGGCTGATTTCTTTCTGTATACGACCTTATTGTTTTACATTTTCAAACGGTAGGTTGAGCCTAATGAGGCTCACAGTGAGCTGCTGACAGTCCGCTGACTGACTGACTATTGGGGTAACTGAGCCGCAGACCGTGAGCATTGTTCGCTGTGACTCTGCCGCTTACTGAGTGACCTGGCAAGCTAAACTGCGTACAGTACCTACGCGCTGTTTATACAGTGTCTATGACTCTCCATTTAAAATATATAGGGAGGCGAACATTACTACATATTACTATACATTACTATTACATTACTATTACTACATATTTAGTTGTAGAGGCAAACAGTCGGCCGCTAACTGTGTGCCTAAAGGGGACACACACAGCCTTATCCGTTATTGCGCGACCATGACTGCATGAGGTGATTGAGGGCGATCTTTCGTCACCCTTTCGTCTTTTGGTAAAATGGTGATATTTTGGTCGATCACTTCTGATTTAACATTTCATGCACCTTATCTCGTTAAATCTAAGCAGAAAGTTAGAACAGACGAACTGCGAATTGCAGCCATAAATCAATTAAACAAGACAATCCCTCCTTATATTAGCAAAGTTCATGTAACATCGTATTCTAGATACAGTGTCATGTCTAATATAGGCAACGACTCATAGCTACACTTTAGTTACCATCTGTTTTCTTGTTACTGACGATATTTGACTGTAGTAATAAGTATTGAGAGTTACTGACTTCTAAGTAAACTGACTGACTCGCAAGTAAACTGATAGTTTTTTTCGAAAAGAAACCGGGCATAACTTTGATTTTAGATTACATTTTATTTCACTTCTGTCTGATAAAAATCTTAATTTTTATTGTAAGTATCATCTCGCTTACTGTATCTTATCTCTATTGAATCGAACTGAAATGAATTAAAACTGGATTTATCTAGTTTGTTCCAACGCTGATTTGATTGATTAAGTTGGTAGCAGTGTTTTTATTTGTCACTTAATTTCATATGGAGACATGTTTTGACCTTAGTATCAGTCATGATGCTATAAAAGATTTTTCGAGTATTTAAAATTCCCCTTTAAAACTTACCGTCAAACAAATTCTTTAGCTAATCTCTTGCGTTTCCTATCAAGTCGTATCGTTTCGTATCATTTACGTTATTAGAGTGGTTTTCTGTCAACTGTAAATATAACTTATATTTCTATATTAATATTAAACTATTGTTGAAATTATTTATATAAATTTGCGTTGGTCGACCTGTAAAAAACAATACCTTAATTTCATACAGAAAAGTCGCGTTTTCTCATGAAATCCATCCTATTTACCACAAACCTATCTGACCCAGTGGTAATAAAAAACTTTTCACATTGATGTGATGACAGCTTATGCTGGCAGCAATTTCGGTAATTTTTTATGCATAAAACATAAACACTGTTCAGTACACCCCTGCCTAGACCGCGGAATGGCTAGCGCAGTGGAAGCTGGTATTACTATAGACTCCGGACAAATCTTGGTTTCAGCCGGGATGTAACTGAACAATTGGACTGCGATACACAGCGCTTAATCTATATTGTGAAGTAAGGAGGATTTTACATACTGTCTGTGGTCCTGGGCAGTGGAGACAGAGGTGGTGTAAGGGAGCGCGCGCGCCCCCTGGGGTCCTTTCTTCGTCTTCTTCTGCAGACCTTACCAATTAGTGACCTCACTCACAACACAAATAACAGCGTTCACAAGACACTGGGCGTTTCAACAATAGATACACAATAACACACGGAGGAGCCTTTTGTCAAGATATATATTGCCCCTGCAACAACACGTGCGATGGATGATTATCCTTCAAAGCATCGCGACCGGCCACTAATCAGGATGGCATCAAAATCGTGGTCGTACAACACGGGATCGGCAGGATAATTTAAGATGTATTCAAAACTCGATATGCCAGGCACATTCAACGCGAGCGATTTTTAACAAATTCAGCAAGATTAATCCGACATTTTCTTAACAAGAATTCCAATCAAGTGTGCCTGTCAACTTCAAGTGACAGCTAATGTCAATTTGACGTGACATTAGAGTTGCGTTCAGAAACGTCGATCTTTTCCGAACATCCCCCCGCCCCGGACCGTTAAGAACGGTACGTCAATCTACGGGTAATCGGGAGAGCCCACTAACTGCTCTCTTCAAAACCGAATCTCGAACCAAAACCTCAGCAAAACGAGGAACTCCGTCAGTTCCGGGGTAGAGTTTAACAATGCGCCCCCTTCGCCAACATAGGGGCGGCAGGTTAGCATCCTTAAACAACACGAGGTCGCCAGTCTGGGGTGGGGTGGTTTTATCTGTCCACTTCACGCGCTGTTGTAGGATATGCAAATACTCCATCGACCAACGTGCCCAGAAGTTTTGGGACATCTGTTTCAAAAGTTGGTATCGCGACAAACGATGGGATCCTACATCCTGAATCGGATATTCAGGCAACGCCAAAAGGGGCTGTCCGATCAAGAAATGACCTGGGGTCAACGCTTCCAGGTCATTCGGGTCCGAAGACAACGGGCACAAGGGTCGCGAGTTGAGGACGGCCTCAATTTTACAAAATACCGTATCAAGTTCCTCAAACGTGAGAATAGTTTCTCCAATCACGCGACGCAAGTGTGTCTTGGCAGCCTTTACACAAGCTTCAAAAATTCCTCCCCAGGTCGGACAAGCTGGAGGGCTAAACTTCCAGATTATCCCACGCCGGGAGAGGGTGGTTCCAATGTCTATTTCATTATCAACAAAAAACTTAACTACTTCCTTAAGATAATTACACGTTCCCTTATAATTAGTACCACAATCGGAACGTATCAATGACGGCAGTCCTCTACGGGAAACAAATCTGCTCAAGGCGGCGACAAAGGCTTCGGTAGACAATTCCGAGACAATTTCCAAATGGACAGCCTTGGTGGACAAACACACAAACACGCACAAGTACGCCTTATAGGTTTTAGCATTACGCAGTCTCGAAGCCTTTACAGTAAAGGGACCGGCGAAGTCGGTGGCGACTCCGGCAAAGGCTCTACATTCCGTGACGCGATCAGCAGGCAAATCACCCATCTGGGGCTGCATGGTCGCGGCCTTCAATCGATAACAAGGCAGGCAACGGAAAACCACAGTGCGAATGGCTCGACGAGCAGACAAAATCCAAAATTCACGCTGCAAAATGGCCAACAAAGCATTACAGCCAGCATGTTGTGCATTCACATGGCGATCTGTTATTATCAGTTGAGTCAAATGTCCGGCTTTAGGTAACAAAAGGGGGTGACGAGCTCCATACGGCAGGTTCGCATTTCGAAGTCTTCCGCCGACTCGCAAAAGCCCACTCTCGTCCAGGAAGGGATTCAATCGCGATACCGCGCCCTTCAACTTGCGACGGCCTAAACGCAAAATTTCAATCTCGGACTCAAAACTATCAGTTTGTACTCTCCGGACCCAAAACAAGAGCGCGTCCCTACGCTCGTCCGGAGTGAGAACCGACGAATCACGCCTCGCGCGTGGGTTTCTGCAATTGTACACAAAACGTCTGATCCAAGCGGTAACACCAAGCAGCTTCTGTAAGGAGCTGTACCGACCCAACAACAAATCCTTTTCCCCGGCGGGGTTAGTCTCCAGGACGCATGCCCGCATATCAGGAACGGCTACGTTCGACAACGCTGGAGAGGGCGGCCACTCCGACTCAGGCCGCATCAACCACTGTGGGCCCCACCAGAGGGGGTGGTTAATTAGGGTTGGGGCTACACAACCCCGAGACGCACAATCCGCGGGATTCATGGTTCCCGGCACGTGTCTCCAAATCAACTCGATGTCGGAATTACAAATCTGCGACACTCGATTGGCCACAAACACGTCCAAGGTGTGCGCCGGAGCCTTCAACCAACAAAGGACGACCTGACTGTCCGTCCAAGCATAAACCTCTTGTATCTTAATAGATCGACCTAATGTGAGCCATACGTGGTTCAACAAACGCATTAGGAGGGCAGCTCCACACAATTCCAACCTCGGGATCGTATGACGAGTCCGAAGGGGAGCGACTTTGCTTTTCGCTATCACCAGATGCACAGCAACAACTCCGTCAACAGTAACGGTGCGGAGGTACACGGCCGCAGCAAATCCACGTTCGGAGGCATCGGAAAAGCCGTGAAGAGTAACTTTACAATTTTCAGAAGGGAGGAATAGCCTCGGCAAATGCACTTCATTAATCTCGGGGAGGGATGAAACGAAGCTCGACCAATCTCGGAGTAACTCGTCCGAGAGGGGTTCATCCCACGACACACCCGAAGCCCATAACCGTTGCAAGAAACACTTGGCCATAAACAGCACAGGGCAAATCCACCCATTGGGGTCAAAGGTACGTGCGACAGTAGACAATACTAAACGCTTGGTCCAGACTTTCGGTGGTCGTAAATCCACACAATAAGTGAAAGTGTCAGAGACCGGTTTGTACTGTACGCCAAGGACGGTCACCACATGGGGATTATCAACATTTTCGAACAGGTGGGGGTCCTGCTGGTGCTCTTCGGGCAAACCTACCAGTACATCAGGCGAGTTGGATATCCATTTCCTCAACTCGTAACCTCCCGACTTCAAAAGGGCGGTGAGTTCGTCTCTCAGGACAATCGCCTCTGAGACAGATGAGGCGCCCGTGCAAATGTCATCCACATAGACGTCACTGGCCAAAATGGCGGAGGCGCGAGGGTATCTCAAGCGCTCCTTCTCGGCCAACTCCAACAAAGAACGAATCGCAACAAACGGGCTCGAAGCCAAACCGTACGTATTCGTATTCAATTCATAGATCAACAAGGGGTCCCTAGGACTCTCTCTCCACAAAATCAATTGGTACCTCCTATCCTCGGGATGGATGACCGTTTGTCTGAACATCATCCGGATGTCGGTCATAAATACAATTTGGTGCCGCCGGAAGTTGGTCAAAATGTCTGAGATCTCCGTGTGCAGCTTGGGACCTACATGCAGACACTGGTTCAAGGACGCTCCAGTAGAGGTGGGAGCCGAACCGTCAAAGACCACCCGAATCTTTCCGGATTTCAAAACGGCGTGGTGCGGCAGAAAGAAGTGCTCAACGGAGCGCCAATCCAAATCGCTCACGGACATGTGCCCTAACTCCTCATACTCCCGCATGAATTCAACATACTTCTGGCGGAAGACCGGATCCTTGCTCATGCGACGCTCCATCGCCACTAGCCTACGTTCCGCTAGCGGTCGGGATTCGCCCAGAGGAGGTCGGCCGGCACGAAAGGGGAGACGGGTGATCAAACGACCAGAGCGGAGGCGACCAGTGTTATTCTGGTAATACAACTCGCATTCATCCGCTACTGGGTCTACCCGCGGGGCTGGTGGAGGTTCCTCAACCTCCCAAAACTTCTGCACCACTTCGGAGAGAGACACATTAAAAACAAGACCGCGATCCTCATCAAGGGAATCCAAAACGCGGCGAGCAGGGCCCATCACAACTGTCCCGAGTGTCGTCTGCAGAGCTACCAAGCCATCTGGCTGCAAGACTCGCTTCCCCGTCAACAAAACTCGCCCCAGGACATCGGCTCCAAGGAGAGCATCAATCGGGCCTGGGCGGAAGAAATTTGGATCGGCGAGTGGGGAATCAGACACCAAAGACAACATACTCGGTCCCAAGTCAACTGAAGGTTGACGGCCAACAACTGTGTCCAACACAATCGCCGAGGTCTTAATGCCTGGCGTGGACTTATTACGTGATGTAAATGTGAAGTCAACATGCCCTAACAACCCGGGGACTTTCACATCGCCAACACCTCTCACGCCTTCCGTGTGGGGGTGCACCTTGAGGCCCAACCGCCTAACTAACCAAGATGACACAACACACCCCTGAGCACCGGAATCCAACAAGGCGCGAACTTCCACAAGGTCGCCATTCAATCCCCTGACAAGCACAGAGGCCGTGGGCAACAAAACGGTCTCTGGAGGGGTGGCTACAATCGACCGTAAACACGTTGATTGCTAGTATGTGGGGTCCCCAGACGTCCCCCCATGGTAAGGGGGTCGCTCATAGCGATCCAGTGGGTCCCAGTCTCCCACATACTGCCTACGTCCAAATCGCCCGGTATCAGGCGGGTTATATCTCCCGGCCCCTTGAAAACGGGGCGGGCGCCGCTCCAAACGCGGGTATTCGGCGAGCGGCGGCGAGAATCGGTGCCTATCATCCACCGTGTACGTCGCCCCATAGTCGCGGGGGCACGGTGACCGATTTTCAGAGGGGGGGTCCCGGGGACCCCCGCCCGTGCGAGGCTCAACACGTTGCGGGGGGCTTCTACGACCTCCCGCATCGCTCGCAACATCGAACCCCCTAGTTGGGGACCGATTTCCCATGGGGGGGTCCGTGGGACCCCCGCCCGTGCGAGGCTCAAAACGTCGCGGGGGGCCTCTACGACCTCCGGCAACGCCCGCATAATTCATCCCCATCCTTGGGGATCGGTTTCCCATTGGGGGGTCCCTGGGACCCCCGCCCGTGCGAGGCTCAAAACGTCGCGGGGGGCCTCTACGACCTCCGGCAACGCTCGCATAACTCATCCCCATCCTTGGGGATCGGTTTCCCATTGGGGGGTCCCTGGGACCCCCGCCCGTTTGAGGCTCCAAACGTGGCGGAGAGCGTCTGGGGCCACTCTGGTGGCCACTAGAACTGCTGCGGGATTCAAACACCGCGGGGGGTCCGAGCCCCCCACCCATACGAGGTGATCCTGCAGCGACGCGCTGCGGCGCTCCGCCGCCCTCTGGGCTGTTCATGCAGAGGAGGGGATGGTGGTTGCCCTTACAAAAGCGGCATGGGTGCGCTTGGGTACATTCGCGCTGCATGTGCAGGCCCAAGCACGAGTAGCACCATGTCCGTTGTCGCGCGATCGCTCGACGGCCTTGGACGCGCTGGTCGAGGAACTTATCACAACGGGTCGTGCTGTGACCCGGTTCCCGACAGTACAAGCAGCGGGCGGTCTCCTGGACGGCGGCATAGCGGCCGGGCGCGCGAGGGGCCATCCGCCCCCTACGGGGGGGTCCGGTGGGGGATCTACTCTGTGGCACAGGTCGTTCGGGTCCCATAGGACCGGCCAGAGAGGAATTATCTGCCAATCTACTTTCTCCTTCCAGGAACGTCAAGAGGTCCGAGAAGGGTGGCAGATAAGTCGCACTATCCCCACCATACTGCTGCTCAAAACGGACCTTAACAGAGTCCGGCAACTTTCCCAGGACAATGTGCAGTAACAAAAACGACCACTGCTCCACTGGGAGTTTTAAGTTTTTTAATGCGTTGTATGCCACCAACAGCGGATTTAACAAAGCCACTCTCAAGTGCATCACGCTGGCAACGCGGGGTAAATTCAAAATGGCGGCAACATGGTTGTCCGCCAGACGTCGTACGTTCTGGTACCGACGGGCAATCAAATCCCTAGCAATAGGGTAGTTTTCATCCGAGGGGGCCAAATGTTGAACCGATTCAAGGGCCTCCCCTTCCAACACGGATAATAAATAAGCCAACTTTTGGCCCTGGGTCAAATCATCCCGGGCATGTACGAGACTATCAAAAATATTTATAAAGCCCTCCCAGTCCTCTAGACGACCAGCAAAACGCCTTAAGTCTAAGGGGGCCAATCTAGCAAAGAGAGGGGGCATACTTTTAGATGTGACCGGGGACGGGCTCGGTTCATTCTCTCTTGCCACTTGCAAAGGTCGAGCTACCTGGGTAATTCTGTCCGCAAAATCATAACACTGGTCCACATCCAAACCGACTTCTTGTCGCATTTCCACCTCGGCCTCAACAGTCCTTTCCAAAAATAAGGCATACTGCTCATCAACAACAGCCAAACGTATGGGCAGATCTACGTATCTGTTCAACAAGGCCTCCGTTCTATCCGGTCGATCCAACAACGCGACCGCAGAAGCCAACCACCGTAACTCAGAACGTATTTTGGCTTTAGCAGAGGAGGCCGTCATTGTAACGTCACAAATTTATCAACAAAAACAACAAATTCAAAATATTCACTATAACACAAAATCTCCAATATTTGGAGGTTATTACTAACCACAAAATTCCAATATTACAACAACAAAGTATTTATAATGACACAAACTCTTAAATATCTGGAGGTTATCAGAAAACAACAAAACTCACTGACTATTGAAATTCACTTGGATATCAACACAACATACTGTTACACAACAACAAGTTAATTTCAATTATTTCAAAGCACAAGTTTCAATGAGTTTCAATGTGTAAACAATGTCCCAAATCATTTAAGTTTCACTAAGTATTGAGTGCAAACTTATTAGCTGACCTTTTATTAGCTATTATTTTAGCAACAAACTTGTCAATATTCACAACTCAAGTTTGCTGACAAAACTAAATAATAATTATTATGAACAAAGAAAGGCATCTGTTTATATTTTGGAACTTCAATACATGACAATTAATTACAAGACATGGAACCAATAACAAAGGAATGCCCTTTACTTTTCAAATGCAAGTTAATTACCATTTACAAGTACAAATTAATCTAGTCCGGACCAGACTGGGTCATCAAACGGCACTGATTAATAGACAAACTTTTGGCGTGGGCCTCTCAGGCCTTCAAGCTACGCTCTTGGCTACCAAGAAATGTTCAGTACACCCCTGCCTAGACCGCGGAATGGCTAGCGCAGTGGAAGCTGGTATTACTATAGACTCCGGACAAATCTTGGTTTCAGCCGGGATGTAACTGAACAATTGGACTGCGATACACAGCGCTTAATCTATATTGTGAAGTAAGGAGGATTTTACATACTGTCTGTGGTCCTGGGCAGTGGAGACAGAGGTGGTGTAAGGGAGCGCGCGCGCCCCCTGGGGTCCTTTCTTCGTCTTCTTCTGCAGACCTTACCAATTAGTGACCTCACTCACAACACAAATAACAGCGTTCACAAGACACTGGGCGTTTCAACAATAGATACACAATAACACACGGAGGAGCCTTTTGTCAAGATATATATTGCCCCTGCAACAACACGTGCGATGGATGATTATCCTTCAAAGCATCGCGACCGGCCACTAATCAGGATGGCATCAAAATCGTGGTCGTACAACACGGGATCGGCAGGATAATTTAAGATGTATTCAAAACTCGATATGCCAGGCACATTCAACGCGAGCGATTTTTAACAAATTCAGCAAGATTAATCCGACATTTTCTTAACAAGAATTCCAATCAAGTGTGCCTGTCAACTTCAAGTGACAGCTAATGTCAATTTGACGTGACATTAGAGTTGCGTTCAGAAACGTCGATCTTTTCCGAACAAACACTAAATTACTACATACTTCCTATTCTGTATTGCTTGTTGCATCCTCCACCGCCGCTGCCACCAGGTCAGATATGTTTATATGAGACTACTAGTAGTTAACCCTCAGGAATAAATAACGAGCTGGTCAGTTATCGCAGGTGTCGGAGCGCGACAAGCGGGTGACCGGGTACAACACGCGCGAGGAGGGCGGGAGACCACGCGACCCCGCGCGGATCACGCAACTACGCGTGCCCACCGTGCGGCCCGCGGAGCTGATGGTGGAGGCGTCGCCACGGTGAGTAACTGCGTAGTATAATGTGCAGGGTATAACATGCGCGACAAGCGGGTGACCGGGTACAACACGCGAGGAGGGCGGGAGACCACGCGACCCCGCGCGGATCACGCAACTACGCGTGCCCACCGTGCGGCCCGCGGAGCTGATGGTGGAGGCGTCGCCACGGTGAGTAACTGCGTAGTATAATGTGCAGGGTATAACTTGTGCGACAAGTGGGTGACCGGGTACAATACAACACGCGCGAGGGCGGGGGACCACGTGACCCCGCGCGGATCACGCAATTACGCGTGCCCACCGTGCGGCCCGCGGAGCTGATGGTGGAGGCGTCGCCACGGTGCGTTACTACGTAGCATAATGTGCAGTGTATAACTTGTGCGACAAGTGGGTGACCGGGTACAACACGCGCGAGGAGGGCGGGAGACCACGCGATCCCGCGCGGATCACGCAGCTACGCGTGCCCACCGTGTGGCCCGCGGAGTTGATGGTGGAGGCGTCGCCACAGTGAGTAACTACGTAGCATAATGTGCAGGGTATAACTTGTGCGACAAGCGGGTGACCGGGTACAACACGCGAGGAGGGCGGACCACGCGACCCAGCGCGGATCACGCAACTACGCGTGCCCACCGTGCGGCCCGCGGAGCTGATGGTGGAAGCGTCGCCACGGTGAGTAACTACGTAGTATAATGTGCAGGGTATAACTTGCGCGACAAGTGGGTGACCGGGTTCAATACAACACGCGCGAGGGCGGGGGACCACGCGACCCCGTGCGGATCACGCAGCTACGCGTGCCCACCGTGCGGCCCGCGGAGCTGATGGTGGAGGCGTCGCCACAGTGAGTAACTACGTAGCATAATATGCAGGGTATAACTTGTGCGACAAGCGGGTGACCGGGTACAACACGCGAGGAGGGCGGGAGACCACGCGACCCCGCGCGGATCACGCAGCTACGCGTGCCCTCCGTGCGGCCCGCGGAGCTGATGGTGGAAGCGTCGCCACGGTGAGTGACTACGTAGCATAATGTGCAGGGTATAAATTGTGTGACTAGCGGGTGACCGGGTATAACACGCGCGAGGAGGGCGGGAGACCACGCGACATGACGCGACCCCGCGCGGATCACGCAACTACGCGTGCCCACCGTGCGGCCCGCGGAGCTGATGGTGGAGGCGTCGCCACGGTTAGTAACTACGTAGCATAATGTGCAGGTTATAACTTGCGTGACATTGTATAACATACAGTTAGTAACAAGAACCCGCGTGACGGGCAAAGCACCCACGCACTGAACGCTGACAGCTTAAACGTCTTGGCCATTTTCCTGCTTAAACATTTAACTTACCTAAGCGATTAATGACATAGTGTAGGTATCTAGATTTTGGGTAAAATTTAATAAAGTTCAATATTCCATTATTATTGAAGTCGCGAGAATAAAGCTAATTTACGAGATAAGAAATAAGAATGACGTGTCGGCTTTATTGCCGACTCTTTTGCTAAAAGATACGATGGCTTTTGCATCATAAAGCCGTAAACGTAAAAAAATAATACCTATAGAATTACTTAACTCGTCGCGCAATAGAATAATAAAATAAAAACACCGCCTTTCATCAAACTAAGTAGTACCACTTCATTTATTAATTTGATGGACAGTTCAATGAATTCGTTATCTTTGCCGAGATTTTGCCGCCGATATAGTTTATTGGTATAAGATGTCAGAGAAATTAGATCAATATACTGATTAAAATTGTTTATCAATTGAATATTGCGAATCATATTTCTATGTTATTAATTTATATCTCCTTTTTTGTTTGCGTGCCACAATAGGTATGAGTAGGTTATTAGCTCTGCATCCACCACCTATCGAAACATCGCATATTGGTGGGACCCCCGCCCCGTCTCAGTATACTTAGCAATAAGTATAGGTAATTTTGAAAATGAAGAATGCCTTTTAAAAATTTTAAACTAATGACGGCCGGAATGCTTCGCATATTCAAAGCCGTTTTCGTATACTTTTCATTAACTAAAACCAAGTATAATACTAGTAATAGGATAGGAATTACAATTAGACGGATGTTTTAAATTTTATTTGATTCAGTAAAGTAGGTATGATTAAAAAATACAATATATTTTGACTGATAGACAGACCGGGTGTGCAAAAGTAATATTGTTTTGTTTTTGTTTATCCGTATCGTATATGCATGCATATCACGTATATCGTACGACGTATATCATGCAGTTTCTAAATACTAATAATATAGGTACTTTTTATTTGTTATTTCATCTATTACTATGTGAAAAAAAAAAAACTAATGGACTACACTATTGTTCTTTGTTTACATAAAGGTAAAATAAATTGAATAAAAAATTAATTCATTCACTTACACATAATAAATTTATGAATCGTCAACATTTTCCTACCGCCCATTCAATACTTTTTTAACTGATAAGAAGAAGGTAAATTATAAAAGCAAGACTTGTCGTAAAACTGTCCAATAGCTTTAACTTGATGCTTTTGTCCATCAGCTTCTCATAAATGTAACTACAGTCACCGTAACATCTGTTCGGGAGAGCGATAACAAGCGCTCAAGTGCTTTGTTTACATAAAAAAATGGGCCATAAAAACACTGGGTCCAGAAGAGGTTAAACTTATTATATGTTTTGCTTGCAGGCGGATATTCGCGAACGCGCACACTTACCACATAAACTCGATCTCGCTGAACTCCGACCAGGAGACGTACATATCGGCGGACGACCTCCGCATCAACCTGTGGCATCTCGAGATCACGGACCAGAGCTTCAACATAGTCGACATCAAGCCGGCCAACATGGAGGAACTCACTGAGGTATGGCCAAGGAGTTTGTACAAGGAAACTGGAGATTTCAGCCTGAATAAAAAAGTGTACCCCACAAATTTGACATTCAGTATGTAGTGGCTGTCAGTTGTCTCGTATGACCATACATATTTTTTCAAAGTGTAGGTGAGACGGAAGACAGCCACAGTGCCACAAAAAAGTGTTAGTACTGCACTCTCCAGTTACCTCAGTATTTAGTCTTAAGCTCTTTGGGTATGGCTCGTTTACATTATTCGGTTATAGTCTAACCAAATACGGGCAGCAACCTAATACGGTCTAACCGTTAGACCGTATTAGGTTGCTTCCTGTATTCAGTCACTAACGCGAAATGCGAATTCGCTCGCGCGTCTTTTTTTTTCTCAGAAGAAATGGGTAGTAATTAGGTAATCGACAAAAATACTAGGTGAGCGACTTAGTCCCCAATCTAGCCTAACGTCCCCAATCTAACCTAACCCATTTTTTTCCGCAACCAAACCTAGTATTTTAGTCATTAATTTTTAGTCGGTCGGTTTATTATATTCCAGAAGAAATTAGTGCATTATTTTGTAGATATAAGGGTGGATTTGATTTGAGTTTCAAATTGACGCTTCGACTCTGTGCTAGTATGAGTTCAGCCTAACTGATCCTGTAAAACCGAAAGCGGTCGCCAGACTGTGTTAAAAATTGTAAATACGCCAGTAGTTTTTCGAAGCACGCCTAGCTTGAGATAGTGAACTTTTGAAACCTATACGCAACGCACTTACCAGGGTGCATCCCAGCTCCTTAAGTATTTTTGATTTAAAGATATCAAACCGAATTTTCTCTGCAATCAATTCTTTTAATTAATTAAAAGTACATTAAACCTTTTCCTTCAACGTGATTGGGCGCGATCGAATCAGAAATGAGACCCGCAGAAGAACTAAAACAACCGATGTCTCTCGAAGGATTGCTCGAAGAAGTGGCAGTGGGCGGGACACATAACGCGGAGAACCGATGGCCGTTGGGGCGGAAAAGTTCTCGAACGGCGACCGCGTATTCCTCGAGGCAAACTTTTGAACCATCATGGCGGGCAAGCAACCAATCACAACTCATAAAACGGGTTTTAGCGAGTTGTAATTGGTCGCCGCCCCACCACGATGGTTCAAGAAATTTGCCCCACACTATACCGGTAGGTACCGGACGACGTTCCGTGGGCAGGCCCCCTATAAGGTGGACCGACGATCTGGTCAAGATCGCGGGAAGCCGCTGGATGCGGGCCAAGCAGGACCGATCCTTGTGGAGATCTTTGGGGGAGGCCTATGCCCAGCAATAGCATCTCGTACGACTGATGATGAATTGGGTTGTGATAAATTTATTTAGTTATTTATAAACATAAGTTGGTGACAAAGTTAATACGTTTCCTTTTTCGCGAAAAAGGACTAAATTCAGTTTAGTTTTTTTTCATTAAAAAATAATGTTTTTTTTTGCAGGTTATAACCGCGGCAGAGTTCCATCCGACTGAATGCAATCTCTTTGTATATTCTAGTAGTAAGGGTAAGTTAACAACTTTATTTTTCTTCTAGCTCTAATGTTATTTGTTTTAGTTTTTTTTTATACAACAAAAGGCACGCAACTGCGGCCCAAATGGGCGAGCAGCGGAATCAGCGGCCAAAGTAAAGTATCTATGTCTCAAATTCTAGCCAAATCCGTTCAGCCCTTTTAGCGTGATTGAGTAACAAACATCTAAACTTTCACATATATAATATTAGTAGGATAGTAGGATTGGAAAAATTCGATCCATCTCACAACTAGCGCCGATGGGACTCGAATCCACCCATCCATCCCATCGGAGCTAGTTGTGAGACGGGTAGATTTTTTCTAATATCTCATCTATACTAATATTATAAAGAGGAAAGATTTGATTGTTTGTTTGTTTGTTTGCATCGAATAGGCTCCGAAACTACCGAACCGATTTAGAAAATTCTGTGATCATTAGAAAGCTACATTCTTTTCGAGTGACCTAGGCTATATTTTATCCCGATATTCCCACGGGAACGGGTACTACGTGGGTAAAACCGCTAGAGGGCGTCAAACAGTAAACTTATAGCTCCGCAGTAAATAATCTTTAAATATAATATCTCCCTATTTTAATCAGATACAGTGTTAGATACGTATCCTACTTATTATAATTATCACGGAATATTGTTATCCAGAACATTGAAACACCGTTAAAGGAATTACAATAAAACAAAAAAATATAAGTGACATTACATACCAAAGTGATAGTGAATTTGTCAGTGAAGTGTACAAATAGGTATTGAAACAATAAAAAAAAACATCTAATACACAGTGTGTGCGAACTTTGATAGTGAACTTGCGTTAAATAATCAGTAAATAAATATTTTTTTTGTGAATAATTTTATTGATTGAGGGTGGTTTGTTTTTGCTATAAACAATTCTACCAGACACTGAACTTTAAAACGGCAATACGTATCACAACATATGGTACACTATTTTTGCCGTGCCCGTATAAACATCCGTGGTGTCGTGCGCTGTGTTACCTAGCCAATTTGACAAGGCTTAGCGGAGTGAGTTCGATCCCGACACGCGACAATAGTACTTTTATTTTATTTGTGTGTAAAGTTACGTATTGTGAATGTTACACATTAAAGGAATATAACAACAAGTGATTTCGCTTCGTAACTGAAATAACGCCATCTAGTACAGTTGTGGTGTAGCTTCTAACGTTACTTGACATTATAGTTGAATCCATTATTATGTCAATGAAAACACAGACACAAGCTGCTAAGACTCACTCAAAGATGTCGCTAGTAGTCTGTCAAATATGTAAAAACAAAGTGGATTCTAAAACAACAATATTATGTTCAATGTGTAAACATTTCTATGAGTTTGATTGCATTGGCTACTCTCAAAAATTGCATGCTTTAAAAGATTCTGAAACAAAAAAAAGGTGGAAATGCAAAAAATGTCAAGATAAAGTGAAATCACACGAAACAATCAGTCCCGAGGCATCGCATATCACGATTAGGAAAAAAGCTACTCCCAAGTCGCAACAAAGAGAATCACTTACCTTATCATCGTTACAACAATCAACACCAAAATGCAGCACAAGCCTATCGCCTGACTCACGAATACTTACCCCCGCAAACGGATCGTCGGAAGAGTCCCCTTCTGCTTCTGATATCTTATTATTACGTAGTATGGAGTGTGCTGGTACTGATGCAATTCAGGTACAAGAACTGAAGGAAAACATTAATAAACTACAATTAGAGCTAGCTAGCATACAATGCGAATTGGAAAATTATATTTTAGAAAATAATAACCTACGTAGAGAAAATTCCAAGCTGTCTAAAGAGAATGTTATTTTAAAATCTTTATGTAAATCTCCAATAAGTGAAAACTGGTCCACACCACAAAATAAAGTCGTACGTAGTGTTAAAAAAAAAAGTTCTATGGTGAACCTGTCCCACACAGACTGTCTACACTCGCCGTTAAGACCGAATATTAATAAAGATCTCTACTTTAGCAAAGACTTATTGGCTATGCAACATCAAATTTCATCACTGGAACAGCTATTGACTAAAACACAAAATGATATCTCAAACGTCACTACACGAATAAATACGTTGGAAAACTCGCTTAGTATGCCAAAAAAACTCACACTTACTCCGAGTAAACCTATTCAAACCCCTGGCAAGAAAGAGAACGACATAAGCAAAATCTTCATACGTGGAACTCAACAATGCGTCGGTTTATCTTCCGCTCTCACCTATGGAAGACAAAACACAACGTATGATAGCTACGAGATCACCTCCCATACCAGGCCATATGCATTAGCTACAGACATTATAAAAGATTGTTATGACATCACATTTAGGCCTAATGATAAGTTGATTATTTGTGTTGGGGAAAACGACTATGATATGGAAATATTACTATCCCAATTGCGAAAATTATTTAATGAATTTAAAAATATTGACATTATTGTTTTGAATTTATTTAGAAGTGATTATTTAAATATATCTGATTTAAATTTTAATATTAAAAAGCTGTGCAAGAGTTACAAAAGATGCTATTATGTTAATTCAGGTGCAAATGTATATGACATGTGTAAAGCAATAAATTATATTATTGATTGTAACGATTATGAAAGAAAGTACCTAAATGTCAAGCAAATAAGAAAATATATAGTAAATAGTCAGTTGAAGACAGGGAAAAACAACTCCATAAATTGTAAAAAGGGTACTATCCCTTATTACTTTGCTCCCATTCAGTCAGGATGTATCTCTCCGGTTAGCTCAGATACACAAAACTTTAAATCTAAAACAAAACAAACCATTCCAGACTATTTTCCTTCAACGACCAAAAGTAATCTTTTTCGTAGCTAAAGCCTCATTTAAAATATTTCATCAGAATATTGCAAGTCTTCTTTCAAAACAAGATTTGCTAAATATAACATTAGAGGAATTGAATGAAGCAAATATGAGCCCAGATCTTTTATGTTTTTCTGAAACCTTTCTACGTTTAGGTCATGAAAAAAACATAAAGCTACAAAATTATGAATTAGCTACTGTCTACTCTAGAGAAACGTCAAGAGGTGGAACTTGTATTTTAGCTAAGCGTGGAATTGAATACAAGGAGTTAGCACTGGTAAAAAAATACTCAACCCAGTCTACCTTCGAGGCCTGTGGAATAGAGATTCCAACACATAGGTTACTCGTGATTTGTGTCTATAGAATCCCAAGGTCCGATCCAATTGTATTTTTAAATAAGTTAAATGAGATGTTACATGATATTGGCACCAGGTACAATCCTAATACTAAAGTGGTTATAGCCGGTGATATCAACATTAATACTTTGAAATTAGGGAACATCACTAGTTACCTTAAAGATTTATGTAACAACTATGACCTAAACATATATGTTAACGTGCCAACCCGTAAAGAATCCTGCATCGACCATTTTCTTAGTAACATCAAAGATGCGACCGCCATTGTATTACCATTGTACTTGTCGGATCACGATACGGCACAGCTACTTACTTTTCCAGTGGCCAACCGTAACGAGATGAGAAAGCCATATTTCGTATACAGAAGGGATTACTCTCAAGAAAATATAAATAAGTTTAAAGAATGTCTACATAATTTAAGTTGGTCTGAAATATATGCAGAGGCTGACTTTCGCGTTGCTTTTACAAAGTTTCATGAAACATTATGCCTTTTCTATGACCTCTGCTTCCCAAAAATCAGAATTAAAATCAATAAGAAAGGTAGAAAATGGATAAGTCGAGGACTAAAAATTAGCTGTAAGACAAAACGACATTTAAGATATTTATACTATAAAAGGAATTCTAAGGAAAATAAATACAAATATAAAAAATACTCCTACATTCTTAAAAAATGCATAAATAGATCCCAAAAAAACAGCAATATTAACTTTATTCAGAGAAGCAGGAATAAATGTAGAGCTACGTGGTCAATTGTAAATAATCAAGTGAACAATAAGATACCATATAGTGATGTTTCTAGTATAAAAACAGATGACAAACTAATAACAAACCCAAGAGACATTGCGGCAGCTTTTAATAAACACTTTATTGACATGGAAAATAATTTATCATCATATTCTAATAATGATGTTAACAATAGTGACTTTAAATATATTACTTTACGAAATTCAATGTTCTTAGAACCCATGACATCAAATGAATTAATAAAGGAAATTATGACGTTGAATAACTCCAACTCTGAAGGGTATGATGGCATTAACACGAGAGTATTAAAGACCTGTGCTCTTGAACTTGCTCTCATTCTGACGCACCTTGTAAACTTATCTTTTCAATCAGGTATATTTCCCGATGAATTGAAGGTTTCATTGGTCAAACCTTTGTACAAAAAAGGGAGCAAAGACGATATAGATAATTATCGTCCAATAACATTGGTACCTTTATTATCTAAAGTCTTTGAGAAGTGTATGCTTAAAAAGCTAATGAATTTCTGTACTAAATATAGTGTTATTAATAAATCCCAGTATGGTTTCCAGAAGAATAAATCTACAACACTTGCTATTAGTGACTTAATAAGTACAATATTAAATAATCTTAACAAGAATAACCTTACGACTGGTTTATTCTTTGATCTATCGAAAGCCTTTGACTACGTATCACACAGTTTATTATTGCAGAAACTAGAGTCGATAGGAATAAGAGGACCACCCTTGCAGTGGATATCTTCGTTCCTAGCGGGTCGACGTCAGTGCGTTGTTTTAAATAGATTGGAGGGTAATGATATGAAGACGTTTCAATCTGATTACAGCGAAAAGTTGTCGGGTGTCCCTCAAGGGAGTGTTTTAGGACCGATGTTGTTCCTTCTTTACATCAACGACATAACAAAAGTGACAAATTATAAATGCATTATGTACGCTGATGATATTTCAATAATAGTTACATCAGACATTGGACATAACAAATGTAATTCAATACAAAATCATGAGACAGATATTAATAATACAATAGATAAAATAGAAGAATGGTTGAAAGCAAATAACTTAATAATTAATTTAAACAAATCTCTCTTCATACAGTTTAATAAATGTAAACAAAAAAAATACAATATAACGCTAAATATAAATAAAATTAAAGAAGCTACACATTTGAAGTTTCTAGGAGTAATATTAGATGAAGATCTTAATTGGAAAATGCACATAGATAATGTATGCGGCAAAATAAATAGGTTTGTATATGCACTTAATCGTATAAAGGCCATAACTGATAAAAGAACAGCCATAATGACATATCATGCGTACGTTGAATCTGTTATACGGTATGGCATCATAATATGGGGCAATAGTACGGACAAAAACCGAATGTTTGTTGCGCAAAAAAAGTGTATCCGTGCGATCTGCGGGGTCCCTCCTGACGTATCCTGTCAACCATTTTTTAAAAGCCTGGGTTTATTGCCGTTTCCCTGTCTTTATATTTGTGAAGTGGCTACTTTCGTTCATAGTCATTTAGATTTATTTAAAAAAGCAGGGAATTTCAGACTTAGATATCCACAAAGACTAATATTTCAAGAAGTACCAAGAAGCAGTAAATATGTAAATAGCTTTCTATGTATGTGTGTTCGTATATATAATAAGATTCCTAGGACCTTTAAGGGTCTGAACAACAGAATGTTCAAAAATAATTTATGTAAGTGGCTTAAGGAGAATAATTTCTATGACTTGAAACAATTTTATTCAGATCGGAACTAATGTATATAGATTTTTACCAAATATGACATACAAAAATATTCAATTGACATTAAACTTAATTCTATCTCATTGACATTGTGTATGTACCTAATTGTATTAAACTTAAGTTTTATTGTTTGGTGGACATTTAATCAATATTTGCATGCGATTTTTATAATCAGCAAAGCATGAGCACTTTATTCTGTAAAGCCTTGGCTCACTATCATTATACCATGTTTTCTGCAAATAAAATATCATTTATCATTTATCATTTATCATTTATCAAAACCGCGAGGATCCGCTAGTCATTCATAACAGACAACATCTTTAGGTTTTTCTCGTTACAAGGTCTCCTGCCGTAGGATTTGCGAACCGATGGCGTAGCTTCATTGACGTTCATAAGTGTTGTTAAACAAACCTAAATTGAATAAATGAAATTGAATTTAAAATTTTTTAGGTATCAAAATAACCACAGATTACTAAATAGTTACTATGTAACAGATAGTGCACTCCGCTAAGTCATTTAAATAAATAGCAACTCTAATTATAACGCAATAAACAAATTGCGAACGGCCACTCGTTGCATCTCTCTCTATCGCATATATTCAAGCTCTTTTGCGGACCTAATTTCTATGGATTTGCACCGCCGGCGTTGCCGACGCGTATTCGAGCCGACACGGGGAGTGAAAGAGGCCTGAAATAACCCTGTATTCATGACTAGCTGACCCGGCAAACGTTGTTTTACATACATTTTATTGGACACGAACCTCGTATCACCTGCCTGACACAATGTCACTTATAAAAAAAAAGAAATCCTAAGCGGCAAAAATGTCAGTGATTACATACTCTTTGACATACCTTCTCTTTGGAAGTGGCTAAGAAATGACAGTTGTGTGAAGTATGACAGTTTAACGGTTTTCTATACAAAATTACCATTTTTATTTTATAATTTTCCTGGATAAAAAGTAGCCTATGTTACTCTCCAGCTCTCAAATTATCTCCATACCGAAAATCTTGTCGATCCGTTGCTCCGTTTTGACGTGAAAGACGGACAAACAAACAAACAAACACACTTTCACATTTATAATATTAGTATGGATTGTTCAGGTACAATAAGGCTGTGCGACATGCGCGCGGCGGCGCTGTGCGACCGGCACGCGAAGCTGTTCGAGGAACCGGAAGACCCGCACGCCAGGTCCTTCTTCTCGGAGATCATCTCCTCCATCAGCGACGTCAAGCTCAGCAACTCTGGCAGGTATGATCCATGATCCACCGGACTCTGACCGGCCGAAGCTGTTCGAGGAACCGGAAGACCCGCACGCCAGGTCCTTCTTCTCGGAGATCATCTCCTCCATCAGCGACGTCAAGCTCAGCAACTCTGGCAGGTATGATCCATGATCCACCGGACTCTGACCGGCCGAAGCTGTTCGAGGAACCGGAAGACCCGCACGCCAGGTCCTTCTTCTCGGAGATCATCTCCTCCATCAGCGACGTCAAGCTCAGCAACTCTGGCAGGTATGATCCATGATCCACCGGACTCTGACCGGCCGAAGCTGTTCGAGGAACCGGAAGACCCGCACGCCAGGTCCTTCTTCTCGGAGATCATCTCCTCCATCAGCGACGTCAAGCTCAGCAACTCTGGCAGGTATGATCCATGATCCACCGGACTCTGACCGGCCGAAGCTGTTCGAGGAACCGGAAGACCCGCACGCCAGGTCCTTCTTCTCGGAGATCATCTCCTCCATCAGCGACGTCAAGCTCAGCAACTCTGGCAGGTATGATCCATGATCCACCGGACTCTGACCGGCCGAAGCTGTTCGAGGAACCGGAAGACCCGCACGCCAGGTCCTTCTTCTCGGAGATCATCTCCTCCATCAGCGACGTCAAGCTCAGCAACTCTGGCAGGTATGATCCATGATCCACCGGACTCTGACCGGCCGAAGCTGTTCGAGGAACCGGAAGACCCGCACGCCAGGTCCTTCTTCTCGGAGATCATCTCCTCCATCAGCGACGTCAAGCTCAGCAACTCTGGCAGGTATGATCCATGATCCACCGGACTCTGACCGGCCGAAGCTGTTCGAGGAACCGGAAGACCCGCACGCCAGGTCCTTCTTCTCGGAGATCATCTCCTCCATCAGCGACGTCAAGCTCAGCAACTCTGGCAGGTATGATCCATGATCCACCGGACTCTGACCGGCCGAAGCTGTTCGAGGAACCGGAAGACCCGCACGCCAGGTCCTTCTTCTCGGAGATCATCTCCTCCATCAGCGACGTCAAGCTCAGCAACTCTGGCAGGTATGATCCATGATCCACCGGACTCTGACCGGCCGAAGCTGTTCGAGGAACCGGAAGACCCGCACGCCAGGTCCTTCTTCTCGGAGATCATCTCCTCCATCAGCGACGTCAAGCTCAGCAACTCTGGCAGGTATGACCCATCGGACTGGGACCGGCCGAAGTAAGGAAAACAAGGTCAGGGGGGCAATTCTCAAATGTATTGATATACAGTGGCGGTCACATAATTAAAGATACCAGTCGATTTTCATACAAACGAGGTAACTTTGAAGCCTTGGTTCTCCGCCAGAGATTGACCTAGATGTGTTCAGATGATGACCATCTAGGGAGTGAATGGAGGAGATTCAGATCGCTATACACACCCAACTGATCTGATCAGCGTTCTAAGAGATATAAGAATCAGAGTTTTCAATTACTGGATTTCAATACAATGTTATGCAAATTTTGCGGATTTTTCAAACATATCCTTATATCTTTTAGAATGAATCAGGACAATTGGGTGTGTATAGCGATCTGAATCCCCTTCAATCACTCCCTAGAGTGTAATCATCTGATCACAGCTAGGTCAATCCCTGGCGGAGAACCAAGGCCCAAAGTAACCTCGTTTGTATGAAAATCACTGGTGTCTTTAATTATGTGACCGGCCACTGTATGATCCATCGGACTCGGACCGGCCGAAGCTGTTCGAGGAACCGGAAGACCCGCACGCCAGGTCCTTCTTCTCGGAGATCATCTCCTCCATCAGCGACGTCAAGCTCAGCAACTCTGGCAGGTATGATCCATCTCGCTTCTATCATTTTTGTTTTCGGAAGGTTGATATTAGAGATTAGTTTTACTCTTTTACGACCATCTGTCACTGTCACGATAGTATTGGGTCTTGGGGATATAAATAAAAACACATTACTACACTTTATTGAGTTATACATTAAAATCGTAAGAATATCAGAGTCCAAATAGCAATGCTGGGTCAGTCACAATAAACAAACGATCACAATGTTCAAGGAAATGCCAAAGTCGTTTAAACTAGTGACTAAATTGCATGGGTTCTTGGAATTCAAAATACTTTCTTTTCTTTTTCAGATATATGATGTCCAGGGATTATTTAGGTTTAAAAGTATGGGATCTAAGAATGGAGACGAAACCAGTAGAAACATATCCAGTAAGTATACTTCAGTTTAATTGTATTCTTAGGTAAAACGATAGTTAGTTGAGAGCAGGTGCCCAAGAGGCACTACCGTCTTTTGTAGTGGTCTCGTGGGTTCGATTCCCACACAAAACAAATATTTGAGAGTGTAAACATATTTATACAGGGTGGAGTTTTTTCATGCCACCTAGAGGGAAAGTAGGTGGTAAAGTAAAGTCCACTCAAAACAATGGAGATAGAAAATGTCACTTAAGTGGCTTGCGGCGCGTCAGTCTCCCATACAAACGTAATACCAAAATAATTTAAAATTTGAGGATGATTGACTGTACTGTACTTGTGATGTTATTTGGATTAAGACAGTATTTATCTAGATTTCTATAGAAATAAAAATACAACATATCTAACCAATAAAAAAATTATGCCAATTACATTTTTTCATACGAAACTGCAAAGAAAACATTCCTTTAATTTTGAAAAGAAACCGCCTCTGTGCTCTAGTGGTACCACCGGTATAAGACCCAGAGGTCCTGGGTTAGATTCCCAGTGGCATATTGTATTCGTTTTGGTTGGTGGGAGGACTAGTTCTTAGTCCGCCTGGGTAGGTACCACCATCTTATCTAAGTCTGACGCCATAACAATGATGTTTTCAGCATTGTTGTGTTCCGGCAGTTAGAGATAAGATTTCATTCCAGTTTCTCAGTGATGGAGAATTTCAGGAATTAGTGCGCTTCCATCTTTAGCCTTATCACCACTTAACATCTGCCGGCCTAGCATGAGCGGCTTTTATCGCGCGATATGATATGGTACGGCAAGTTGTCTTGCTCACCCCACTAAGGTGTAAGCAAGACGGAATGCCGTACCATATCATATCGCGTGCTATAAACGGCTCATGCTAGGCCGGCAGGTGTTATGAAGGCTAAGTGCTTACCCCTTTGTAGATAAAAAAGAATATACCTGGACGTGGAACCCTTGTTATAATGGTGTGTTTGTAAGAATTAATTAATTTGTCCAGGTTCACGAGTATCTTCGCTCGAAGCTGTGCTCACTGTACGAGAACGACTGCATCTTTGACAAGTTTGAGTGCTGCTGGAGCGGAGACGACCAGCGCCTGATGACCGGCTCCTACAACGGCTTCTTTAGGTTCGTGTTGTTCACTAATATTAGGGGAATTATATACCTATTTGATATCGAGAATGACTTCATCTTGACAAGTTTGAGTGCTGCTGGAGCGGAGACGACCAGCGCCTGATGACCGGCTTCTTTAGGTTTGTGTTGTTCACTAATATTAGGGGAATTATATACCTATTTGATATCGAGAATGACTTCATCTTGACAAGTTCGAGTGCTGCTGGAGCGGAGACGACCAGCGCCTGATGACCGGTTCTTACAACGGCTTCTTTAGGTTCGTGTTGTTCACTAACATTAGGGGAATTATGTATCTATTTGATATCGAGAACGATTGCTTTTTCAACAAGTTCTAGTGCTGCTGGAGCGGAGACTGGCAACACCCACTAGTCAAAGACATTCGTCTTGAGACATTGAGGTATTTCGGACACGAATATACAGGGTGTTTTCCTATAATCGCAAAACCTCTTAGGTGGTGATTGTGCTCATGAATATGAACACTAACTAACAAGAGGTTATGACCTATGCTTCTTACATAAGGCAAAACATGTGTACCTTTTTATTTGTAAGATTGTTTTGTAAACCGTGTTTTTATGCAAATAAAATATTATGATTATGATTATGATTATGATTAAGAGGTTTTGCTTTTATAGAAAAACATCTTGTATACCGGAGCTTCCCAAACGCTGCCCAGTTTCACGCTACAATTGGGTGTTTGACTGAATTTTTTTTATTGAATTAAAATGTTCATTTAGTTAGTAGGAACACAACATAGGTATTTATTTTCAAATATCTTGCATATTTTCAGCGATATAGAGCATCAAACTTTCAAATTAGACAAGGAGAGCGCTATAGAATCGCGACGTCACATTTCTATAGCGCCATACTCTCGTCATAGAAAATTTCGTTTTAGAAAGAGATAGCTAGAGTCACAATTAAGTAGCTCATAATTCGCTTGTTATAAATACATATTGAATTTCTTTTTTCACATTTGTTATTCAACAATATTATATTTCTGAATGTCATAATTAAATAATAGGTCTTTACATATGAAATTGCCGTTTTTTTCTTTTGTACATATAACTTAATAACTTTTATAATATTAGAAATATATAATTTCTTTAATATTGCGTTACATTAAGACCGTATCGAGCAACTTTTGATAATTTAATAACCACGATATTTGATTATTTACATAGAAAAAACTTATTCCGAAAGTTACGACTATTTTTGTTTCCAGAATTTCGTACTTTATTAGTTGTAACTTAGTGAAAAAAAAAATTTTTCTCTTAACAAATGTGTCATTTAGTAGTTAAATTGTCCATAAATACGTGTGTAAAATTTTGTAAATTTACATAATATTAGTCGTTAAATAATAACAAAAACGTTAGTATGGAAAAAAAATAATTACAGAAATCTCCATACAAAACGGCAATTTCATAGGTAAAGACCTATTATCTACATTTCAACAACAGTCAAACACCCAATAGTAATAACATAAGGTTGTTTGTGTACAGGGTGTTCGAGCGCGGGGCGGGCGCGGGCGGCGCGCGGCGCGGCGAGCTCACCCTGGAGGCGTCGCGCGACGCCGCCGCGCGACCGCGCCAGCCGCTGCGCGCGCGACGCGTCGCCGCCACCGCCAAGAGGAAGAAGGTGAGCGCACTATCAATAAATTACTAATCTATACACGACTAAATTTTGATTAGCATAAATATTTTAGGGGATGTTAGTGCCCATCAATATGAACAACTTTCACTATGGGACCAACCATGGAATCGCGAAAAAAAAAACAGCTGTACCATACATTTCAGTCGACTCGATGTTGTACTTTTGTATGGAACAGCTGATTTTTTTTTCGCGATTCCATGGTTGGCCCCATAGTGAAAGTTGTTCATATTGATGGGCACTAACATCCCCTAAAATATTTATGCTAATTAAAATTTAGCCGTGTATACAGTGTATTCGACTAGAACGTGACCGGCATATTTTTAAATTTTGGAATACTATTTATAAATATAAATATTAGGCTGAATAGAACAGTTTCTTGCTAAAAAATATTATTTTAACAATGAGTGCCGCGTACGCTTCCCTTTTTGAAGCTGTGTTTCTCTGTACTCATTTAGTTGTAAATGGCGTGAAATACGAAGATACGAAATAATTGAGGCACTGTGAAGAAACCTCTCCTTTCTGAAACGCATGTTGAAAAAAGGCTGCATTGGGCATGCAAACAGAGACCGTGATTGGGACAAGAATTGTTTCTGAGCTGGTTACTCGAATCGAGCTTGGACTACACTATTATATTTTATTCTGTGCTACCACTGACTTTACTCGTGAACTATGGTCCCTTACCTCGCAGCTATGCTGAAAAATTGGTGGAAAGTATGCCGTGAAGATGCCAAGCGATTATAGACAATAATGGAGATTGGACGCCATATTCATATTAAAGCATCAAACAGCGATAAAAGACTTAAATAATTATTTAATCGTTTGATATATTTTCTAAGGTTTTCATTAAAATTTGCCGGTCACGCTCTTTTCGTACATCTATATATATAAAAATGAATCCCTATTTCCCTTGGTCACGCCATCACGCATGAATGGCTGGACCGATTTGGCTAATTTTGGTCTTGAAATGTTCATGGAAGTCCAAGGAAGGTTTTAACGGTGAGAAAATAGGGGAAGAAGGGGTAAGTAGGGGTAGAGTAGAAATAGGGTAGGGTAAAGGTAGGGTAGTGTAAAGGTAGGGTAGGGGTAGAGTACGGGTAGGGTAGGGTGGAGTAGGGGGTAGGGCCACGGGAACGAAGTCGCGCTGGGTCAGCTAGTAAAATAAAAAACGTGAAAAATTGAAAATTAACAACTTCCCTGTCCCCATACAACTCATTTTGATTATGCCCCACGTCCACGGGTTTCTTTATTGTTACGCTAAATAAAATCATTATAATATCATGAAAAATAACTTTCATAAAAATAAATAACATAAAAATATCATTGTAAACATAAGGATTTTTGCTATACGTCCACGTATGATTTAAAAAAATATCACGTCACGTTCATACCGAAAAATGTGCCTCAAGTTGTATAGAGAAATGAGTCGCCTGTGACTCATTCTAATACGTTCGTGTGAGTCATATATGACTCATTGGACAGGGAAGTTGTTAAGTATTTTTGAAAATATCGACCCGTCTCACAACCAGCTCCGATGGGACTCGAACCCACGACCTTTCGCTATCTGGGCGGGAAATGCAAGATGGGTTTCCGGCATCACTGTCGTCACACATTTCACACAGCAGTTTTGACACACCATGTGCTTGTCTGTTTGTTTTTGTCTCTTTTTTTGTTAGCTATATTCTTTGTTGTTTGTTATTCTCTGTTATTTGTCTCTATGTATTTTGTGGTGTGTTGTCCGATTAGAAGATACTTTCCAGTTAACTGGACAATTTTGTATGGCCTATCTATCTAGTAACAACTAATCAGAACTTACTATGACATTGTGAAACAGGCCTTAGTGCCTGTTTCACAATGATCTATTAGGAGATACTTTCCAGTACCCCTAGTGTAAGTTTTTATGTCAAGCAAACGCAAACTATTTCGAATGCGTATTAATGTCAATTTGTATGAAAACTATATAAGCGCGCTACTCGCCGCTAGAGGCGCTAATACAGTTTTCATACAAATTGACATAAATACGGAATCGAAATAGTTTGCGTTTTTTGACATAAAAACTTACACTACGGGCACAGTTTAATTGACAGTTTTATATGGACTATCTATCAAGTAACAGTTAATGAGAACTTAGACATTGTGAAACAGGCCCTTACCCTTACTGATTATTCATTATTTGACGACCTCCTTGGTCGAGTGGTGTACGCGCCGGTTTTCAAGGTGTAGAGGTCCCGGGTTCGATTTCCAGTCGGGTAAATCTTGAAAACAAATTTTTCAATATTTCCTCAGGTCTGGGTGTACGTGGAAATACCCGTCGTTGTTTCCAATTTCCATAACACTAGTGGTGAAGCTACTATAATTTAGTATTGGAAGAATGTATGTGATGGTGTATAATATTTATTACTAGCTTTCCGCCCGCGGCTTCACGTGGACTACACGACGTTACCCCAGGGAATGTGATATTTTGCCGGGATAAAAAGTAGCCTAAGTTACCCCTTATTACATCAGCTACCTGCAAGTGAAAGTCCCGTCAAAATCGGTCCAGCCATTTCAGAGATTAGCCGGAACAAACAGACAGACAAAAATTGTAAAACATGTCATTTTGGTATATGTACCGTATAATATATAATCATATGCATGTAGTAAAAACCGGTTATTTTAATGTTACAAACAGACACTCCAATTTTATTTATTTGTATAGATTTATATATTATTATTATTCCATCCCTCCAGGATGAAATCAGCGTAGACTGCCTGGACTTCAACAAGAAGATTCTGCACACGGCGTGGCACCCGCACGAGAGCATCATCGCGGTGGCAGCCACAAACAACCTGTTCATATTCCAGGACAAGTTCTAGCCGGCGAGGAACACATGCGAACGCAACGCGGCGTACGTAAAAACATTCATTTTCAATTTGCAGCATAGCGTTTCGTTCGTTACAACGCCCCGAGTGAAGTTTTTCGTGTTTCGAAAATTTTAAGTACAATGTAGCTGAATTAAAATGACAGTTGATTCGTGCAAAGCAAAACGTTGCTTCTAAGCAAGGAATAGGGTCTATTTTTTATTTATAAGCTCTTCGATCAACAATAGTACTAGATGAAGGCTCACAAACTAAATGAAAACTTTATATGGCACAGACTGACTATTTTTTAAACAGAGAAAAATGGTTATGATCTTACTATTAGAAATAACAGGAAGCGTTCCAAGTTTGAAATACCTTAGTGTTATTGACCCTGTCAAAATAATCTACTTATAATTATACTCTCAAGTGGGCGTATAACGCTCGGCCATGTCTGTCACTCCAACTATGTATCTAGAACTAGGTGTTATTATTATTTTTGAATGTAAGGGGCTATGCATCTCCCTGTAGGAGATGTAGTCACTACGACCTAAAAGATCTATTGTGACTCGCCACCTGGATAAAGTAACCCTTTCAGCTAACTAGGTGTTATTGTTGATCGAGGCATAAGCTACATTAAAAAATGTCTGATGCCGTTTTTCTTGAGCCTTATTCTGATAGCATAAAGAACTTTTTGCTTTGCACAAATGTGCTGTCATTTTAATCAAGCCATATTTTACAGACTGTAGCTCAGTCGAAGTGAGAGAAAAAGCTCAATAAAAATCTTACTGTTTTTTGTCGAAATATCAGTTGCAACATTGGTATTGCCATTCGGTTTGTTACCGGTAACAAAACGCGTTATTGGAATGAATTGTTAGACAACCTTCATACTTGATGTATAAGGTTCAGTATTATTCACGAGAAATGAGATACAATAGCGTTTGAAATGAGAACTAAGTCCTCCTAACTGTAGGCGTTAACCATGAAGTTTGGCACCGAGCTGTCGGTAGAATAAATTGTTATATTTAATTAGATACGTTTAGTAAAATGAGTTTGTAGTCCATCATCGCATAAGAATCAAAGACGTCGTAACTGAAAAAAAAAACTTTTAAAGTTTTTTATTTTTATCTGTTGAAGCATTCCAAATTTAAAAACGGTTTAACTTACTAAAGGAGGTTATACGCTAGTTGGGAAAGCTAAGTGACTAGTCGTTTTATTTTTAACTAGTTTACATCACATCGTGATTATCGTTCTACTGACAGCTGTGATGCGTTGTTGTAAGACACTGCGTCATACTGTAAAGAAAACTACATATTTACCACAAAAAATTATCATATTGCTCTAAAGATAATTTTTTAAAGATTGTTTAGGAACGCCGAACGACATTGTGAAAACCAACAGTCGGTTACGCTAACCCTCGGTTAGTTGGTTAACGCACGTGATTGGTGCTCGATATTGACGTCAATATATTAACATCAATCACGTGCGTTAACCAACCAACTAACCAACGGTTAACGTAACCCATTGTTGTCGAAACACCTACCAGAATCTCGCGTCATGTGGATGTATGCAATAACGTGACGTTATTTTGGCCATAGTGTGTCGTCAGTAATTCAAATAGGCGTAATTACGCCTAGCTTCGGTCGTGTATTTTCGGTATATGGTGTGTTTCGAATTCAAATATAGAAAACGGAATTTATTTGTATTTTTTGACTAGAAACTTTAGCATTACCACAATGAACATAAAATGTCTTCATCTATATTGCAACTTGCAACACAAGGGTTATTTTTCTTAAACAGTACGACGCAGTGTTACTAGTTAGAATATAAGTCCGTTATTTCTAATCTGACATAATTTATACGCTTTTCACACGTAAGGTTCTAAGCGATAATTAAGTATTTATTGTTTAACGAGTGAAGTGAGGTGACGACCCTTAATCATATGAATTGAGATTAGTTAGGTATATCAAATGTCTTAGTTATTGAACAATCTTAATCGGTTTATGTTTGAAATGCATAGATTATGTTAAAGTGTAGTTATTCAGAAACATGTAATGCCTATAATATTTCCAGTTATGTAGAGACAGAAATAAAGAACGAAAAATATTTATACTAAATAAACAGTGTAACAAACACAAAATACGTTTAAAAAATCAGACTTCAGGGCTCCAGACTCGGCTTATGGTCAATCATACTTTTTTTGAAGACAAATGTTTAAAATCGCTTGTGTACTACTTAAAATTAAATTAACTATAGCTTTTTTTTTAATAGTCATGCATTTTAAATATAAAACGAGTTATAATTGGTATAAGATCTTTGCTCGTTCCGGAATATTGAGTTCGAGTGCGAACGCTAACTTTAGTTTCGCATGTGAAAATATCCAATTTAGCGAATGCTTATGAAGTACCACCGCGTCGAAGTCTTTTCGTATAGTGAGTGAACGTTTGTGATATTATCTGTGTTTTAAAAATAGAGACTAAGTATTTTTTTTGTAATAAAACAATGTAATTTCAAAAACTGGAAATACTCACGCGACATTACTTTATTGACGTAATAAACCCCCTTTGCAGATAAAATAGGCACTTGCTTTATATTCATACAAACATGCTCACTTCATGGCCGTTTAAATAAAACTATTACTTAGTATGTTTCTACAATAATTTATTTGTAATAATTTAAACATTATTGACAACATAACACTTCTTTCAACTATCAAATTAACTGTAAAGATTATCGGTAACATAATTTTGTACCATGTAAATCGAACTAGAGAAACAAATTTAAGTGTCACTAGTGACACAATGCTCCAACAAGCATGTAAATTAGATGTGTGATAGAATGCTTGTTCTATAATCAAGTTGACGATAGAGGTCGCTGGTAAGGTAACCTTCTACTTCGACATAATTTTTCATTAATGTTTTCTTATGACGTTATCACGTAATTTTAAGGTGCAAGTATTTGGTTAAAGAAATTGGTCGAATGGACTTAGAGCAAAAAGGCGTGGAGACACTTCATACTAATTTATGACAGCACAAAAATGGTTTTTAAGAAAAATGCAGTCCCTACTCTATTACTACCTCAGTTAGAAGACGCATCTAGTAAATCAAGATCCGTCTCTTAGTGTTCTTGCAAATCTCAAACATCAGCAGAAATTCCAAGTACTTCACAGGTGTCACACTCAGTGTAGATAACTCATATTATAAGTGAAAATTCACCCCGGAAAAGGAAGTTGCGGCTTGTATTGAAATCAGAGGCTAAGAAACGAAGATTATTGGAGACGTCGGTAATATAAAACCCCAAAGAGCCTGATATGTCAAACTGTAACGGTTACAGTGTACGGTTACGGCGGACGTCATCCCTGCATCGTTCACGCATACATTTGGCGCGTGTATACACAACACATAAGTGTATTAAAAGTATATACATTTACGTAGTAGTAGAAGGTTATTAAGCCGGGGCGGTAGTATGGAGTGTCGGATGTGTGCTGCAAGTGAGCATCTTTGTATCAAAATTGACCGTTTTTTCTGCAAACAAGTGTATTACTTAATATATTTCCCAAGTTTCTTTATAAATAACTACAATTTACTTTTACAAAATAGTTTTTTTGCGTATCATACACTGTACGAATAGATTTTTGATCTCATTCTTAACATATCATTGGCTACATTTTATTCAACACGCACTGTGGGATGTGACAGGTGCCATCCGCAAGGCTATTCTCTGTTCAACGAGAGATGCTAAATGTTTAAATTGAGAAAAAGGCCCGTCGTCGGGCCGCGGTTGAAAACATGTGCGTGCCTCTCACCACGAAACAGCGAAATCGAGAGATAAGCGTCGGCCGCCATTCAGTTTGCGATAATTAAGCGACAGTAACGCTGTTCGAAGACGTATCATAAGGTGCCCATTAGACGATAGGTTTTGCTGTGAGTTTGCTATCAGTCACGATTCTTTTAACCAATCAAAATGAACCATTCATAACCATGCCCGAAGTTCATCTATACCGATTGGTTAGATAGACATGAGTGATGGAATTGACTGATGGTTGCATGACCGTCTAATGTACGCCTTATATTTATCAATTCTCGTTGAACAGAGTTTATAAGTACTCCTTTACTCCAACATTGATAGAAAACACTTGCTCCTTACATACGTAACCGAAAGAAATTAATGAATAATGGATATTTTTATTATTGGCCCGTGCCTTAACTGTATGTAGTGGTTTGTTAATCGTACTTTATTTATTATGTATTTTTTTAAGTATTTGTGAACTTTTTTATTTGCACACATTTGGTTGAAGCAGTGGCGTTCAAATCATTATTTTGTATAAAGGCGATCGGGTTAGGTAAAGTTGTAAATTGATTCATAAAACTGAACTATATTAACGTCTGTATGCGAACTACAAACGGAGACGGTATGTTAGTCTCTATTGCTTTATAACGATAATACTGTTACGTACCATCTGGCCTAGAAGTAGCAGAACACTTTAGCACCATGTCGCATCAATCATCGCTTTTAATTAAAGTTTCCAACTTAACCAAAAAGTTTTGTTATTGGCGTGACAAAGTACTCAAATGTTCATCTATTTCTGACATAGACGATATATTTTAATGAGACTTTGTTGTGAAAATGGTAGTTAAATGAACAATGTGAATATCGGGCATGATTTACTTATGGAATGAATTATATGTGATGTTTAGTTTCTTTTTAATTTACGTAAATGTAAGGGATCTTAATACCAGTATCAAAAGTAAAAAAAAAAAATGTAAATATATTAGCAAACGAATGGAGGCCTGAACAATATAAATATAGAATATTTTGTCACAACATTTGAATGTACAGAATTATATATATTTGTACTTTAATTGTGTAAAGCTTGCTATTAACGAGAAATTATGTTCAACAAGTTGTATAGGTGAATGAATTGTTCTTTCTTTTTTGTATTGTGGTTTTGTTGGCCGTTTGTTGGAGCTAAAATCTCCGATGTTTGTACGTTATTTTTGTCGTATACACAGATATAGAGTTGTTGTTGTTGCAGCCGAACGTCAGCAAAAACTTAAAAAATGCCTCGTTGCGTGATAGATAATTAACTGGAATAGCCCAAAATGGTTTGGATTTCCTGTCGCTAAATTTCGGCTGTTACGTCACGTGTTAAAAAGTCGGCACGCTTGGTTTCAATACAAATTGTGATACTTGCGTTATCTTTGTAAATCTATATCTGTGGCCGTATACCTCTCTGCCTACACGAAGGCGGTATGTTTGACTGCTTCAGGCACTTCCACAGCCCTATTTTTTGGTAATTATTAACCCGTAACTTTTCGATGTTGATTGATTTTGTATAGGATGTGTTAAGTTTTATTTTATTTTTTTGTAAAGGGGCCAGTCAATTCCTCCGTACGTTAGTGACTGATACCGATTCGCCATTAAAGCTGAGGGTTATTTATATAATAAGTAAGTAATAAAAAAAATAAGTGTGATAAATAAAATTGCCTTTGCAGCTACCTTTTAAACTTTGCTTTCTGAGCAATAATAGTGAACACAGGAATTGACTACGTCCCTCGAGATATCATTGTAAAAATATATAGAACTGTAGTATAAAAGCAAAGACAGCGTGTGGAGTGAGTGCGAGAGTGCGAGCGAGACAGATGCGTGCGCGTTTTTAATTTAAGTCTAGTTTATAGTTAGGCAAAAACTGTGAACGGGAATGCCGTGCAAGAAAAATCAGTTTTTTTTTCTTTACGAGGGATCAACAGAGGTTTGCTTGTAATTTGTGATATGTCGCAATAAGCGGTGTGTTAAGTGTTATGGACAAAATTTGTATGTGAGGGTAGGCCTTTTTCCGTTTGGCGATCGGAGCGACCTCTATGTGGTTGGTTGTTAACAACGAAACAAGCGAGCGGCGCGCGCGCCTCATTAGATGTTATTACACGTACAAATATTATAGCAGACTTATGACCTTAACAAATAAACTCCTCGGCAAAAATGTATTAGAACAATTTTGGCATCTGATGTAATTTTTGTACGTGTATCTGTTAATACTAATATGAGCTCAAATAGTGTGGGCTCAAATAAAATGTTTGCTGTATTTATTTTTCATATTATGGACACGTAACATTGCTACGCATTCTAATCATGTGACGATTTTGCTATTTTGTTTGTTTTTATTTGACGTTACGTTTTGCTGCTTAGTTATAAAAATGTTTTTAGTTGCTTTTTACAAATTTTTGCTATCACGATTTTGCACAATTTTTTGTTTTTTGTCCGGAAAAAATGTGGTACCTAGTTACTGGCTAGTAAATTTAATAGGCCATGAAAATGGTAATATTTAACTTAAATTTTTATTGTAGATTATTGTTGGAAATCGCTAATGCGCACACATTATATTATAATTTTAATAACGATTCTCATAATGATAAATAATCTTGTACTTAGTTTCTTATTTATACAGGGTGTTAGTTCGGTCAGCTGCAAGCGTAAGCTGCAAGCTGCAAGCTGTGGCTTTGGCCACAGATATTAAACAATTTTCCCAAGAAACACGGGTCGAAAAGTGAAAAAAATTTTTGGTCTCCCATACAAACTGCACAGTCAGCTGATCGATTTTATATGAAGGGACCATAATTTTTTTTTCAGATTTTGTCCCATGTTTCTTGGTGAAAGTTGTTCAATTATATGAGTACCTACAAGCTGTGGTTTCGGGCTTGCATCTGACCAAACTAACACCCTGTATAACTTCTTGTCTATAACATGTCAGTTGTGTTTTAGAGTTGTAGGATGCGTTGTAAATGTTATTCGTTGATGTGCCATGGAGCATCGATATGGGGCGCGAGCGCTCGTCGCACGATACAAGTTGTTGTTGAATCCAAAATATTTCCTATAATATAAATTTTTATATCTGATCCTGATGTTTTATTTATGACACTACCTACTTCCTAAAATGTTAGGACTAAACTTTCAACTCGTAAATATCGTTATTTCGTAGAATTTAAACTTACACGACTTTCTTAAATCCCGTTGGAGGCCAGCCAATAATTACGTAAGAATACACAATGGTGTATTTTGGATCGCCCCAGGACATAGAAAATTCATAAATTGTAAGAAGTTATTTATTAAAAAGACCAGGGGCCAGTTTCTCAAAAGCTTGTAACTTGTAATACAAGTGGAAGTCCCTTTCTAACAAGCTAGCTGTCAAAAAGTGACTTCCCCTTGTAATACAAGTTACAAGCTATTGCAATATGCAATTGCAATGCAATTTTTATTAGTGAAAAAGAGAGAAGAGCAGTCGCCCGGAAAGCGAAAGGTCGTGGGTTCGAGTCCCATCGGAGCTGATTGTGAGACGGGTCGATTTTTTCTAAATATTTCATTTTCCATTTTTAAGTTACAAGCTTTTGAGAAATGGGCCCATGGTCTAGCGGCTAGACTCTAGCCCATCGTCTAACGCAATAAATGAATGGCCCCTTGACTCGTGATAACATAGTGACACCATGATTAATTAATTACCACTGGATTATGCTCGTTTTGGAACTGACTGTAGTATACAGCACAGGTATACAGTCACGTTAAAAACTTGAGGTTTCGGCGCAGACGGAACAGAAAAATCCTCGCCTGAAATTTTTGAGGTGATTGAAAAATGAACCATGTCACCATAGCCTAAAATACAAAATTGTATGAATAATATGCTTTGCCTATAGTGAGGCTCTGTGCCGAAATCCTCAAGAACATTTGGCGCGGTCAGGGTTTAGGTCACCTTAAAGGATCACACACACCAAAAAGTGACGCAGACGTGCTGCATTTGCGTCTGCGTGCGTCATGATTTGTAATATTGAACTTGTTCGCGTACTTTTTGGTGTGTGGTAGCCTTTAAAGTGAATGCACACTTATCCCGAGGTGATCGATCTGAACAAAACGAATTTAGAAAGTGCATATGAAGCGCAAAAGGAAGAAACAAGTGTCTTACTTACCGAATGATGGAAGGTTAACAAAAATAATTCAAAATTTTACAAAAACATTTTATTCATAAATACCCACAAATCACATAATTTGTATCACAAGACCCTTAACAACGGCAATAATCTTAACAACTTAAAAAATTTGGTTAACAGACAAATAATGTCTATCTACACATGCAGAAAGCTCCATTAAAGTTAATGCTTCATTAAATCTATTGCTGACATTTATTTTCTTGACAACGAAAAGTGTCAGCAATAGATTTAATGAAGCATTAACTTTAATGGAGCTTTCTGCAACTGGCGGTAAAACAACATTTCGTGCATAGATTAATGATTAGTCTGCTGGATTAGATGATATGAAGACCAATCATTGATCTATTTTATCTTGTGTGTTTTCGGAATAAACCACTAAGGTACGACACAGAATTGTACCTTAGTCGACTTACAAACAACAAACGGAGGTAATAAAAATTGAGAATCGTAAACTAAATGTGTCTATAACATAGGTAAGTACTATTTTCTAGCAAATATTTTTTATACAAAAATAACTTCAAATGTATGTAACAGTAATATACTGTCAATACATTTCTATCGATTTTTAAATCTAGTCCAATTGTTGTTAGAATTTTATTCTAACATTTAAAGCGATTTATAATTTTAATAAACGTAAGATTTTACATTTCATAACTGCACATTTGAAATAGTTATATCTTAAACATAAGTAGGTACTTACTATATGTATACTTATTTCAGTAGGTACTTAATTTTAATGATAAATGGAATATCTTAATATTCTTAACTATAAGTAATACTTAATTCTAATTAAAAATCTACTTAGTCTATACATAGTTTAAAAGCTACCCGAAAATATTTACCTACCTATATTTAGATATTAGGACTAAGGTCTTTGACCAGTGTATGTTGCCAGTTTTGATATGAGGAAACGAGACGTGACTTTAACTATGGGTCTCTCAAGAAGGCTAAGGCACCTTAAGGTCACCCAGAGAGATTTCATTAGCTAAATATTTACTTATTAATTTTGTGGATAATAATACCTACTTACTTACGTTTTGTAAAATAAAATGGGATTCTCGAAACAACGCGAAACGTACCTTCAACACATAAAATATTTACAGTTTAAATGAGGTTAACCCGTTTATCGCTTTATCGGATTTGTCCGACAAGGTTTCTCGTGGCTGTATAAACCACTCGGAAAATAATTATTCTTATTTTATAGAATACTAGGCTGCGGCCCGGAGCTTCGCTCCCGTGGAATTTCGAGAAAAAAATAGCCTACGACCTTTCTCAGACCTACCAAATCACGAAAAATTATAAAAATTGGTCAAGCCGTTTCGGAGGAGTTCGATAACAAGCACTGTGGCCAGTCTGTGACATGAGATTTTATACACCACTAAATTTAAATTAGTAAAAAGATTTTAGGGGATGATAGTGTCCATCAATATGAACCGACCTTTATTATGGGGCCAGACTCGGAATCGCGAAAAAAAGCAAATACCCACAAGTCACATAATTTGTATCACAAGACCCTTAACAACGACAAAAAATATCTATGTACACATGCAGAAAGCTCCATTAAAGTTCATTAAATCTTTTGCTGTCATTTATTTTCTTGACAACGAAAAAGTGATGAAGCATTAACTTTAATGGAGCTTTCTGCAACTGGCGGTAAAACAACATATTTCGTGCAAAGATTAATGATTAGTCTGGATTAGATGATATGAAGACCAATCATTGATCTATTATATTGTGTGTTTTCGGAAAAAACCACTAAGGTAGGTACGACACAGAATTGTACCTTAGTCGACTTACAGCTGTAAGTAAGTACCATATTTATATTGTAGTCGAGTCGATGTTGGAATCTATGGAACGCTGTTTTTTTGGGATTCCGAAGCTGGCCCCATAGTAAAAGTTGTTCATATTGATGGAAACTATCATCCCCTAGAAGCTTTGTACTAATTTTAAATTTAGTGTTATATATTCAAATTATATTACTTATAAAGATTTTATTCCTATAGTTTTTCCATCGAAACACAGTTAAGTCTTCTTAAATTTAAGCCTTAAGAAGCACAATGTTAAGGTGACGGCTGTCCAAGCGAGCGTGACCAGGAACCCGTGGTATACCGTCGGGTCGGTGATGGACGACCCTCGCTCCATGATGTCTCGGAGGGATTTGGAGGGAATCGTGAAGGGCAGCGTCAGTGCGAGGATCCGAAGGCCTGTTGACATCCCTTCTAGAGGCCAGAGGATGCCTGTTGCAGAGAAAGTATGTACTTAGATTTTAATTATAGTTAGAATATTAGACAGCATCACAATTTATAACACTAATATGATTGAGTCTCGATACTATCTTGACTTTGTTAATGATATCAGAACCACAAAGAAGTTATGCAAATTGTACATGTTTAAGGGCCATCCCAAGACCCAGGGGGGGAGCAAATGCCAGTCCATGGGGGGGGAGCAAGTTAGAGAGGGGGGTACTACGAATTTTAGGTACTTAGATAGTTTTGAGTCTCTAGGAGGGAAGGGGAGGGCAGCTGTCCCCCCGTGCTCCCCTGGCTACGCCCTTGTGCATGTTTAGATACCATCAAACACGGAAAAAACAAAATGTTAATAAGTTAGATGCTTGCAAACTCTTCTGATATTGGCATTCAGCACTACTAAAGTTGACAAGGGGTTTTTTTATGTTATTCGGTTGTTATTTTAGGTTGCGGGATTGACATGACCCTTAATTGTCTGCTACTCATGTTAAACTGTCTTACCTTAGCATAATGGGATTCATATGGTACCTATACCTACTCGTCGCAAGGGAGAAGAACAAGAACGGGCGCGGAAAATCCACTAGAAATGTTTTGCCATCTGTTTTGTGAGGGTTAACTTCATGAGCTGAGTATGAGTATTATAGTTAACAAGCCTTCCGCCCGCGGCTTCGCTCGCGTGGACTACAGAGTACATGTTATTCCTGGATAAAAATTAGCATAATATGTCAGCAGTAGATGGACAGCAGGAAGCCCTAGCACATGCCGCAGGCGCCTGCAGGGACAGCTGCAGTATATACTGTGATATAGCGAGATGTAGCGTTACCACAGAGCAGGATCATGGGGTAGAAGCTGCCGGTGACGACGAAGAAGGACATGGTGTAGCTGGAGCAGTAGATGGACAGCAGGAAGCCGTAGCACATGCCGCAGGCGCCTGCAGGAACAGCTGCAGTATATACTGTGATATAGCGAGATGTAGCGTTACCACAGAGCAGGATCATGGGGTAGAAGCTGCCGGTGACGACGAAGAAGGACATGGTGTAGCTGGAGCAGTAGATGGACAGCAGGAAGCCGTAGCACATGCCGCAGGCGCCCTGCAGGAACAGTAGCAGTGCGCAGGCCGCCGCCGAGCCGCGCGAAGGCAGCCCGTAACCCACGAACGCTAGGGCCATCATCTCTGCTGTCTAAAAAAATGAATGAAAATCTTTAACAGAGAGCCGAAATAGGTACATAGCGGCATTAGGGGAACACGGGAACAGATAGAAGAGCGCACGACCTCGCATGATAGCCGCGCGATGTGCCCATTCAAAGCAAAAATCTCTACTGTCTCAGGCCACAACAGCTCGTCGCGAAGAGGCCGCGAGGTCTCTTGCGGAGATTACACTGCGGTTGTGCGCGGCATGACAAAAACAAGATAGGTGTGCCTAGTTGGTGGCCGCGAAACGCAATTATTTTTGTTTATGTTTCAATGGTTTATGTGTAGGTATGGTGGTACATAAACGAGGTCAATTCCCTGGTTCTGACGGATCTTCAGTGTGACCATGACCAGCCGGCCTAGCATGAGCGGCTTTTATCAGACGATATGATATGGTACGGCATGCCGTCTTGCTTACCTTAGTGGGGTAAGCAAGACAACTTGCCGTACCATATCATATCGCGCGATAAAAGCTGATGCTCATGCTAGGCCGGCAGGGCTTGAGAATGTTGCGCAAAATACCGCTTAATTAAGATCTTAACCAGTTTTTTATAAAATGCTCGCGTTATTATAGCCGCTGCGATTAACCTGGTTAATCTAAATAGGCGGGGCGTCAGGGTGCTGTGAAATCTGTCTCTGTCATATTGTCATTTGGCTTGCGTCTGATTGGCCAAGAGAAATCAGTGAGCGAAATCAACCGGTATTTCGAACAGGGACCGTTTTGTTTTAATCTTTGAACCAAAATGATATAGATTCTGAAAGAGCGAAACCGAAATGCAAAATACTCTTTTGATAATGAATGGGAGTTTCTTGCGAACCGTTCACGAGTTCCGAGCCCTGACGTGACGTCACCTAGACAACTGCACAGTGGGTAGCATGTCCATATACCTGCAGCAGTATGACGCAGGCATGATGCACGCGCTGCGCTCCCACACGCCTTCCAGCCGGTCGCCTATTGTCAGCGTGACGTCTCCCAGACACTCGCACCGTAGCATGTATATACCTGCAGCAGTATGACGCAGGCCTGCAGCGCGATGTGCACGTGCAGCATCTCGCGCGGCTTGACGCCGGCCACGGCGCTGCGCTCCCACACGCCTTCCAGCCGGTCGCCTATTGTCAGCGTGACGTCTCCCAGACACTCGCACCGTAGCATGTATATACCTGCAGCAGTATGACGCAGGCCTGCAGCGCGATGTGCACGTGCAGCATCTCGCGCGGCTTGACGCCGGCCACGGCGCTGCGCTCCCACACGCCTTCCAGCCGGTCGCCTATTGTCAGCGTGACGTCTCCCAGACACTCGCACCGTAGCACGTATATACCTGCAGCAGTATGACGCAGGCCTGCAGCGCGATGTGCACGTGCAGCATCTCGCGCGGCTTGACGCCGGCCACGGCGCTGCGCTCCCACACGCCTTCCAGCCGGTCGCCGATTATCAGCGTCGATGTCACCACAGCGGGCAGGAAGAAGATTATGCTGCCAGAAATAATGACGATTAGACGATGTTCTCATCTCATCAATAGTGTAGTTGGCCGCTGACTGACGGACGTTACGTAAAGGACTTAGCCCACTTATACCGCACCGCTCCGACCCAACCAATGTATGAGCAGTCAAATATGGGCTTAATGTCGTGCTCTGTAGATGCACTTTAGCTTGCGGCAGGCTCGCTTACCGCGCGCTGTCTGCTAGCGTATATTGTTACTGTAAAGTGCATCTACAGTGAACGATATTAAGTCCATATTTGGCTGCTCATACTTTGGTTGGGTGGGAGCGGTGCGGTATAAGTGGGCTACGACCTTAAAGCTGCGCTTACACGGGCAACTAAAATTGTGCAATTCCTGTCAATACCCGTCAGCTATGACGTCACGACCACATCAAGTAATTTAATGTAACCTGTGACTGCAATAAATAAACTAAACTAAACTAAGACGATGTCGAAAACTAGTAACCTGTTGCTGCGATATGGACTCACAATATGACGAAAGTTGCCTCCAGATTGCTTTACTTAATAGCTCCAGATTACAGTTACCAAGCAATTATTGCCAAAAAACTTCCCGTGTAAGCGTAGCTTTGTGTTAATGAAATAATCTATATATATAAAAATGAATCCCTATTTCCCTTGGTCACGACATCACGCGTGAACGGCTGGACCGATTTGGCTAATTTTGGTCTTGAAATGTTCGTGGAAGTCCAAGGAAGGTTTTAACGGTGAGAAAATAGGGGAAGGAGGGGTAAGTAGGGGTAGAGTAGAAGTAGGGTAGGGGTAGAGTAGAAGTAGGGTAGGGGTAGGGTAGGGTAGTGGTAGGGTAGGGGTAAGGTAGGGTAGGGGTAGGGTAGAGGTAGGGTAGGGGTAGGGTAGAGGTAGGGTAGGGGTAGGGTAGGGGTAAGGGTAGGGGTAGGGTAGGGGTAGAGTACGGGTAGGGTAGGGTGGAGTAGGAGGTAGGGCCACGGGAACGAAGTCGCGCTGGGTCAGCTAGTTTATTTCATAAAATCTAATTTAAATTAAAATCTAAGTCTATAACCGAACCGCATTATTCACACCCCACCCCGCGTGTCGTATCGCCTCGCCGCTAGTTCCCACGCGAATCAGTCCTATTCGTTTGGTGTGGTACCCGAGTATGGAACTGATAAATAAACGTGATGACACGCGGGGCGGGGCTATAAATTCAGCACAATTCTAAACGTAGGTAAGGTATGATATTGGATTGGAACCGATTCGCTTGACGACGCTTAGCTACACAGGGGGCGGGTTAAGTATATTGCGGTTAATTTCGTTTCGTGACCCAAGATGGAAGAGCACTTTAATAATTAGAGTAGAGAGATAATAAGTAGAGTCAGAATGGCCGTTCTACAGGGACCCGTGTTGCAATACAGAACGGCCAAAACTATGCAGCCGCCTCGTATCGCTCGCTCTTAGGTACTCTATCAAAAAATATTATTGTTTTTTTATTTCAATAAGTAGTGAAGACATTACTCACGTGATCATGATCCCTGGAGCCATGAACCACATCATCTGAGCCTCCATCTTGCCGTAGATCGGCTCGTGGAATCTAACTGGTATCTGGAAAATGTTAATGTTGAACGACATTGTATACCAAACTGTAGAAAAAATTGGAGGAGAAATATAACTCTTTATTTCTTTTCTTATTTTTCTATTGCAATCAGTCTATCAACATCGGCAGATTTACACGGGGGTGCAGTCAAAAATAATTAAATTAAATTAATGAAAATAAGTAACAACAAGGCACAATATGATTTTAAGAAACAGTAATGCTGTATTTTAGCACCACAATTGTGGAAAAAGTAGGTAGGTACTTAGTTAAAAAATGAAAATTGTAATGCATTAAGAAATTATTGCCACCAGAGTACAACAAAAAATGGATAATAGTTTGTTAGTTTTATATCCATTCGTCCGTACTTAGGGCTCCCACACAAAACTGCGATGCGAAGTCGTACATATCGCAAAAATATGCGGCGCGCCATGCTAATAGAAACCTAATTGCCTGTCAAATACTTGAGACTTATCTCGGTTATCGGTTGCCAAGTCCTAAAACCGAAAAGCCAGACTGGCCAGGTAGTTTATCTTTGGGGTATCAAATCAAGGCCGGACACCCTAAAAACTAAGGATGCCGTAATTCTAAAAGAAAAGCCGTATTTTGCACTCGATTGGCTCTCGACGCGCGTTTTGTGATGGCATGGCAGCCCACGTATCGCAGATTCTTGCGATGTGATGCGGATTCTCAGTATTGTGTGGGCGCCCTAAGCGTAAAACATTTAGGTGTATTACAATTTGTCAACAGCATAGTAAAGTTTGTTAACAAAAGAAATAATGCATAAATTATGTTAATGTAGTATTTTTTGCGATATTATACATAAAAATATTAAGTGATAAAGGTGTTACCTTTTATATAACATAAGTATATTATGTATGTGCCATCGGATGACTCTGAAACTACATAGATCAAATATGATGATGATGATTAAGAATACAATGTGAGTGATGATATATCAATGTGATAAGTTCAAAAAACTTCATCGCTTTATTTGAGTAATTTTGATATTGCATATTAATTGTACGTAAATATATATATTTCAGTGTTTTTTTTATATTTTATATGAATAAAAATGTGTAAGTAGGTATATTTAAATACCTGGGCCAAATCTTCATTTCTGCCACAAGCAATCATGGATCGCTTCGTGAAGGCGCTGTAAGTTTTGTGAAGTTGACTCCTGATGAAGTTTGTTATTTGGTGATCTGAAACAGTAAATAATACTTAAATCATTAAGGCGCGCATACACAGGCAATTTTTTTGGCAATAATTGCCTGACAAGTGTAATGAATCAATCTGGAGCAATTGAGTGGAGCGATGTTGCTCCATATAACGTGGTATTGTGTGGCCGTATCTCAGCAACAGGGGGCCAATTCTGCTAACATTAAGTCATAATCGTGTCTCAATCGTGTTTCAATGAGCGATTTTCTGAGAGGCCATTTAAAAAAAAAAAAGCTTCCCATTGCTTCACTAGATGGCGTTGAATAAGTATGTACATGTCTATGGTATATTTTGGTATGAAACATATTTAAATTAATTACTTTTTGAAAACCCAAAGAAAACTAATAATATATTAAATAAGTACTACTGTGAGGAACAGAAACGAAATAGGAAAATTTAAAGATTTAGGTAAATAAATAACATCTGTCTGACGTTCCGTTTTACGTAAAAAAGTCGCGTCAAAGTAAAATTTATAACGTTCCGTTCCTTCTAACTGCATAGGTGGGACAGCGCCATCTAGTGACTGAGCTTTCAGAAAATCGCCCATTGTAGTGCTTTTTTACATACTAAAGTACGTTTATTAATTCGGTGAAAAAAAAAAAAGAAAACAGTATTACCATATTAAAACTCTATATTCACATTCTGTAGAATTCTTTATTTGTGAGCGACATTGCCGGTAATTCAAAACATGCTTTGACTGGATAGATATTTGTTTACCATTATTAATAAAAGTAAACAAATGGAAATTACTCTTACGTAAACAACAAAATAATTATTTGAAGGGATGTTAGATGGATATTTTTTTCATGTACTGACAACACGCAGGCACAAAATATTTGTGACGCAGGGGTGACAAACCTACTTTAACATGTGTGTGATTATTTGATTGATTTTGATTTGTATTTTGTTTACTTTACGTGGGCTCCTATCTGCTTCGCGTACAGTGCTTCTTTTACATTATTTCGTAGATTTCTTGTTGTTTCTGTTATTGTTTTTGTTTATTGTTAAGTTTGAACCGTTGTTACTTGTCACTATTGTGTCTGTACTATTACTATCTAACCTATTTTGCATTATCTTATGCGCTTTAACCCAAGATATAGTTTTTATAAGTAGATTTTAGCAAAATCTGTAAAACCAAAACCTCACAATAAATTTGGTTTAAAAGAGACACGAAGAAAAAGGTTTACGACACCCTGCCGCCACCCTCGCACCCTCGCACGCGCGCGCCGCTAGCGCTTCGCTGAAGTTGCGGTGGAAACGCACGCAACAAGTCCTACCACCAAGGAGATTTAACCAAGGAAACTGGAGATAGTAGTACTAACACTTTTTTGTAGACTGTGGCTGTCTTCCGTCTCACTTAGTCTTTGAAACAAAACGTATGGTCATATGAGACAACAGACAGCCACTACGTAGTTAAATGTCAAATTTGCTGGGTACTCTTTTTATTCAGGCTGAAAACTCTAGTTTCCTTGTAGAACCTCCTTGCCTACCAACAACCAAAAAAGGTGACAGCAAGAAAGGTGACAGCAAGAAAGGTGACAGCAAGAAAGGTGACAGCAAGAAAGGTGGTCTACTGACTGCTGGTGTCGAGCCACACGTTGACGTTGCTCTCGTCGAGCACGTCGTCGGGCACATCCCCCTCGCGCGCGCGCGCCGCTAGAGCTTCGCTGAAGTTGCGGTGGAAGCGCACGGCGCCGTACAGCGCGCCCGACGCCACAGCCGCCTTCGCTTCTTCCGACGTGTTGTATGGCAGCTGTTTTAAGAAAGGGAAAAGAATAGAATTAAAACAAAATAGTAGAGGAGCCCAGTAGTGCTAGAGCAACTTAGCGCGACTCCTTTCAACCAATCAGCACGTGTCTCCTTAAGTCACGCGCCCTATCTACGAGCGATCTGATTGGTCGAAAGTGCCCGCGACTCTTTCTCAAATCGTACTAGCACTACTGAGGAGCAGCGAGGCTAAGCGCGCTCGGAAGGCGATAGGTACTCGGAAAAAGTATGCTGAAGCGTGATAGCAATGAGAAAACGACGCGCGCGGGAGCGAGACCGATTTTGCAGATTAGGCAAAAAAACACAAAATCACTTCGTATTAAAAAACTACAGCGATTTTTCAAAAAAATGCTTCTATACGATCCTAAATATTATTAGTGTCCACTTATTAAACCAATTTCCAATAGTGTAAGTAACCCCATTTAAGAATAATCTTGAATTTTCGTATTTTTTAGAGGTCTTTTCGAAAAGAAAAAGTGTCGAGGCAAAATCATAAAATCGTGTTTTTGAAACTATACGAATCTAGATAAAGGTATGAAAAAATATATATCTTATTACCAGATTTGTAATAACTCTAACCGTCCTATAGTTTTAAATCAAAAAGTCCATACTTTTTCCGAGTAGCGCCTTAAGCAACTTTCGCAATGGTTGGTCACGGGATGGGTGACCAAAAAATTCATTCTAGAGCTGTTCCGTGCTCGGAAGGCACGTTAACCCGTCGCTCCTGGCTGAGTTTGCAGTCGTTAATACCCACCAATTCGCACTGGGCCCGCTTGATGGGTCATGGCCCTTCTCCATATCCTATCCTTATGGATAAGGACGGCCTGTGCCCCAGCAGTGGGGACATTAAAACAGCTGATGTTGATGACTAGAGGAGCCGCGAGCAGTGATCAGCGCGTTTGGGCTGGCACATGGCCCGCTATTATTTCTCGGCTGCTTGGTTACAAGTACCGTGCAACGAGTGAGATAGAAGATGGCTTTGCTTGTTACAAGTGCAACGAGTGAGATAGAAGATAACTTTGGCTGGCACCATGAAGCTCGACTTAATACTGAGGTAACCTCAGAGTATTAAGTCAAACTTGGCTGGCACACAGCCATCTCTATCGTCTTCTACAAGCCATGCGCATAAAGTTGGCAACGTAGTTTTAAGTGAACCGATTTGACATCGTTTGCACCGTTTGACAGGTAAACAGCGAGTAAACCTCGAGTACTGAATCCTATGGAGATGGCATATCTTCTATACATCTATACAAATAAATAAAATTGGAGTGTCTGTTTGTAACATTAAATAACCGCTTTTTACTACGTGCATATGATTAAATATACGGTACATATACCAAAATGACATGTTTTACAATTTTTGTCTGTCTGTCTGTTTGTTCCGGCTAATCTCTGAAACGGCTGGACCGATTAATACGACAATTAGAAGAAGTTTAAAATTGAATTCCACGATTTTCTTACATTGTGACTTAGTTAAACCTCATTTTTTCGTAGGTATGCCACCTCCATAGGATTTAGTACTCAGAGGAGTAAACCGGTTCACAGCAATGTTGCCGTTCCGTATCATAGCATGGCTTGTAGAAGACGATAGAGACGGCTGTGGCTGGCACCATTGCAATGGTCGGATACTAGTGTGACCAAAAACTTATTATCTCGAACTCTTATTTTTGGGAAATTTTTTGTACCTAAGTATGAAGTTTTTTGAAACTGTGATTTGACAATTCGGCCTTTGAAAGGCCAAAGGTTCGCGTTAGTGTATATGTCGCAGGCGGATGGTTAAATCCGCCAGATGGTTAAGCAGCAGTAACCCTCGGAAGTCCTGTAGAACACGTGATAGGTTAGAAACTTAAGGCGATCGCGAAGCGCAGCAAAGCGATCGTCTTAAATTTCGTGGTTACTTTTTTTTTGTGACTCCGTCAACCTAATGGGAAGATAAAATAGGTTACGAAAATAAATATCGGCCTAGGCGTTTAATTGAATGGCGGATTTAACCAGTTGGCTGCGACATATATATTCTTTGCCAAAGGTGAATTGTCATTTACTTAAACCATTGATAAATGTAAACAGTTTCCAATCTGTGAGACGCCTAAGTGAGCACGTTTGTATCCAAATTTTATGTTGCCCATATTGTACGTTGCCCATATTGTACGTTGCCCATATTGTACGTTGCCCATATTGTACCTACGTTGCCCAAGATTCGGTTCCGGTGAGTGTATAAAACACCGTCTTTACCTGGTACAGCCCTTTCTTCTCCATCTCTTCTAGGAACCAGCAGCTGAGCATGTACTGCTCACACAGGTCCTCTTCCTCATTCCTCACGACAGGCCTCAACGAGCTGTTCCTGCATATGTCCAGACCATCTGGAAATAAAATAAATAATAACAATAATTTTCTAACCACACCAATGATCTAGCATAGGTACACACAATTCGAACAATTAGACCACGTGATCTAATTGTTCGTTTTGTCTAATGGATGTCTATTAAAATTGTATTCAAGCATTAAATAATTCTGTTTGTGTATTTGCAACAGCAGTAATTTTTCTGCGAATTCAGGGATGCTTCAATACAAAAGTTTTTTCTTTCTTCTTCTTCCAAATTCTCTTCAAAACTTAGTCTCTGCTGATGAGGCCGAAAAGAGTAGGTATTAAGGTAATTTAGTAAAGAGAAAAAGCGTTGTATTCCATCGTTATAAGTGTCATGATCAGAGGCCCTACCGCCTAAGCACCGTCGGCTTGATTACGATTACGACGTATCGTGCCATCCTTGTTATGTCCTAACACACATTATTGGTATGGCATGACAAGGATGGCACGATGCGTCGTAATCCGCTTCAAGCCGACCGACGGTGCTTAGGCGGTAGGGCCCCAGTATGCTGGATGCGGGCAGCGCAGGACCGATCGTTGTGGAGATCCTTGGGGGAGGCCTATGCCCAGCTGTGGGCGTCGTTCGGCTGACACATGGCCCGCTATTATTTCTCGGCTGCTTGCGCCCCCCCAACGAGCGAGATAGAAGATGGCTTTGGTTGACATGATGATGATGATGATGAAGGATCATAATTACATGGTGACGAGGCGGCTTCCTCGTTGACGACGCCCAGCCTCAAGCCCCGCGGGTCGTGCCCCACCGCCGAGAAGAATGCCACGATCTGGATGATCGGGAACAGGATGGAGAACACCAGACCCCTGAGGACAACGACCGGTGTTTTCTTTACCTACATTACATTAGATATAAGTTTTTAGTAAAAACTTCATTTTTATGACAAGTTTTTTTTGCTGACTGTACTTTAATATTGTATTGTCATCTGAACCAAACCTGTACCTATACAAAATTTCAGCTCCATCGGACACTGGGAAGTGGGTCAAATTAAGCTAACCCCACTAACTAACATGGCAAGTTAATAAAAAACTTGTAAAAATCATTATCATCATTGATCACCTATGTACCTATGGCCCAACAGCTTTTTTGTTCTGAGTCAGGGCCGGCCACCTTGTCTACTACCTTATTTGTCTGCGAGTAATTTATAAGTAAGTATGTATGTATTCGCGAGGTAGGAAAATGTTGACGATTCAAAAAACACAACATGCAAGATGCACCGCCCACCCGCAAAGATAAATAAGTTGTGAGATATTTTGCAGTGGTTCACACCACTGTTGTCAGACCCAGAAGTGTTTCTTGTTGGTGAACAATGATGTTTTCAGCATTATTGTGTTTCGGCAGATAGAGATAAGATAGCCAGTTCCTCAGTGACTGAGGATTCCGGGAGTAGTGCGCTTCCACCTTCAGCCTTATCACCACTTAACATCAGGTGTGATGATGATTAAGGCTAAGAGCTACCCCGTTGTGGAAAACAAATCCAGCCCCAAAACTTAGTGATCTAACAACATCTGAGGATGCCCCTTAGGTCCGGAGGTTGGGGCGAAACATGTGTAGTCTGATCGGTGAAGGTGCTATCTGCAGGTGCAGGTATTGTGCATTAACAGTTTCGTGGTGTGCATGTGCAATTTATTGCGGGCGTGCGGGCGGTGCATCTTTCACGTTGTGTTTTTGCAGAAGTAAGCTACATATAAGTTTGCATTTCTTTTTTCACAATGGGTAGGGACTTCCTCTAGTGACGCCTGGTTCAATCAAATACATTCAAACATGGTTGATGAGGACTGATATTGATATTGGCTGCTTTTACTCACCCTGGGTGTCTGGAAAACTGTTGTATACTCTTAATAAATACCGCTTTGTACCGCGCCTTAGATCTACCGCTACAGTCTTTTGGTTTGTCTTTTGTCGTCAGTATCTGAAAAAAGACAGCAAGTTTAAATTTCGTGTCTCTGTAGGTTGCTAGCCCATGTCCCTTGGAGGCCCCCTCCCAGGGGGGGTGGGGGGGGGGGCGGGGGCAGGTTGATACTCTGGAAGACAAAGTGTATGAGAAATCTATGAATTCTAGATAATTTTGGGCCTCTAGGGGGGTGGGAGCTGCCTCCCCCCTGACGATACTCTTAGAAACATGGCAATCGTTTGGCTGCCATCAGACGGACTGCAGCGGAGCAACTACACTAACTATAGGTAGGTACTTCATTTACATATAGTTACTACTCCAGTGCAGTCTGTCTGGTAGCAGACATAAGGCATAACCCGAACGAATAAAAAACATTGCCTCATACAGGGTTATTTAAAAAAAAACTAGTAAAATTTTTAAGTTCGACTCAGAATCGGTAAGTGAACAACTTTCTCCTAGAAACATGGATCGAAATACGACAAAAATTTTTGGACATCTTCATCAACTTCCCCATCTTCGATCAACAATAGATATTGTTATTGTTGATCGCAGCTTCCCATACTAAATCGATCACGTGATCAGTAGGTATGATTTGTATGAAAAGTCAAAAAATAATTTGTCATATTTCGACCCATGCTTCTAGGAGAAAGTTTTTTCACTTACTGATTCTGAGTCGAACTTAAAAATTTGACCAGTGGTTTCCAAATAACCCTGTATATCGGGACTCGACCGTCACTCGTTTTTCGCTCGGTAAAGCGTGAGTGTGTCCATACATAATATTAATAGAAAGATTGCATAAACTGTGATATTATTATGTAATATTTGACTCGTGCTACGGCCGACGCTCGGCTCGGGGACCGTACTCTGAAACGCTAATTCGAAACTTCGGTTAGCCCCGCCCCTTTCACTCGATTCTGTCCCCCTACTAGAGAGTGAGAGGGACGGGTATACCGAAGTTTCGGGTTTTGCGTTTCAGAGTAGGCCCTCTGAAAAGCTTATTCGAAACTTCGGTTAGCCCCGCCCCTTTCACTCGATTCTGTCCCTACAGAGACTGAGAGGGACGGGTATACCGAAGTTTCGGGTTTTGCGTTTCAGAGTAGGCCCTCAGACCCGGTACGGTCTAGCGCGAGTCATCCTTAAGGCGCTACTCGGAAAAAGTATGGACTTTTTGATTTAAAACTATAGGACGGTTACAGTTGTTACAAATCTGGTAATAAGATCCATACTAATATTATAAATGTGAAAGTGTGTTTGTTTGTTTGTTTATTTGTTTGTTTGTTTGTTTGTTTGTCCGTCTTTCACGTCAAAACGGAGCAACGGATCGACGAGATTTTTGGTAAGGAGATAATTTGAGAGCTGGAGAATAACATAGGCTACTTTTTATCCAGGAAAATTATAAAATAAAAATGGTAATTTTGTATAGAAAACCGTTAAGCTGTCATACTTCACACAACAGTCATTTCTTAGCAGCTTCCAAAGGCGAAAAAATTCTACATGTTCCAAAGAGAAGGTATGTCAAAGAGTATGTAATCACTGACATTTTTGCCGCTTAGGATTTCTTTTTAATAAGTGACATTGTGTCAGGCAGTTGATACGAAGTTCGTGTCCAATAAAATTTATATGGCAAAACAACCAAAGAGCATGTAATCACTACGTTTAAAAACAACGTTTGCCGGGTCAGCTAGTATACCTATATCTCTTCATACCTTTATCTAGATTCGTATAGTTTCAAAAACACGATTTTATGATTTTGCCTCGACACTTTTTCTTTTTGAAAAGACCTCTAAAAAATACGAAAATTCAAGATTATTCTTACCCATATAGCCCAGCCGTGCCCAAACTAGGACGCCTTAACAAATACTCTCAATTTATTGATATTTTAATATTTTTGTTTTTTTATTGCGCATACATAATAAGTGTGAAGCTGTTAGCCTATCATTACACCAAAAACTGAATAAAATTAGTTTAGAATGTTTTTATCGTGCGTTTGGTGGAGGTGTTTTAAGAATCAGGGATAACCAAGAGTAAGTAATTTTTATTTGTCACTTTTTCATCTATGACTGCCAATTTTTTCTTCATAAATAACATGCATATAGCGTAAACATTTAATTAAAAATAAATCATAATGAATAATTGAGTATTGATAGTTAGGAGAAGTGATTTTACAACGGTGTCCCCATTTGAGGTCGGTGGGCACATGAGAGTAAAATTATTCGTGTTTTTGTTACCAGGTAATTTTTGCATCAAAAATGGCAAAACGAACATTTAGCAGTGTCAATGAATACTGCGGGCTTGAAAAAGCACTAGCTGATGTTATGCTTGAAGATGATGATGCATCGATAGATTTAGTTACTCTTCCGCCAGAGCCCAGTGTATTGACGGACGAAGAAGAAGGCGATGAGGATAATATACATAGCAATGCAGTTCCACGAGACATCGACACAGACACGAGACAGGAAGAATCGAAGTGTTTATGAATCGAGATGAAGAAGAATGGGATGATAGTGATGACGAAACGCTTGCCGAAACTAAGAGGCTCAGAACTAATGTTCAGGCACCCTGCTGACGTAAGACCGAGCCAACCTATGACTCTTTGGTTTCCATTTCCAACGACAGTTATGTTCAAGAACGTCTGAACAAATTGGTGGAGGAACTAAAGAAAGTATTTTGGACGGCATCCGGCGAAACAATTCATACGGGGCAAGCCAGTGCGTTTCGGGTACAAAAATTGGATGGTCACAAGTTCAGACGGATACTGTTACGCCTTCGATTTATACTGCGGAAATCTCCAGGTGCCAATCCTACAGAGCCACTGGGTACAAGAGTAGTGAAGCAATTGCTCGACAAACTCGGCACAAGCCCTAGAGACCATATTGTCTACTTCGATAACTTTTTCACCAGTTTTGATTTGCTCAGAGACTTACTGGTTTTCGTGCAACGGGTACTGTCCGTGAAGGTAGAACCAAAAAATGTCCGTTAGTTGCGGTGAAGGAGATGAAGAAGAAAAACCATGCTGATTTTGATTACCGTTTCGACAAAGTCAGTCAAATTCTATTCGTTCGTTGGCTGGACAACAGTGTTTGCACCATGGGTTCAAACTACGACAACGTCTTGCCTCTCGGAAAAGTAAAATGCTGGAGCGCTGTGGAGAAGAAGAAAGTTGACGTTGGTATCCCGCATCTTTTCCAAAATTATAACAAGGGGATGGGCGGTGTTGATCAAGCGGACCAGTCTATTTCGTTATACCGCACTGCTATCCGTGGAAAAAAATGGTGGTGGGTACTATTTACGTACATGTTGGATCTCGCAGTTACAAATGCATGGCGCCTCCACAATCTGACCAATGATACGAAGCTAGACCAGCTTCAATTTCGACGTTACATTGCTCGTCATTATTTGAGACATACAGAGGGCGAAATTTTGCGTCCGACACCTTCTTTAGAGCCAAGTTTGCAGCATGATGGTAAAGGTCACTTTCCACAAAAACTTTCCCAGCAGCTGCGATGTGTCACTTGTCATAATAAAGCACGTTGGCAATGCAAAAAGTGCGTAAAGACTTTATGTATTGAAAGAGGATGCTTCGAAAAATTTCACTCCACATGAACCCAGCGTCCCCATTTGAGGACGGGGTTTTTTTACTAAGAAGATTTGTTTTTTTTTTTTTTTTTTTATGGTTTTCCTATAATAGTGATTGTTTCAACCAATTAATAAAGATTTTTCATAAAGTTCACTGCTGGGTTTCATTTGGGTCCAAATGGGTTAAATGGAGTTGAGGTTGGTGTCACTATTGGAAATTGGTTTAATTAGTGGACACCAATAATATTTAGGATCGTATAGAAGCATTTTTTTTTTAAATCGCTGTAGTTTTTTAATACCCAGTGATTTTGTGTTTTTTTTGCCTATTCTGCAAAATCGGTCTCGCTCCCGCGCGCGTCGTTTTCTTATTGTTATCTCGCTTAAGCACATTTTTTCCGAGTATCGCCTTAAAGGTCGCGTATTATCGCGTATGACTCACGTCAGTACTGCTGGTGACGACGTGGAAGTCGTTACTGGTTCGGAAGCAGCCGTCCTCCGTCACGCCCTCGGGGATCAAGTCCGGAGATGCTGTGAGAGCTGGAACAAAGGGAATTTTCTTTAGGATTTGAATGTACAAGGGTTATTTGTTAAAACAAACAACCTCGCAAGAGCAGATTACTATAGTAATTATTATAAACAACATTCAACAACTTTCCGAAAAAATTAAAAAAATTAAGTAAGTTGTAATAGGTACTAATTTAAAAGTTGGTCCTGACTTTCATTGTAGTCTTTAATACCCACTAATCCGCGTTAGGCCCGCGTGGTGGGTCCATGGCACGTTCTCCTTATCCATTTATAAGGAAAGCCTGTGCCCCAGCAGTGAGCACATTTGAATGATCAACCATTTAATCATCAATGATGATGATATAACGACTAAAGTTAAGATAGAGAAAACCACCAATCACGTTCAGAGAGCCCTTTCTCCTTATCCATCCACTAGCGGATCCTCGCGGTTTCACCCGCGTGGTACCCGTTCCCGTGGGAATATCGGGATAAAATATAGTCTATGTCACTCGGGAAGAATGTAGGTTTCTAATGGTGAAAGAATTTTCTAAATCGGTCCAGTAGTTTCGGAGCCTATTCGATGCAAATAAAAAAAACAATCAAATCTTTCCTCTTTATAATATTAGTATAGATTTATAATATTAGTATAGAAGTATAGATAAGGAATGACCCAGCATTGAAAATGCTGATGACGATGATATTGATTTTACTCACTGGGCCTCCGCCTCGGCAGCTCGTGCTGTCGCAGCGCTAACTTCAGGAACGCGTCTTCGAGCGTGTCGCAATCGAATCTGCGCAAGAGTTTCTCGGGCGAATCCTCCGCCAACAACTGACCGTCGCGCAATAAACCAATCTGTGAAAAAACAGAAACATTAAATTAAGTTTTTTATTTATTTTTTCAACACACTTGCTCATAAAGAGAGCCTTATTACATCGATCTTAGGGCCATAAACCGAACTATAACCCACACGTGCATAATAATATTACAGTACTAGTTGCGTAATAGAATTATCCCTACAAAGTTAAGTAAGTACCTAACTGCAAATTATATGCGAGTAAACAGAGACTTTTCAATTTAACCGGGTAATACAGTATCCCTACAAAGTTAAGTTAGTACCTAACTGCAAGTTATATGCGAGTCAACAGAGCATTTTCAATTTCAGCGGGTAATAGATACAGTTCTTTTTTTGTAACAACAAAGAGGTTTTATACGGCTGAAAATCCATTTACGTTTTTAGAATAAATAAATGTGTCCCTAATTAAGACAAAAAACATAATTAAGTATATTATTATCAAATGACTTATAATTCACAATAATTTGTTATAAAACATTTGCATTTTATCACTATTATTATACTTAATTATTTTGACGTAGGCTGTATGGCTGTATGTAATCAATCACCTCACATTTGGCGCGTGCAAAAAAAAAAACTTGCGCGCATTTTCCCTTAGTTAATATTAGGTTAATACAATATGTATGCAATAAATGTTTGTTTTTCCTCGCATGTGTGTTGAAAAAGTGCGTATGAAACTCGTGAGCAACTTACTCACTAGACACTCGGCTGATTTACGCCCTCGCCTGCGGCTCGGGCTGCAACCCACAGCCTCGTGTATAATGAGCAACCTAAGCTCACTTGTATCATAATATACTATTATGCATTCACAATGCAATTCTGTAAGTATAGGAAAAATGTGATCGTAAAAATCCACGAGCCCTATAAGTAGATCCCGCCTGAAAGCTACTTATAGGGCTCGTGGATTTTCACATTTTTAGGGTTCCGTAGCCAAATGGCAAAAAACGGAACTCTTATAGTTGTTAAAAAAAATATTTCGACTTTTCATACAAATTTAGCAACTAATCGGGACATTTTGTATGGAAAGTCGAAATTTTTTTTTCATTTCCGACAAAAAATCTTGCTGTGCGTTGTTCAGCATGATGGCCTGAAGCTGTGATAGTTTTTGCAAAGGTGCTCCTAGCACCCTGTATTTGGATAACTCCAGTTACTTTTTACACAATCCATAGATAGATATTGCAATATTCATACTTTCCGCTATTATGCGTCGCAATCATCTCTATCTATCTATACAATTAAATTGAAAAGTCTGTGTGTCGCCGCGCGACCGTTACAAATTGCATATTATTATAATTCAGTTACATTAGGCGGTATCTATTGATATAATCATTTGCAACACACCAAATCAGTTCGCTTTTCCTGTTTTGAAATCAGTTAGCTAACTTTTTTGAATCTGTAAATAATATTCTTACTTAATTTAGTGTTTCTGTTAGTTCGAATATCGCACTCATACACGAATCATCATAATTTTTTTTATGGAATTCTGAAATTATAGGAAAAATTGTGTTTGTGAAGAATACCACCAACCCTGTAACTAGTTTACAGGCGGGATTCCAACCTCTTTTTTTTTTTATTATGATAATTACGAATCTTGATCTAGTACCCATTGGACCCTCAAGATTCGACCCTAAAGCAAAAAGTGCCCATTCGATCCTCTTAAATTATTATTTTTAAAGCACGGCCATTCGACCTCTTTCATGGTACCGACGACGACTGGACCTTCAAGATTAAACTTTTGAAAAAGTAAAAAAACTGGCAACTTGCCATGACAACCTGAAGAAATAAAATCGTGCAAATGTCAAATGTATGGCTATATTTTCCTGAGCTGATACTCGGTTACATAAAACGAAAAATCCCTATGTAGTGATTACATGCTCTTTGATCCCTATCACTTGGATACCAGTATCCTACAACGATCATTTTTTCTTCGTATGATACTGGTTACCAAACTCTGGTATCATGCACAGCCGAAGGGGGCTGGTTTGCAGTTTTCAGCATTGCGTTTTGCACGCGCGCCACGTCTATTTGCTACTTAAATCTAACTTCTTTCTTAGGACTTCAGATTTTTTTTACCTTATGCGCCTGTTTAGTTTCGTCTATGTAGTGTGTCGTGATGATGACTGTAGTCCCCCCTCTCGCTAATTCTGATAGGAACTCCCAGATTCTGTAAAAAAGCAATATATAGTTAGTATGTAGGTATACTTACATTTTGATAGCTTGTAAAATCTTAGAATATAAGGCTGCTGTACCACTATCAGAGTACTAACTATACTAATGTAGACATCATTGGTAGAGTAGAGTAGGTACTGAAATTTGGCAGAGTAGAGTAGCTAGCCCCGCGGGCAAGCTAGGTACTCTACCACTCTACTCTACCGTTTATTATACTCTACCCGTGTACAGCCTTAAGTGCTTCTTTCTCAAACTAAGTAGGTAGGTACTTTGCCTGGACGATTTAAAAAATTTAACTACTCAATTAAAAACCATTTTAAACAAGTTTTCTCTTAGGTAGTTCGAATGAAAAACGCTTGCTCGGATAGCGGTCGGATAAATAAATGAAGGTTGTCACTTTTTATGGGACCCTATTCTTTACGGAGGCACCTATTTAATTCTCTCGGTCTGCAGACCACAGTCATAAATAATATTAATGGTAAATAATTGTTTTTATGTGGAATATAATATTAATATTGAGTTAATGTGTAGAAGGTTTTTTTTTATCGTTTGATAAGCGTGGTCTGACATAACGGCTACATCAGAGTACCAGAACCAAAGCCTCGTCGGCTCTGGCAGGTGCTGAGATGAGGCCGTTTCAGCAAGAAATTATAATAAGAAAGAAAGAAAGAAATATAGTTTATTCGACTAAAAAAAACATACAAACAAGGTACATAAACAAACAAAAACAAACATTTTAGCCGAAATGGACCCAACCTCAGCTTATGTTCAGGTGGGTCCAAGATGTGGAGATAGCACTCTCCAGAGCACGATAAACAAAGTGAAATAAACTAAAACAGAAAAGTGAATTAAAAAATGTATGGGACGTAATTTTAAATCCAGTTTTTTGAAGATAAACTAATGAGAATATTCATTTCCAAAGCAGAAATACACATAGGTAGGTAACTACTTCCAAATAACGTGTTATTTTGTTTTGTTTTCTTTGTAATATGTATTTTTTGCTTAATAAACATTTATTCTTTCTTTCTTTCTTTCACAGGAAACAGGTGAGTGAGATAGAGCATGTCAAAGCGTGGAATCGAAAACAATCTACTTAGTTGTTATACAACCTTGAAATTCAAAATCGTACAGGGATAGAATGTATGAAGTTGAATTTTTTGAGCAAAGGGTTTTGCGCTACTTGGTGGTTCAAAACAATGGAGCTTTTGAGACGTTTAAGGGTGGATTTTCAAAGGGTGATTTTTAGGTGTCACTGTCTTTTAAAACTACTTATAAATTTCTTGCTTAAAACATAACAGCTAATGCTCAAAATGAAACCTGTACGCTGGGAGATGTGTCAAGTCACAGCCTTCTCTATGAAGACGATAGAGAAGGCTGTGGCATGGCCCGCTATTATTTCTCGGCTGCTTGCGTTACAAGTGCAACGAGTGAGATAGAAGATGGCTTTGGCTGTGGCACAGCCATCTCTATCGTCTTCTACAAGCCATGCGCATAAAGTTGGCAACGTAGTTTTAAGTGAACCGATTTGACACCGTTTGCACCGTTTGACAGGTAAACAGCGAGTAAACCTCGAGTACTGAATCCTATGGAGATGGCATATCTTCTATACATCTATACAAATAAATTAAATTGGAGTGTCTGTTTGTAACATTAAATAACCGCTTTTTACTACGTGCATATGATTAAATATACTGTACATATACCAAAATGACATGTTTTACAATTTTTGTCTGTCTGTCTGTTTGTTCCGGTTAATCTCTGAAATGGCTGGACCGATTTTGACGGACCGATTAATACGAAAATTAGAAGTAGTTTAAAATTGAATTCCAAGATTTTCTTACATTGTGACTTAGTTACAGCTCACTTTTTCGTAGGTATGCCACCTCCATAGGATTTAGTACTCAGAGGAGTAAACCGGTTCACAGCAATGTTGCCGTTCCGTATCATAGCATGGCTTGTAGAAGACGATAGAGACGGCTGTGGCCATGAAGTTTGACTTAATACTCTGAGGTAACTGGAACTCTCACCCTGAATAAAAAAGTGTCGCCAGCAAATTTGACATTTATGTATGTAGTGGCAGGTAGTGGCTGTCAGTTGTCTCATATGACCATACGTATTTTTTTAAAGTGTAGGTGAGACGGAAGACAGCCACTGTGTTATTTGTGGTATTCAAAAAATTTTTCGTACTGCACTCTCCAGTTACCTCAGTATTAAGTCGAGCTTCATGGCTGTGGCTGTGGTCAAGTCCATCAACAACTTGACACATGTCAGTCTCGAACTTGTGGTGGCGGAAATCGACATTTAAACTTGGCTGAGGAGGCACATGAGTACCTATCTATGTATCCGAGTAATATGACGATATTTTGTTTAGGACGTCTGTGTTCCTTATCCGATCGTACAGGCTAAATAGATTTTTTTATTAATAGGTAATTAACCCATAAAAGGAACAAAAAATTTAACACATTTTCTTACATAGTGTTAAGAGAAAAAAATAAAGAAGTTACGAGAAACACCCTATAAACTATGGTCTTGATGACGACGTCACACCACAGGTAGTTTTTTACCCTGTGGTCACACTCGTAAATACACGCATTTAAATGCATAGGGCAGAGGGTACCCTTTGAGGCCACTTTAAGGATTTTTTGACTTTTAACCAAGTACTAAATGGTCTTAGGTATTTAAGAGACAAATTATAGATAATTAAATAAAGGTACATTTTTCAAATTTAAAAAAGTAAAATAGTTTTCTGTATATAACACAAAATGTGGGAGGGGTGCCAAATGTACCGGTTTTGGCCACTTATTGATAGTTAAACTTTTGTATGTATAGCGAAAAATCAAAACCAAACCTAGGTTAAATTAATATATTCTAATGCGCTAGAAACCAATCAATTGTGTGTCTCATAGAAATTTTGGTATCCGGGTCTTACAGTAGGTAACAGCAATTTTTCTAATAATTGTTTTATTTATTCAAAAATTCCTTTTATTCGTTAATAATTATAAATTTGAATATACAGCGCAGCTTGCAGTTTCCTTTTAATTAATCCTTTAATTTTATGTGAATAAGATTAATATTAGTGTGTTCATTAAACTATTTGATTCAAATTGTTTACTGTTTTAGGTAATAAGCAAAATTGTACTTAATTTAAGCGGTATTCTGTATTGTGATGGAAAGTAACCTTACTATTATGTGAAGGTCATTTTTCAAATTTGACGACTCTGTATAAGTTAAAACAGGGAGAAAAAAATAGCCCTTGGCGAGTTTCTTGCCGGTTCTTCTCGCTACAAGGTCTCCTGCCGTAGGATTTGCGAACCGATGGCGTAGCTTCATTGACGTTCATAAGTGTTGTTAAACAAACCTAAATTGAATAAACGATATTGAATTTTGAATTGCAAAACAACAATTTAATTGTAAAAAACAAAGGTTTATAAAGTATTTCATCCAAAATAAATTTCTTAAAATTTTCATACAAAACATTTTTTAAAACAGAAAATGGGATTTATTGAAAAATATTGTATGACTTATGGAATTCTAACGGTTGTTATTATTAACCTTAAAATACCTTATTTTAATTAACTTTAGCAAACATGGCGATTGTTTAGAAAACTTTTAGAGCAAAAAGTGGCCAAAACCGGTACAGTGGCCAAAACCGGGGCTTCTGTCCTACTTATGAAAAGTTTTCCTTCTAACCAATTATTATGAAAGTTGCAGAATACTTTAAGATTAGTTATCAAGGTAGGTATTCCTAAATTTAAAAAGGAACAGCATTTTTTATCTCATTATTCCCACGGGAACGGGAACCATGCAAGTAATATTATAAACTTTGAAAGTTTGTAAGTTTACATATTGGACAATTACTTGGCCTTATGTTAGGCTTTTACATAACAAAACATGAATGTTGACGTATAAAAAGACAGTACAGTATTGCAAGATCGTTGATGTACTAACTGATTAATCATTAAGAACAATTGGATGTTATTTAAAAAGTGACTTAATTAGTGATGCAACTGCAGTTATTGTGATAATACGGTATACGGTAGTACCTAATTATGAACAAACAATAAGCGTTTGTAATTGTAATTGAAACAAAGGAATTGGTCTGACATCCCTGACAGTACTTACCTACAATATCAATATTATTAAATGAGAATATTAGAACAATGAAGATTATACAGGAAGTGATGATACTTTTATAGAACTAGATATACTTAATTAGTTTGAAAATTACATTCCTAGCTCATTTTTATTCTGGTTTATTATTCAAATGGATATTTAACATTTTATTTAACGTTTATTATTATTATTATTTTAATGAACTGGAGTTTTCATGATGGTATTTAGTTTAATTTTGATTCAATGGATTTTATTTAGGTAGGTAATTTCCTAATAAATAAAACACTTTCACGGATTTTTTCACGCAATTTATTTAACAACTTGGTTAAATTTTAGTTGTTTTTTGAGATTTTTTGGTTTATCCGACGTTTCGGCACCTTTCCAGGGGCCGTGGTCACGGAAAATTAAATAAATTGCGTGAAAAAATCCGTGAAAGTGTTGTATTTATATGGACAGTTCGCGCAGAAATTTAAGATGTAATTTCTTAATATTTAGGTAAGTACGTAGAATTCATGCTTGATGGTAAGAGCCTAGGAATTCTTTATGGATTTTAATTTGTTGCATTGCTTTTTTCGACTTTTACCCGTTTGTGTTCACTTAGGTATTTCCCAAAAAGGTACCCTTTTTCTCTCTCCAAGGTTTAAGACCTTATACGCAGGGTGTAGTTAAAACGACTCGCTATCTCTCCACCCTATGTCGTGGGCCACACTGGAGCGGCGCGTCTTGGGCAGTGTATATATTCTTTGTCTTGGGTCCGCGTTGAGCGGGAAAAACAAATATATTGAGACGGACGGGAGGGGCCACACTGGCGCGTCCGGGCGGTTGCCGCGACCGGGTACGTGTTCGCGTGTCTTGCGGATCCAGTGTGGCCCACGACTAAGTGCTGAGAAAGTACGCCGAGGGTTTTAGGGGGCTCAAGGCCCTAATAACCCCCTTGTCCCCCAGGGAGGGGTACAAGTACCTACTGTCCGAAGGCATTTTCCCCGGGCAACAAAAAAAGGGCGAAGACCCTATGCACACCATGTTTTTTAAAACCGTGTAAGGCTCTAAAATTAGCTATTTGTGCTTTATTATTGGGGAATTGGGGATATTAAAGTGGAAGATTTGAATTTAAACACACATAATTAAATGATAAGTAGGTACTTTTTTTATCCACAACGGGGTAGCACTTAGCCTTCATCACACCTGCCGGCCTAGCATGACCGGCTTATAACGCGCGATATGATATGGTACGGCAAGTTGTCTTGCTTACCCCACTAAGGTGTAAGCAAGACGGCACGCCGTACCATATCATATCGCGCGTTATAAGTCGGTCATGCTAGGCCGGCTGATGTTAAGTGGTGATAAGGCTGAAGGTGGAAGCGCACTACTCCCGGAATCCTCAACCACTGAGGAACTGGCTATCTTATCTCTAACTGCCGGAACACAATAATGCTGAAAACATCATTGTTATGGCGTCAGACTTAGGCAATATGGTGGTAGCTAGCCAGGAGGACTAAGAACAAGTCTACCACCAACCAAACCAAATACAATATGAACCTCCTACTGATAATCGAACCCGGGACCTTTGGGTCTGAAATTGGTGGTGTAAATCACTAAACCACAGAGGCGGTTAAAATAAATGCTGTAAACAAGATTCCGTGCCACCATTGAGTCAATCAGTAATGTGATTGAAGATTTTCCATCATAAAAGAATGCTTTGTCCCAAGATGATTGTGTTCGTTATATATAATTGTATGTAAATATAACTAATACAAGCGTCTTATAATTGGCTGGTTTAGTAGGACGGAACTGCATGCAGACGATCTCTGCAGGGTTGCCAATTATACTATCCGTATAACTAAATTATTATAAGTGCGTAAGTAAATGTGTTGGTCCGTTTATATTACCATTTCACGCCTCAAACGAGATAGATTTGACCTAGGAGAAGGATATTCCAGTATTCCTCCATAAAACATTGAATACTTTTACTCAGAAAAATTTAAGTTATGCTTAAAGAGTGCTTTGTATCTAACTATATTAGGTATTAAAAAAAATTATCATGTTTCTCGGCACAGCCATCTCTATCGTCTTCTACAAGCCATGCGCATAAAGTTGGCAACGTAGTTTTAAGTGAACCGATTTGACATCGTTTGCACCGTTTGACAGGTAAACAGCGAGTAAACCTCGAGTACTGAATCCTATGGAGATGGCATATCTTCTATACATCTATACAAATAAATAAAATTGGGGTGTCTGTTTGTAACATTAAATAACCGCTTTTTACTACGTGCATATGATTAAATATACGGTATATATACCAAAATGACATGTTTTACAATTTTTGTCTGTCTGTCTGTTTGTTCCGGTTAATCTCTGAACCGGCGAACCGGACGACGTTCCGTGGGCAGGCCCCCTACAAGGTGGACCGACGATCTGGTCAAGGTCGCGGGAAGCCGCTGGATGCGGGCAGCGCAGGACCGATCGTTGTGGAGATCCTTGGGGGAGGCCTATGCCCAGCAGTGGGCGTCTTACGGTTGAAATGATAATCTCTGAAACGGCTGGACCGATTAATACGACAATACGGTATTTTACTGTTTTTTTTTATTTCTTTAAAATGTTTTTCGAAATATTAGCTACACAAAACAAGTTTTCATTTTGAATTATCTTGAATATTTTCAAAGATATAGGACTTCAAACTTTATACTTAGACAAGGACAGGACGCTATCTTAGTGACGTCAGTGGGTTAGTAGCGTCATAGTCACGCCATAGAAGATTTCGTTTTAGAAAGAGACAGCTATAGTCAAAATCAAACAGACTATAATTCTTTTATTATAAAACAGATTCAAATTATTTTTTCACATTTGGTATTCTTTATTGCAATATATTTTAACGTCATCATTAAATATCTACATTTCAACAACAGTAAAATACCCTATTAGAAGAAGTTTAAAATTGAATTCCAAGATTTTCTTACATTTTCTTACGTGACTTAGTTACACCTCACTTTTTCGTAGGTATGCCACCTCCATAGGATTTAGTACTCAGAGGAGTAAACCGGTTCACAGCAATGTTGCCGTTCCGTATCATAGCATGGCTTGTAGAAGACGATAGAGACGGCTGTGATCTCGGGCATTAACTAAAAAAAATGTCACCTAGAAAACAATTCTTTGCCATGACAACGTGAACAATTTCCAATTACAGTGCCACAAGCATTTCTGTTCCGGTGACAGCCGTGACAGAGGAGCCACTTGCAATACGAAATTAGCTGTCAAAATGGACTGTCGTATGAAAACTGTTTTAGTTCCAAAGATAATCACCGGAACAGAAAAGCTTGTCGCACTATACACAGGTGCTTCAGCTATTTTTTTTAAAATCCACAACGGTGTAGCACTTAGCCTTCATCATACCTGATGTTAAGGGAAGTAGGCTGATGGTGAAAGCGCACTACTCCAGGAATCCACCAACACTGAGAAACTGGCTATCTTATCTCTACCTGCTGGAACATAACAATGCTGAAAACATCGTTGTTATGGCGTCAGACTTAACATAAGTAGCTAGCCAGGCGGACTAGGAACAAGTCCTACCACCAATCAACAGTTAAGTAAGTACAAACAACTAGTTTGGGATTGGAACAAAGTAGGTATGAGAGTTGTCCAACATTTTATTCATTTTTTTATTTAACTAAGTACTGCTTCTATTTTTTTCTTGTCTTTTTGTGGTGTGGTTGCAACCCTAGACTAGATCTATCGCTTTTTATTCAAGTGAGGAATAGACACGCAATGGTTTTTATGAGCATCTTAATCAATGCAAGAATCGTTTAGAAGCAGTAAAGTATGACACTGGGGCTTCGCTGGCGAACTGCCAACAATGTTACAGAAATATTGTATCTAAGCGAGATGGCGCTATCGCTATACTTAAGCAGTGTACTCCGTCCTGCAATCAACATTACTATACCTAACATTGTTTGACAGGGCAGTAAAGCCCTGATTTAATTGGTTGGTAGAGTACAGTGGGTAGGTACTAGTATTTTACTGTATTTTTAAGGACCAAACAAAAGTTCGTCTGTATATATTTTAGTTTACCCAAAAAAAAAGCATTTAACCAAATTACCTTTTCCACGAATATAAACACAAAGATAGATTAGGTAAATTTTTTGTTGTACTGAGTATTCAGTCATGTAAACAAATAAATATAAATAAACAAAATATTAGACACCATTACATACATTGTTCCAATACCAGGGGGTCAAGTCTGCTAGCGTTAAGTCACAATCGTGTCACAATCGTGTTTCAATTGTAGTTCAGTTGTAGTGCTTTTTTACACACTAGTTACAAGAAATGTGTACTTTTTTCACAATACTACTGATGGTCACACCACACACTACATTCACATCACATCATACTGTCATAATTCTTGTAACTACTGTTTTAAAGAGCACTACAACTGAACTACCGATTGAGACACGATTGTGACTTAACGTTAGCAGACTTGGCCCCCAGCCGGCCTAGCATGGCATGAGCGGCTTAAACCGCGATATGATATGGTACGGCATGCCGTCTTGCTTACACCTTAGTGGGGTAAGCAAGACAACTTGCTGTACCATATCATATCGCGCGTTATAAGCCGGTCATGCTAGGCCGGCAGATTATAGTACCTTGAGCACTAGTGTTATGGAAATACGGTATTTTACTGATTTTTTTTTATTTCTTTAAAATGTTTTTCGAAATATTAGCTACACAAAACAAGTTTTCATTTTGAATTATCTTGAATATTTTCAAAGATATAAAACTTCAAACTTTATAATTAGACAAGGACAGGACGCTATCTTAGTGACGTCAGTGGGTTAGTAGCGTCATAGTCACGCCATAGAAGATTTCCTTTTAGAAAGAGACAGTTATAGTCAAAATCAAACAGACTATAATTCTTTTATTATAAAACAGATTCAAATTATTTTTTCACATTTGGTATTCTTAATTGCAATATTTTTTAACGTCATCATTAAATATCTACATTTCAACAACAGTAAAATACCCTATTGGAAACAACGACGGGTAATTACCACATACACCCAGAGCCGAGGAAATATTGAAAAGTTCGTTTTCAATATTTCCTTACCCGACCGGTGATCGAACCCGGGACCTCTAGACCTTGAAAACCGGTGCGTACACCACTCCGCCACGGAGGTCATGTCAATTGGCAAAAAGGGATATTATGTAAGTGTTCTGTGTTTTATAGCTCAGGGCAAAACCTCTGGGGGCCAAGCCTGCTAACGTTAAGTCATAATCGTGTCTCAATCGTGTTTCAATTGTAGTTCAGTTGTAGTGCTTTTTTACACACTAGTTACAATAATTATGACAATATGATGTGATGTAAATGTAGTGTGTGGTGTGACCATCAGTAGTATGGTGAAAAAAGTACACATTTCTTATAACTATTGTGTAAAAAAGCACTACAATTGAACTACAATGGGCGATTTTCTGAAAGCTCAGTCACTAGATGGCGCTGTCCCACCTATGCAGTAAAAAGGAACGGAACGTTATAAATTTTACTTTGACGCGACTTTTTTACGTAAAACGGAACGTCAGACAGATGTTATTTATTTACCTTAATCCTTAAATTTACCTATTTCGTTTAGTACTTATTTAATATATTATTAGTTTCCTTTGGGTTTTTAAAAAGTAATTAATTCGCCGTCAGGCTAGCATTGAGAGTGGTCGCGTTACTGTTTTTTTTTTTCTTCTCGAAATCCGTATTCCAAGTGCATACAATAAAGTTCCTTTCCAACTTAGTATCGAGTGTTAGTTAAGACAACAATAATATCTGTTCCCTTCCCTGTCGTGACTTGTGAAGAATTAACTAGAGACGCAGAATGTCCGTAAAACGCTCGCCACAGAAGTGTCCATCGGAATCAAATATACCCACTTCGATGCATGATGAAAATGAGCCCTCAGCTTTTACTCGAAAAAGAAAGCAGCCAGATGATATGCAGTCTCTCGAAGAAAAATTTGACAAACAGCTGTTGGCATGGGACAAGAAAATAACCGATAGCATCGTCACAGCGGTGAATACAGCTATCTCAACAGAATTTGTTAATATGTCTACCTCATTGAACGAGATAAACATAAGTATAAAAAAAATTAACGCTGAAAATGTTAAACTTAATAACACATTGGCCGAAACAAATAATCGTTTAAGCGAAATGGAAAGATCTCTCAACTACTCGTCAGAACGCCAAGACCTGTTTGAAAATCGTTTGAAATCAGTGGAAGACAGTGTCTCTATTTCGAAGAACGTATCAGACAGAATTGGCTCACTGGAACATCAAATATCAGTGATGGAACAGCAAGCTAGGCAGTGCAATATTGAAATATCTAACATGCCTGAACGTCGATCTGAAAACTTGCTTAATATCTTGGAGCGCCTTGGTGATATCATTAAGTGCCCAATACGTACGTCAGACATAGTATCAGTTCACCGCGTTCCGCATGCGGAGTCCAAAAATCCTCGTCCTAAAAACGTCATTGTGAAACTTACCAGTAGAACACTAAGGGACAACGTACTATCTGCCTACCGAGCTACAAAGGGCCTTAACTCAAGCATGCTATCTATCTCAGGTTCATCTGCTACCATATATATTAACGAACATCTCACGCTCAAAAATAAAATATTATTTCGCCAGTGCCGTGAAGCAGCGCGAAAATGTGAATATAAATATGTCTGGGTTAAACATGGGACCATACTTGCAAGAAAATCGGATACATCCCCAGCATTGGCTATACGATCTACGAAGGACATTGCTAAAATCAAATCAATTTAATTATCCTCAAGTGTTAATAATTATCCAACGTTATTGTTTTTGTTGTGGTGGGTTCGAGTTTTGTATATGTTGTAAGTACTTGAAATGGAATACAAAGTCGTGTTTGTGGTGGCTGATGCATTACTTTTTTGTCACACTGATTTTAAAATCCATAGTTATCAAATCAAAAAGTAAGTGTTACTGTAAGACTGTTAAATCTGGGGATTATTGGTTTTATCTATGTTATGTGTACTTGAAATTGAGAACTAAGCCTTGTTTATGGTGGCTAATGCATTTAAAACTGATTCTAATATTAATAATGTACTTTGTGATATTCCCCGCCGGATGGGCACAGTATAATATACTAAAACATGATTTTATAGTAAATATCTGTTTATATACTAAGGGTACACAAGTAAACCAAGAGATAACTGCTTTACAATTTATTTTGTGCCTTAATCAACAGAATTATAACAGTAAAAAACTTGGTTGCTTATATTTATATTACACAAAACTTTTACACAATTTGCAAATGAAATTTATTTTTCCGGGTACTAACAACAATATTACTAAACATTGTATATTATGGAGTATTATGTACATGATAACACTAAGGAATTTGTTACTTAACTACAATTTGCATTCTTATTTTAATAATAATAATAAATTGGTAAATCATTATATATTGTCTTTATTATATTCTAACCTCACCCATACTTTTAAAATAAACAAAAATAATACCAAGCCCTTGCGTTTGCCTTCATATAAGATCCTTGTTTTGCAAATAAGGTTAATTTCTACTGGTGCTAACAATAATCTTAAACAGTGTCTGGGTAATATGTGCAAGATTGCAATCAGAAAGATGTCATTTTACAACAAGTTGCATTTATACTCTTTTAATACTAATTATAAATGGATACAAAATTATATAAGTATATTGCGCTTGTTTAATATTTATAATCCTAACAATACTTGTGAAATAAATAACAACATCAAGCCTTTGTATTTGGATAAATACAAGACTTATGAAAAAGCGATGCATGATATTTTACCTTCATTACACCTTTACGCACATCTTAGTACTTTATATACCTATACTTTATATATATTTTTAACTATCAATAATGGATAAGCATGTTCTATCTGTATTCTATCAAAATTGTCGGGGCTTAAGGACGAAACTGCACACCATATATATGAATATATTATCACACGATTATGACGTGATCATATTAACTGAATCATGGCTCCAAGAAAGTATATCTGACAGTGAGTTTATCGATTCGCGTTACCGTGTGTTTCGTTGTGATCGAGACCGAGTGATAAGCGGTCGGCGCGATGGTGGCGGCGTTCTAGTGGCAGTGCATAAAAGTCTGAATGCATCGTCTCTGGAGCTCCCCGCCGCCGCACACTGTTCTACCTTGGTTGAACCTTGGCCAAAAGTATTTATCAATATTTATGTACGAATCTCGTATCGTACAATTCGTTTTTGAAGAAATATAATGTTATAAGTGCTTTAGAAAAGCGTAATTTAAATCGAGTCATAAAATTACTGAGTATGTGTTTAATTTCAGGTATTTTCTCTAAGGGGCATTTGGTTTTTTCGATTATATGTTGTGTAAGATGTTTAATTTTACTATCAAATGACTTTTCTTGTCGTGAAAAACAAAATTCGACCAACTCCGACCTAAACATTTGTAAAGTACCTAAAAGTAAAAAAATAAATAAGTAAGTAACAAAATACATCTTTAAACCAATAGTAAATATGTTTTGTGAATGTGCCTAAATGATTACCTATAATAATATAACAGGTTAACTATCGTGTTGAATAAACATGAACCAAATTATAAAATTGCAGTTATTTAAATGTCTTTTGTTTTCTAGTATAAGTTATATGAATGGCGGTAAAAGGCGGCTGATTTTTTAACACAAATAAAAAACCGACATTCTAAGCTACATTTTCTCAATACAAACTATGGCATAGAAATGTATAGAACATCAACTAAAATGCTCGTCTTTATAAAAATGCAATAAAATTTCCCTCATTTATTACGAAACCCAGTATCATCTTTTGTTCATTTCAAATTTATAATAATAATATCACAGAGTAAGCATCATATACCCGTAGAAACAGAATCCATTGTTACTTAATTATAAATTACCTATATTTATATAAAAAATAATGGGCCGGGAATGGACACAATATCTTATTTGCTTAATTGCTCGATAACTAATGTCTCGTGTAACTGTGCTCATTATGACAGAACGATAAATTATACATACCTTCTTTTAGTAATTTTTAATGGTCAGAATATCCATCTACCCTCAGATACGTATCAGAACAGAAGAAAGTATTATTTAAAATTTTGACTTATGGCCAAGCTTCCAATACTACGTAGAACAGCGTGCGCCGGCGTACCGCCTGCCCCCTTCACAACACTGTTCGACCACGTTCTAATAGATATTCGCTTAAACAATTATCGGTGTGCAATTAGCGCCGTGTATATACCACCCAAGTCAAGCCCTGACTTGTATTTAGCATATTTTGATTATCTATCTTTTATATTTCAATCAATAAACAACAATGAATTTATGGTAGTGGGTGATTTCAATCTTCCGACACTAGAGTGGCGAGACTGTAACTCGTACATGGAACCTCAATTAAATAACGGTGGATGTCTAACTAATAGATATTTAATTAACTTTTTATCACTTTTAAACTGCAATCAATTGAATAAAGTAAAAAATTCAGACAACCGTATTCTCGACTTATTTATCACAAATTTAAGAGACACTTCTACATCAGTCCCTTCAAGTCCCCTTGTACCGCCCGATAAAAAGCATCCCCCTTTTCACGTGTTACTTCCAATAAATAAGTTAAAAACCTTACCTACTGTTAGTCGATTACAATATAGTTATAAAAACGCAAACTATGACCATATAAATGACGAACTTTCGAGCATTGACTGGAACATTTTACGTCAAAGTAGTGACCCAGATGAAGTACTTTCAATATTCTATGAGATCATTTATGGTATTATAAGGAAACACGTTCCCATTAAATCAATTAAATCCTCCCATTTCCCAATTTGGTTCACCCCAGCCTTAATACATATCTTCAAAAATAAAAACCAGGCTTGGATTAGATGGAAAAAATACCAAAATAGGTCAGACTATGAAGTATTCGCAATGTACAGGAAACGATTTAAAGTAGAATCATGTAAACGCTACAATGAATATATCACTTCGGTTGAAAATAGTATCCCTGTAAATGTAAAATATTTTTATACATATGTCAATAATAATAAGAAAACACAAGATATCCCTAGCAAAATTTCATATAAAGATCTGTCTGCAAACAATCCGGAAGGTGTCTGCCAACTCTTTTCACTCTTTTTTAAGTCAGTTTTCGAATCGACTGATAATGAGAACGATTTTGATATTAACGACATACCAGACAGTAACCATGCCTCAGATCTTATTCTTAGTAATATTCACATATCGGAAGAGAGTGTACTTGAAGAACTATGTAATCTGGATACTTCTAAGGGTCCAGGAATGGACAACATTCCTCCAATTTTCTTTAAATCTACTGCAAAACTCTTATATCAACCGTTACACTACATATTTAATTTGTGCCTTCAGCAAGGAGTATTCCCAAAAAATTGGAAGTCAGCCCGTATTGTTCCGGTTTTTAAGGGTGGGGATAGAGCAAATGCTGAAAACTATCGGCCAATATCAATCTTGTCTACTCTGTCGAAGCTCTTTGAAAGGCTAGTTAACAAAAATATATATCCTATTATGCATAATGTTATTATTGAACAACAACATGGATTTGTTAAAAAAAGATCTACCACTACCAACCTATTACTATATACAAATTACCTTTTCGACTGTATAGATAAGAACAAACAAATTGATACCGTATACACGGACTTCCGAAAAGCCTTTGACGGAGTGGATCATAAGATATTACTGGAGAAGCTTGCATATAATGGCATTCGTGGTGACCTATGGCGTTGGTTCAAATCGTACATAACCAACCGCTCTCAAAGAGTCGTTATTAATGGGTGTGAATCAGATTTAGTTTACGTAAGCTCTGGTGTACCACAGGGGTCTATTCTGGGCCCATTACTGTTTATCCTTTTTATTAACGACATATCTACGTGTTTTAAATACTGTCAATTCCAATTATATGCAGATGACTTAAAAATATATCTTAAAATCGAAAACACCCAAGACTGCCTTAATTTTCAATCTGATCTTGATAGGTTTTCTAGATACTGTACCAAAAACAAACTTGACCTTAATCTCAGCAAATGCAAAACAATCACTTTCTGTAAAAAACTAAAAATAATTGAACACATTTATAAACTAAGTGGCTCCCCGCTTGAAAAACTGGAATACATAAGAGATCTTGGGGTTACACTGGATACAAAATTACATCTTAATATGCACGTAGAAACAATTATCAATAAAGCCTACAAAATGTATGGTTTTGTAATGCGCACAAGTAAAGCATTTACCAAGCCTTCAACTTATCTATACCTTTATAAAACACTGGTTCGTTCCCAGCTTGAATATGCTGTGCCCATTTGGAATCCGTTTTATGACAAGTACAAGACTTCTATTGAAGTAGTTCAAAAGAAGTTTCTTAAAGCTATGCAATACAGATGTTACCGTAGTCGCCTCTCCTATGATCAACTTCTGAATAAGTATAAACTTCTAAGTCTAGATCATCGACGTACCCAGTTGGAAATGATGATGCTGTATGACATATGCCACGGCAGGTATGACTGTATTCCTTTGGTTGATAGTCTGTATTACAGAGTGCCTCCCAGGGCACATAGTCGCTCCATATGTAAAATGTTTGCAACACCACGTAAACGTATAAATGCAGGTAAACGTGCTCCTATGTATCGTATTACCCATAGTTTTAACACTAAGTTTGATTTTAATTCCATTGATATTTATAACACCCGCCCCCGTAAATTTAAAGAAATGATTGTTGAGAACCTTACTAGCTCTTAGCTTAATTAAACTGAAAAGTACATATCATCATAATATTTACAACATTTACAACATGTATTCTTCATCTCTTTTAGTTGTCTTTCGCTTTGCTTGTTTTCATTATGTACCTACATTCACTAAAATCGCCGTAATGTTGAGGCGTGATAGTGATGTTTCACTTTCAATGCTTTGTTTTGTGTAACTTAGTATATTTTAGTAATAAGTGGTAAACGGTGTTGGTAGCAAATTTATTATTTCCTTTTTTTAAATACCTTTTTATAATACTGTAATTTGTAACTGTTTGTTTACTCAAATAAAAAAAAAAAAAAAAAAAAAAAAAAAAATTTAAATATGTTTCATACCAAAATATACCATAGACAGGTACATACTTCGTTCAACGCCATCTAGTGAAGCAATTGGAAGCTTTTTTTTTTTAAATGGCCTCAGAAAATCGCTCATTGAAACACGATTGAGACACGATTATGACTTAACGTTAGCAGAATTGGCCCCCTGATTATAACGCCAAACAATAAGTCTTCAGCGAGTCGAATGCGAGTTATAGTTTTCGCAATACCTTGTTATTGCTTCTACGCGAACTATGTCAATCTCTGACTGAACGGAGAAGCGCAAAAAATGAGGAGTAACTGTTTCTCAAGAATGGCGAATAGTGTCAGGTCTCAGTGAAGCAATTTGTTACTACTCCAATTGTAAAAACAATAGAAAAAAAATTAAGTTGCATTCACGTTCTAACTAAATAGATCAAGATCACGGGGCCGCCAAACAATAATTTTCTTATAGGAAAAATGTGATAGTAAAAAATGTGATAGTATAAAACCACGAGCCCTATAAGTAGCTTTCAGGCGGGATTCGAACCCGCGCCTCCGGGAATCCGGCCCGATGCTCTGACCAACTAAGCTACCGAAAGGCTTACACGACTCGTCGAATTTTGCTATCACTTGTTACAGATCGCGCGGCGAGAGTTTGGCTTTGACCGTTATTGCGCAGAAATCAGAAATTGGGTATCAACGGGCAATTAGCGGGGTAAATGCATGCGCAGTAATCCCCTCCACCCGAAGGTCAAAGCCAAACTCTCGCCGCGCGATCTGTACGCTGTAGGCCAGCGTTGCTTCATCAATGTGAGGAAACCCTCGCATCCGAAAGAAACATTTTTACAAATGTTTAACAATCGATTAAGATGAAACAGCGATATTGAGATTTTATATTATTTTTATGCATTCACAATGCAATTTTGTAAGTATAGGAAAAATGTGATAGTAAAAAACCACGAGCCCTATAAGTAGCTTTCAGGCGGGATTCGAACCCGCGCCTCCGGGAATCCGGCCCGATGCTCTGACCAACTAAGCTACCGAAAGGCTTACACGACTCGTCGAATTTTGCTATCACTTGTTACGCTGTAGGCCAGCGTTGCTTCATCAATGTGAGGAAACCCTCGCATCCGAAAGAAACATTTTTACAAATGTTTAACAATCGATTAAGATGAAACAGCCATATTGAGATTTTATATTTTATATTTTCCTATACTTACAAAATTGCATTGTGAATGCATAAAAATAATATAAAATCTCAATATGGCTGTTTCATCTTAATCGATTGTTAAACATTTGTAAAAATGTTTCTTTCGGATGCGAGGGTTTCCTCACATTGATGAAGCAACGCTGGCGACAAAATTTATTTATACTCGTAGCCTACAGGCGGCAAATGTGTAAATCCTCCACTGCTCGTCAACGTCAGTGCAGCACTGACATCACTGAACTGACGTCACTGACACTGATGGACATGGATACGTTACTGATCGGCACGTGTCAGCATGGTGTGTGCGGATTGCTGATAGGCCTTAAAATGTGTATGTTAGGTAGTGTAGTATTGGTGCAGGTGTGGTTTCACCCCACAGACCATGGCCCACCTGACTGATCGCTCTGCATGCCCATACTCCTGCACGCGAGAGGACCTCATGTTGGCTACGGATAACGCCGTAAGAGTGGCACAGTTCTGGGCCAACTTCATCTGATTTACGCTTGCCATTGACACGAAGAAGAAGAAGAAGTGTAGTATTGATATGTTTTTTGAACCTGGCACCTGTAATTGGTCGTCTGACCAAGCTAGCAAGTATGCTTACTTACACTCAAAAGGCATATCAACACAAAGCCCACGCATTTTATTCGTGAGAAAATAATTAACGTGTGGCGGCGAATCCGGGATCTTTAACTATAAGTTCTTTACGGCGAAAAGTTTCTTTACTGTTTGGCGAAGGATCTTCTGCGCTTATGCGTTGCCACGTTAAGCCGTTGACGACCGTTCGCTACAAGCATTCACCCGGGACAGTAAAAGGTCGTGGGTTCGAGTCCCATCGAAGCTAGTTGAGAGACGGATCGATTTTTTCTAATACTTCATTTTCAACATATTTTTTTAGAATGCAACGCGTCCACTGAGAAAGAGGCGATAAGGCATGCGCACACGGTGTACCTACTTCGTCGGAAAGTTTAACAGCCAAACATAACACCGTTATCAACGTCGTAACATTGTTATGGCACAGTTTGCGATAGAGCTGTTGCCCTCACCTAGATTTCTAACCTCAGTGTGTGGGGCAAACTTCTTGAACCAAACCTTAGACAATCTACACAAATAAATAAAATTGGATTGTCTGTTTGTAACATTAAAAACTTTTAGTAAAAATTTTATTTTCATGACAGGCTTTTTTGCTGACTGTACTTAAATATTGTATTGTCATCTAAACCAAACCTGTATACAAAATTTCAGCTCCATCGGACACTGGGAAGTGGATCAAATTAAGCTTGCAAGATTTGTCCCCCTCTAACTAACAAACTAACTAACTAACATGGCAAGTTAATAAAATGCTTGTAAAATAACCGCTTTTTACTATATGCATATGATTATATATACGGTACACATACCAAAATAACATTTTTTTCAATTTTTGTTTGTCTGTCTGTCTGTTCCGGCTAATCTCTGAAACGGCTGGACCAATTTTGACGGAACTTTCACTGGCAGGTAGCTGATGTAATAAGGAGTAACTTAGGATACTTTTTATCCAGATATTCCCACGGGAACGGGAACCACGCGGGTGAAACCGCGGGCGGCCGCTAGTATAAAATAAAATCTGCGCAGAAGAAAATTTGTACTAAATATTGCGATTGCGCAGGTTGTTTTGTCGTATGGTTTGGTTCAAGATAAATGCCGGGAGCTTTACCTCTAGTGTAAGCATGTCAATTTGCAAACGTTACAGTGCCACAACGGCGCTACGTACGTTTTTCTTTTTTTTGTAGCAATTTAACCGGCCCAGACTTCGAAGAACTTCAGCCGCCCGCAGCGCTATGGTTGGAGATCAACTTGACAGCAAAATGACATTAAAAAAAAACACGTTAGTTTCACATTTTGGCCACCGGAACAGAAAAGATTGTGGCACTGTACTATCGAGTTTGAGTTACCTACTTATTATCAGCCATTTAGTCATTTAATGTCCCCACTGCTGGGGCACTGGCCTTCCTTATGGATGGATAAGGAGACTGGGGCATGACCCACCACGTGGGCCCGATGCGGATTGGTGGGTATTAACGACTGCAAATGCAGCCAGGACCAACGGCTTAGCGTGCTTTCCGAAGAATTACCTATTCGATTAATTTAGCTTTCAATAAAAAAACGCATCAAAATCGGCCCAGTCGTTTAGGAGCTATACGTTGCCTCAGACAGACAGACAGACAGGTGCACACACATGTCAAACTTATAACACCCTTCATTTTGCGTTCGGTAGGTAGTAGGTACCAGTTAAAGTATACTTTATAGTTATTACACAAAATCTGAAAAAATCTGAAAAATTCGGCGACGTTTATTGCTGCACTTTGACCACGTAGAACTACACTCGGTTCCAAAAATAACGGGTCAGTCACATAAACCCGAATATCTCCCGAACTACGTATGCCATCCTAATGAAACGAAGACGGTTTAATTGAGAATTTAATTATACAGATAAAAAATAAAATAAAACTTAGGTGCACCTACAATATTAATCTCTAAATTAAAAAAAAACTAAAGTAAGTAATATTTTTTGTAAAGATTTATTTTTTCTATGATTGTTTTTTTGCTGTTTTTCATCACTTTCTTCATTTAATACTTTGTATTGTCTCCACGAGCTCTTCTGACAGCTTCCAGGCGATTAGGCATGCTGTACACCAAATTTCGGAGCCGGTGCTGAGGAATACCTTCCCATTCCTCCACCAGTGCTTGTTTGAGCTCGGGGAGCGTGATTGGTGGGGGGTTTCGACCTTTCACGCATCTCTGGAGCTCGTCCCAGGCGTGCTCGATGGGGTTTAAGTCCGGGCTTCGCGCTGGCCACTGCATGAGTTTGATACCGACCTCTTCAAGGTAGTCATGTACAATTCTGGCGGTATGGGGACGCACATTATCATGCATTAATATGCCATGCCGGTCCATCCTTGCCATGAAAGGTCCTACATGTTCATTGAGGATCTCTTCCACGTACCTCTCTGCATTTAGAGCTCCATTTTGAATGAGTACCAGCTCGGTGCGGGCCTCGGCAGAAATCCCAGCCCAAACTTGTACGGAGCCTCCGCCGTACGCCACTTTTCCCCCCACACACGCTTGATGGTAGCGCTCCCCTGGTCTTCTGTACACCAACTGCCTACCATTATGCTTATAAAGCATGAATACATAATACAACAGAGACCAATCGTCTAGTGCCCAGTTTAGGTGCTCGCGCACGTATCTCTGTCTTGGAATTCGATGTCCCCGTTCCAGTTTGGAGTCATTTGCGGGCCTCAATGGTTTCAAATTTGCTTCAGCAAGACGTCTTCTTATTGGTTGAGCGCTTAAATTTCCACCTCCAAAGCGAATAAAGTGAGTTTTTAGACCAACAGCAGTTTAAAAAAGGATTTCGAAGCATTGTAGCCACCAGTAGTCTGTCTTCCCTGGCCATTGTGCAACTTGGTCTGCCATTTCCTGGTCTCCTAAGGTGTGATCCGGTCTCTTGGTACCGCTGGACTACCCGCTGAACAGTCGACAAAGATACACCAATGTTTCTGGCTGTTTCACGCTGGCTCCGCCCAAGTTCCAAAAAAGTTAGGATTCTGGTACATTCCTCTAGCGTGACTGCCATGCTTCACCTCACAGAATAATAATTATGTACGTGGAAGACGTTCACGAAAGTTTTTTTTGTGACAGAATAGAAATGTAAAGCATCCATGACGGCATGTAACAAATTTTTTGTTTTTGAAATTAGTCATTTTTTTATTATTTTGTTTTTGTAATGAAGATTTTTTCATCAACCAGTTTAAATAATATGTTATTAGAAGCGCAACTAAAAACTCTTTATTCTATTTTTTATTTCATTGATCTAACTTTTACAGTTCTGGAGATATTTTAATTTTTGTGACTGACCCGTTATTTTTGGAACCGAGTGTATTATACTGTAGAGTTCTGGTGTTCGGTCTTAGTACCTCAAAATGGCAAAAACATTCATAAGATAAACACACTTTACATAATGAAAAAATATAGCCTAATTCCGAAATTATCGGGTTTTTCGTGAAAGACGGCATTTTTTTTTTTGCGTGGAGAAAGTGGAGAAAGTGGAGGGGGTGCTTTCGTTTATTTATATCAAATTTATTCTGTAGTGATGGGTTAAGTAATACAATTAAACTAGCGGCCGCCCGCGCCCTCGCGGTTTCAACCGTGTGGTTCCCGTTCCCGTGGGAATATCAGGATAAAAAGTATCATATGTGTTATTCCAGCCTATAACCTATCTCTGTTGTGTATTTCATCCAGATCTGATAAGTAGTTTTTGCCTGAAAGAGTAACAAACAAACATCCATACATCCATACTCACAAACTTTCGCGTTTATAATATTAGTAGGAATTAAATATACAAAATCTAAGGAATATAACTTTGAACTTATGCAATTATTTTGTGTTTTCAATTCCAAAAGTACCGAATATACATTTTTGTTTTATTTGTCAGGGTTTCTTTGAATAAATCGTTGACACAGGAAAAGTTAATATTGACTGGCAGCGTTTATGCAAAAAGGGGTCAGGTTTGTTTGTTTTTCTTGTTATTGTGAGTTAAATCAAGGTTAAGAACTGAACAATCAGTTTCCAGTCAACAATCAGGGCCAGTGTACCAAATTACCAATTCGTTTAACAAAATGAGAAAATCAAAATTTAGTCATTGTTCTTTGGAAAATAAGCCATGCAGCTGATGCTGCCTTTCAAACAAACTTTTAAAGGATAGGTACTTATATAATTGAGTTATCTAAGATGTCGTACGTTGCCAACTGGTTAAATTAGCCGCTTATTCACTGCCTTTTAAATAAACGGCGACATTTAACTAACGTACTTCATGATTTTCAGCCTTTGAATCAAACAGCTAGACGTATGTATGGCTTGGTCCAATAATATTTAAAAAACTACTCACTTGGCTAGCCAGTTTATTTATTCGGCTTACTAATCTGAAAACGCACTTTTTATTTTTGGCACCATTCGGTAATAATTAATTTTATTTATATTACAAATTATGAATTGCAACGTTAGCTAAAACAATACTAATGGATGCCTACAACTTCATTTGCGTGTAATTCAATTGTATTGCGCTCCACGACTTAAAATTTTCGGTACTTATAAGAAAATAGATTATAATAATATCCTTCTACTGTCTATCTTTTGGCCGAATGTCATCAAAACCGGTTCAGTGGTTACTTTGGCATTTATAATAAGTACTTACTTAGGTACAGTCGCCAGCACGTCAGGTTACTACAAACTGTCAAATTTCTTTAAATAAAATTCAACCATATGTCCAACAAAAAGATCAGTTTCAATTAATAAATTTTGACATTTTGTAGTAACTCGACGTGCTGGCGACCGTACTGACTGATATTACAAAATGCAAAATTAGGTAACTCTGCCAAAATAAATTCGGACTTCGGAGATATTATACTACTTACATATGTATTATTTCTCTTATAAGAATAGCACTATGAATGCTAAAGTTTAAATCATAGGTCTATATGGATTTATGTTACTAACCTCTCCCTCAAAACGGGATCTAGCCCAACAGTGGGCTCATCTAAGATCAGCAACTCTGGTTCATGAACCAGGGCAGCAGCAAGAGAGACCCGCCTCTGCTGCCCGCCAGACAAGGTCTTGATCAGCCTCCCCTCGCTGGATAGCTCCAGGAGAGACGACAGGAACTCGAATCTCTCTTTCAAACGCCCACTCTTCATCCCGTATATCCTGCCGAAGTAGTAGATCGCGTCGCGCACTGTGAACTCTCCTACTAAAGCTATGTCCTGCGAAGAGAGATTTCAAATTAGCTAATGTTCTCAAGTGTAAATGAAAAAAAAATGTGAAGGGTTCTATATTCCCAAGTCCAATTCCCGTGGGAATATTGGGATAGATTATAGCCTTAAACCACTCAGGAATAATTAAGCTTTCTACTAGTGAACGAATTTTCAAAACGGTTCAGTTGTTTTTGAATTCATCCATTAAAATTAAACAAACAAAAAAAATTATCTTTCCTCCTAATAATATTTATTAGTAAAGATTAGTAACTAGTGGCAGCCCGCGACTTTGTTCGCGTAAAATTCGGTTCAAAGCAAAGCGAGAGGCCCTGTAATTATAACGAGAAGAACCGGCAAGAAACTCGCCAAGGGCTGGTAGCGCTCTCCCGCGTATATCGCACTCCTCTGGGAATACTTAAAATTTTCGCGATAAAAGAATAAGCCTATGTCATTGTCCAAGATCAAATCTACGTCTAAGTCAAATTTCATCAAAATCGGTTAAGTGGTTTCTGCGTAAAAAGGTAGATAGATTCGCATTTGTAATATTAGCAGTTTATCAGTAATATGGTGGAGACATGGTGGAGACCGCCGAGAGATTGCCAGTTCGACAGCTGTCAAAACAATAGAAAGTATACCGTTTCATTCAAAATTGAACTTTACTCCAACAGAGTTATTAATTTGACTCCAACAAAATAACTTAAGGTCAAATAGGCATTCTTTGAGCGGCCTTAGTTATACCCAAAAAGCTTAGACTAAATACTGAGGTAACTGGAGAGTGCAATACTAACACTTTTTTGTGGCACTGTGGCTGTCTTTCGTCTCACCTACACTTTGAAAAAATACGTATGGTCATATGAGACAACTGACAGCCACTACGTACTAGATGTCAAATTTGCTGGGCACACTTTTTTAGTCAGGGTGAAAACTCCAGTGACCTCAGTATTTAGTCTAAGCTCTTTGGTTATACCCATTATACCTAAGATTGTTACCTGTGGCATGTACCCGACCCTGGGGCCGGGTACCCCGCTGCCCTTCTCCCCCGGGCGACCGCCCAACACCCACACGTTGCCGCTGTCCAGCGACCGCCTGCCGACGATGCACGACAGCAGCGTCGTCTTCCCGCAGCCAGACGGTCCGAGGAGTCCGTAACTGAATGGGATAATTGTGAAAAAACGACAGTTGAGTACCTACTCTAATTGCGGAAGTCCAGCGTTTTGGCTAATACCAGGACATATGCTGAGCGGAGACCATTTTGATGCATGCAAATTTGTTTTTGTACTTATAGTGATGACAAATGAAAAAATGATTATTCTGTTTGTGTGCTTGATGCATAAAGTATTTTCTTTCTTTCTTTCTAATCGGTGAAGGTTGCCAGGCATTATGTTCAGGCATTATGGCCTATGTTCAGCAGTGGACTCATAGTGGCTGATGATGAATCGGTGTGCACTGGTATTTTCGTGGTTTTGTGCATCTTGCATTTTTTGTTTTTTGCCGAAGTAAGCAAATTTTAGTTTTTTATGGTTAGGGCCTTCCGCCAAGTGACGCCTGAATCAATCAAAATGAATGGGATAAGTTTCAATTTTAATTCATCATCATCATCATCAACAGCCATTTAGTCCTCAGTGCTGGAGACAGGCCTTCCTTATGGAAGTATAAAGGAATTAGCCCACTTATACCGCACCGCTCCTACCCAACCAATGTATGAGCAGTCAAATATGGACTTAATGTCGTTCTCAGTAGATAGATGCACTTTAGCTTGCGGCAGGCTCGCTTACCGCGCGCTGTTTGCTATTGTATATTTGGTTGGGTGGGAGCGGTGCGGTATAAGTGGGCTATGACCTTAAGGAGGAAGGGCCATGACACAAAACGCGGGCCCAGTGCTGATTGGTGAGTAATAAGGGTACTCTATGGCTAAGTCTGTCCTTTGATGAGATGAAGGTAGCTAGCTAGGCGGACTTAGAACAAGAAAATCCTACCACCAACTACCTACCGAACGAATACATTTAAATTCCCACTGGGGATCGAACTCGGGACCTCTGGGTCTGATACCGGAGGCGGAACAGCTCAGCCGCGCTCGCAATGCCCGTCAATGTCATGTAAAACTCAAATTCAGCCAAAGCTGAACTTCCAAGTCTCAGTCAGTTGGAGGTCTGTCGGTGTTTTACAGGAAACACTTTGAAGAGTGCGCGCGCGCGAGTAGCAACTGCTTGATCTTGTTCCTTCTTTCTCTTTCCGCCATCGGGGTACTAAACTCAGGCTAGCTTACCACCCTTATATCGTAGACGTTCAACCTGTCCGTTCCTACTTAGTTCATTTCTAATGCGAGCCGCTAAATATTGGAATGCACTGCCTTCCTATGTGTTCCCCGACTATTACAACTTTGGCCTCTTCAAGGTTAAACTGAATAGGCACATCTAGGTTAATCATTTATGCAACACCCTAGCCTGTATCCTGTCTTCTACTGGTCTAAGATCCCATCCCGCCAGACTTTACTTTTCTTTCTGATAGATAAAAGTTAGTATTGTTGTTTCCTACCTTGGGCCTTCCTACCACGTACCCTGTATATTGGCCGTCTGCCCAAGCTAGCGAGTATGCTTACTCTTAAAAGACGCATAAACACTACCTAAGCCCACACCTTAGTCATCAGAAAATAAAGTAAGTTCTGGCGGCCTTGGAATCTTGCCCTAAGATCTAAGACAAGCATAATAGTACCTATCTATAAACCTACAATAATATATTGTAAAAAAGTTAGCTTACATGATCCCTCTCTCCACTGTCATGTTCAGGTGCGCAAGCACTGGCTTGTAATCGGGCTTGTCCGGTCGCCCGTATTGCTTGCACGCCCGTTCCACCACCACCGCGGCCGGACGCGCCGCCATCTTGTCGAGCGTCAGCTGTTGTTAGTTGGCGGCCATTTTGTCTGCGAACAAAATGGAAGATTCATTTTATTTTAGCATTAAAAATATTATCATTTAAAATAAGATTATTAAGTTATTCGTGAAAACTTTATTATAAATCTTTGTCTTGATTATTCTTGCATAAGTAAAATTTATCATAAGTTTTTCCATGAGATACTTTACAAATAAAAAATTCTGAAGCTTTTTTTAAATATTTCCCCTTCTTGAGGAAAATCCGTCTAAAGATTTTGAGGCTTATATCATCAGTAGGCTTAACTAATTAACACTTCTAATTTGAAATCGAGGAAATAACGAGTCTTTCAGAATGATGTTGACTCATCTGGGGAAAATGTGTCACATTTCTGACCGCATCCATATGTGAACGTCAGAATCGCCAGCACAGAATACTAAATATGTCACCAGTCAACAGTCGTATTTAAGGCGATACCTAAGTTCTCGAAAAAATTATGCTGAAGCGAGATAGCAATGAAAAAACGACGCGCGCGGGAGCGAGACCGATTTTGCAGATTAGGCAAAGAAACACAAAATCACTTCGTATTAAAAACTATAGCCGATTTTTTTTAAATGCTTCTACACGATCCTAAATATTATTGGTGACCACTAATTGAACCAATTTTCAATAGTAAGTATATGTAAGTAACCCCATTTAAGAATAACCTTGAAATTTCGTATTTTTAGAGATCTATTCGAAAAGAAAAAGTGTCGATGCAAAATCATAAAATCGCGTTTCTGAAACTATACGAATCTAGATAAATAAAGGTATGAAGAAATATATATCTTAATACCAGATTTGTAACAACTCTAAAATTAACTTTAAAATTGTTGAATTGCTTATATATTTGCTTAGCATGAAGAGAGAATTGCTTATTCTCCTCTGTGGTGGTTTGTTCCGTACCACTCCACCACAAAAGTAGCTGAAATTTACCAGCTTTTCAAGCACACGAAGTAGCTATGCCAATGAAATTCACAGTTATGGGGTTTATAAATCGAATGGTGGTTCGAGTTGATGTCATGCCAGAATGTAGGTCAAAATTGACCAATTTGCTCCTAAGCTTGACATAATTTTTGAAAAAATACATAATTATTCTTCCTTTCTTTTGTCCACATATTCCCACGGGAACGGGAACCAAGAGAAAAAAATATACATCTAGCTAGTGTAACAAGAAAAAGAAAGAAACAACAGACATTCTCCTAATTATTAAAATGTATTCATATTAAGTATTTATAGTAAGTAAAATATATTCATATTAAGTAATCTTCCAGTTTGTATAACATACTTATACATAATCTCATAAAAAATGTGTCCTTTGCAAAGTTCAGACAAAACCAGGTCGTCACACTAACCTGCTTAGTTTTAGCACTAAGTGACCGCTTCCCGAATCTATACAAATAATCTATACATCTATATCTATGCAAATAAATAAAATTAGAGTGTCTGTTTGTAATATTAAAATAACCGCTTTTTATTACATGCATATGATGATTATATATACCAAAATAATTTTTTTTACAATTTTTGTCTGTCTGTCTGTCTGTTTCTTCCGGCTAATCTCTGAAACGGCTGGACCGATTTTGACGGGACTTTCACTGGCTGGTAGCTGATGTAATAAGGAGTAACTTAGGCTACTTTTTATCCCGGAAAAATATCACATTCCCGCGGGATAACGTCGTGTAGTCATAAATATGTTTGTTCCGGCTAATCTCTGAAACGGCTGGACCGATTTTGACGGGACTTCCACTGGCAGGTTGCTGATGTAATAAGGAGTAAGTTAGGCTACTTTTTATCCCGGAAAAATATCACGTTCGCCCGGGATAACGTCGTGTAGTCCACGCAGGCGAAGCCGCGGGCGGAAAGCTAGTTTTAAATATATATTAAAAAATCTAAATTATACATTTTCTTTCAAATCCCTTCTGATTTTTTTTCACAATAAAAAGTACCACAAGTGTTACCATAGATTATACAGGATAAATTTTTGACCAGTGCACAAATTTTTAGGATCAACTCAGAATCGGTAAGCGAACAACTTTCTCTTAGAAACATGGGTCGAAATACGACAAAAATTTTTGGACTCCCCATACTAAATTGATCACGTGATCAGTCCGATTTGTATGAAGAGTCAAAAAATTTTTGTCATATTTCGACCTATGTTTCTAGGAGAAAGTTGTTCGCTTACCGATTCTGAGTCGATCTTAAAAATTTGTGCACTGATTAAAAATTTACCCTGTATAAAAAAATACTTTAAAGCTAAATGAATGTAAATTATGAAGAATGACAACACTTTATAGGAAATGCAGAGAATAAGTAGGTAGGTATATACTTACTTAGCATTTTTTTAAATCTTGAAAATATCCATGTGTATGTAGCATACCTACCAGAAAAAAAATACGTTTCTTTTCTTATTGTAGTTACTTACCTACGGACGAAAAGAGAAAGCTTATTATATGCACGATATGATGATTAAACTTAGTGAGCGGTCAATGACCCATGAAAACCGCGGGTTAACACGCGTGGTACCCGTTCCCGTGGGAATATCGGGATAAAACATATAACCTATGTGACTCAGGAAGAATGTGTTGTCTAATGGTGAAAGTCATTTTTAAATCGGTCCAGTAGTTTGTTTATCCATTAAAAACAAACAAACAAAAAAAAAAACAATAAAAAGTTCCAAGCTTTATTTTAATGTATTACTTGTTTTTGAGTAACATATTCACTAGTGTTAGTCCTGAAGTTTGCTGCAACTTAATTTGAAATTCAGTTTTTCATTAATATTGATATAGCAAGCAATCTGATTTTCGTTGGCCTATAGCGGGCCCTTAAAGAAGTTTTCCACTTATTTTATTTTGCCACGCGTCGCCATTTCTCCATTATTTATTACATAACTTTAAGTTATAATTTGTAATAGTGTAAGTTATATTACAATAAACACACCGGCTGCACTGAAACTTGGCCAACGTACAATTTTCATACAACTATAGATACGAGCTCTCTTCTGCAAGATTTTTGCGTCAATGTAGCTAGGCCAAAATGTCCAATCATGGAATCACAGTAAAAAAAAAGCAATAGTTGTAGGCCTTCCTTATGGATGGATAAAGGAGAACGGGCAATGCATGACCCACCACGCGGGCCCAGTGCGGATTTAACGACTGAAAACTCACCCGGGACCAACAGCTAAACGTGCCTTACGAAGCACGGAGGAGCTCGAGATGAAAAGTTTTTGGTCACCCATCACGTGACCGACCATTGCGAAAGTTGCTTTGCTTCACCGATCGCTGACAGCTGGCTTCAAGTCCCAAAACGTTTTAAGTTTATGGAGCGTATGGTGTGTACGGTTGCAACCATGAAGTTTGACTTAATACTCGTTACCTCAGTATTAAGTCGAGCTTCATGGTTGCAACGTATACAACGCATTATGATATCTACTCTTGAATTCGTATGAAATTTGAATCAGAAACAAACGACGACGATGCGAATGTTTATTTTATTGTTTTTAATTGATTGTATGAATTTTTTTGAAACTGATTCGACATTTAAATTAAGGCTTTTGGCCATTGACGTTAAAACCTTTGATGATACGTGCAAACAAAACAAATTGCGTCTTTTTCATTGCTTCAAACTAAAACATCAAACTAGTTATCTTATATATATAAAAAAATAATAAGTGATTAACTGCCCTCTATAATATGTTTTTAGGTTAACCTTTTTACGTTAAAAAGTACTGGCTGCGGAACTTGAGAGAAAAAACCTTTTTTTAACCGGCCGTTCTGTTTAAAACTGGTTTTGACTCGGCTCAGTGGCCCACTGAACTCCTTGGCCTGTTATTTGATTAGGCAGTGCGAGGGGCAGCGGAATTTTGTATAAGATGTGCGCATCTCCATTGAAACACGGCTTTCATTATTATAACCATACGTCCTACACTTATGTAAATGAGAAACTAACTCAGTCTCTCTCTATCTGTCCCTTTACGACTAATATCATCATTAAATCAGTAGGTAGATCCTACTGATTTAATTTAAATAACGTCCCAACGGGGCACAGGCCTTCTTTATAGATGGAATAGCTTTCCGCCCGCGGCTTCGCCCGCGTGATCTACACGACGTTATCCCGGGGGAATGTGATATTTTTCCGAGATAAAAAGTAGCCTATGTTCCTCTCCAGGGTACATAGTATCTGTGTCCCAAATTTCAGCCAAATCCATTCAGCCGTTTTGGCGTGATACAAACATCCAAACATCTAAACTTTCACATTTATAATATTAGTAGGATATAGAATGGGCCGTTCGTAAGTGACCAACCACGCGGCCCCAATTTGGAATAACTGAAAACGCAGCTGGGACAAACGGCCTACCGTACCTTTCGAAGCAAGGGAAAGTCACGGGATACACCCTTGGACCCGCAATCTCTACACCCCACGTGCTGAGGAGGCACCATGGGGGTTTTAGTGGGTCCAAGACCCACATAACCCCCCACCCCCCCGGGCGGGGAAATACATGACGGAATTTCGCCCAGAACAACAAAAAGGTGACCATTGCTAAAGTTGCTTAACCTCAAAGATCGCAGGCCGAGCGCGCTGCGCTAACTACGGGCTCTTCATAACACTATCTAGATTAAAATCGTTATAATTTCTTCATCCGACACTGGAGCCGCGCATTTTTGACGCAATCCGTTACGTACACTCGGATGGCCGGAACCGAGCGCAACCTCAGTTATGTCACCGGCGAAATGTCGGCGCGGCCAGAGCGACCTTCGTGTTGCGTTCTTTTTTAATTTTTATCTGTGTATGACCTCTGATGTTCTTCTGCTTTATGGCGGATTTACATGAATTGTAGCTGGCGCCTATCGCCAAAGAGCATGTACCAAATCACTACGTTTACCTATCGCCATCGATCGTTGTGGAGATCCTTGGGGGAGGCCTATGCCCAGCAGTGGGCGTCGTGTGGCTGATATGATGATGATGTAGCTGGCACCTATTTTAGGCCTCGGATTGCCCTTTTTTATATTGTGAGGGGGCATTCCCCTCACAATATAAAAAAGGGCAATCCCGTCCATTTACGCATCCCCTCCAATCCAATCCATTTACGCATACCCTGTCCGCGTGCGGTGTGCGGACGGTGGTTATGTGGGACTCTCCAGGCCACTTCCTGATCCTCCATCCAGCGTCAGATACTCCCACTAAACCTCACACTTCTTGCTCTCTCCACCGTCAACTAGGTCATAATGTGGAAGGCCCGGGCCTCGGATTGCCCTAGGATTAGAGGAGCCCGTGGCGCAGTGGTAAGCGCGCTCGTTAAGGTTAAGCACTTTCGCAATGGTCGGTCACGAGATGGGTGACCAAAAACTTTCCTCTTGAGAATTTGTGCTTTTCATCTTGAGCTCTTCCGTGCTCCAGAAGGCACGTTAAGCCGTTGGTCCCGGCTGCATTTGCAGTCGTTAATACCCACCAATCCGCATTGGGTCTGCGTGGTGGGTCATGGCCCATTTTCCTTATCCATCCATAAGAAAAGTCAGAGCCCCAGCAGTGGGAACATTAAATAGCTGATGATGACGTAGCTGGCGCCGATTTTAGGCCCCTGAAAATGGCACCAGTAATGTTTTACTCCTGACTTGGCACGACAAGACGTTTTACACGAAGCCAGCCCAGCCCCCCTAGACAAGTGGCTTTCTATTAGCGAATTCGCCAGTTGAATCTAAGAAAATGTATGAGATTGTCATTAGCATGAAGTTTGACTTAATACTCTGAGGTAACTGGAGCTCTCACCCTGAATAAAAAATTGAACACCAGGAAATTTGACATTTAGTATGTAGTGGCAGGTAGTGGCTGTCAGTTGTCTCATATGACCATACCGACCCCCCCCGCGAATAATCCGGTAATGAGCTATTACGGGGTTTTTCATGTTATGTGTTTTTAGGTATCTAGAAACTAAAATGAATCATGTGATTTTTTTTCAGAATTTTTCTATTGATATTTACAAAGATATGAAAAATTGCGTGTCTGTTCCATTAAAATGCCTTAAAAAGTATTTTGAACGAATAATATTGTTTTATATCTTTACGAAAAAAAATACCAAAAGCATTTGACAGTAAACACTTTTACGATATTATTCGTGTAAACAATTTATTACCGTAATTATGTAATAAGTAATACAGGTTTTTTTTATTTGATTGAATCAGGCGTCACTTTGCGGGAGTCCCAAACCATTGTGAAAAACGAAATATATGTACCTAGCTTACTTCCACAAAAACACAACATGCAAGATGCACCGCCCGCCCGCAATAAAATGCACATGCACACCACGAAAATACCAGTACACAATACCTACATTTAGCAAGACAGCAATACACCTTGCACCTTCACCGATTAGACCACTCTACACGTGTTTTGTCCCAACCCATGGCATCCTCAGAAGATAGTTCGTGCGAAAACAAACACCGAATTGATTCAATCAAATCTAATTGGTCTATTAATATAATTTACCTAATTGTGCCTGTTAAAAAAGTTGCTGGTTAAAGTTCATCGCAGAAGACAGATTACCACTACACATTGATTTTTATAAACTTGTCAATCGTGAACTTCAATGGTAATACATTTTACGTCATGTGACATCCAGTAATATAAAAAAAGTAACAGTTAATAGGAAAAGAAAACCGATCTCATACATTAAAATATTATTTTCCCCTCAACAATGAAGAAACCCAGGTATGCAAAGTGTTTTTCTTAAACACGCTTTCTATTCTTGAACAAATGATTACACACCCTTAGAAAAAATTAAAAGAGATGATAGTTTGATTGATAAAAGAGGAAAACATCTGAATAGACATTAGATGAAGCTAGATACAGAAGACAGGATAGGAAACTCTATTAGTCTATTTCCCAAAGTCGATTCCCATTACAAAAGTAAAGAATCTCTCTTTCTTGGGTCAGTCCCTCATGTCTAAGGATCGTGGTCAGCATCAGGGTCCAGCACCTCTCTTACGACCGTGTGTATGAAGGATGATGAGTCTTTTACTTGATCGGTCTTTTATCTTGTAGGTGAGCGACCGCGCGATCTCTTGCCTTCGATGCTCCCGACTACAATTAGTTGTTTTAGGATGTCGTCACCTTTGCGTACCGTATGACCGAAATATGAAAGAATGCATTGCTGGAATGTGGTCGATAGGTGAGTTTTAATTTGGAGCTGGGTTAGGTTAGGGTTGATGCATTAGTGCGTTACGCTATCCAAGGTATTCTTAGCATTCGCCTTCAGCACCACATCCTTTACCTTTCGCGGGCCAGAATTGTCCATGTTTCAACTCCATATAATATTAAACAGGTCATAGCATCCTTTGCCATCCCGTACGCCTTTTTATCTCCGGTACACAGCTGCAGTCTTTGCAGATTTGGGAGCCCAGATAAATGTAGTGGTCGACGATGCCTACGCCAGGAATGTTGCAGGTGACATTTGATAACGTTCCGACTCGATCCTCTATCATCACTTTAGTTATTTTTCTGTTCACTGCGAGACCAACGTTGCCACTCTCCACCTCGAGTCTATGGAATAGCTCACTCCTATCATCCATAGATAGTACGGTGTCGTCAGCATATCGAAAATTTGAAAGTCTCTTTCCGCCTACAGGGAAACCCTTCTCTCAAACTTCAATGGTCCTCCGTATGATTTGCTCACCATATTATGTTAAACAGTTCAGGGAACAAGATGCAGCTCTGTCTTACTTCTTTTTTAGTTGTAAACATAATTGAGCAATCAGTAATCCTAACGAAGGAATAGGAATATAAAATAATTTTCAACTTAAATATAATCTCATTCATTATGTTCTATCTTTAAGCCAAAGTGTAATTTTTTTTTGTTAATCATAACAATCATTAATTAACCAACCAATCATAAACTAACCAAAGTTGTTTCATTTACTAGAATATCATTTATTTCATGACAGGCGAATATTATAGTAATTGGCTTCTACAAATGTACAATAAACAAAACTATTTGCAAGAATAATATCGCAACACGATATTACTTGTTTGTAGTCGAAAATATAAACTCACACGAATAATATCGCAACACGATATTACTGTTGCAGACGGCACTAGAAATTTACACGAATAATATCGTAAGAGACACTACTGATCAGAGCTTAACCTATACTAGTATAGTAAAATGCATTTAGTTAATTTGTAACGAATACCTTGGTACTAATTAAATTTGGTTGAAATAACAAGATAGCTGAAAAAAATAGCTTCCATATGTGATATAAAAAGTCTCTGATACATATTTTTTAGTCGAGTTATTAACAAAAATGCTTCTTTTATTTTTCCTGAACATTTTGACTTTTTCGGTTACCGGATTATTCGCGGGGGGGGGGGGTCGATACGTATTTTTTTAAAGTGTAGGTGAGACGGAAGACAGCCACTGTGAAATTAGTGGTCACAAAAAATTGTTCGTACTGCACTCTCCAGTTACCTCAGAGTATTAAGTCAAACTTCATGGTCATTAGTAATCGAAATGTCACGTGACCGCTAATGTCAATCCCATACATTTTCTTTCTATTCGACTGGCGAATTCGCTAATAGAAAGCCACTTGTCTACAGGGGCAGATATGAAAATTAAGTCAATATGCTTAAATATGTAGCAAATGCGTAAAGTGCGGCACTCGACCATAGAAATCGTCAAATTGGACTAAATTGGATTAACGGGTTTTTCTTAAATCGTGGAAATATAAGAGGCGAAATAATACAGTAGGTAATTTATGAAGGTAATAACGGTTCCAAGGCTAGATACTGAAATTGAAGGCCTAAGTACTCTGGTAAACATGTTGTGTCACGCAGACTGAGGCACACAATCTGGGTCTCAATAATTAGGTATAGCGAAACACCTGAGAGTATATTATGATATTATTATACTTAAGCCTTCTCTAACATTACCAAACCGAATAGTCATTATCAAAAACTTGCGCTCCGACACGAGTACTGCTCAACACCTTTTTTGTTTCGAAATGAGATCGATTGGTGGATGTTGTGTGATTTATTTAATTATTATTTGTACTTTCCTGTGTAAAAGACATCAACGGGCGTCTTGTAAAGAAATAGGCCTCTTAGACAAGACAAGACTCACAGCACATAGATCAATGATTGGTACATATTCGCGTTCGCTACGACACATGCAGACTTATGATTAATCTATGATGCACATTCTGTCTATAGAGTAAAATCTTCGAGCAACGCCGGTCTTCCGTCCCGGAAACGGAAGGCCCGCGTTGCTCGAAGAGTAAAATGGTCTAGGCGAAGCACTGACCTCTTTAATACAAGACAAGTACGCTGGACTTATGGCTGGACTACAGTGCCACAAACTTATCTGTTCCGGTGGCCAAAATGTGAAACTAATGTGTTTTTTTTAATGTCATTTTGCTGTCAAGTTGATGTCCAACCATAACGCTGCTGGCGGCTGAAGGTCTTAGAAGTCAGGGCCGGGTAAATTGCAACAAAAAAAATAAAAACGTACATAGCGCCGCTGTCACCGGAACAGCAAAGTTTGTGGCACTGTAAATGTTGTATACGAAATGACAGTTGTTTTTTGTGTCGATTCAAAGCGCCCCGCTCGAGCGTCTCGGGTACTAAAATTGCAAATGGCTGATCGTTGTTTTGAGTAAATCTCTGATAATTTACGTGAAAACCGTGGATAAGACTTTACTTTGTGTATTTTATGTATACTACGTGATCTAAACATATTTATCATGACTCTCATGATAAATATGTTTATTTTGCGTATTTTGTAGAACTGACTGTCAAAAAGGCAGTGGGATAACCTTCCACAAGTAAGTGAATTACATGGTTAAAAATGTTTCAAAAGCCTGTCTGAAGCTTATAAATACTATTTTATATTTATAATAAACGTTTTTATTCATGCCTTATTATATTTTAGTGTAATTTGAGCTATGTTTTCATTCTCTATTATTAGTTCCATGGACGCTCACGCTGCTATCAGCGCCAAAATGGCGAAAATCAAATGGTTTCATTTTGAAATTGATAGTATGAAATCCAGCGTACTTGTATTATAGAGGTCAGTGAGGCGAAGGGATTCAAAACTAGAGTGCGCGCCAGATATAAGTCTGCACGTGGTCGAAATTGGTGGTAGGTACAGATCGCGCAAAATAACTTGGCGTGTGTCAGAGGGCGCTGATCGTCAAAAATAAGCCTTATTACCATGTCATAATTTAGTTCTAGATATCGACACGCGCCAAGTTATTTTGTGCGCACTGTAGGTACTAATCTTTTACCATAACCTTAGGATAAAAAAATGTACTGTAACTAGCGCCAAATACGACCCAAACACGCGCAATTATCTGGCACGGACTCTATAATTTGCAATTGCTCACGAATCACGATATAACATAAATGTACTCAACGAAAAATAAGGTAAGTATCGTAATGATTATTGTAGTTTGTGGTTTCATTCTAAGCTAAGTACGGTCAACCAATATAATTATAATGATTATATTAGCTTGCATGCGAACTACGCGCGCGTCGCTACGGTAAAAAAAGGAATTATTAAAATGAAAAATACTAATGTAGTTTTACTATAAGTAATGTATTCAACGACTCCTCGCTATATTTGACAGATATACAGTCTGTTTTCTATAAGGCCGATTACGCTACGTAAAGCTACGATAAGCTTTAACTACGAGGAGTTAGCTAACGCCTCGTAGTCAAAGCTACCATTCGTATAGGTACTAATGGTAGCTTATTAGGTAGGCCTAATTAATTTGATTGAATCAGGCGTCACTTGGCGGAAGTCCCTCACCATTGTGAAAAACGAAATATATGTAGCTTACTTCCGCAAAAAACACAATATGCAAGATGCACCGCCCGCCCGCCCGCAAAAAATTGCACATGCACACCACGAAAACACCAGTGCACAATACCTGCATCTAGCAAGACAGCAATACATCTTGCACCGTCACCGATTAGACTACTCTACACGTGTTTCGCCCCAACCCGGGGCATCCTCAGGAGATAGTTCGTGCTAGTTCGTGCGAAAAACCAACACCAAATGCTGTTGGTGTTGGTTGGTGCCCCGGGTTGGGGCGAAACACGTGTAGAGTAGTCTAATCGGTGACGGTGCAAGGTGTATTGCTGTCTTGCTAGATGCAGGTATTGTGCACTGGTGTTTTCGTGGTGTGCATGTGCAATTTTTTGCGGGCGGGCGGGCGGTGCCTCTTGCATATTGTGTTTTTTGCGGAAGTAAGCTACATAGCCTAATTAAGCAGAGATGATCGTTTTTCAAATATTGAAACCGGACATTTTTCAATCTGGGCTCTTGCGCTAATGTCACAGAAGCTACGCCATTGATTCACAAAGCCTTGAGACACAATGGGTGCATTTACCAGAACTCATCGATGAGTAATCGATTACAAATAATCTGCTGAACGCACACAAAAATGCGATGACTGACAGCGATTTATAGCAATCGGACGCCATTTTTTCCATCGCATTTGATTTTCGATGAGAAGCAGCGATTAGTTGCAAGTAGCTGTCAAACGTAGTGATTTTGTGTTTGTTGCTGTCATTCGTCATGTCAAAACCAGAAAAACGCTAAAGCGCGTTCAGCAGAATCTATCGAAAATAGTAATCAGACAAGTAATCGATGACTTAGCGATTAGTCAGCGATTAGTTAGGCTAAATGCAGCCATTGTACCTAATTGTAACAAGACGAACCGGCAATAAACACGTCAAGGGCTGTTATTTTTTCCCTGTCTTATTTTGTACAGTTTAACTGTAACTTTCCATCACGAAATACAGGATAATTTTTTTATCAGTGCACAAATTTTTAGGATCGACTCAGAATCGATAAGTGAACAACTTTCTCCTAGAAACATGGGTCGAAATACGACAAAATTTTTTGGACTACCCATACTAATTCGATCACGTGATCAGTCCGATTTGTATGAAAGGTCAAAAAAAAATTGTCATATTTCGACCTATGTTTCTAGGAGAAAATTGATCACTTACCGATTCTGAATCGATCCTAAAAATTTGTGCACTGATAAAAAAAATATCCTGTATATTAAAAGGTGGTAACATTATGTAACTCAATGGGTGGGTAACTATATTAAACGTACGCGCGCGCTCCGAGTGGAGTGCGAACATAGTGCGAACAAATATTATCGTAAGATAGTCTAGTCAACCGGAAAATTCCTCAATTGTACTACGAATGGAGTCAAGTATAATTATTGTAGCTTTATTATAATAGTTGCGTAAAAGCTATAATACTGTGACCTTGCTGACTAATAACTTGAGAATAACTGCATCTAAAAACAAAGTTATTTTAACAGGAATTTGAATGTAAGTAGGTATAGTCACGTGAGCTGTAGGCAACCCCGCACACGTAGTAATAGGTCTTTACCTATGAAATTGCCGTTTTGTATGGAGATTTCTGTAATTATTTTTTTTCCATACTAACGTTTTTGTTATTATTTAACGACTAATATTATGTAATATTACAAAATTTTACACAAGTATTTATGGACATTTTAACTAGTAAATGACACATTCGTTAAGAGAAAAAAAAATTTTTTTCACTAAGTTACAACTAATAAAGTACGAAATTCTGGAAACAAAAATAGTCGTAACTTTCGGAATAAGTTTTTTCTATGTAAATAATCAAATATCGTGGTTATTAAATTATCAAAAGTTGCTCGATACGGTCTTTATGTAACGCAATATTAAAGAAATTATATATTTCTAATATTATAAAAGTTGTTAAGTTATATGTACAAAAGAAAAAAACGGCAATTTCATATGTAAAGACCTATTATTATGTTTTTACCCTGTGCCCGCACTGCGGGCTATTTATGAATCGCAAAACATAAACAAATTAAAAGTATACGCAATAACGATAACAAAATCGGGCAATTTTGTAGTCTTAAATCCATACTTAATTTTACGTAACAAATTCATGCTAAATAGCGTGATTTTTAATCGCCGTTGTGTAATACAAAGAATTATATAAGTAAATGGATTTGACGATACTTCCTAATAGTTCCATGTGTCACAAAATTGCGATAAAAAGTCGCGCGATTTTTAATCGCTATGTGGGATATGCCGAAGGCCTAGCAGACCTAAAATGAGAGTACCTATACATTAAGATGGAATCATCCAGGATGAAGATTCTGTTTCCACCAACGGATTACCTACTCTTCCGCAAACTGTATCTGCTAGGAAAATATAATAATGTATAGAAGCTGTTACATACAGCCTCTTGATTGTGTAACTCCAGTATCTGCCATGATCTGTTTCAATTTAAACAGACTGTACATCTATTGCAGCTGTATTAAAAATCATTTGAAGGGAATATCAGATGTTGATTATTTACTACATAGGTTTTTTACATTGTAGGTATCGACAGCCGGACAGATTTTTAACACTTGCCTTTGAAAACCACGCGATGGGCATAATGTGTAGGACATGTCAATTTCGACACATTTGACAAATTGACAGAGATCGTGAGATGTGAGATGAATAATAAAATTACCCCCCAGTACTTCGAGCAACGCGGGTCTTCCTTCCGAGACGGAAGGCCCGCGTTGCTCGAAGCCCCAGTAAGTATAGATTAATAACTCTTCGCTTACGATTCAGCACCCCAGATATTTAAAAGCATAATTAAGAAAATCTTTGAATGCAGTTTTGTTTGTTGTCAAAAATTTGGGTATACTTACTAATATTATACATGTGAAAGTATGTTTGTTTGTTTGTCGATCTTTCACGTCAAAACGCAGCAACGAATCGACGTGATCTGTCCGGCTGTCGATACCTACAATTTGGTATGGGCAAAGAATATATACACTAATGTATGTATGGGGATAGTTTGTGAGCTAGAAAGTGACTGAGCTACTATGCTATTTTTATCCCGAAAAAAATCACATTCCCGCGGGATAACGTCGTGTAGTCCACGCAGGCGAAGCCGCGGGCGGCTAGCGTCCCATAACTCTGGAACGTTTGTATAAAGGCTAAATGCTACGCCGTTGTGGATAAAAAAAAATACATCCCTATTACAATAGGGTATTTTACTGTTGTTGAAATGTAGATATTTAATGATGACGTTAAAAAATATTGCAATTAAGAATACCAAATGTGAAAAAATAATTTGAATCTGTTTTATAATAAAATAATTATAGTCTGTTTGATTTTGACTATAGCTGTCTCTTTCTAAAACGAAATCTTCTATGGTGTGACTATGACGCTACTAACCCACTGACGTCACTAAGATAGCGTCCTGTCCTTGTCTAATTATAAAGTTTGAAGTCCTAAATCTTTGAAAATATTCAAGATAATTCAAAATGAAAACTTGTTTTGTGTAGCTAATATTTCGAAAAACATTTTAAAGAAATAAAAATAAATCAGTAAAATACCGTATTGCAACGTATAATTCGATTACAGAACCACGACCCATTTGATTGAGCCGTTGGGGCCGGGTGAACAGCATTAACAGAACGTTAGCACCAGGTTTGAACCGAGTTGCGTTACAAGGGCACGTTACACTGTGCTACGTGCTGAGAATACTAACGCCAAGGTCAATTTCACCGGCACGAAAACAGAATGGTAAGCACATCTTTACCAGCCGAACGCCCGTTAATTTTGGAGCTGACTAACGGCTAGACACTGCAATAGATTTCATCAACTAACTGGCAACAAATAATTACGCAATTACTGCCTAAACCACAGAATACCAGAAACTGTACTTGTAGTATAAATACCTAAGTTTGTCAACGTGCAAAGTGCAACAGTTACTATCGCGTATTAGATAAATTTTGACAGATAAGTCGTTGTATTAAATATCGATATTATATTAGTTAGTAAGCGAGACGTGGTCCTTTGCTATGAGCCTCATAAGAAGGCTCAAGGTCACCCAGCAAGCAATGGAGAGAGCGTTGCTCGGTATTTCCCTGCGCGATCGAATCAGAAATAATGAGACCCGCAGGAGAACTAAAACAACCGACATCGCTCCAAGGATTGCATCGTTTAAGTGGCAGTGGGCGGGGCACATAGCGCGGAGAACCGATGCCCGTTGGGGCGGAAAGGTTCTCGAATGGCAACCGCGTACCGGACGACGTTCCGTGGGCAGACCTCTTACAAGGTTAACCGACGATCTAGTCAAGGTCGCGGGAAGCCGCTGGATGCGGGCAGCGCAGGACCCATCGTTGTGGAGATCCTTGAGGGAGACTTATGCCCAGCAGTGAGCGTCGTTCGGCTGACATGATGATGATTGTATTAGTTTAGAATTAGATATACAGGGCGTCCCAAAACTATGACACATGGAGGGAAAGTACCTTAAATACTGAAGATATAAAATTTTACTGAAAGGAAACTTCATTTTTATTTTAAAAAGAAAACGAACTGCACTCAAAGAATTTAAAATAATCGCATGTCTGAACTGGGAATCGAACCCGCTGAATGTGAAAATTTTTATTTTATTAATTTTACTATACCGATTGAAGGGCTCAATTATAAGCATTTATTTATGCTGAGTAACATGACATCTTAAATAAAAGGGAGACTACGAAATTTAACATTTAATGTTGAATATCAAGTTTGTGCAGCATTATGGATAGCCTTTTCTGTGACTGTCGTGCTCAAAACAACTGACTTTAACATTAAAATTTCAATGTATTACCTATCACTAATAATGAGTGAAGACTGGAGCAATACTATACCTTATTTCCCTATCACAAGTGTGTGATAAAGTTATACAAAATGTGATAAGTAACACCACCTCGATTGATTTAAAAAGGTTTGAATAATTTGGTGCGGTCTATTCCATCAGTTGAATATAGTCATGGGACGCCCTCAGGGCGCTCTCAGGGCGTCTCATGACTATGTATGCCACATGGTACATAGACTGCACCAAATACTGTAGATTGAAAATTTTATGAAAATAAGACTTTATTTTTATTTAAATAACAATACGAACTGCGTTCAAAGATTTTTAAATAATCGTCTGTCCAAACCGAGAATCGAACTCGCAGCGAATTATTCAAAAATTTTGAATCAGTTTAGGTTGTGTTACTTATCACAATAATATGTATAACTTTATCACACATTTATGATAAAGAAATTAGGTATAATATTGCTCCAATCTTTACTTATTTCGTTAGTAATACATTGAAATGTTAAAGTTAGATGTTTTGAGCACGACAGTCACAGACAAAGGCTATCAACGCTGCACAAACCTTGATAATCAATATTAAATGTTAAATTTCGTAGTCTCCCTTTTATTTAAGATGCTATGTTACTTAGAATAAATAAGTGCTTAAAATTAAGCCTTTCGATCGGTATAAGAAAATAAAAAAAATAAAAAATTCACATTTTGTGGGTTCGATTCTCAGTTCAGACATGCGATTATTTGAAATTCTTTGAATGCAGTTCGTTTTCTTTTTAAAATATAAATGAAGTTTCTTTAAGGTTTATTTAAGTAGTATTTAAGGTACTTTCCCTCCATGTGACATAGTTTTGGGACGCCCTGTATATAGTATTATTATTTCCATTTCATTTTTCTTACTTGCAGAATAATTGCATAGTGAATTCATAAAATAACTTATTTAAGATATTTATTGATTATGTATCCTACTAGATCACAAATAAATCTAACGTTAAAATTATCGACATCTAAAGATAAAAAAAAAAATACTTTAAGCTCACCGGATGCTTCTGAGGTGGTTAGAATTCCAAGTGATCGAGATTGTCTCTTTACATTATGTTATGTAAAATAATTCAGAATGCAATTAAAATACACGGCGACATACAGAGTGACGTGTCATCACGGCTTCAAGTTAGGCGACATAGGCGCTTTCGAAGCGATCTCTTTTTCGTCATCATCATAATCATCAACCATAATGAAACTGTGACTGTGACGCGGGTGGTAAATAGAGAATGTGCAAGATAATATACAGGATGTTAGAGGCTTAATAAAATCGACTTTTAGTGTAGTCATCATCATCATCATCATCAGCCATTTAATGTCCCCACTGCTGGGGCACTGGCCTTCCTTATGGATGAATAAGGAGAATGAGCCATGAACCACCACGCGGGCTCAGTGCGGATTGGTGGGTATTAACGACTGCAACTGCACCCGGGACCAACGGCTTAACGTACCTTCCGAAGCACGGAGGAGCTCGAGATGAAACGTTTTTGGTCACACATCCCGTGACCGACCATTGCGAACGTTGCTTAACCTCCACGATCGCAGGCCAAGCGCGCTATCCACTGCGCCACGGGCTCCTTTAGTGTAGTAGCGAGTGTCAAAATATTTTTTCATTTCCGACAAAAAATTCTTGCAAGTGCGTTGTTCAGCATGATGGCCTGAAGCCATGTTTAAAGTTATTGCAACGGTGCCCCTAACACCCTGTATTATGTTGACGGAATGCATAAAAAATGAAAGAGAGAGAGAGGGGAGACAGCGATTAATTAATTACTTGGAGCTGATACGGCATCTGATAATGAAATATGTGGGAGCTTTTCAGAAAATTTTGGCGATTCCTGCACCGGATGCAGCCAGCCTTGTTTGTGATTTAGAACAAATATTTAAAGCTGTTAACTTTTTACGTTAATTTATTGATGCATAAGGAAGAGGGGCATGAGTGCCACCACAGACAGGGGGGTGTCAATCCGCAGTTTAGGTACGTTCAGCCGGCGCGCCTGCCGGGCAGGCGTATGGCAGAAGGATGCCGCTCGGCTCGTACGCTCGACGTTCGCGCGTAAAACGATCGATCATTTCTGTGATTTTTGTGCACCGAACAATGACTACTAAACGTTCTTATAATCCGTATATAAGATACTGTTGTGTTTACGGGTATATAAATAAAAGAAAGAACAAAATAAACAACAAAACCGAACTCGCAAGTCGCTCGCAACCCTAACCAGCGAGCGAGCTGTTTGAGACATTCATAGAAATAGAAACGCTCGCGCGTAGCTATTGGGTACAGTTTTGCTTGCATGCGCGAACTCTAGGTTATTATAACAGTAGGCAAGCGATGGCAAAGCAACCGGAGTTGGAACTTTATTTCCACGCAGAAAGATTTATTTTTATTTGAATGAGCTTGCAGAGTGAGTCTTCTGTGCCTTAGCACTATTTATTCTGTGCCACAGAGGCACAGCGGATTGGTGAGTATTAACGACTGCAAACGCAGCCGGGACGAAACACGGAGGAGCTCCAGAAAATTTGTTTGTGCCCATCCATTCCGTGACCGACCTTTGCGAAAGTTGCTTAACCTCAATGTCCTCGAGCGAACTAACCACTGCGCCTCGGGCTCCCCATAACCGCAATAACCAGGGAAAATCCCACAAGAGCGGGGCTTCGATGCTAATAAACTTTAAATTGAAAATGTCAATGACAAAATGTCGTTTGCTGCTGAATCAATAGTGCGCGATAATTTTGTTGTTATCCTCTTTAAGGAGTTAGGTCGTACATGCTAATTGAGGAGACGAAATTAAATGTCTGATTTAGGATGCCAGTCCATTGACACGGAGCTAGAGAAGCGGAGCAGAGTTGCGGACTGCACGGTAGGCTAGGCCTCACAGCGCTGCCCCGCTCCGCCGCCTCGCACCGCTACCTCGCTCCGCTTCCGAAAATGTATGAATTTTAAAACTAGCTCGCAAACCCCTGTCCACCAGATAGTGTAGTCAATGAAGCTAGTTGACCCCCACAGTAATTCCTCAGTCAGAAAAAACTTTACATCATGATAAAGTATAAATAAATTAAAAGTATGGTATAAATTTCCAAAAAATAATAATAATAGAAGATTAGGTATTTTTTAATGAAAGTCTTATTTCATTGATATCTTGTTTAGGAAAAATGCTCCGTCTAAACTTTCTTAACCGGACATATTCATGTAACGTATAAAAACAATAATATGAAATATCCAAAAAAATATCCCAGCAGAAACACCAAATTTTAATAAAACAAAATGGGGTGACTTGGACTGAAAATGTTTCTGTCGAACTTTTTAACGGAATTATATCATTTTGCCAAGCATACTCATGTTTGAAAAAAGTTGGATTTTCATCAAGTATCACATACTAGTATAAATAACTCATTTGGTAAAATAAATTTGGACTGAGAAATTACTCGGTTCAATATATAAACAGATTTGTATATTTATGTATAAATACCTAACTTCCGTGTGAGTTTTTTTTTGGATAATCATTTAAAAGTTTATGGCTCATGCTATTTTATAACTCAGCAAAGTTTCATCGACTGAGGAATTAGTGTATGGGTCTCCATACAAAGAATCTGTTCATTGCCTACACTAAGAGCGGAGTGAAGGTTTTATGCAATCCTATCGGTTAAAATTTCTCCGCTCCGCCAGCTCGCTCCGCGTCAATGGACAGGCAGCCTTACATGGGTTTAGTGAGTTTTTGTTTTTTGACAAAGCCAACGGGGTAGCAATCAGTCTTAATCACACCTGATATTAAGTGGTGATAAGGCTGAAGGTAGAAGCTACTCCCGGAATCCCGGAACTGGCTATCTTATCTGTAACTGCTGGAACACAACAATGCTAAAAACATCATTGTTATAGCGTCAGACTTAGATAAGTGGTGGTAGCAAAGCAGGCGGACTTAAGACAAGTTCTGCCACCGCCCAAATCCTGGCGCTGAAATAGATGAGAGTCCAGCGCTGGCTTCGTGTAAACGTTTTAGGGCTCGGTAACACTATCCACAATCGAGTGTTACTAGATGAGAATAAATATTCACATCGAGTCACACTGTTGCTACATGCGGATATTTTTCTCAATCAGTAACAGTGTAACTGGTGCAACTGGAAAGCTCATATTGACTCAGTTGTAACAAAACTTGACAGGTTTATATATGCTTTGAATAGGATCAGACAGATAGCATCGCAACAATCAGCTCTCGTAGCTTACCACGGTTATGTATCATCTATATTACGCTACGGTATCATACTTTGGGGTAATTCGGTGGATGCAATTCGAGTTTTTAAAATCCAGAAAAAATGTATTCGTTCCATCTGTGGTGCAGGTTATTTGGATTCTTGTAAGCCTCTTTTCAAATTAATGAATATATTACCACTTCCATGTTTATATGTTTTTGAAATGGGAATGTTTGTTAAAAGGCATTTCGATTTATTTAAACAAAACAAAGATATTGATACTTATAGAGGTAGAAAAGGTGAGGATTTATGTATTCCACAACAAAGGCTTAGAGTGTTTTCAGGGAATGCCTATTGTATGGCCATTCGGGTATACAATAAAATACCCAATGAAATTAAAAGACTGACCTTAACTAAATTCAGGACACAGTTGTTTAAATTTTTAATTAACAAATTATATTATTCCGTCAATGACTTCTTAGATGATAAAATAGTCCTACTAATATTATAAATGTGAAAGTTTAGATGTTTGGATGTTTGGATGTTTGGATGTTTGGATGTTTGTTACTCAATCACGCTAAAACGGCTGAACGGATTTGGCTGAAATTTGGGACACAGATACTTTGAAGTCTGGAGAGGAACATAGGCTACTTTTTATCCCGGAAAAATATCACACTCCCGCGGGATAACGTCGTGTAGTCCACGCGGGCGAAGCCGTGGGCGGATAGCTAGTGTTAAATAAATTATGACTGATATTTTGAAATAAGTATAATGATTGTAAATTGTAATTGACATTTTTAAATTTTTATTAGATAAAGATGACTGATTGAATAATTTATAATAATGTACTTAATCTCTTTTCAATCTCCCAGTTTTAAATTAAAAGTAATAATTATTTAACAGATTAAATTGCAGTTTTGACAATAATTGTTAATAATATTTTTTTGTAAACTTTTGCACGTTGACAATAACAACAAAATATGCTGGTGATTTGTATGTAACAACTAATGTAACCATATTTTTGCAAATAAATATATTGATTGATTGATTGATTGATTGGTTCAGTGTGACTGGTTGCGAATAAAGAGTTGTTCAAGGAGATGCGGCGCGTCGGTCGTGGCACGGCACGCGGCGCGTGAAAAGTGTATGCTATGATCACAGCCATCTCTATCGTCTTCTACAAGCCATGCGCATAAAGTTGGCAACGTTGTTTTAAGTGAACCGATTTGACACCGTTTGCACCGTTTGACAGGTAAACAGCGAGTAAACCACGAGTACTGAATCCTATGGAGATGGCATATCTTTTATACATCTATACAAATAAATAAAATTGGAGTGTCTGTTTGTAACATTAAATAACCGCTTTTTACTACGTGCATATGATTAAATATACGGTACATATACCAAAATGACATGTTTTACACTTTTTGTCTGTCTGTCTGTTTGTTCCGGCTAATCTCTGAAACGGCTGGACCGATTAATACGACAATTAGAAGAAGTTTAAAATTGAATTCCAAGATTTTCTTACATTGTGACTTAGTTACACCTCACTTTTTCGTAGGTATGCCACCTCCATAGGATTTAGTACTCAGAGGAGTAAACCGGTTCACAGCAATGTTGCCGTTCCGTATCATAGCATGGCTTGTAGAAGACGATAGAGACGGCTGTGCTATGATTGATTGCGCTCTCACGACAGACGTCTAATGAAATAAGTCAATGTGACGCACCAACTGATGCACAAGTCGCCCGCGCCGCCTGACACGCCGGCCTTTTAGCAGGACAATCCAGCGCTAACGTGAACCCTGGGCCCAGATTACTAAATAGTTACTATGTAATAGATAGTTCACTCCGCTAAGTCATTTAAATAAATAGCAACTCTAACATTAACGAAATAAAGTAGAATTCACCTTGTACGGTGCAAATTACGAACGGCCACTCGTTGCATCTCTTTCTATCGCATATATTCTAGCTCTTTTATGTCCATGTCACTCAGGAAGCATGTAGCTTTCTAAGGGTGAAAGAATTTTTATAAAATTGGTTCAGTAATTTTCAGATATTTACCTTCACATATTAAAAGTAAGTAATAAAAAGCGGCTTAAACGTCAGTGACTATGTTATGCATGGAGCTCGACTTAATTCTGAGGTAACTGGAGAGTGCAGTACTAACACTTTTTTGTGACCAAAAATTACACAGTGGCTGTCTTGTCTTCCGTCTCACCTACACTTTAGAAAAATACGTATGATCATATGAGACAACTGACAGCCACTACATACATAAATGTCAAATTTGCTGGTTACACTTTTTTATTCAGGGTGAGAACTCCAGTTACCTCAGAATTAAGTCGAGCTCCATGATGTAATGCGACTATATTCCGCTTCTCTCTGGAAAATAAATTTTTCCTTTTTTGCATTCACAATGCAATATTTACTATTGAAAATTGAAAATGAAGTATTTTAGAAAAAATCGACCCGTCTCTCAACCAGGGACCGTACTCTGAAACGCTAATCCGAAACTTCGGTTAGCCCCGCCCCTTTCACTCGATTCTGTCTCGGCTAGAGAGTGAGAGGGACGGGAATACCGAAGTATCGGGTTTTGCGTTTCAGAGTAGGCCCTCTGCTCCGATAGTACTCAGCTCCGATGGATAATAAAAATTGCATTGTGAATGCAAAAAAGTAAAAATTTAAATAACTTGCAATAGTAAAAGTAATTTCATCTTTAGCGATTGTCAAATATCTGGATAAGTATTTCTTTCGCGTCGGGTAGTAATATCTCTTCACATTGATGAAATTAACGCTGGCTATATAGCGCGTTAGAAGTATTGGATAAATTCGACGCTTCTCGTAACGACTCCGTAGCTCAGAGGTTAGAGCATTCGCCTGGATAGCGAAAGGTCATTCCCAGGTTCGATTCCCATCGGAGCTGGTTGTGAGACGGGTCGCTCGCTCGGTTCGCGCTTTTTTGTCACAGTTCTAACCTAACTTAACCGAACCAAGCCCAGCAATTTGAAAAACTTAGAGTGCCCCTATCGTCTTGGAAAAAATTACCCAGACGCCTGATGTTTGGTTAACTCCCTCCACTTTTTGGCAGACGGGCCTTCGTCCAATAGTTTTCCCGTAAAAAAACATTAATACGAGTATTTTCCCATTTCTTCAATCTACAACTTTGTCAGCATACCATGGAAAAAACAGAACGCGTTGATGTCTTTTGTATGGGACCTGAGAAGAAATTCACCGCTTAAGTAAACTTTTTGACCTAAAATTAGCTTCCAAAAATTTTGATACTTTCATAACTTTTTCTACATCCAATTTTTTTAAGTTCTGTCTTCGTTTATAGTTTCAGGGGCCCTTAAGGCATTTTTTATAACCAACCCCATTCTTACAATCCCTATTTTCTATTATATATAGCTATTTCTTTTTATTTTTTTCAAAATTGTGTCAAATTTCGACTGTTATTTGGCTCCAACTTTTTTGGTTCTAACCGATCCCTGGTTTTGCTTTCTTCGTACGATTGTTCGTTGTTTAACACCTTTTTATTAACATGCTTCATAAATAATCCTATACCTCATAGTTTAGCCACAACTTCAATTTAAATTTTCAACATTTTCGTCCATAGTAAAATAGAAATAGTTATATAACAACTCATAACTTTAGTTCTATTGCTCTTAGAATCGTTCTGTTTACTTTAAATTTACAAGCTCACCGGTTTTTTTTGTCTTAATTTCACTATCGCTTTAGTATTGGATTTTTCCTTATTTATTTTCCCTTTTTTATTTTTGCTCCAACTTCGCAAAAGGAGAAATATCTATTATTTCCCTTATCTACCAACTTTCTCTACATGTTATTTATTAAACCATTTTTCAAATGCACGGCGCATTTTTCAAATCTACTTGCGCGACTTTAGCGAGTCCCTTAAACTTTTTATTTAGTGTGTATAAAAGCACTGCAATTGAACTACAATTGAAACACGATTGAACACGATTATGACTTAACGTTAGCAGGCTTGCCGCCGGTTTCTGAAACGCCAATCAAAATTAAAATTAGCTAACAGACTGTCAACAGACAGTCACAATAAATTCCCAATTAAAAGCACCTTGGGAATCTGAAACGAAAATTATAGTGCAACAAGCTTTTCTGTGCCGGTGATAATCTTTGGAACTTAAAAAGTTTTCATACGACAGTCCATTTTGACAGCTAATTTCGTATTGCAAGTGGCTCCACTGTCACGGCTGTCACCGGAACAGACAGGAGTGTGGGACTATCTCACAATTAGGTTTAGATTTGTATAGGCACTGACAGACTGTTGACAGTCTGTCACATTTTTCTTTCGAGACCCAGGGAATTAGGTAATTTAATTTTAATTGGCGTTTCGGAAACCGGCCGTTGGCCCCCTGGTTTTGAGTTTGAGTTTAGTATTGTACACTCTTGCTTGATTGCGGTGTTATGTCCAATTGGCGCATTATTATTAACTTTTGTAACAAATAATCCGGAATGAAACAACAAACAATAACAAAACGACACCAGCGCCGCCAAGCGGGGTAAAATGTAACTATTTTACGATATGATTTCTAACAACTTTATTTCATGAAATGACCGTGCATTTAGCTGTTCAAATCTTTAAACGCTCTGCACTGATTCTTCAATGATATAACCAGCGGATTTTGACAATTTCTTGAAATACGAGTATTTCATCATTTTTATTTTTTAGTAAGTAGGTATACCTAGTTTTTTTCATCTGCTGCGTATTGATGGTGGAGTAAGTTGGTAGGTACTTACCTACTCCTTTGATAAAAATTATAGATAAGGAAGGTAGGTAGGTACCTAGTTTTTTGTTATTTTATTTATTTATTTGTTATTTACTTTATGGGTTTATGGATATGGGTAATAATTTATGGGTAGGTATTTACCAACTTATAAATTTTTTTATAAATTAAGTGCCTACCTGTTGCTTGTATTTAAACCCAGTATGGAGTTAGCCTTTTCGATTATTGATACGAATATTACACACTCAGTAGGTGGGTCAGTAAGTACCTATAAAAAAATTTAGAATTACATAATTCGCTATGTAATTCTTTATGAGAAATAAAAATTCTTAAACCGTGAAACGTGTTAAACATTTTTAATGGCATTTTGTATTAAATAGTTTTTTTTTATAAATAACACAATCTTTATGTAAGTAAAAAAATAGGCCTGCAAAAAGAACGAGAACGTACCAATATGACAAACACTCACCGAAATCGCAAGAGTTTCACCTCCTTTTACTTTTGTATCACTCGCACAATCAAGAAAGCCGGTTTTATCACACTCAGGCTGAAAAATAGCTTAGCACAGAACAATAACAGATAAAAAAAAACTTAAATTCTTTTCGAAATAAGGCGCGCTTGTCAAACTGTTCGAAAGTGGAACGCTAAATTTTTCAGTGAACGTCGCGTTCGCGCAGCTATCGTTCGCTCACTGACCGTCTGACGGACGGAGGACCGCTCTCTCTGTGATGTGATGACATAGTGCTTATAATCTTAAGACACGGCAAATAGGCCCTACTACTCTCGAACACTACTCAACTCCGATCAGCAAAAAAACAATGACCACTGCCATACATTTACACTGACATGAATAAATTCTCTCTACTTATAACAAATTACGTTTGTTATTAAAAAAACAGTTAAAGTTGTTGTATTTGTTCGCGCAGAAATCTAAAATGTGCTTATAGCTACTTTAAAATTTAATCTATCATCGTTTTAAATGTCAAAGGTATGAAAGAGACGCCATCGATGATTAAGAAGATATCAAAGTAGAGAAGCGTTGGAGAATAGGGGTATAAGTGCAAGCCGATGTTCCCGGTTACGTTTGCATTCGTTACTACGTTACTACGGTAAAAAACTCACCGAAAAAAAACCTCACCGAAAAAAACTCACCGAAAACCAAACTCACCGCATTTACCCTGCATAAAATGAACCCCCCCCCCCCCCCCCCCTAGGGTCATGATCTGGCAGCCCTCCCCCCCCCGCACCATGGGCTGGCGATGCCCTTATAAGAATTGTATCTAATATTACGTGACTAGCCCATAGCACAAGCCTATATGACCGCGCTGTACACTGGAAGACTAAACGGTAGAGTAAGCACGAAGAGGTTACTATTTAGTAATCTGTGGTAGAGGTGCAACAAACTTATCCTTCTTTATTTACTTATAAGGTTTTAAATTTATTATATACATTCACAATGCTAGTCTTTAACCAACGGAAAAATTGTGATAGTGAATAACCACCAGCCGTGCAAGCATAAAATACTTACCTTACTTTCAGGCGGGACACGAACCCGCGCCCCCGGGAATCGGCCCTATGCTCTGACCAAACAAAGCTGCCGACGAACGACGGCTCCTAAGCCGGCTCACATGACGACAAAATTCAAAATTCGACAAGTCATGTGAGCCTTTCGTTAGCTTAGTTGGTCAGAGCATCGGGCAGGGCCGGATTCCCCGGGGGCCCCATCTTCGGAGGTTATGGTAGACTCGCCTGAGACTGCTTCCTAATCCCCCATCAAGTGACTAGGACCCGATGGGGGTCAGGTAGCGGGAATACCCATTAAATCCCTCATTTCTTACTCTCTCAAAAATATTTTTTATAGGCAAGAGTCAAGACTGACAAGTGACTCCTCCAGCGCTGTCACCGGTCTACTGTCACTACCACTGTAGAGTGCGTGTCAGATAACTGTGCGTGCGACACTGGGGCGTTCTTGGCACTAGTTACAGTAATTTTTTTCTGCTTTAAGCTTATGGAAAAGATTAGTATTCGATTTTGATCGCGCGCAGACTTATCTGGTGCGCACTCTCTCTACCAATTACTTACTCTATCCGGCTTAGTCTGTGTCTAAAGGTTTTTGTTTCTATGGTGGAGTGACGTCACGAAATCAGACCCCTTTCTCTAGTACTTACAATTAGCTGCGACCGCGCATCTGGTGACGTCAAAACATCGAAGTCAAATGAAGACAATGCTTATATCCATAATATGTTTTAGCCGGTAGCCACCAGTCGCAGACTAAAGATCCGAACTGGGGGGCTACCGGCTAAGAAAAATGGATTTATTTATTTATTTTATTTATTGAGGTACAATAACAGAACACAGACTAACAAATACAATTAACTTTAGCCATATCTATATATATAAAATTCAAAGTCCTGACTGACTGACTGACTGACTGACTGACTGACTGACTGACTGACTGACTGAGATATCAACGCACAGCCCAAACCGCTGAACCTAGAGACTTCAAATTTTGCACATAGATACGTTATACAGTGTAGGCATCCACTAAGAAAGGATTTTTGGAAATTCCACCCCTAAGGGGGTGAAATAGAGGATGAATGTTTGTATGAAAGTCCGTCAGTTTTGAAGTTAGGATCTTCAAACATTGTGTTTAGGCTGGCAAATGAAAATTAATATTTACCTGTGTCAGCGTTTTTAACAATTCCACCCCCGAAGGGGTGAAAAGGGGGATGAAATGTTGTATCTGGAAAGCCCTTCATTTAATTTATTATTTAGGCTTATTGATCACGCACAATTGTGATGACCACATCTACTGTGTTCCACAGTTTATTGAAACGAAGGTTTCTCATGCAAAATTAAGTAAATTAAGCTAATCCTACCTTACTAGAAAATAGTGTCCGTAATCCAGGGGGGCTGAACGTTGTCTCGCCGGCGCGCCTGGCTAAACGATCTCCACACAACCCCCGATGGGAAACTCTTACAGCTAACACTCTTATACTACACAATGCCCTAATAGGCAGCTAAAACTTTCCCGGCGCTTTTCAAAGCGAACACACACGGGTCACAAGTCCGTACCCGGACCGGGCGCTCCTCACGGCTGCTTACGGCCAACTGGTCGCGATGTCGCGCGGGCGGCGGGTGGCGCCGACCCCACGAATCAACGTGAATGAATGAATCACGCGCGGCGTGAACATCCCCCCGTCCCGGACAGTAGCAAACTGTCCGCCAACTCAATCTAAGGGCAGGCGAGAGAGGGTAGCGATCGCTCGCTTCAAAACAGAGTCCCCCACCAGGACCTCGGCAAACCTGGGCACACCATCCGACCCCGGATGAAGCTGAACAATGCGTCCTAAACGCCAGCGGAGGGGCGGCAGGTTTGGATCCTTTACCAACACGAGGTCTCCAGTCTTGGGTGGGGTCGTCCTATCCGACCACTTAACGCGTTGCTGCAAAATGTGCAAATACTCCAGATGCCAACGGCGCCAAAAACTCTGCGTAAGCTGCTGGAGCAATTCAAATCGCGAGAGCCGTCCGGAGGGCACTTCGGAATAAGGATATTCCGGCAAGGCGTTAAGCGGTCTGCCAATCAAAAAATGGCCCGGCGTAAGGGCCTCTAAATCATTCGCGTCCGAAGACAACGGACACAACGGACGCGAGTTGAGGACCGCCTCAACCTTACAAAATACGGTCGCGAGTTCCTCAAACGTGAGGACCGTCTCCCCAATAACGCGACGAAGGTGAGTTTTAGCGGCCTTTACAGTTGCTTCAAAAATCCCTCCCCAGTGGGGGCAGGATGGCGGGGAGTACTGCCATCGTACCCCTCTGCGAGAGAGTGTGGATCCGATCTCAAAATTATTCCTATCCAAAAATTCACAAACTTCCTTTAAATACCTATCGGTGCCCTTGAAATTGGTTCCACAATCGGACCTGATTAACGACGGCATTCCGCGGCGAGACACAAAACGATTCAACGTGGCTACAAAGGCTTCTGTGGTGAGGGCACTAACCACCTCCAGGTGGACCGCTTTAGTGGCCAAACAAACAAATACACACAAGTAAGCCTTTTCCGTTCTAGCATTACGAAGCCGCGATGTCTTAACGGTAAATGGCCCCGCAAAATCCGTTCCAACTCCTGAGAAGGGCATCGATTCGTTCACTCGATCGGCAGGCAAATCACCCATCTGGGGCTGCATCGTATCGGCGCGCAAACGATAACACGGGAGACAACGAAAAATAACGGATCGGATTATTCTCCGCGCTGACAAAATCCAGAACTCTCGTTGGAGGAGCGCGGTCAAAGCATTACAACCGGCATGAGCATTCTTTACATGTCGGTCTGTAATCAACAGTCTAACTAACGGTCCATCCTTGGGGAGCAACAAAGGGTGGCGTGATCCGTACGGCAGGTTGGCATGTCTGAGCCTACCTCCGACACGCAGCAATCCGGTACTGTCCAAGAAGGGATTCAACCGCACCAAGGGTCCCTTCAACTTGGGCTTACTTGAGCGCAGGGCTTTCAGCTCCGGTTCAAACTCTCGCTGTTGCGTCACTCGCAACCAATGCAACAGAGCGTCTTGCCGCTCTTGTGGGGCGAGGACCGGAGACAACGATTTCTCCTGAGGCTGGCGACAATTTCGCACAAAGCGCCTCATCCAAGCAGTCACGCCGAGCAACTTGTCAAGAGAACTGTAGCGGTCTAACAAAAACTCCATCTGCGGAGCCGCCACCGTCTCCACGGCGTGAACACGCATGCCTAGGTCTGGGACTCTGGCCACAGCCGGGGTGGCAGGCCATGAGCGCTCAGGCCGTAACAACCAGGATGGACTCCACCATAGGTGGTGGTCCACTAACTCAGGCGCCTCGCAGCCGCGGGAGGCACAATCTGCGGGGTTCAATTCGCCCGGTACGTGGCGCCATATCAACGGGGCCTTTGAAGTCTGAATTTGTGAGACCCGATTGGCCACAAAAACCTCAAGGGTGTGGACTGAACTCTTCAGCCAACAAAGGACGACCTGGCTGTCAGACCACGCAAATATCGACCCCAAGTCGACACCGTTTCCCAAGGTGTCGGCAACATGATTGAGTAGCCGTACTAAGAGAGTGGCGCCGGACAACTCCAACTTCGGAATGGTTAGCCTAGTCCGAAGGGGGGCGACCTTACTCTTGGCCATAACTAAGTGTACGGCGACAACGCCTGCTGCGTCCACCGTTCGGATGTAAACGGCTGCCGCGTATCCGCTTTCGGACGCGTCACAAAAGCCGTGCAGGGAGGCTTTAAACTTTCCCGAAGGCAGCATTTGCCTCGGTATACAAACCCGATTGACGTCGGGTAGGGATGACACGAACCTCACCCACTCTCGTAGGAGGCTACCAGAGAGGGGCTCATCCCATGACAATTCCGCAGCCCAGAGCTCCTGTAGGAAGCACTTCATCGAAAACACTACAGGGCTGAGCCAACCGTTCGGATCAAAGGTACGGGCTACAGTAGACAGCACCGTGCGTTTAGTCCAGACCTTTGGGTCTGGCAGTTCCAATCTATATGTGAACAAATCCGGGACTGGTCGATACTGGACTCCCAAAACAGACAGCATGTCTGGAGTCTCCGGATTTTCAAAGAGGAGCGGCTCTTGCTGGTGGTCCTTAGGCAAATCTGCCAATAGGTCCGGTGAGTTAGACAGCCACTTCCGCAACTCATAGCCACCAGCCCTCAAGAGCGCAATCAGCTCATCACGTAAGACGAGAGCCTCATCTAAGCTCGAGGCCCCCGTGCAGATATCGTCGACAAATAAGGCCCCCCCCTCAATAAGAGCAGATGCCCGGGGATAGCGTAGCCGTTCGCGCTCTGCGAGCTCCAAAAGCGAACGGATCGCCACAAAGGGGCTCGACCGCAAACCATAAGTGTTGGTGTTCAGCTCGTAAGCCAACATCGGATCCTGGGGATCCTCACGCCAAAGGATGAGCTGGTATCGTCTATCCTCCGGGTGAATCACGGTCTGTCTGAACATCATGCGGATATCGGCCACAAAGACGACAGCGTGCCGGCGGAAGTTGGTCAAAACATCACAGACATCGTGATGCAACTTCGGCCCCGCATGCAGACACTGATTCAACGACACTCCGGTTGACGTGGGCGCTGAACCATCAAAGACCACGCGGATCTTCCCATTGGAAGTCTTCAAAACAGCGTGGTGTGGCAGGAAGTAATGTTCCACATTACGCCAGTCCAACTGCGAGATGGACATGTGCCCAAGGTCCAAATACTCCCGCATGAAGTCTATATACTTCTCCTTGAATGCGGGATCCCTGGCCATCCTACGCTCCATGGACAACAATCTCTTCTCGGCCATCGGTCGGGAGCTCCCTAAAGGAGGGCGAGCCGCCAAGAAGGGCAAGCGGGTAATCAAGCGACCCGAGAGGAGGCGCCCAGTGTTGTTCTGGTAGAACAATTCGCACTCCTCGGCTAACGGATCCAACCGCTTGGCAGTGGGGGGTTCCTCCACCTCCCAAAACTTTTGGAGAACGTCGGACAAAGTAGAACCGACAATGGTCTGGCGGTCTACCGACGGGGTCTCTGGTGTCTGTGGTACCTTTCCCATCACCACATGACCCAGCGACGAGGACAAGGCGACAAGATCGGCTGTCTGCAAAACTCGCTTGCTTCCACACAGTACACGACCGAGGACATCCGCACCAATCAACAAGTGTATTGGGCCCGGTCGGTGGAAGGAAGGATCAGCCAAAGCCAGTCCAGACGTCAGCTCAATCGTGGATGGCGGCACTCGCACTTGCGGGAGTGGTCCAACCACCTTATCAAAAACTATCGCCGAAGCACCGATCTTCGGCCTTGGCGCGAAGTGGGGGGAGAAGGAGAACTCAACTCGACCAATCGGATCAGGGATCCGCGAGTCTCCCACCCCCCGTACCGCTTCGTGATGCGGCACAAGCAAAAGACCCAGCTGTCGGACAAGCCACCTGGACATTATGCACCCCTGGGCACCTGAGTCCAAAAGGGCACGCACCGTGACAACATTGCCCTTAGGTCCCCAAACATTCACGGAGGCTGTTGGCAACAGCACAAGCTCCGGAGGGGTGGTTGGGTCCGACAGGGGCGCCATTAAAAATTTTGGGGGGGTACTTGTCCCCCTCGCGCCTGAGTCGGCGCGCCAAATGTGGGACGCTCGTACCGGGCGAGCGGGTCCCAATCGGGTACATACTGGCCCCGACCAACAGCACTCCTAGGTGCAGGGTAATACCCGTGTGGGGCGTGCCTCGGTACATAGTACCCCAATCGAGGCCTCTCCATTAGGGGGGGGGAGTAGCAAATAGGGCCCGTGCCCATCGCCACCGTGGCGTACTCTTGTGGTACCCCCCTACCCCCGCCCGTGGCGGGGGCGTCTCTCCTATAGTTCCCCCTCTCCGGGGGGGACTGAACGGGGGGGCTAAGCCCCGCCGAATCTCTAGGGGACCGGTTCCGGGCTGCCGGGCCCCCGCCCGTGCGCGAGGAATTCGAACCCCGGTCGCTCCCGGCGTCCTTGCGGTCCAAACAAAGGAGGGGGTGATGCCTCCCTCCGCAAAGACGACAATCCTCGGTCTGGGGACACGCCGACTGCATGTGTCCCCCCAAACACCTATAGCACCATTGGCGCTGTCTAGCAACGGCCCTCCGTCCCTCTGGGCGGAGGCCTCTAAATTTGGCACATTCGTGCACCATGTGCCTATCTCCCCTGCAATACCTGCACCGCTCACTCGGTGCGGGGGGAGGGGACTGCTGGAAGGCAGCATACCGGTTGGTCGGGCGACGGGGCTGTTCCCTCGCCGCCACCATACGACCAACACCTGGAACCGGGGCGGGCTCCAGGTGGTCCGTCACCCTACATTCGTCCTCCAAAAAACGAAGGAGGTCCGCGAAGGGCGGGAGATACGAGGCGCTGTCGCCTCCGTACCTCTGCTCGAAACGCCCCTTCATTTCAGCGGGCAATTTGGCGAGGACTATGTGCAGCAGTACAAAGGACCACTGATCCACCGGCAGGTCCAATCGCCTTAGGGAGTTGACCGCTGACAGTAGCGGGTTCAGCAACTCCCTCCGTAACAGGTGTACCCGCGTGATTCGCGGGAGGGCCAAAGTCGTGGCCACGTGGGTGTCCGCCAGTAACCGGACATTCTGGTACCTGCTAACCAGAAGCTGGCGAGCCACCTGGTAGTTGTCGTCACTGATGAGCAGGTGCTGGATTACCGCGCTGGCCTCTCCTCGCAGGGAGGAGCGCAAATAGGCCAACTTCTCGCTAGGGGATAAGTCCCGTCGTGAATCCACCAGACTGTCAAACAAATTAATGAAGCCCATCCAGGCTGACAGATCCCCATTAAAAGTGGGAATCTCCAATGTAGGCAATCGGCCTAGCAACGCCGTCGGGGTAGGTTTGACCTCCCCGCTCAAAACCGGCTCCCCCTTCCGAACAGCCAGGGCCCTCTCAGCCGCCTCCGTGAACTGGTCAGCCAGCTCATAGGCCTGGGCTACATCCTGCTCCAGCTGTTCCGACACGGCATCATCAGCTGGGGGGTTCTCCATATAATACGCGCGACACTCCATGGCGTGGCGCTCCAGGTCTTGCAGCCGAGCTGCCAGCCCGCCATACCGAGCTAGCAACGCGCCTACCCGGTCGGCTCGGTCTATTAATGTGACCGCACAAGCAAGCCAACGCAAAGCTCCTTGGATGCCAGCCCTGGATACGGCGAGCGGATTCGTAGGAGCCATTTATAATCCGTTTTATAAACAAAGCAAACAAAGAAATATAAAAGTGGTAAACATCAACAAAAAAAACAATAGAAATAGGTCGCGTCACGATAATATAAAACACAATTAAAATTCGGACGACATACACGGACCCTACTATTTTCATAAATTATTAGCAACTTACCAATTTCAAGGGCTAACAATATAACGGTATAAACAAAACGTATAGGATTAACGGTATGGCATACACGGCACGGCCAAGTCAACCTCGCAAATCAACTACTAAACCGTTATCAACAAACGAAAACAAAACTATTTTTAATAATAATACTCGTAATTTAATACTACTAATAATTAAAACTAGTTCCACTTTTTTAACTAGGCAAGCGGACTCGGAACAAACACTAGTATGTGGTACTAATAAACAACACTTTCGAACGAAACTATTCGTCAAATAAATCCGGACACACAAAAAAAAATATACACATCTAGGCGAGTAAACTCGTATCAAATCACTAGTATGTGGTACTAATAAACACACTTTCGAACGAACTATTCGTCAAATAAATCCGGACACACAAAAAAAATATACACATCTAGGCGAGTAAACTCGTATCAAAACACTAGTATGTGACAACAATTATATAAGTGTCTATCTATTATCGGATCCACCAAGTGAGAAACATTCGCTTCGAGAATTTGCTAGAACAATTTCTTAGTACTTCAAATCGTCTCGGGATCTTCAAATACCCTCGAGATTTCAACAAAAAAAAAATAATTTTTAGGTACGCTTTTTAGGTACGCTTTTTATTTTTACTATGAAATTTTATGTAGTTAATTTTAATATGAAAATTAATTATATCAACTAAGCTCTGCTACCAAAAATATGATCACGCACAATTGTGATGACCACATCTACTGTGTTCCACAGTTTATTGAAACGAAGGTTTCTCATGCAAAATTAAGTAAATTAAGCTAATCCTACCTTACTAGAAAATAGTGTCCGTAATCCAGGGGGGCTGAACGTTGTCTCGCCGGCGCGCCTGGCTAAACGATCTCCACACAACCCCCGATGGGAAACTCTTACAGCTAACACTCTTATACTACACAATGCCCTAATAGGCAGCTAAAACTTTCCCGGCGCTTTTCAAAGCGAACACACACGGGTCACAAGTCCGTACCCGGACCGGGCGCTCCTCACGGCTGCTTACGGCCAACTGGTCGCGATGTCGCGCGGGCGGCGGGTGGCGCCGACCCCACGAATCAACGTGAATGAATGAATCACGCGCGGCGTGAACACTTATGGTCGGAAAATAAAACAAATAAGCAAAAAAAGTTTCGTATTTTTTCGAAAATCAACCCTTTAGAGGTTAAATGGGATAAATAAACCTAAAAATCGATATGGATGTCGTTATTGAGGTTTTATTTTATTTTATTTATGGGATGACAATTGCAAAAATGGCATTCATTTTGATGTTTAACACGCTGAACATGATTCAACCCCTAAAAAGTTGCAATAGGGGTGAAATTTTGAATGAAAAGTCAGGGGTAAAATAGACATTTCAACTTGAAACTTTGTAGGCTTACTTCTTAAAACAAATAGGCAACCCATTTCCTAATTTTCCCAAAATCAAACCCAGGGGGTAAAATAGGGGATGAATATGTGTATAAAAGTCCGTCAGTTTTGAAGTTAGGATCTACAAATTTTGTATTTAAGCTGGCAAGTGAAAATTAATATTTTCCTGTGTCAGTGTTTTGACAACTCCACCCCCGAAGGGGTAAAGAGGGGGATGAAATGTTGTATCTGGAAAGTCCTTCATTAAATTTATTATTTAGGCTTATGGTCGGAAAGTAAAACAAATAAGCAAATACATATTTCGTATTTTTTCGAAAATCAACCCCTTAGAGGTTAAATGGGATAAATAAACCTAAAAATCGATATGGATGTCGTTATTGAGGTTTTATGGGTGACGATTGCAAAAATGGCATTTATTTTGATGTTTAACACGCTGAACATGATTCAACCCCTAAAAGGTTGAAATAGGGGTGAAGTTTTGAATGAAAAATCAGGGGGTAAAATAGACATTTCAACTTGAAACTTTGTAGGCTCACTTCTTAAAACAAATAGGCAACCTATTTCGTAGTTTTCCGAAAATCAAACCCAGGGGGTAAATAGGGTATAGAAACTAAATCATCTTAAAAGTTATTGATACCTAAGCTACTCAGAACTAACTTTTTGATTGTGAAACAGACACCTATTATTTACTAGCTTCCGCCCGCGACTTCGTCCGCGTGGACATTCGAGAAAATACTTAGGGGACCAATAACCAGGATAAAAAGTATTCTATGTTTTAATTTCATAAAAATCCGATCAGCCGTTTTTACGTGATTAGGCGGGTTCTCCCTCACCAAGTGAGCAGCCTCGTGCGAGGCCCGCCGCACGTGGCAAACGTTCTGCCTCGCGCGAGGCTGCTCGCTCGGAAGCTAGTAACATAATAAATACACAACTTTGACGTTTAAAAAAGAAACAGTAAACAATCAGACTTTGTCAAATATTATCATGTACATATGTATATTTAACAACGTGCTGTTTTTTAATTTAAAATAAAAGCAAATAAAAGAATATGATTAAAGATAAAATATAGAGGTAGTTACTTATAAATACAATGAACCTATGTATCACTAAAAAAAATTATGATTTAAATGAACTTAAACTAGAATTGAAGATGTCCCTGTGATCACATAGGTTGTTATAAGAATGACACATGCGTATTAAAGGTGCATTTTTTGAGACATTATTGTAAGTTCCTGGCAAACTGAATAATTGAGGAGAACGTACTGAACGAGTGGGTACCTTAAATTTTATTTTACTTAAAAGTTGATCACAATATTTCCCATTAACTATTTTATGTAAAATGCTTAAGTCAGCAACTAATCTGCGCTTTTCCAAAGAAAATATTGAAAACTTCTTAAGTCGGTCTTCATAATCACGTAACTTACGTCTAAGACCCACCCGGGCACAAAGATTCCTTAAAAATCGACGTTGAATTGATTCAATCGTGTCAATATGAATATTATACACTGGTGACCAAACGCTAGAACAATACTCTAATAAACTTCTAACCAATGCATTATAAAGCAGTAAAATTGAGTTAGGTTTTCTAAATGGTTTGGATTGTCGCATAATGAATGAAAGCATTTTGTTAGCCCTACTATATGGGATATATAGCCATATAGCCACTTTTATGGGATGACGATTGCAAAAATGGCATTTATTTTGATGTTTAACACGCTGAACATGATTTAACCCCTAAAAGGTTGAGATATGGGTGAAATTTTGAATGAAAAATCAGGGGTAAAATAGACATTTCAACTTGAAACTTTGTAGGCTTACTTCTTTAAACAAATGGGCAACCCATTTCGTAAGTTTCTCAAAATCAAACGCAGGGGGTAAAATAGGGATATGGATGTCGTTATTGAGGTTTTATGGGATGAAGATTGCAAAAATGGCATTTATTTTGATGTTTAACACCCTGAACACGATTCAACCCTTAAAAGGTTGAAATAGGGGTGAAATTTTGAATGAAAAATCAGGGGGTAATAAAATAGACATTTCAACTTGAAACTTTGTAGGCTTACTTCTTAAAACAAATAGGCAACCCATTTCGTGGTTTTCTGAAAATCAAACCCAGGGGGTAAATAGGGTATATAAACCTAAATCATCTTAAGTACCCTAAAAGTTCTTGGTACTTACCTACCTAACAAGTTCTTGGTACCTACCTAAGCTACTCAGAACTAACTTTTTGATTGTGAAACAGACACTTACTATTTACTAGCTTCCGCCCGCGACTTCATCCGCGTGGACATTCGAGAAAATACTTAGGGTACCAATAACCAGGATAAAAGTATTCTATGTTTTAATTTCATAAAAATCCGATCAGCCGTTTTTACGTGATTAGGCGGGTCCTCCCTCACCAAGTGAGCAGCCTCGTGCGAGGCCCGCCGCACGTGGCAAACGTTCTGCCTCGCGCGAGGGTGCTCGCTTGGTGAGGTAGGACCCGCCTAATCACGTAAAAACGGCTGATCGGATTTTTATGAAATTAAAATATAGAATACTTTTTATCCTGGTTATTGGTCCCCTAACAATTTTCTCGAATGTCCACGCGGACGAAGTCGCGGGCGGAAGCTAGTATTTAATAATATTGAAGTTGGCTCTCACTTCACATTTATGTTTTAGATGGGATATCATTACTTTTTGTAGAGAAATTATTAGTTGGTACCTACTTAATCATAATAAAATTTTTGGTTGGTGGTAGGACTTGTTCTTAGTCCGCCTGGCTAGCTACCACCATCTTATCTAAGTCTGACGCTATAAAAATTATGTTTTCAGCATTATTGTGTTCCGGCAGTTACAGATAAGATAGCCAGTTCCTCAGTGATTGAGGATTCCGGGAGTAGTATGCTTCCACCTTCAGCTCTATCACCACTTATCATCAGGTGTGGTGTGATGAAGGCTAAGTGGTACCGCGTTGTGCTCGCTAGTTCTGTTAGCTTGAACTTGGCTTTGACACGCTACCGCGTGTCTAGATGTAGGTACTGCGATTGAGTTGGCACAGCGTCATCTAGTAACAATATATGGAACTAAATTAAGGTTTTTGTAGGTACATTGTCAATTTTAGTATCAAAGATTTTGCAAGAACCTACGTAAAGGATAAATATCCTCCAAAAAATTATTATTTGCTGCAGTGTGTACTAGCGGCCGCCCGCGGTTTCACCCGTGTGGTTCCCGTTCCCGTGGGAATATCGAGATAAAGTTTCCTATGTGTTGTCCAACATATAATCTATCTCTGTTAAAAATGTCATCCTGCACGCGTAGCACGTACTAGCATGACAAACCCGAGAAGAGTTTTATTACCTCGACCACAGCCATCTCTATCGTCTTCTACAAGCCATGCGCATAAAGTTGGCAACGTAGTTTTAAGTGAACCGATTTGACACCGTTTGCACAGTTTGACAGGTAAACAGCGAGTAAACCTCGAGTACTGAATCCTATGGAGATGGCATATCTTCTATACATCTATACAAATAAATAAAATTGGAGTGTCTGGTTGCAACATTAAATAACCGCTTTTTACTACGTGCATATGATTAAATATACGGTACATATACCAAAATGACATGTTTTACAATTTTTGTCTGTCTGTCTGTTTGTTCCGGCTAATCTCTGAAACGGCTGGACCGATTTTGACGGACCGATTAATACGACAATTAGAATAGTTTAAAATTGAATTCCAAGATTTTCTTACATTGTGACTTACTTACACCTCACTTTTTCGTAGGTATGCCACCTCCATAGGATTTAGTACTCGGAGGAGTAAACCGGTTCACAGCAATGTTGCCGTTCCGTATCATAGCATGGCTTGTAGAAGACGATAGAGACGGCTGTGCCTCGACCAAACCTCGACGGTCTATAATTGACAGCAGAACAATGGTTTGTCTACGATGAAATGTCATTTTGGACGTTACGAGACAAAACCTTTCTCGAGTTTGTCATGCTAGGCTACCGGCAAAAAATTATGGGTATGGACATGGGCTTCATTTAACATTTGAAGCCCATATTATGCCATAATAAGGACAAAATATGAGCTTCAAATGTCAAATAAAGCCCATGTCCAATTATCCATATTTTTTAGCCAGATACGTTCAGTAGTTTTTGCGTGAAAGAGTTGCAAACATCCATACATCATACATCCATACATAAATACACACTCACAAACATTCGCATTTATATGTAGGAGTAGGATTGATAAAAATATACTACTGAATTAAACTTCTTGTTTGGCTGTATGATTTTAGTCCTTAGCCTACGATTGACACATGTTTGACACTTTGGGTGCATTCCGAGTCACGCTGTCATCGATGTCATCGCGCTGATTTGCGTACCGAATCACCGTGAGCGCGATAACGACATCCCGTGTGACGTCACTGATTGCGTCATAACATCCGCCATCTTGTGCTTACGCCGCCCTTGCTCCGAACCATAATCACTGTGAGCGTCCTGTTAAAACTAACAGTTGTTTGTTTATATTTACTTCAGCAGGTGTATTTTTATAGGAAAAATGTGATAGTAAAAAACCACGAGCCCTATAAGTAGCTTTCAGGCGGGATTCGAACTCGCGCCTCCGGGAATCCGGCCCGATTCTCTGACCAACTAAGCTACCGAAAGGCCTACACGACTCGTCGAATTTTGCTATCACTTGTTACGCTGTAGACCAGCGTTGCTTCATCAATGCGAGGAAACCGTGGTTTTTTACTATCACATTTTTCCTATACTTAAAGAATTGCATTGTGAATGCATAAAAATAATTTAAAATCTCGATTTAATGGCTGTTTCATCTTAATCGATTGTTAAACATTTGTAAAAATGTTTCTATCGGATGCGAGGGTTTTCTCGCATTGATGAAGCAACGCTGGCCTACAGCGTAACAAGTGATAGCAAAATTCGACGAGTCGTGTAGGCCTTTCGGTACCTAGCTTAGTTGGTCAGAGCATCGAGCCGGATTCCCGGAGGCGCGGGTTCGAATCCCGCCTGAAAGCTACTTATAGGGCTAGTGGTTTTTTACCATCACATTTTTCCTATACTTAAAGAATTGCATTGTGAATGCATAAAAATAATTTAAAATCTCGATTTAATGGCTGTTTCATCTTAATCGATTGTTAAAAATTTGTAAAAAATTTTCTATCGGATGCGAGGGTTTCCTCGCATTGATGAAGCAACGCTGGCCTACAGCGTAACAAGTGATAGCAAAATTCGACGACTCGTGTAGGCCTTTCGGTAGCTTAGTTGGTCAGAGCATCGGGCCGGATTCCCGGAGGCACGGGTTCGAATCCCGCCTGAAAGCTACTTATAGGGCTCGTGGTTTTTTTACTATCACATTTTCCTTATACTTAAAGAATTGCATTGTGAATGCATAAAAATAATTTAAAATATCGAGGTGTACTTTTTAATAAGAAATAGTTAAAAACCGTATCCAAGTGCGAGTCGGAATCGGCGAGTAGACGATACGTCCTCAGCGTCAATGTTTCTTCAACATTATCCATCTTCCGTTAAATTCTATTTTATATAAAGTGGTCGGAATTTGAGGTTATGAGGTTATTGAGTGAGCGATATGAGCGCGATCACGAACGTTCCGAATCGTTGAGAGGTCCCAACTGTCATAAGCGCGATATCTGAATCGGTACGCCTGTTATCGCTGTCAGCGCTGAAATTGTTTTTAGTCTGAATCGGAATGCACCCTTTTGTTTGTTTGTGTGGTTAATTTTACAGTTGACAGTGACAGCATATTGACAGCTATTTATTTACTGCAAGAAGCAAGAAATTTGGTCCAAAATAAAGAAAGTTTATTTACTTTTCTGTCTGTCTATTTGTTTTCTATCTCCAGGAAATAATAAATAGGAACGGACTTTTCCTAAAACGTTATACTCAGTTAAACGATTTTTTGTACTGTTGTGTTCGTCTCTTTCGTCCATATCCCAGTTCACCAAGTGAACTTAGATAAACACTTTTTTATCGGTCTCAGAGTGATAAGGCTGCATATCAGCCGGCAGATAGGGACAAAATTCCTCTCGCTAAATAAAATAAAATTGCGGTATCGTTTTAAAGTGAATTAATAAATAATTAATAAATAAATAAGTTATTAAACTTATGATTTGCTATGTCTAGACTTCCAATTAATAAAATGAATGTGGACACTGAAAGAGCGCTGGTAAGTTATACGTATATTTAATAATAATTTAGTGAAAAATTTGAGTATCCACTGAAACGGCCCTATAGGACCGCCGCACTGTTCAATCCAAGCAGACATCCATTGAACCCGGACTTTGAAACTCAAATTTACCCTAATCAGAGTATACATTTGTTGTGCAAAGAAATTTAGCTTTACCCAGACTAGTAAAAATTGTCTCCGGCTATACTTTTTACCAGGCCTTTTGTTTTTCATTTGAGTTAAGCCGGTGCATGAGATTCAAGTGGGTAAATTCATGAAACCATCATGTTCCTGACCTTTCCGATTCGATTTGGGGTCGGCACATTACGTCCTTCTCATCCACTCTACCATCTATCATCTTAATAGAACTTACAACTCTACTGTCACTTTTTTTTTACATAATTGTTAACATTAACATTTCTATTTTAAGTTTTAACATAATGTTTTCACTTCTTTTTCAGGACTACTTTAAGAAAAACAATTCAAAATTCTATTCTATGAAAATAAAAGATGTTGACAAACATCAAGAAACGCTACTCTCTGACGGATATAATGAAATAATACCCATAGAGGAGTCCACAATATCAATTGAGAAATTTGATAAAGAAAGAAAAGATTCAAATGATTTAGATTGTGAATTAATGAAACTGAAACAATTAATTGAACAAAATGATACTTTATTTGGCCAAATCGAGTATTTGATTAGAAAAGTACCAGTAGAAGATGTACTTAATAACGACATAAAACTGATAATCAAAAATATATTATTTAATACTCATGCACTCACATTGCCACTTAGAGGTCAGTAAGTTATATTAATTAACTATTTAATTTAATATTATCTAAAGATCCAATCCAACTCATCCAAATATTGCAACGAAAATTGCTATGCACAAGATAACACTATAAAAACAAAGTTATTTTTTGCTGGTGAAAAATGATTGTGGTATTTTGGCTAAGTGTATGTAATCTCGGTACATTAAGTAAGTACGAAACCCTTCATGGGATAGTCCAACTCGCACTTTGCTGATTTTTCTATACTGTGGTTGTATTAACTTGGAGCCATGTATAGTGAACTATTTATGTGCAAAGTAAACTTTTTATTATTTCAGAGAACCATATACTGATGGAAAATAATACTCCACTTCTATTTCTGGGTTTGGTTGTGCAAATACTGAAAAAATACACTACTGCTTATATTATATCTGATCATTCGACTGCAGCCATTTGTTATCTATTTTCTGAACTTTGTCAGCAAGCCGGGTAAGAGCAGCATTATTTATTATCAGATACTGTTTATGCATATTTGCATGATACCTGCCTAGTAGGTATATTAGTATGGTACTTTTATTGTAAATCATTGTTATGAATATTATCTTTATTGAATATGAAAAGTATGGCAAATTATAATTAAGACATTAAAATTTGATTAAATAGAAAGGTAAAACATTTGATTAATATTGAATAATGAAATAATTGCAAACAACTTTATGTAAGTAAGTAATTTGATAGTTGCAAATGAAATGATATTTCTAATGGTATTATGGCAAATTAAATTATGGCAAACGAAGTTATGTTATTAATTAAGTTATAAGTTAGTTATAAACAATTAAGTTATAAAATTAGTTAATTAATTATATTTTGTTATAGACTGGGCTCCGTCATTGTAATTTTCTGTGAAAATCCTTCACAAAAAGACATTCGTCCTTTCTTCATCTGTAAGTATATGTTATCTATATATATAAAAATGAATCCCTATTTCCCTTGGTCACGACATCACGCGAGAACGGCTGGTCCGATTTGGCTAATTTTGGTCTTGAAATGTTCGTGGAAGTCCAAGGAAGGATATAGGGGCAGGGTGGGGGTAGGGTAGGGGTAAGGTAGGGGTAGGGTAGGGTAGGGGTAGCGTAGGGGTAGGGTAGGGTAGGGGAAGGGTAGGGGTAGGGTAGGGTGGAGTAGGGGGTAGGGCCACGGGAACGAAGTTGCGCTGGGTCAGCTAGTCCATGATAATAATATTATAAATGCTAATAGTAAATATTATGTGTGCTAATTTTATGGCCTTTTAATTCACATCAATACCATTAAATAGTTTGGTATAAATTTAAGATTGGATGTTAAAAAAATCTATTTATTAAAGATTTTTAATAAATAGATTTTTTTTCGGCAGAAATCGAATCCCTCCTCTTTGACTCATTCATTAGGCTTGGTCATTCCCTCTACTACGGCGTCGGTCGGCGTCGTATCGGTCAATATATTATCATGAAGGGGATGAAAGAACATTATTACAAAATTATTATCGATTTCTTCTAGTAATTCAATATAATGACTACCTCCGTGTCCGAGTGGTCTACGCACCGGTTTTCAAAGTGACGCTATCTCTGAGGGTTCTGGGTTCGATTCCCGGTCGGGTGAATATAGAAAACGAACTTCTTAATATTTCCTCGTGTCTGGCGATATGTTTTATTTAATAAATAAATAAAATAAATAACTTCTTACAATCACACCAATTATCTAAGCCCATGTTAATTTCATTATGAAACTGTATCATGGAAAACTTGATAACGGATAGATATATACTTAAATACTTTTTTTTTGTAAATACATACTTAATATACATAGTAAACACCCAGACCACGACAAATACACATGCTCATGCACACAAATATTTGTCTTGTTCAGGAATCGAACCCGAGACCTCTGGCGCAGAAGGTGGGTAGCCTACCCCTGCGCCAAATCGGTCGTCAAAAAAACCCCTTCGTTGTTTCGATATTGCCATAACACAGGGGCTTTAAGTTACCTACTTAGCGTGGGATTGAAGCAATGTATGTGATGGTGTTATCCAATATTTATATTTATAATCTATAGTATTCTATTACTATATTATAAAAGAAGAGAGAGAAAGATTTGATTTAATTTTGTATGGTTGGAATGGATAAACGCAAAAACTAATATACCGATTTTAAAAATTCTTTCACCAGTAATAATTTCATTAAGTACTTACCTATTCGTGACTCATCATCATCATTTCAACCGTAAGACGCCCACTGCTGGGCATAGGCCTCCCCCAAGGATCTCCACAACGATCGGTCCTGCGCTGCCCGCATCCAGCGGCTTCCCGCGACCTTGACCAGATCGTCGGTCCACCTTGTAGGGGCCCTGCCCACGGAACGTCGTCCGGTTCGCGGTCGCCATTCGAGAACCTTTCCGCCCCAACGGCCATCGGTTCTCCGCGCTATGTGTCCCGCCCACTGCCACTTCAACTGAGCAATCCTTCGAGCGATGTCGGTCGTTTTAGTTCTCCTGCGGATCTCATCATTTCTGATTCGATCGAGCAGGGAAATACCAAGCATCGCTCTCTCCATTGCTCGCTGGGTAGGCTTGAGCCTTCTTATGAGACCCATAGTAAAAGACCACGTCTCGCTTCCATAAGTCATAACTGGCAACACACACTGGTCAAAGACCTTAGTCTTGAGACATTGAGGAATTTTGGACGCAAATATATGCCGGAGCTTCCCAAACGCTGCCCATCCGAGCTGCTGACGTGACTAACAGGAATTATATTCCGACATTATATCCCGATATTCCCACGAGGGAATAATCTAATCAAAATAAAAGGTAGCGAAAGTCTTCCAGTACATAAAGAAGGAAATAAATTAGATCCGAATAATTATCGTCCCATATCGTTGTTACCTATTTTGTCTAAAATTTATGAGAAGCTCATTAAATTAAGATTGTTAGCTCATGGTATCAGACGTTTTTAGAAACAATAGATGCATTAAATAATTTAGTTGCCGATATTGAGTCTAAATTAAAAGATAAATTGAGGACAGGTGGGCTCTTTTTGGACTTCAGTTCTGCTCTTGATACAATCAATCATGATATTATCGTTTTACAAAAATTAGAACACTATGAAGTTAGAGTTAAGTATTTCAATCTTACTTAAGTAATCGCAAGCAGTTTGTTGAAATAACAATTTTTTTTTGAAAATGTAGAAGTGACCTGTAAAACAAAATGAACTACAATTATAAGGGTTGTTCCACAGGGCTCCATCTTAGGACCCATTTTGTTCATTATATTTTTGAACGATTTAGCAGACTATTATGAGAGCAAAACAACCGGAAGCTAACTTAACTATTTATGCTGATGACACTAATGCTATAGCATCGGAAAATACAATAGAGGAACTAAATATAAAATTAAATGAGGTGCTTTGCGACTTTGAATATTGGTTTACTTGCAACAATCTTATATTAAATAAAAAAAAAAACATCTATGTTATTTAAATTTTTACTTTTTTGCATTCACAATGCAATTTTTATGGTTGAAAAATGGAAAATGAAGTAAGTATTTAGAAAAAATCGAGCGACATTAACGCTGGCTATACAGCGTGTAAGAAGTATTTGATAAATTCGACGCTTCTCGTAACGACTCCGTAGCTCAGTGGTTAGAGCAGTCGCCCGGATAGCGAAAGGTCGTGGGTTCGAGTCCCATCGGAGCTGGCTGTGAGACTGGTCGATTTTTTCTAAATACTTAATTTTCCATCATCTATGTTATTATTATGATCGTTGTGGAGATCCTTGGGGGAGGCCTATGCCCAGCAGTGGGCGTCGTTCAGCTGACATGATGATGATGATGATGTTATTTCGAACAAATGCAAGAGAAAAAGAATCGCCTAGAATTAAATTAAAGTAAATGGAATCAGTATGCAATATGCATCCCTTAGTTAGGGATGCATATTGATAGAGACTTACGCTGGAATACGGAAATAGAGGCTTTAGAATCTAGGTTCTGCATTCTATGCCATAAGAACTTTGAGAGATAAAATAACTCTACTCTCATCTGAAATTAGTTTATTTTGCACATGTAGAATCTAAACTCCGTTATAATATTGTTATGGGGAAATAGTTATCAATATCATATTTCAGCAGCTTTTGTGTTACAAATGCGAGCAATCCGTACTATGAAATCAGACAGTCATCGCATTTTGCAATGTTAGGTATTTTCACTTTCGCTATCCGGGCGACTGCTCTAACCACTGAGCTACGGAGTCGAACGACTCGCCCGGATAGCGAAAGGTCGTGGGTTCGAGTCCCATCGGAGCTGGTTGTCAGACGGGTCGATTTTTTTGAAATACTTACTTCATTTTCAATTTTTCAATAATAAAAATTGCATTGTGAATGCAAAAAAGTAATAATTTAAATAAGTTTCGAAATAACCTAAAATCATTCCTATTGAAGAAATGTTATTATAAAATCGATGATTATTTAAATGAACGAAAATACATTAATAGTATTACTTAGTACTATCACAGCGTAAGAACTAACAGTGGGACAACGTCTTTGAATCCTCGCGCAATGCCGCTTTTCGTCATTGCCGCAGGGTTGTCACATTTTTTATTTATTTTTACGTAGTCTGTTCCTTATTTAAGTAATATTATACCTACATATGCGGAACTATGAATATTTCTTTGTTTCTTACTCAATTACGCTGTAAGACCTAGACAGATTTGGATAAAATTTGGTACACAGATAGATCATACCCTGGAGTAAAACAGAATAGTTTTTAATGTTTTCATCACTTTTAAAGGTTTCCTATGGATGGCATTCCTGAAGTTTACGCAGACCATATTCGTAATTAGCAACCCAGAAAACCATGAAATCGATACCCATATTATTATATTTAAAATGTCGAGTCCGCCATCTTGGATCTTAAAATAGATGTTATATTCGTAATCGGGATCCCCGAAAACCATGTATCCAACACCCATATTGACTTTATTTAAAATATCGAATCTGCCATCTTGGATCTCGAAATAGATGTTATATTCGTTATCGGCACCCCCGAAAACCCTTTATTCGATACCCATATATATTTTTTTAATGTCGAGTCCACCATCTTGGATCTCGAAAAAGATTCTTCGATTTCTGGCCTCCTCCTCGATGCTGGACTACGCTGGTTGTAATTTTTAGGAAAAGATTTCGTACACAAAATGGTTATATATCTTACTATATAAAATTTTACAAAAAGGCAACGATAAAATTTGATACTGGATTTATATTTAAAAGTCAAAGTGTAAAAGTATGTAAAAAAACGTTTACTTGAATAATTATTATTATATTCAAAATAAAAATAATCAAAAAAATATTTTATGCATATTGATGTTATGTAAAATGTGATAATAAAATGCGACACTCCTGACCGGTGTGTCCCCAGCGAGTGTATGGCAGATGGGGACGCTACCGCCCCTCTCTCGCCCCGCGAACCCCGCACGATTGCTCTGTCTAGACGTGTCCGTTGGCCGACTGTAGGGAAGGGAAATATATAGACTGTGGTACTATTATATATTCTGTGCTATTACCTTCGTTTGGTGCCCTACTCTAGGTATTATTATCTTTTAAATACCTTTTATTTTACTTGTGTTTTGTTTTTCTATTTAATTTTGTATCATGTTATTTCCTATGCAAACTATATTGTTTGTGTATATTAAATAACTATGCCTTTTGTACCTTAAGGTTAGAAATACCTTACTGTGACAAAAAAAAGACCAGCTCCCTTATTTACAAACTGTCCGAAACCAGCGAAAAGTAAGCATTGTCACTCTCTTCAGAAAAAAAGCAAAGCACAGGAGTCGAATCAGGGGACCGTTCCCTGAAACACAAATCCGAAACTTCGGTTAGCCCCGCCCCTCTCACTCGACTCTGTCATGACTGGAGAGTGAGAGGGACGGGTATAACGAAGTTTCGGGTTTTGCGTTTCAGAGTAGGCCCTCTGGTTCCCTTTCCGAACGGTTGTAAATCTAGAAAGAACACCATTTTCAAAAATTATGATCCATGAGTTATCTTCCATCATTCCAGCTGAATCCGGATGCGTCGGGGTAATAACTGAGAACGCGGATGTCGACACGGCAGTTGACACACTTCTTGAGACAACTGATAAGGTATTTCATTTCATGTTCACCACCAACATTTTAATATCGGATATTAATCTCAACATTATAGTTATATTAAGTAATTTGTGGCTTACGGTGTTTGTTTTGCAATTATGAAATAATTTCAGTAATAGTGTTAGCTTTAGGGTTTCTGATTTCTCGACCAATTTTTTTTCTCGAGTTTCGGGAATTCTCGAGGCCAAAGTCTCGAGTTTTCTCGGGTCTCGAGTCTTTTAATTAAAACTGTTGAAATCTGTTAAAATTTAATAAAAAACAGTTTTATTTCAAAATACTTTTATTGCACCACCCACCTTCAATATTTAGACATTTGGTACCTCTTATTTGGGTAAAGCAAGTAACAAAATAATTAATATCTTCTTTCATCTATATTTTCTGAAGGCGGTTCTATTTATTAACAAAATATTTTTTTATTTAAGCATAAAGTAGTTCAATATCATAATATTGTTAAAATTCAAAATTCAAAAATTCAATATCGTTTATTCAATTTAGGTTTGTTTAACAACACTTATGAACGTCAATGAAGCTACGCCATCGGTTCGCAAATCCTACGGCAGGAGACCTTGTAGTAGTCTAACATAAAATAAAATTTTGCCGTTATCGACTAGCATTAGTTGGGCAGAATATCGCATTGTTCGTGCGCATATCCCATTCTATGTTATTGTTTAATTCATGGATTTTACGTTATTATTGATAATAAAACATTTACTAACCGTAAATCTTCACGATAAGCTATTGTATTACACATAAAGGTACATACAGAGGCCTCATCATCATATTAAAATCAGTAGCACGTAACAAGGTATTTTATTTGGAAAACCTATTTTGAAAATACGTATTTTGCATTTTGTATTTAAATACTTTTATTTAAAACTATTTTGTATTTCTATTTGAAATAGTAAAGTAACAATGTACCTATTTTCATTTTGTATTTAATACTTTTACAAAAAAAAATTAACATCTCAGGTAAGTAAGTAGATTATTAATTTGCACTATTTATTAATAATGTAGTTTGATCAAATTTATCAAACAGTCAAGCTTAAGCTTAGGTAGACTAGTGATAGGCACTAATAATTCAGAAAAAGGTTATCCTACCTAACCTTAAATGTCCTTCCTTATTAATTCATACTAAATAACTAAACATTTGTATTAAACAAGCACGCTTTAAATTCACTTAATTAAAGGTTCGAATTAATATAAAATTAAAATTCGAAACTCGGGAATTCTCGAGCTCCGGTCATTTTTTTCTCGTCCCGAATGAAGCCAAATTTCTCGAGTTTTCTCGAGTTCGAGAAGGCTCGAGCAGAAACCCTAGTTAGCTTATATTTATTGTAAAACTGTTTGTTTTCCCTAATAAACTAAAAAAAAAACGTGGTCCTACCGATATGCCCCACTGGTGGGTACACGGGTAATTATTCTTCCCCATAGACCCGTATGCGTCAGGTGTAGTGATGTAGGTACGCCTGGGAATATTGCCACTGCCGGAAATTTTCCACTCCCAATGTGCCCGGGAAATTTCCGGGCACATTGAGAATATTGCCCAAAATTCCCAGTAGACTTTTTGTCGTTTTGTTAAATAATATAAATAAATATTGTTTTCCTTTTGTGTCTTACAATTTGATGATAATTATGGCAAGATTATTTTGTTTTGTCTTTTTAGTTTGTTGAATAAAAAAAAATAAACCAACCAACAAAACCAAATGTGCTTAACTATGAATGTTTGATATTGGTGGCTATTTATTACGTAATTCAAAATAATCAAACAGTTTTAAAATCTTATTTTAAATTATCTTGCCTGGTAAAATATTCATCTAAAAATGGTCCTTGGGAATATTTCTGGAAACTTTGGGAACACTGCTGCCGGCAAAATTTCCAGTCCTTGGGAACGTGCCCGGGCACGGTACATCACTATTCAGGTGCCATAATACCACGGTTAATGGGGGGTAATCTCGAAAGCTTAAAGCAGATGGCGCTAGTGAGTTTGGAGGTCATTCTATCTGTCAAACTCTGTTTATTTCTATGAAAATATTGATAAGAATACTTCTTATGTGAAATTAATATGCCTGAGTGTTGTGTTGTGCCCTTGTGCTCATCGAGAACATCGGGACACAGGTTTCCCAAAAATAAACAGTTGAGAAAAAGTGGATCGTAGCTATAAGAAGAGATAAATATGAGCCAACAATACATGCACGAACTTGCAATAAACATTTTGTTCAAACGGATTACACAATGCCACTAGATTCTACTGTACAAAATCGTAAGTAGTGTGTATTTGTTACATAGATAGTATTTAATAAACAAACAGGAATACACAGACTGATTTTTACAAGCTTTTTTACAAGCTTTTTATTAACTTGCCATGTTAGTTAGTTAGTTAGTATGTTGGTTAGTGAGCAGGGGCGTATTTTGATATTTGGCGCCCTGGGCCAGTTACGTGGGCCGCCCCACACATTCAAGGAAAAAAACTTTAATAACAAAAAAAACACTCAATAGAATAAACATCGCACGCGCTCTAAGATGAAAAAAAAATAAAAAAATCAACTTATCATTGTAGTTGATTTTTTTTTGTTTACTTACTTTTACTTAATATGAGTTTTAGGTGTTGTTGACAATTAGGTAGGTATTTGAACTTCTTCAGACAAATGAGAAATAAAATTAAAGTAAAAACATAACAAGCGGGTACACAAAGCTGAGCGGGGCGGCCCAAGCCGCCCTGGTAAACTTTTTGAATTTAATCAGACAAATGAGAAATAAAATATAGGTAAAGATCATAACAGGCGAGCACACAAAGCTGAGAGGAGCGGCCTGAGGCGCCCTGGTAAACTTTTTTGAATTTTGTCCGGCAAATGAGAAATAAAATAAAAATAAAGATCATAATAGGCGGGCACCCAAAGCTGAGCGGGGCGGCCCGAGCAACCCTGGTAAACTTTTTGAATTTCATCAGACAAATGGGAAATAAAATTTAAGTAAAGATTACAACAGGTGGGCACGCAAAGCTAAGCGGGGCGGCCCGAGCCACCATAGTAAACTCTTTGAATTTTATTAGACAACTGGGAATAAGTTATAATTAAAGATCATAGCAAGCGTGCACCCAACCGCCCTGGTAAACTTTCTGAATTTTGTCCGACAAATGAGAACTAAAATAAAAATAGAGATCATAATAGGCGGGCACCCAAAGCTGAGCGGGGCGGCCCCAGCCACCCTGGTAAACTTCTTGAATTTCATCAGACAAATGAGAAATAAAAAAGTAAAGATTATAACAGGTGGGCACGCAAAGCTAAGCGGGGCGGTCCGAGCCACCATAGTAAACTCTTTGAATTTTATTAGACAACTGGGAATAAGTTATATTTAAAGATCATAACAAGCGCGCACCCAACCGCCCTGGTAAACTTTTTGAATTTCTTCAGACAAATAAGAAATAAAATATAGTTAAAGATCATAACAGGTGGCACCTAATGCTGAGTGGGGAGGCTCGAGCCGCACTGGTTAACTTTTTGAATTTCATCAGACAAATTAGAAATAAAATATAGGTAAAGATCATAACCCCTCATTTGCAAACAGCTGCCGCGATCTAGGACCCTACTTGCTGCGCGACGCAACCGCGGTTGCGAATATTTCTCGAGGGACTTATGCGCGACGCAACCACAGTTACACACCAAATATACTACACATGTTGTATATCGTTGGATTCCTGGAAGTATTATCTACAATTTAATAGTACTTTCATTAAAAACTATGATGATTTAGCGGTGCAATTAATTTTTATAATTTTGTGTTTTAAAGGCGCAATAAAACTTAATATAAACCTTAATGAAAAGCAATAAGGTCCAATTACTCAAGCAAAATAAAAGTAATTGAGAAAAACGCGGCTTGACAGTTTTATTTCTTAAAAGAAGTCTGTTCTCATTGAATTATATGAATAAGCACAGACTAGAGAGCCATCCTGCCTTACTCACACGTTCCAAAACATCAATTGGTTCAAGAAAACAGACTTGAAATCCGAACTTGTGTAATTGTCATAATATGACCGTTATCGAATAAGGGCTTGCATGTTGATGTCATATTATGACAGCTATCGAATGAGGGGACAGGCGGCACCAAAAAACTTTTTGAATTTAATCAGACAAATGAGAAATATTATAAAGGTAAAGATCATAACAGGCGGGAACCCAAAGCTGAGGGGTTGGCCTGAGCCACCCTTGTAAGCTTTTTAAATTTCATCAGACAAATTAAAAATAAAATATAGGTAAAGATATATAATAGGTAAGTCCAACTTCGAGAAAGAGATCTCTCGTCGAATCCAGCTCGGATGGGCAGCGTTTGGGAAGCTCCGGCATGCATATTTGCTGGGCTTAAAAATGTCAAATGACGCCTATGTCCATAGCTATATTTTTTTGCCGGTAGCACAGAATAATGTTAAGGTACAGAAGGCTCACTTCCGAAACAGTTACTATAAACTATCAATGTTTTTCCACGCGAAAATCAGGTCTAAAACGCCTACACGTTCATTACAAGCGAAAATTAACCGTAGCTATACGTAATAGTTCTATAACTCGGCATACGCTTATCCCAAATTGGTTTTGGGTACTTGACTGCAATGTAACGTCGAAATTCTGTGTTTAAATTAATGTTTTGTGTAACTAAAAAGAATAACCACCGTGTCAATACTATACATTATACAATGCTAGATGATCAGCGCATATAATTTTTTAATATAGAAAGTGGATATTTTGTACTTAATTTAGTATTTTAAAAGTGCTACTCGAACGTAATATAAGTTAATGAAATTTTTAATTATAAGTTAATTTAAAATTATGACATTTTTAAAAGAAATATAAAATTATGAAATTTTTCTGTCTTTGTTAAGAGAACCAAAGGCCGCACAATAAAGTTTTAATATTACCAATTTTCAATGGGCCAAAAACACGTGTGTTTTGGCGAGAAAATAAACTAATTTCTTCTTGTGTTGTGTACCTACTACGTCGTGTCGGGTGCACAGCTGCGCACGTGACACCCGCCTGATATTCTATCCTTCGAAGGCGCCCACGCGTAGGTGAATAAGTCAACTGAATTGCGGAGTGAGCCACGTCTTCGGTAGCCTCCCTGGTACTTTTTGAATTTCATCAGATAAATGAGAAATAAAAAATAAAGGTAAATATCATAAGCAGGCGGTCACCAGAAGCTAAGCGGGGCGGCCTGAGCCGCCCTGGCAAACTTTTTGAATTTCATCTGTCAAATGAGAAAGAAAATTAAGGTAAAGATCATAACAGGCGGGCAACCGGAGCTGAGCGGGGCGGCCCGAGCCGCACTGGTAAACTTTTTGAATTTCATCAGACAAATAAGAAATAAAATATAGGTAAAAATCATAACAATCGGCACCAAAAGCTGAGCGGGGCGGCCCAAACCGCCCTGGTAAACTTTTTGAATTTCATTAGAGAAATTAACGAGAAATAAGTAAAATTTAAGTAAAGATCAAAACAGGTGGCCGTGCAGAGCTGAGCGGGGCGGCCCGAGCCGCACTGGTAAACTTTTTGAATTTCATCAGACAAATAAGAAATAAAATATAGGTAAAAATCATAACAATGATTATTACTGGATTTTTGAGTTTAAGATGTTGTTGACAAAAATTTATTAGTACTTAAACTTTTTGATTTTCTTCCGACATCCGAAGAAAAGTGGGCGCGCTAAGCTGAGCGGGGTGGCTTGTGCCGCCCCTAGCAGCCTGCCGCCCTGGGCCATGGCCCCCTTGGCCCTTAGGTAAATACGCCTCTGTTAGTGAGGGACAAATCTTGCAAGCCTAATTTGACCCACTTCCCAGTGTCTGATGGAGCTGAAATTTTGTATACAGGTTTGGTTCAGATGACAATACAATATTAAAGTACAGTCAGCAAAAAAGCTTGTCATTAAAATGATATTTTTACTAAAACTTATTTTATTTAGCTCTAACATAACCTCAATTTTGTTTTGAACTAAATTTTTGTTTTATTTACGCATCACGAAACGAACACTCAGAAAGGATTCCTTAAGCCCCCAGTACAGGTTGGCCGACCATGGTCGGCGACCAAGACCAATCCATCGTACATTGACACTTTTGAAAGAACCTTTTTAAACTTGTTCGTTCAAAAGTGTCAATGTACGGATGTATTGGTCATGGTCGCCGACCATGGTCGGTCGGCTTTACATTTTCCATCTGTGACTAGTTCATCAATGCCAATCGCACCAGAGCCATGCAATGAGAAAACTGTGACATTCAGAGGATGATTATTCAAGTTTACCTTTCGATGAGGTCTTCCTTTTTCCCAGCTATTCTTGCATTTCTTCTTGCTAATTCCTTTTTAATTCATTTACAGTCCAAGAACCGTATTTTTCTGCCATTTTTCACAAAACAAAATAGTCAAAACTACAAATACCATACTCGCTCTATGGAGCTGTCAAAATGAGTTGACCCCCAACTACACTAGCGCCACCATCGGGAGAAAAGTCTAACATAAAATGTGTAACAAAAAACGGGGATTTCTGTGGCGCTGCTGGAACGACGTCGTCCTGGCAGCGCCCCGCTATTTCTCATTAATTACAAAAGCTATAATAAATCTAATAAGACACATATTTTTGGCTTTTTTTTCCATTTCACATAAGCTAATGTCCACCTGTAAATGTCGACAGATTCAGGAGTAATCGTAGGTCACTTGGGGCGCTGCTGGGACGACGTCGTCCCAGCAGCGCCACGGCCGAATCTCAGCAATTCGATTTTTTTACTGAAAACAGTGTGCCTGTATATTTAGTTCCTTCATCATAGGGTACGGAAAAAATTGAATTTCTACATTTCATCATGGAATAATGATTTTATAGGCATCGAAAAATTATAACCTCAAAAAAATTTTTTTTTGCTCTAACGCCTTTAATTGATGTATTAAATAGCATTTGCGCATTCTTTTATCTTCCTATAAAGGGAAAAAAATAAACCACTCTCGCAGCATTAACTATTCCAGAGAAATCCTAGGTTTAGATTGTGTTCATACATTTAGGCATCGTTCCAGCAGCGCCACACCCAGTACAGCATGATCCAGGGCACCTGTCACCAAACTGAGCATGCCAATATTTACTACTACCATAGCGAACACGGGAAAAAATCTGATAACGAGTATAACACAGCGAATTTCCGAGAAATAAGCCTTTGATTCAATATGCCATACAATTGGTACATTCGAGTAGAAAAGTTTTATTTAAATTCTTTTTAGTGCCACAAACTTGGGGGCTTTAAGCCCCCAGTACAGGCTGTCCGATCATGTTGGCCGACCATGATGGGCCATCGTGTACAGGGGCGGTTTGCGTGTGATTGCCGTCTGCGAGCAACGCAAACCGCCCCTGTACACGATGGCCCATCATGGTCGGCCAACATGATCGGACATCCAGTACTGGGGGCTTCATACTTCATGTTTACCGGGCTTGTCAAGCATTGCATTGCATCATTGGGGCACAATATCGGTATCGCTATGCGGATCGCAGCTCAGCATTATTATGGTGCAAATAATGCAATGCAAGCAAAGTAATATTAACGTAATATAGAACGTACGAGCCAAAAAAAACGTTGGCCATTTGTTTCCACATGCCATAGAGAAAGGTTAACCTATGGAGTGTAGGATAGAAGCATGATAGAAGTGGGTAAACCACATCATCCATCATAGCCTGACAAGGAATAGAGTCTAATTTTCTAGCGTAAGCTACATTGTCATAAAAAATATCTGATGCGGTTTTTCTTGAGCTTTATTCCAATAGCATAAACATCTTTTTGCTTTGCACAAATGAGCTGCTATTCCAACCATGCCAAATTTTACAGACTGTAGTGTCATATAGTGACATGACAATGACCTTTATAGTTACCTTTGAATTGTAGAGTTATTTGGGCGGTAATTTAGGGCCGTTTATTTATTTATCTGTCGTTGTTAATAAGTAAATTTCGTATTTGGACGCATTTTGAGAAGAGAGGGGGAACTGGGGGCCACGTGCAAAACTTGTAAAAGAAAAATAAAACTTGTAAAAAGAAAATAAAGCTTTGTGGAAACATAGGTACCTAACAAATCTTCGAGATCATTTAAAGAGACTACACTGCATATCAGATAACTCTGAGGAGCCTAGTATAAGTTTAGGATTCTGTGTTCTCATAAAATTAAGACAATTTCATTTTCAAATAAATCCGTTAATTAATTTTTTATCGCTCTTATTATTCGACGTAGGTATATAGTGATTGTTGCCGGATAATCGATTCCGAATCGATTAATGAGCAATTTTCTGAGGCTATTTAAAAAAAAAGCTTCCAAATGCTTCACTAGATGGCGTTGAACGAAGTATGTACATGGTATACTTTGGTATGAATCATATTTAATTTATTTACTTTAAAAACCCAAAGGAAACTTAAAATAAATTAAATAAGTACTGATAGGTACTACTGTGAGGAACAGAAACGAAATAGGTAAATTTAAAGATTAAGGTAAATAAATAACATCTGTCTGACGTTCCGTTTTACGTAACAAAAGTCGCGTCAAAGTAAAATTTATAACGTTCCGTTTCTTCTAACTGCATAGGTGGGACAGCGCCATCTAGTGAGCGAGCTGTCAGAAAATCACCCATTGTATTGTAGATTATTTTTGGGGCTCAAATAATCTAAGTATCGATTACCCAATCAAAAGTATCTGACGGGACCGAGTTAATGTTGTACCGAGCTCGGCCGAGTACTGTGTTTACATGTACCTAGTATTCGGCCGAGCCGAGAGTACTTGTCTCCCCACTCTACTCGGTAGGTGTAATCAGGCTATGATGGATGATGTGGTTTACCCGCTTCTATCATGCTTCTATCCTACACTCCATAGGTTAACCTTTCTCTATGGCATGTGGAAACAAATGGCCAACGTTTTTTTTGGCTCGTACGGTCTTTATTACGTTAATATTACCACAGTTAACTTTTCATACAGTAGGCCGACGGAGACGTCTAGACAGGTCAATCGTGCGGGGCTTGCGGGGTGAGACGGGGGAGTGGTTGTCCCGAGTTACATACAACGCCGTTCATAGTAACTCGGGACAAGTCTTCCTGGGCTATCACGTCTTTATCGTTATAATTTATTTTTAAATTAACATTATGGTGCATACGACATGTAGTGTGAGTGCGTGCAAATCTTCATCTCGCTTATTAAAAAAAGGCAATTTCCAAAATCCAAGATGGCGGCCAACATTTTGTTTGCGGACTTTGATGAAACTTGGTTTTTGGTACAATTTTGACAAGAAAACAACAACACAATGTCAAAAATAAAAAAAAAACAAGATGGCGTCAAACTTTTTTTGTAGGCCGATTTTGATGAAATTTAGTTTCTGGTACTATTTTGAAACGAAAACAACAACGCAATGTTAAAAATATTAAAAATCCAAAATGGCGGCCAACTTTTTTGTTAGCAGGTCGATTTTGATGAAACTCAGTTTCTGGTACTATTTTGACAAGAAAACAGCAACGCAATGTTAAAAATATTAAAAATCCAAGATGGCGGCCAACTTTTTTGTTTGTGAGCCGATTTTGATGAAACTTGGTTTTTAGTACAATTTTGACAAGAAAATAACAAAGCAATGTCAAAAATAAAAATAAACCAAGATGGCGGCCAACTTTTTTTTTGTAAGCCGATTTTGATGAAACTTAGTTTCTGGTACTATTTTGACAAGAAAACAACAACGCAATGTTAAAAGTATAAAAAATCCAAGATGGCGGCCAACTTTTTGTTTGCAGGCTGATTTCGATGAAACTCAGTTTCTGGTACTATTTTGACAAGAAAACAGCAACGCAATGTTAAAAATATTAAAAATCCAAGATGGCGGCCAACTTTTTTGTTTGTGAGCCGATTTTGATGAAACTTGGTTTTAGTACAATTTTGACAAGAAAATAACAAAGCAATGTCAAAAATAAAAATAAACCAAGATGGCGGCCAACTTTTTTTTTTGTAAGCCGATTTTGATGAAACTTAGTTTCTGGTACTATTTTGACAAGAAAACAACAACGCAATGTTAAAAGTATAAAAAATCCAAGATGGCGGCCAACTTTTTGTTTGCAGGCTGATTTCGATGAAACTCAGTTTCTGGTACTATTTTGACAAGAAAACAGCAACGCAATGTTAAAAATATTAAAAATCCAAGATGGCGGCCAACTTTTTTGTTTGTGAGCCGATTTTGATGAAACTTGGTTTTAGTACAATTTTGACAAGAAAATAACAAAGCAATGTCAAAAATAAAAATAAACCAAGATGGCGGCCAACTTTTTTTTTGTAAGCCGATTTTGATGAAACTTAGTTTCTGGTACTATTTTGACAAGAAAACAACAACGCAATGTTAAAAGTATAAAAAATCCAAGATGGCGGCCAACTTTTTGTTTGCAGGCTGATTTCGATGAAACTCAGTTTCTGGTTCTATTTTGACAAGAAAACAGCAACGCAATATTAGAAATCCAAGATGGCGGCCAACTTTTTTGTTTGTAAGCCGATTTTGATCAAACTTAGTTTCTGGTTCTATTTTGACAAGAAAACAGCAACGCAATGTCAAAAAAACAAAAAAAATCAAAGTGGCAGCCAACTTTTTAATTTGTAAGCCGATTTAGATCAAACTCGATTTTTGGTACTATTTTGACAAGGCAACAGCAACGCTAAATTATATATACATAAATGTTACAATTACCACAGTATAACCAATGTTTTGTTTAGGCCAACGCCCTTGAAGTTAGGCGATACCGACGTCTGTATAGGTATTTCCGTAACTACGGAAGGGTTGTAACAAAATTAAAATGCGGCAGGTACATTTTGGTGTATTGCGAAGTAAAATAAAATAAATAATTATGGTAAGCATTTTAGAAGTATCAAAATAAAATATATTATATGTTTTATTTAGTTTCACCTATAACTGTATCTGTCTGTCTGTCTGCCATGAAATTTTGCAAGGTAAATTTGATCTACTCCTGACGTTTGAATGGGTTGAAGTTTTGTTAAAAAAAATATTCAGATTGGAAATAAGCCGATTCATATTTCTTAACCTTTGAAGCGCCTTCGTCTATATATCAAAATCATCCCATGTCACAATCATAATTTTTTTTAAACTCTGTAACTTAATATAAATTACTATTTTATTTACTTATTTTTTATTTTTTTTTAATAGGGTTTACAGCTGTCAAAAACACAGTAAATTGCGAAGGATGTTACGTCGTAATTTACTGTGCTTGTGTTAAAGCAAATTAATAATTAGTTAAATCTTTTACTTGACATGATGATGATGATACTTGACTCTGTCTCAAGCTTTCAAATAAAAACCTGTTACATTTTAATAAGCGAAAAGAGAGAAACAAAAACAAAAAACGGCCACCATCTTGACCATTTGTATTTTTTTACATTGTGTTAAGAACGGTTTTCTTGTCAAAATAGTATAAATAACCGAGTTTTATCAAAAACGGCCCACAAACAAAAAAGTTGGCCGCCATCTTGGATTTTTTAATACTTTTAACATTGCGTTGCTGTTTTCTTGTCAAAATAGAACCAGAAACTGAGTTTTATCAAAATCGGCCCACAAACAAAAAAGTCGGACGCCATCTTGGATTTTTAATATGTTTAACATTTCGTTGCTGTTTTCTTGTCAAAATAGTACCAGAAACTGAATTTCATCGAAATCGGCCAGCAAATAAAAAATTTGGCCGCCATCTTGAATTTTTATATTTTTAACATTGCGTTGCTGTTTTCTTGTCAAAATAGGTACCAGAAACTAAGTTTCATCAAAATCGGCTTACAAACAAAAAAGTTGGCCACCATCTTGGATTTCTTTCTATTTTTAACATTGCGTGTCTGTTTTCTTGTCAAAATAGAAACAGAAACTGAGTTTCATCGAAATCGGCCTGCAAACAAAAAAGTTGGCCGCCATCTTCGATTTTTTAATATTTTTAACACTGCGTTGCTGTTTTCTTGTCAAAATAGTACCAGAAACAAATCGGCTTACAAACAAAAAAGTTGGCCGCCATCTTGGATTTCTTTATATTTTTAACATTGCGTTGCTGTTTTCTTGTCAAAATAGTACCATTAAGCCTAGCATGACCACCCAAAACGCGATATGTATCGAATGATAAAGCGACTTATCGACATTCAAACGTCAAAACCCATAGTCTTTTGACAGTTAAACCGGATAACTTATCATATCATATCCCATTTTGTTGGTCATGCTAGGGGGGCAGAAATCGAGTTTTATCGAAATCGGCCCACAAACTAAAAAGTTGACCGCCATCTTGGATTTTAATTTTTTTGACATTGCGTTGCTGTTTTCTTGTCAGAATAGTACCAAAAACCGAGTTTCATCGAAATCAGCCTACAAACAAAAAAGTCGGCCGCCATCTTGAATTTTTTAATATTTTTGACATTGCATTTGCATTATTAAATTATTTTATTAATTTAATATCGCAATACCAATGTACCTACCTGGGGTCGTTAAAGGTCCACCGTCACATTTTAAAGTGACAACCCTTACGTACTTACGTAAATACCTATACAGGCGTCGGCATCGCCCAACTTCAAGGGCGTCGTCCAACTGTATAGAAAGATTGCTTAAACTGTGATATTACTTTGCTTGCATTGCATTATTTGCACCATAAGAATGCTGAGCTGCGATCCGCATAGCGATACCGATATTGTGCCCCAATGATGCAATACAATGCTTGACAAGCCCGGTAAACATGAAGTATGAAGCCCCCAGTACAGGATGGCCGATCATGTTGGCCGACCATGATGGGCCATCGTGTACAGGGGCGGTTTGCGTTGCTCGCAGACGGCAATCACACGCAAACCGCCCCTGTACACGATGGCCCATCATGGTCGGCCAACATGATCGGACAGCCTGTACTGGGGGCTTAAAGCCCCCAAGTTTGTGGCACTAAAAAGAATTTAAATAAAACTTTTCTACTCGAATGTACCAATTGTATGGCATATTGAATCAAAGGCTTATTTCTCGGAAATTCGCTGTGTTATACTCGTTATCAGATTTTTTCCCGTGTTCGCTATGGTAGTAGTAAATATTGGCATGCTCAGTTTGGTGACAGGTGCCCTGGATCATGCTGTACTGGGTGTGGCGCTGCTGGAACGATGCCTAAATGTATGAACACAATCTAAACCTAGGATTTCTCTGGAATAGTTAATGCTGCGAGAGTGGTTTATTTTTTTCCCTTTATAGGAAGATAAAAGAATGCGCAAATGCTATTTAATACATCAATTAAAGGCGTTAGAGCAAAAAAAATTTTTTTTGAGGTTATAATTTTTCGATGCCTATAAAATCATTATTCCATGATGAAATGTAGAAATTCAATTTTTTCCGTACCCTATGATGAAGGAACTAAATATACAGGCACACTGTTTTCAGTAAAAAAATCGAATTGCTGAGATTCGGCCGTGGCGCTGCTGGGACGACGTCGTCCCAGCAGCGCCCCAAGTGACCTACGATTACTCCTGAATCTGTCGACATTTACAGGTGGACATTAGCTTATGTGAAATGGAAAAAAAAGCCAAAAATATGTGTCTTATTAGATTTATTATAGCTTTTGTAATTAATGAGAAATAGCGGGGCGCTGCCAGGACGACGTCGTTCCAGCAGCGCCACAGAAATCCCCGTATATCCTCGGATCCAGTGGGGGGAAAAAATCAATCGTATTTTTTCCCGACTGGTAAAAAATTGGCCTGCATGGTGTATTTTTTTCAAGCCAATCGGAGACCGTGGCGCTGCTGGAACGATGGACACATTAAAGTTTGTATGGATTTTCCCGTTCAAACCTAATTTCATGCTAGAGATCTAAAGTAATACAAGTACTTGTTACAAAAAAATACAATGTTTCAGGTAAGTATTTAAATAAAAATATAACTCGACTCCAAAAATAAGTAATATTGTGAAAGCAACTCGCAGAAAGAAGTGGAATCCCACCAAAAACATTTTCATATTAAATGCTGCCAAGACGAGACCATATGGCTTGCACTGTCAAAAAGTTATCTTATCAGATCTCATCTAGAGCTAAGCTTCTAACTCTACAAGGCCTAACTTCACAAACTCGACTTCCAAGTCAAAATATATGGCTTGGCCTTTTCACTACCGTTACATGGGCGTAAGGTGAAAACTAATTTACTGTTTATTACCTTTCTGTTATACAGAAAATCTGTTCTTGTAGTAACTAAACGGCTAGGAGTAGAGTTTGTGAAGTTAGGGCTTGGGTCGACTCGAATCTTTAATTAGGCCTGTAAATAGGTTTTTTGTTGTGATCATCATGATCTTGTTTTACTAATTCTTTGTTATATGTTATGTTACAGTATCCATGGAAGCTGGAATACATTCTGGTACAGGAAAGTGCTTATGACGTATTCAAAAAGGCATTACAATGGAGAACGCGTGACTCCACTAGCGATCCACCTAAGAAGAAATTATGCTCACAAGTGTTTGATTATAAAAACAAAACATTTTTATTGGATTACGTAGGATCTGAATGTGAGAAAGAGATCCGCGTCGAAGCCTACAGAACTACAAAAGAACTGCTGTCACTGTTGGGTAAATCAGATTATGATTACATGTCCATATGGACGAGTAGTCTGAGTGAAGCCAATGACATTTCCCGTCATCCGTCGGCCTCTAATCTTGTTTGGATCAATGACTACGGAACTTTTGACGGTCCGCCTGCATCTTCACAGGTCATATATGGAAATATCGTGGCCAAAGTACACGTGCAAGAATTGAATTGGGACAAGCGTGAAAATGCACTTTTAGAAAAATATAAAAGTTGGTTACAACTTCCTTTCAGCGAACGCTTTGACAAAATCTTCCATAGTTTATGTAAACATGATTCAAATGCGAATATCAAACGCATGAAGGAGGTTTTAAAATATTGCAAAAGCAACGATTATGTGCACGTCATTAACGGTAAAGTTTGCGAGTATTCGTTTAAACCTATACCTTTTACATCAGCATTCGCAGAAAAACCTGTTAACATTACGTGTTTAACAGAAGGTTTATTATTGGGCGCTTTTAGTGTCATAAATACAAATATAATTGATGATGATATGCGCAATGTGATATCAGATTTACACGCAGCTGGACTACCTGTTAACGCTGTTGCTGCTAGTAACATTTTAGATAGATTATATAAATCATTATATTGTATTGAGGTAGATGAACATTTTATCACATTCACCAAAGTTATATATTCTAACTACGGGTCAATATTTGCTAATTGAAAAAAGATTTTTATATAATACCATATTATACAACTAGGTGCCATAACTACCAGCTACCTAGGTTATCTACTAAGGTTTTTGGATGTTTGTGGATATGTAAAGCCCGGTTCCCACGGCCTGTCTTTTCACAGGCCAGATCGCGCCAGGGCAGGCCGACAGGCCGTGGGAACGGTCGCATCCGGTGAGGCCTGTGGTCGCCTGTCGTCGCCCGCCCGATCCGTCGGGAGTCGGTAAGTTCAAAGGCGTGGCGCGGCGCGGCGCGGCGGTGCCTGTCGCGGCCTGCAGGGGCGCGTCTGCGTCGGTTCATTTCACCTGAGATAGCGCGCGCACGTACACGCACACATTATGGAGTGGACGAACAATCTAATATTCGAGTTTTTAAATCTCTACGAAAATTAACCAGTGATTGGAATAGTTCGTCATCACAGCATAAAAACCAGAACGATGTCCATAATGCGTGGTTACGGATAAACACTAATTTAAAAGGTGGAACTATACCAACCACCGCCGCGCCGCGCCGCGCCACGCCTTTAACAACTTTCTCCTAGAAACGGGTCGAAATACGACAATAGTTATTTGTTATACAAGAGAGCAAAATCATTTTTCGCTGCGAGTGCTGAATTTAAATCACGAACTAGCGAAGTAGTCTAAAATTGAATCACGAGCGTAGTGAGTGATTCAAATATAGACTACTGAGCACAGTGAGTGATTTAAAGGCACGAGACATCAGAAAATTTTGCTCTCGTGTTAAACATACAACTTTTCACCTCTACCAGCGAGAAAAGTGTTACAGTTACATAAAAACTTACACTAGGGGTGTAAGTTTTTATGTCAAGCAAACGCAAACTATTTCGATTCCGTATTTATGTCAATTTGTATGAAAACTATATAAGCGCGCTACTCGCCGCTAGAGGCGCTAATACAGTTTTCATACAAATTGACATAAATACGGAAACGAAATAGTTTGCGTTTTTTGACATAAAAACTTACACTACGGGCACTGGTCAGAAAAACAACATTGAAGGCAACATTTAACAATAAAGAAAACATCAAAATTACAAAATTAATAATTAAGAGTAAAATTGGTGCAATTATGCAAGTTACCTTCAGTAACTGTTTGCATTGCGTTCAAAAACTGCACTGGATGTAATTTTTGTGAAAACCAAACATGATATTAGACGTTAGTAATATTATAGTATTCTTTGATATTAGTAAGCGATATAATGTTCACTTCATATTATTTATTTTAAATATTGCGTGTTTAATAAAAAGCAATAGTAGTACAATCGTATTTCTATAATTTGTTATTAGAATTCATTAATTTTTCTTATTTTATATTTATATTATGCATGCGACCTCATTTCGTCCATACTCTTTATTTCGAACCTTTGGTATCCGTGTATTTATTTTTTAAGCTTTATATTTCATGTCCATCGACATAAAGCTATCTATCTATCCTTTTCCTCATACTAATTTTAAAAGTCTCATCCTTGTCACTCTATTTCTTTTTTCTTAATTATTTCAAAAGTTGGTGTAAGAAATTAAAAAAGCACTTTGCCTCACGCTCGCAGCAAAAATCGATTTTGCTGCGAGTTTTTAGGCGCCAAAAGCGCCCTTTTCGAGCTGGAGAGGTGAAAAAATTTTTGACTTCCCATACTAAATCGATCACGTGATCAGTCCAATTTGTATGAAGAGTCAATAAAATTTTGTCATGAGATTTCATATTATTTTTATGCATTCACAATGCAATTTTGTAAGTATAGGAAAAATGTGAAAGTTTTTTTACTCAATATGGCTGTTTCATCTTAATCGATTGTTAAACATTTGTAAAAATGTTTCTTTCGGATGCGAGGGTTTCCTCACATTGATGAAGCAACGCTGGCCTACAGCGTAACAAGTGATAGCAAAATTCGACGAGTCGTGTAAGCCTTTCGGTAGCTTAGTTGGTCAGAGCATCGGGCCGGATTCCCGGAGGCGCGGGTTCGAATCCCGCCTGAAAGCTTCTTATGGGGCTCGTGGTTTTTTACTTTCACATTTTTCCTAAATTTTGTCATATTTTGACATAATATGTTTCTAGGAGAAAGTTGTTTTACCGATTCTGAGTCGATCTTAAAAATTAGTGCACTGATTAAAAATTTACCCTGTATAATAAAGTTTTCATACTAAACTCCATCAACTGTTGAACAATCATTGTTGTTCATGATGTTAGTAATCTATAATCCTGTGAGGATGCTTGTAAATAACTCTGTATAAATTTTTCGTCGTCGATTCTCTACGTGTTGTAGCAAAGTCGCAGGCATCCACTTGTAGCGAAGTACCTAAGTAAAAAAATTATTGTACTAAAAACGAGTGTTTTTTTTTTTTTTTTTAAATTTTTCCCCTTGTAAAAATAGCACTGTGAAAGTTAAGCATATTTCTAAAGGGTTTTCATTTTATTAATAGTATAAGACTAAGTAAGAGTATAAGTTAGAAAAATAGTTTTGTAAGTTATAAGTCTATTTTTTTTTATAAGTACCTACTTAGAGTGCGCGCCAGATAAGTCTGCACGCGGTCAAAATAGAATTCCAAATTTTTTTTAATGCTTAGAACAAAAAAAATGTAAGTACTTCAACTAGCGTCAAAAGAGCCCCAACCGCGCGTAGAGTTATCTGACACGCACTCTACGTTGTTTTCTGATATGTTTTTTTAAGATAATATATTTTTTATTTTTTTAGTTGCCAAGAAAGAATAAAAATTCCTTTCGCAACGGTTGTGTAACTCAGTAGTCATGGCAGCCGATAGGAAATATTTTCGTAATAGATTTACCGTAGAACACCCGTTAATCACTTAAAAATTATTGTTATTTTACTGGGCGTTCCCCTTTCCGACTGTAAGTACAATAGAACACAAGATAGACGTTGGTAGTAAGTAGTAAATGGGCGGCACGCACGTGGAAAACCCTTTGCTCAAAACGGCAAACCCTACCTACATTATTTACTTTTGTGGGATTTTAAATTTCCTTTCGCTATCATGGCAACTAGCTAGTTTTCGATTCCACGATTCATCAACGTAATGCCAGTTCCACACGTTGGCCAATACCTATATAGTCTTTTGAAAGAAACTTTCTCAGACTTGTTCTTTCAAGAATTTACGCTGTATTGGCCAATATTTGGGCCAACGTGTGAAAACGGCATTAACCTCTTTTCTTGTCGTCTGTGGTATAGGTAATATCACAGCCTAGTAATATGTAAGTAGGCTTAGAACGGCTAGAAGTCTTGTTTACTTTTTTATGATTAGAGTATGAAATAATTTTGTGTTTTATGTAAGAACCTAGGTAGGGCAGGCGTACCGGTTTTTGCCACTGTACCGGTTTTGGCCACTTTTTGCTCTAAAAGTTTTCTAAACAACTTTTAGCCATTTTTGATAAAGGCAATTAAAATAAAGTATTTTAAGGTAATAATAACAACCGTTAGAATTCCTTATGTCATAAGATTTTTTTGCAATAAATTCCATTTTCTGTTTTAAAAATGTTTTGTATGAAAATTTTAAGAAATTTGTTTTGGATCAAATACTTTATTAAACTTTGTTTTTTACAATTAAATTGTTGTTTTGCAATTGACTGGTTTCGAGCGCATTAGAATATATTGATTTTACCTGGGTTTGGTTTTGATTTTTCGCTATACTGACAAAAGTTTAACTATCAGTAAGTGGCCAAAACCGGTACATTTGGCACCTCTCACACATTGTGTGTAATATAAAAAAATCTATTTTACTTTTATAAATTTGAAAAATGTAGCTTTAAAGGCAGGTAAATTATCTATAATTTAAGATATAATTTGTGTCTTAAATACCTAAGACCATTTAGTACTTAGTTCTTAAAAGTAAAAAATCCTTAAAGTGGCCACAAAAGGTACCTCTGCCCTACCTAAGTATTTAACTTACTTACCTAATAAAAGTTATCAAAGTATGTATTTTTTTTTATACTAAATATATATATTTTTAATGCCGATATCCGGTAAATGACTTGTTTTAATGAGGACTTAAGTAAGTATATCAATAGCGGACTAAATAACAATGTGCTGTATTTCAGCTTTTACAAGAATATTTAATTAAGTACCTCAACGTGGTGTGACAATATAACAAAAACCCGACTGCAAAAATACTCTAAAAAAGGAAAAACAAAGCACAAAATTCTAAACCGATTCCGTTTCTGACGGTTTGTGAATCAGCATGCAGGTCTCATGTAGAGCCAAGCTTTTAACTCTACTCGCCCTTACTCAATATAGTACGAGATCTAGGTAAATATGTACCTACCCTACTTACCCTAAGGGCCTAAACTGAGTAAAGCGGGCGCCCGCGACGGGCACACGTCTCGCGTGTCTCCGTCCGTGGACACGCGCGTGTTAGATTTTAAAGAGAAAGTATGGATATATGACTATTCTGATAAAAGCAGTAAACTGTTCAATTAACTAGGAATAAAACTATAAAGCTTATATTTCAATAAGACCAGAATCAAGTAAAACACAAATAAAGATTTAAAAGCATTTTATTATTTTGATTCGTCCTCAATTTTTTACCTACCCGTTAAGGACATCTTTTAGCTGATAAGAAAAACGGGCGAAAAAAACTCACCAGCGTTATCAGAAACAACGACATTTACAAAAATAATAATCAAACAACACATTTTATTGTAAATTAACATTTACTTTTCATGATAAAAGATTAAGCAACATTTACGAATAACATCAAGCATTTGCTATAAACTGTTACTTCATATTATTTCCGTACTCACATTATTTATACAAAACCACTAAGGACAACATTAATTTAATATTATCAAGTAATAAACAAGTTAACGAATATCCCTTTAACAAAAGAATAACTTCAGCAACATCTACCAGACAATACATTAGTATTGGATAGCAAAGAAAAACAGTAAAAGAAGAATATAAAATTACAGGGGGGTATACTTAACTCAACAGTGCTGACGACTCGAACCACAAGACTGTTCGTTTTACCGCCAAGCTAGCTTTTATATCTTTATTGACAATTCCTTAAAAACATAAACAAGGATGATACTTTTATTAAACCATTTTTCAAAACCTTTTGAAACTTATGAGAATGATTCACCACTATCTATTATCAAGAAACACATCGTAAATTGTAAGAAATATCAGTTTTAAATTCTCATCTTGTTTGGAAGCAAGTAATAATGTTACAGTCCGACATAAATATTCTTAACATTTATCAACCTTTAAATATTTATCAAAGCCAAATGATTTGAAAACCACTCGAAAATAGCTAACATATTATTTTATTAATAACAAACAATAATGATAAGATAAATTCTTCAAAAATAACAATAATTAGTAACAGTCTATCAGTTTTAATTCCACTTCTTGTTCTTAAGAAGGAACGTTTAGTTAAGCGAATATACATTTACCAACTTATTATGTTTATCACAGCCAAATGCTGTAAAAATCTGTCGAAAATATCAAAGTTTGTATTTGATAACTAATAAAATATTATCATATGGCAATTCACTCAAAAATGTCAATATTATAACTTAACTTATTCCCTAAAGTAACACGGCCATACTGACCGAACTTCGTCCCCGAAGTTCCCACTCAATACCATTAATTTTAACTTACTTTTTACACCAGATATTTTTTTAAGTGATCTGTTTCATATATACATATATATTGCATTTGGTTGTAATTTATACATATAGGTAAGTACCTAATAAAACAGTAACCAAACTAAATCTGTATATGTTATATTTTCAAGAAATAATTACTGCTACCTTGTATACTTACAATGAAGTATACAAGATATAGACCTCAAAACGATAAAAAAGTCATAGAGTGCCCTGTTTCCGTGTCATTTGGTGATAAAATACAAAGTTATACATGTAGTATACTATTATAATTTTATATTGTGTACGTGTCATTTATGTAATATGTAAGTATTTGTTTTTTTCTTAGTAATCCAATGATATCATTTTATATTGTGTATGTAAATGTATGATGATTGATGATGAAGATGATGTAAAATTTATGTATTTCGGGTAAGTAAGTATGTTGTAAGTATGTATTGTGAATGCAAAAAAGTAAAAATTTAAATAAGTATGTACCTATTATAAGTATGTCTTGTATGTTTTGTATGACTTATATTTATTATCTTCGTATCGATCATTCCTCTTTACACCCCGCTTTTTTCCTGTCAATTTCTTCATACAGTAGGTTGTCTGGAAGAGATCGCTCTGAGCGATAAGACCGCCTTTGTAACACTAGTTTTTAAGTTTATTTTTTAAGTAAGTATGTGATGTTTTATGTTATTGTGGTGTAATAATAAAGCGTTAGGTAATAAATAAATAAAATATACACACATATAATAGTTGATGTATGTTTTGTGATAACTGCGATATTTGGTTGTAATAAATACATAAATAAGATTTTCACTACACTGGTCAAGAGCTTCGTTGGCGTCAAACCCCATCACCCGCTGCACGTGAAGCCAGGTAAGCGACCGCTCATGGCCAACAGCGTATATCTCATCATCATTTCATCTCATTTTTTTTTTCTCATCTCATTTGATTTCAACATCACTCAAAAACAACAACTCAAATACAATCTTAGTCAACATACCTACTGCCACCCCTGGGCAATTGTCTCAATAATCACATTTAGTCAACAAGTCAACTGCCACACCTCGGTAGTCAACTTAATAATCACTTGTTCAATAAAATCATCGTGACAGTGGTCATGGTCAAGTGTCTCAAATTAGACAAATGGCCCACCAGCATCATTTTTAAAATTTCGATCAAATTTAATGTCAAAAACATAGGTAGTTGTTTCCTCTTCTTACATGTGACTCAAATATGTTTGGCGGCAGTGCTTTCAAAAACTCCCCTAAGGTAAACGGTCGTTTGGAAAAAAAAAATCGTAGTTTTATACAAGATTTTAGTTTAAATTTTCCATAACAATTAAACAAACGATCTTGGCTAGCAACACCATAAAACGTTTACTGTTAAACTACACTGCGCTTACGATTAATTACTCAAGAGGTTCCAATATCGAGATAAAAACCCTATATTCTATAACTCTTTGGTATTCTGTATGCAAAATTTGGTCCAAATCTTTCAGTAAGCAACATTTTTTTATTTTATTATTTTACCTGAATTCTATTTACTTCTAACTTTATCGAAACTTTCTTAATAATACAATTGTACAACATGAAATATTCGTAGTTCCCGTCTGCCTGTAAATCAACGTTTTGAATTAAATCTATCAATTCTGAGAAATTATTCGAATTCTAGTATGAGAGAAAAAAAAAGAAGTAAACTTTTGTATGATTATGTTTACCAATTTCAATATTTTCACAATCCGCTTGGCCATACTGATATTGCTGTAGGTATATCTTACATTTGACACTAGAACTACATATCACTATTCGACTATAAGATTTCTACAGATTTTGATACGTATTTGAGGTATTCATATATATGACAAATATTTCTGTAAATATAAAAAACCGATTTTATTTGAAATGAAAAATGTGAACTTTCCTCTAATGACAAGCAAGGAAGTACCAAACGAAAAAATATCTTAATCATTAACTGAAATTACTTTCTGTGTCGTTAAAACGGTAAGAGATTTCAATATATAAAAGGTAGTAAATGTATCCGATTCTAAATAACTCTTATTTTAATGTCCATTAATGTGATGTTTAGCATCTTAAAGAAATGTGCGATATCATCAGCGGTTCAAACTCATAAAACTGAACTAATTTGCCATTACTTAGATACATAAAAAGTGTAGGAAAAATAAATTTTCCGGATTTGTGAACCTAATAAAATATACCTATTACTTTTCCATGTGGCTGTTTTTATCATAAAAAGACCTTAGTATTTATGATTATGACTAACATTAGACTGTTCTCAAATTGCAGTGAAAAAAAAAATGTATCTCGCCTCACTCGATTTGTCAATCAAGGGTCAAAACAAGACTGAAAATAGTTTTGGTGACTACTAGGTACCTAACTTGAAAGAACCATTGCAACATAATCTAATTGAACTACTGTTTTTTTTAACCTTAAAAATGGATAACATTCGGACGAGGAGTCAGAGTAGATAACGTATATTAATTAATTAATCAAAATGGTATTTACTCCTAGTAACACATATTGACTATCATTTTCTCAAAAGAAACTTGGAAAATCGAAATTTTAAAAGTAAGTAAGTTTTATATAGAAGTATACCAACACACTTATTCGAAGAGATAAATCTGTACAAGTTTTCCAAAATCTTCTTAATTATAGCCAAAATGTTAGGAGTGTTGGTAGCCAGTACCTAGCCAGTTTTTTTTTTTTTTTTTTTTTTTTAGAATTTCAATATATTCCATAGCTTGTGCTACCGGTTTGGAATTCAGCTCCAGTTGTATAAAATATAATCCATACATTTATCCAATAAATATCATGAAAAATAAATTCTTGATACTCAATTTTAGCAAAATCTAATCAATACTCATGGTTTTGTAGGTACTAATAATTTTCGTTAATACGTGGTTTGAAATTCTCGTACTAAGAAGTTTTTAATTTGTAGCTTAAGATATTGATACATTATGTAATTAAAGAATATCGATTCTAAAAAACAGCTTATTGAAGAAAGAATTATGATTATGACATTTATGACACAAATAGAATGAGAAAACAAAATCTCAGTTAGCTTTTTAACGATTTTAAGCGACTGATTGATGATTATAGAACTGAATACAACCTAGGCACTGCAAAGATAATTTTGTTTCATAAACGAACTTAAGCCTTTCTGAATCTAAAGCGGGTAAAACTATCTCGTACAAGCTTTTCGCTCGCAGCTCTGCCCGTGTGAGCTAGGCGATGTTTTCCCGTGGCAAAGGTATATTTTCTAGAGGTAAAAAGTCTTATGCTATTCTAGAGCATAATTTATATCTCTGTCCAATTTTATCCATATTTGTTCAGCCGTTTCACCGTGATTGAGTATCAAAACAATCACACACAACAACACACTTAAACTTTACTATGGCTGAGGTGAGTTGTCATTACATACATGTACGTACCTACATAATATGTATCTTTCACATTACAATAGACCAGGCATTATTTTATAGGATAATCCAAACAAAACACATAGTTAATAGATATCGCAGTTCCAAATATAGGTACACAATATCACAAAAACTATCGCATAAAAAGTCCACAAATACACTGACCCAGAGACAGGAGAATGTATCCATAGTTTCAATTACTCTGACGAATTACTAAACTGTCAACAACGGGCGTACCAAAACATTCAGTCAATATTAAACTACCTCCTCCACGGTCTCGCACCATCCACGTACATAAAATTGCAAAAAACCGCCACAATTGTAAGAATGTTTATGGATGCCCCCGAAGAAACAATAAATTTTTCACCCACTAACGAATTAAGTAAATCCATAAAACTTTGATTATTTAAAAACCTTTAACGCACAGTCCCACAAAAGCGGAACATACTATGTATTTTATAAGTGAGAAACGCAAAAATTATAATAATATTCAATTTTTAATTGGTACACCACATACTATTCTGTCGGCCAAGTTTGTCAGAATAAAGTCTTACTGTCACTTAATAACAGTTAAATCTTTTCTAGACATTCACAGTGGAAATCTTTCATAGTATTTATATGTCTAAAGTACTAAGGCTGGTAGTTAATCAAAGAATGACACTTTTTTCTAATGATACCCTCAATTCGTACCGAAGTTTTAAATAAATGCAGATCCCCAAAGGGCTTTACTGGCTTTACTGACCGACGAAATGCGGCTTCAACTTCCTTGACCAAGTTTCGATAATCTTGCACCAGGAACCAGTCCAGTCACCGGGTTGGACAGAAGAACGACATCATCACCTTGATACGACGGATGACCCGTAATTTGAGGTGGCAGCATTGCAGCGCCACCTTGTCACGATGGATGTCCCGTAGTTCGAAGCGTAGTAGATTAGCCAGATCAGCAGCATCCATCCATAGAACATAAAAAAAATATATTATGAATTGGTCGTGGGCTTAGTTAGCACTTCTGATGTTAGATTTTAAAGAGAAAGTATGGATATATGACTATTCTGATAAAAGCAGTAAACTGTTCAATTAACTAGGAATAAAACTATAAAGCTTATATTTCAATAAGACCAGAATCAAGTAAAACACAAATAAAGATTTAAAAGCATTTTATTATTTTGATTCGTCCTCAATTTTTTACCTACCCGTTAAGGACATCTTTTAGCTGATAAGAAAAACGGGCGAAAAAAACTCACCAGCGTTATCAGAAACAACGACATTTACAAAAATAATAATCAAACAACACATTTTATTGTAAATTAACATTTACTTTTCATGATAAAAGATTAAGCAACATTTACGAATAACATCAAGCATTTGCTATAAACTGTTACTTCATATTATTTCCGTACTCACATTATTTATACAAAACCACTAAGGACAACATTAATTTAATATTATCAAGTAATAAACAAGTTAACGAATATCCCTTTAACAAAAGAATAACTTCAGCAACATCTACCAGACAATACATTAGTATTGGATAGCAAAGAAAAACAGTAAAAGAAGAATATAAAATTACAGGGGGGTATACTTAACTCAACAGTGCTGACGACTCGAACCACAAGACTGTTCGTTTTACCGCCAAGCTAGCTTTTATATCTTTATTGACAATTCCTTAAAAACATAAACAAGGATGATACTTTTATTAAACCATTTTTCAAAACCTTTTGAAACTTATGAGAATGATTCACCACTATCTATTATCAAGAAACACATCGTAAATTGTAAGAAATATCAGTTTTAAATTCTCATCTTGTTTGGAAGCAAGTAATAATGTTACAGTCCGACATAAATATTCTTAACATTTATCAACCTTTAAATATTTATCAAAGCCAAATGATTTGAAAACCACTCGAAAATAGCTAACATATTATTTTATTAATAACAAACAATAATGATAAGATAAATTCTTCAAAAATAACAATAATTAGTAACAGTCTATCAGTTTTAATTCCACTTCTTGTTCTTAAGAAGGAACGTTTAGTTAAGCGAATATACATTTACCAACTTATTATGTTTATCACAGCCAAATGCTGTAAAAATCTGTCGAAAATATCAAAGTTTGTATTTGATAACTAATAAAATATTATCATATGGCAATTCACTCAAAAATGTCAATATTATAACTTAACTTATTCCCTAAAGTAACACGCGCGGGCTCCGTGGAACCGCATCACATAGCGCTATTGACTGAACAAGCCCGTGCGTGCTACCGTTCTACCGCTGGCGGGCCCCGTCGCGGGCACCCGCGCGGGCGACAGTCGCGGGGAAACGGGCCACAAGGCGCGGGCGCGGGGCCCGCCTCCCCGCGACGGGTGCCCGCGACGGGGCCCGCGACGGAGCACTTTTGTATGGAAGCGCGCGTGACGCAGTTTAGGCCCTAAAGAAATGAATCTGATCAAAAATAATACTATAATATGATAGCCCCATAAATTAACTAAGTAAGTATTACATAAAATATACGAGTTAAAAGGTCTTTTATTTGAAGGGTTTAAATTAATCATAATAAATATGTAGTTTAAAAACCTAAAAAAAAACACACTTTTATAGGAACAGACTAAAAAGTACAAAATAACCGTTTAACCGTCTATTCAGTAACTGAAATTAAAAAGCGTGGTGCGCGTTGTCAATATTAAGTACTTGAATGCATGCTTTGCAAAGGGCGCACCACGCTTTTTAATTTCAGTTACTGAATAGACGGTTAAACGGTTATTTTGTACTTTTTAGCCTGTTCCTATAAAAGTGTGTTTTTTAGTTTTTTAAACTACATATTTATTTTTTACTTTTTAGTTTAATAAATGGCAAGCTATGGGTGGTTGGTAATCGATTTCACAGTCCATTCATGTGTCTGCTCACCCCGTAAACATTATAACTCAAAGGCGTGATTGTATGTATTTAGTTTTACAAATTCAAGTTCAAACCCTTACTTTCTCCTTACTCCATCATCAGACCCTCACCACCAAGTGTAGCGAATAGGTCTCATCAGAACGAAACAAATGAGCCCAAACTCGCGGGGTTTCGTAGTGGTCATTAAGGAGTGCCACTGACTTCCTCCCTGCTCCATCATCAGGCCCTTACCACCAAGTGTAGCAAATAGGTCTCATCAGAACGAAACAAATGAGCCCAAACTTAAGGGATTTCCTAGTGGTCATTAAGGAGTGCCACTGACTTCCTCCCTGCTCCATCATCAGACTCTCACCACCAAGTGTAGCGAGTAGGTCTCATCAGAATGAAACAAATGAGCCCACCTCGAGGGATTTCTTAGTGGTCACTAAGGAGTGCCACTGACTTCCTCCCTGCTCCATCATCAGCGCATGCGGGGGCCACATCTGTCAAAAGCCTTATAAGGCTTCGTGGCGATGGAACATTTTGGTACGTTTGTACTCTACTCTGCTACTCCTACCTGTGTTTTACTTGTTTATTGTCTGTTATTATCTGTGGGATTTGACACTGAAGCGATAAAACGTCACAATTTTAACCAATCACCATTCTTTGGGGCTTTTTTATTTGTCTCAAGCTGACCTTATGTCACCCCGCGCCATTCCCGTGACAGATACCCGCCGATTTGAAAAAATGGCCGGACATATCAGGGGATCTCTAACTGCCGGAACACAATAATGCTGAAAACATCTTTGTTATGGCGTCAGACTTAGATAAGATGGTGGTAGCTAGCCAGGCGGACTAAGAACTAGCCCCACTACCAACCATACCGAATACAATATGTACCCCCACTGGGAACCGAACCCGGGACCTCTTGGTCTGAAATCGGTGGTGTGAATCAATAGACCACAGAGGCGGTTAACTTTGTAAATAACTATAATGAATTTAAAACTAACATCACACAATACGGTTTTTTACTGTTTTTTTTTTATTTCTTTAAAATGTTTTTCGAAATATTAGCTACACAAAACAAGTTTTCATTTTGAATTACTTATCTTGAATATTTTCAAAGATATAGGACTTCAAACTTTATAATTAGACAAGGACAGGACGCTATCTTAGTGACGTCAGTGGGTTAGTAGCGTCATAGTCACGCCATAGAAGATTTCGTTTTAGAAAGAGACAGCTATAGTCAAAATCAAACAGACTATAATTCTTTTATTATAAAACAGATTCAAATTATTTTTTCACATTTGGTATTCTTAATTGCAATATTTTTTAACGTCATCATTAAATATCTACATTTCAACAACAGTAAAATACCCTATTAATAAATAATACTTATTAACTTGTAATGGCTGATGACACTGACATAAAAGTAAAATGAATGTCAGTTTTAAGTTGCATTCAATCATTAGATTATCGTTTATTCAAAACTATACTATACTAGCTTTCGCCCGCAACTTCGTTCGCGTGATTAAGATAGTTGTGCGTTTATTTTGAAAGTCACGGAAAACCAATATACCTAAGTATCAAGGTATTTATTTATCAGTAGACCTTATTGTTTGTTCCATGAGTTTTTGTTCGCTTGGTTTTTACTATCAATTAACATGCACTATGAATGAAAGCTTCAAAAGCTACCGATGAAAAGATGTCCATAACAGGTGGTAGGTAAAAAAATGTTGGACGATTCATAAGCATTAATTTTATTTAATCTATATGAATAAAAATTTATTGACTTTGACTTGACTTTGACCCTTCAAAAATGGTGTCTCTACCAAGTCTCTACCTTCAACCTGAATGGAAATTCCTTTACAAACTGAAACACCTTCTAGCATCCTGTATAATGGGAATTTTCCAAAACCCTTTCTTTGTGCTCACCTACACTATGATAGGTATCTACCCTCCAAAAATGGTGTCTCTGCCGTCAGCCCAATCCAAATCCCCATACAAAGTGGAACACCCTCTAGCACCTTGTATAACGGGACTTTTCCAAAACCCTTTCTTTGTGCTCACCTACACTATGATAGGTATCTACCCTCCAAAAATAGTGTCTCTGCCTTCAGCCCTATACAAATCCCCATACAAAGTGGAACACCTTCTAGCACCTTGTATAACGGGAATTTTCCAAAATCCTTTCTTAGTGCTCACCTACACCATGAAAGGTATCTGCCTTCCAAAAATGGTGTCTCTACCTTCAGCCCCATACAAATCCCCATACAAACTGGAACACCCTGTAGCACGCTGTATAACGGGAATTTTCCTAAACCCTTTCTTAATGCTCACCTACACCATAAAAGGTATCTATATTCTCCAAAAATGGTGTATCTACCTTCAGGCCTATACAAATTCCCTTACAAACTGAAACATCCTGTAGCAACCTGTATAACAGGAATTTTCCAAAACCCTTTCTTTATGCTCACCTACACTATGATAGGTATCTACCTTCCAAAAATGGTTTCTCTACCTTCAGCCCCATACAAATCCCCATACAAACTGGAACACCCTGTAGCACGCTGTATAACGGGAATTTTCCTAAACCCTTTTTTAGTGCTCACCTACACCATAAAAGGTATCTACCCTCCAAAAATGGCCAGCAGACCTTCAGCCACAAATCTCCATACAAAGTGGAACAAGTTTCATATCATCATCATCATCATGTCAACCGAACGACGCCCACTGCTGGGCATAGGCCTCCCCCAAGGATCTCCACAACGATCGGTCCTGCGCTGCCCGCATCCAGCGGCTTCCCGCGATCTTGACCAGATCGTCGGCGTCGGTCCACCTTGTAGGGGGCCTGCCCACGGAACGTCGTCCGGTACCACAGAATAATATTTGTAGCGGTACGCGGTCGCCATTCGAGAACCTTTCCGTCCCAACGGGCATCGGTTAGTTTCATATACTTAAGCTAAATTCGGTATACCTTTTAAGAATGTTTCGTTCACTAGAATTCTTCTAATACGACCTTTGAGGTGACCTAAAATTACAATTTTAAGGCAAATTCGCATAGGTACTACCAGCATCATTTTGATAGCTGTTCGTTTTATTTTATTTTTATTTCTTATTTTCTTATTATTTATAGGGTCGGTAAGGTAGTTAATAGAGTATAGTATTATATTATCTGTGTTAATAGTTAATTTACATAATTTTAAAATGATATATAAACTTGAGTGGCGTTACTACCTAAAATCAATAACACGAAACAAGGGACTCTCATTTTATTACTTTTGCCTTCTTTTCCCCAAGTTCGTGATAGAATTGACATATTACACTTACCTAAATCTGAGTTAAATATAATGAAAGGTTGCCAACTTTTTTGTTTCAAATAAAGGTAATAAATAATGAGTAAGTATTTAATCATTTAAGTTGAACTTGTGTAAGTTCGTAGTTTTATTCCTTATAGGTCTACCAAAGAGAACATCTGGGTTTTGTTTTTATTTTATTTTTTAGTTTGTAAGCAATAATAGCAGAACTCATTCTCACATCTTTATTATTAAAAAATTTTTTTATCTTGTTCTTAATAATTCAACCCCCTATATAAGTTATCGTAACTTATAGTAAAACTTTATCCCGAAACAAGGGCAACGAGTTTACGAACTTAGAAGCAGAGCCAAATTTTTATCACGTAAACGGGGTTCATCAAACAAAGAGGTCTACAAATAAATTAATATAAAAATAAATGCGAGCTAGAACTACATAATTCTTGCATAGAATTACTGTCAAAATATCATTATTCATTACACAAAAGATTTCAAACTGATAACATGATTAATGATTTAAGTAAATAAAAAATTTCAAAGTCGTAAAGAGCCTTAACATGCCGAAGTATGGGACATTACCTTATATGTAAAGAGGGCGAGTGGAGTAGGTAGGTACTGGAGTTTGAAGCTTGGCTCTACATGAGATGATTACTTATTGACAGTGCGACAACATGGCGACAACATAAGTAGATTTTGAAATATTTGCACTTTAGTGATTTTCTACAAATCAAAAAAGTGCCAATATTTTCAAATCTACAATGAAAATTACCAACCATTTAAAAAACAAAACGTACTTATAGCTCTACTTCTTATGCATTTTATTTTTTTAATTTTATTACCAACGGTGCAGCACTTAGCCATCATCACACCTGATGTTAAGTGGCGATAAGGCTGAAGGTGGAAGCGCACTACTCCCGGAATCCTCAATCACTGAGGAACTGGCTATCTTATTTCTAACTGCCGGAACACAATAATGCTGAAAACATAATTCAACAACATACCTAAAATTCAAAATTCAAAATTCAATATCGTTTATTCAATTTAGGTTTGTATAACAACACTTATGAACGTCAATGAAGCTACGCCATCGGTTCGCAAATCCTACGGCAGGAGACCTTGTAGCGAGAAGAACCGGCAAGAAACTCGCCAAGGGCTATTTTTTTCGCCCTGTTTTAACTTATACAGAGTCGTCAAATTTGAAAAGTGACCTTCACATAATAGTAAGGTTACCTTCCATCACAATACAGAATGCCGCTTAAATTAAGTACAATTTTGCTTATTACCTAAATCAGTAAACAATTTTCAACTAAACAAGGAATCAAATAGTTTAATGGACACACTAATCTTAATCTTATTCACATTGTATTATAGGATTAATGAAAAGGAAACTGCAAGCTGCGCTGTATATTCAAATTTATAAGTATTAACAAATAAAAGGAATTTTTGAATAAATAAAACAATTATTAGAAAAATTGCTGTTACTGTAAGACACGGATACCAAAATTACTATGAGACACACCAGCTCGCTCATAAATCAATATAATACTATTATAAACCATATCCCGAACACCTTTAACACAAGTAGACATGAGCAGACCCACCCCACTGGCAGCACCCGTTCACGAGCATGACGCATGAGCCAGCCATCGCTTCGCTCAACCATATTTTAGGGAACGTAACGACCCGAAAGTCGGTTGTCGACCGAACGAACGTGTCGACAACCGACATAGCTCGAAGGATTGCATCATTGAAGCGGCAGTGGGCGGGACACATAGCGCGGAGAACCGATGGCCGTTGGGGCGGAAAGGTTCTCGAATGGCGACCGCGTACCGGACGACGTTCCGTGGGCAGGCCCCCTGCAAGGTGGACCGACGATCTGGTCAAGATCGCGGGAAGCCGCTGGATGCGGGCAGCGCAGGACCGATCGTTGTGGAGATCCTTGGGGGAGGCCTATGCCCAGCAGTGGGCGTCGTTCGGCTGACATGATGAACGACCCGACTCACACGACACCACCGCAGGATCGAATGTTTCATTCATTGCTGTAATAGTATGATGAGGTTTAGAGGGTGGAAAACATTAAGTATCGCCGTTTGTATGGTGACCATTTGCTTTACAATCCTTTTAAGGCGATACTCGGAAAAATTATGCTAAAGCGAGATAGCAATGAGAAAACGACGCGCGCGGGAGCGAGACCGATTTTGCCGATTACGCAAAAAAAACAAAATCACTTCGTATTCAAAAACTATAGCGAGTATAAAAAAATGCTTCTATACGATCCTAAATATTATTGGTGTCCACTAATTAAACCAATTTTCAATAGTATATGTATCCCCATTTAAGAATAATCTTGATATTTCTTATTTTTTAGAGGTATTTTCGAAAATAAAAAGTGTCGAGCCAAAATCATAAAATCGTGTTTCTGTAACTATACGATTCTAGATAAAAGTATGAAGAAATATATATCTTATTACCAGATTTGTAACAACTGTAATCGTCCTATATTTTTCAATCAAAGAGTCCATACTTTTTCCGAGTAGCGCCTTAAGACAATGCAACGATTATCCTAATATAGGGATAGCGGTAATTTATGCAAAAATAAGCTTTGGATGTGTACACATTATGTCGGTTTTGATGTGAGGCCTTGGTAAGCAATGCTCAGACGCATCATACATAAGCATACCATACCAAGTTCAGTGTTACATTAGCGCGCCATTCGAACGGTCGCGCCATTTTCGAACGTACTTAGGTATTCAAATAAAGAATTGTGATTCGAAAAAGAAAGAGGCTGTGAAATTTTTGTGCTGTGATCAGTGTTTTTTTTATTTCAGGGTTTTATTAGTTTAACGAAGAAGTTTCTAAGAATGTAAGTACAACCTAAGTGTCTAAAATCTTTTTTAAAATATTTATTTATTTAATATACATTATGTACTCGACATTTTTTATTCATATAAAAAATACTTACTTGCGTTATGTTAACTCTAAGATCTTAATAAAAAGTAATCACCGTATGTAATACAATTTTTTATCATTTAGCATTCATTGTTGCAGCATACATAAGACTTAGGTTTGCTTTGGTATTAGTACCTACATACATGTACATAGTACATAGGTACTATGTACATGTATGTAGGTACATATATACTCACGCCTATTTCCCGCGGGGGTAGGCAGAGGCTATGGATTTATTACCCAAAAAAAATACATAAGTACCTAGGTACTTGCAATACCTAGTTATTGTTAACTAAGATCTTATTACAAAAAGATAAACACCGTGAAACAATGTTTTTATAAATTTTCATCCGTTGTTTTTATGTCCTTTGCTGCATCTTATGGTTTCGCTCCCGTAGAATTTCGGGATAAAAAATAGCTTTCTGCCTATTCTCAGACACCTACCAAATATACAAAAAATATTTCATACACATTAGTCAAGTCGTTTTAGCTGACCCAGCAAACGTTGTTTTGCCATACAAATTATTTCTAGAGATTTTCTTGCCTGCCCGTGCCAATTTGGGAATAGCCCTGTACGCTCGGAGATTTGATGCAACTTGATACCCGTCAGTCTCGAACTTGTGGTGGCGAAATTCGAAATTTAAACTGTATTTTTTACTTCATTTTTCGAGTGGTTGGCTGGGTACACATGTGTGCCTAATCCGAGTATTATGACGATATAATGTTTAGGACGTCTGTGTACCTAATCCGAGTGTACAGGTTACCTAAGTACCTGGTTTTCTAGGGCATTTAAGAAAACATCAAAAGCAATCAAAGGTTTTATTAAATTTTAATGCTGTTCCCAAATTGGCACGGTGGGCAAGAATGGGTTATCGCTATTAAAAATGGGAGTTGGTGGTAGGAGTACAAACTTTCGCATTTATAATATTAGTACTTACTTAAGGCGATGATTCCCGACCGAAATATGCACGCTAACGCTTGCTCGGCCGCGCGCGATACACTTCACACGGATGATGCAGCGGCAGCCGGCAGTGAACTGTGAACTCGCGAGCGCCCCGCGAATCGAAAATCACTTAAAATTCAATAAAAAATTAAATAATAAAAAAAAGTAACATATGACGGCCGGAATCCATATTTTTTTCCAAATTTTAAGTACCTACTTGTGGTTTGCGAGTAATCCATAATTTAAAATACCCTATTTTCGGGAATCGGCGCCTTAAGTAGGATTAGATTAGTTTGTTGTACACATCCAGCCTATATAAGTTGAATTAATCTCATCATAAATACTAATAGAAGTATGACGACACACATCATTTAATTAGTTTATGAGTACCTAATTAATAAAGTATTTTAAAACTCATCAAGGAACTATTAAAGAAATATCTGGACATGACGTTGAATTATACTTACTAAGTAAGTAATTGCATCGCTATTATTATTAACAAATTTTAAGGTAATTTACCTTTTTATGGATAGAATAAAAGTTCTCTTGCATTACTTATGTAAATAACTTTACAAAAACAAAAAGGGAGGAATTGCTGAATAGTTAACCTTATTAAAAAAATTAATAATATATCTAAAAAAATAAAAAGATTGTGCAAAAATTTTACACACTCTTTTTATTTATATACTATACCTATGTTATAAAAAGAAACAACGCAGGTACTAGATGTTATGTTGTAAAATTAATAATTAATTGTTTTAGATACAAATGATAGCCTTCGAATAAGTTTAGTACGACTGCTAACAACAAACAAACGTGATTTGCAATGAGAAAAAAACATGTACGTAGGTACTTATGCTGACACGATTAAAAATATACTTAATGCAAATTTTGTAATTTCTTTAACATAATATTGTCATTTACCATTACAAAGTGTTAAATAGCTTTTGACACCGCTTCGCGGCGGAGCCCGTGGCGCAGTGGATAGCGCACTCGGCCTGCGATCGTTGAGGTTAAGCAACGTTCGCAATGGTCGGTCACGGGATGGGTGACCAAAAACTTTTCATCTCGAGCTCCTCCGTGCTTCGGAAGGCACGTTAAGCCGTTGGTCCCGGCTGCACTTGCAGTCGTTAATACCCACCAATCCGCACTGAGCCCGCGTGGTGGGTCATGGCTCATTCTCCTTATTCATCCATAAGGAAGGCCAGTGCCCCAGCAGTGGGGACATTAAAATGGCTGATGATGATGATGATGACCGCTTCGCATCCTCTCTTTTTTTTTTTTTTATGTATACATAAAAAAAAAATATAATGGGCTTGCTCTTGGCTTCACACTGAACCTTAGGGTTGAGAAGAAGCCGAAGATGGAGCGAGCTTACCCAGAAGCAGCCTATTCACTCTAGCTTTAAAAGTTTTAGGGTTGTAGTCATTCGGGAATATAGACGCAGGCAGGGTATTCCATTCCTTAGCGGTGCGCATCACAAAGGATGAAGAAAAGCGCTTGGTACGCATTCGCGGGATGTTGACCAAGTAAGGATGATAGCCCGCTGTGCGTCTAGATTCTCGGTGGTAGAACGGGGATGGTGGAATGAGCTCATGCAGCTCAGAAGCACACTCACCGAAGTACAGCCTGTAAAATACCGACAAGCAAGCCACTTTACGTCGATGGGTTAGACTATGGAGCTTGGCTTGAACCAGCTTATCGTCTCCGATTAGTTTCCTCGCTCTGCGTTCCACTGAGTCAAGTGCTGCTAACTGGTATTTCGCTGCATCCCAGAGGTGAGAGCAATACTCCATGCATGACCGGACTTGCGCTTTGTAAAGAGTTAAAAGCTGTCCCGGCGTGAAGTATCGCTTAACCTTATTCAGGATTCCCAGCTTTTTGGCAGCAGTTTGAGCTTTACACTCAATGTTGTCGCCGAAGTTAAGGTCCGATGTTAACTTCATGCTAAGAAGATCTAAGTTGTCGGTAACTGATACAGCTGTACCACGGAAAGAAGGAGTTAAGGTAAAAGGACTCCTTTTTGCGGTAAAAAGACACGCCTGTGTTTTGGTGGCATTAAAATTGACCTATCGTCACCCCATTGAGCAACATGGCTTAAAGTCAAGTTTGTTTGCTCTATCATGGCCTCTCTCAAAGAACGGACTTCCTCACTTCTAGCTTTTGCGCTTGAATGATATCTTTCTGTGACGGTGCTGTCGTCAGCATATTGAAATCTTATTGAAAAAGCTGGAGGGCATTGGTATCAGGGGAGTTAGCTTGCTATTTCTAAAGATTAACTTTCCAATCAAACTCAGTGCATTAAAATCTGTGGACATAGAAGTGGAGAGGCTTCCATTACTTCTGGAGTACCGCAGGGGAGCATCCTGGGTCCTCCACTGTTTTTATGCTACATTAATGAACTTTGCAACATGAATATTGAGAACTGCAGAATTATTTCATATGCCGACGACACTAGTTTAAGGTTCCATGGTAAAACTTGGGATGAAGTTTACTCAAGAATATTCTTTGATAATTTCGAATAAAGTATCGGAAAAACAACGCAACTTGAAAAAAAACCGGTTCTTTTCCTGCTTTTTTCAACGCTATTTGGCACTTGCATGACACTGGCAGGATCGCTAATTGACTGATTAAATAGGTAGGTAATCTTTTATTTAGGGTTAGTTCCGATTTCGACCGCGTGCCAAAAACTCCACATGTCGCACTGTAAACGATAGGCCTACCTAACCATTACGGGAACGAGAATTTTCGTGCTTGAGGTATAGGTAGAGTAGATACCAACACCAGACAAAGTAACTTTATGCATTAGGTACCTATTTGTATGATGTAGTCATTAATGATTTGTCATTTTAGTAGTTATTGCGAGATTTCTTAAACAAGTAGGTACGTGTCTCGTCTTGTTATTTACAAAGACTAGCAGCCTTCAGTATTAGTCACTGCTGGTATTTGTTTTGTATGCTACAGGTCCAAGGTTCGAGGTCAGACTAGGTTTAAACTATGCCTCTAAATGAAAAAAAGAAATAATACTAAGGTACCTAACCAAAAAGCTTTTAAGTCATTAAACAGACAGTAAATTTATTGTATTTCATTCTCTATTATTAATTACCTACTTAATATATAGATCAACTCATAAACTCTCTCTGAAAACTGTTTGCATGCTATAAGTATGTAGCGAAATATGTCATGATCTATTTAATAGTAATTACCAAATGTATTTTACCGCATTTCAAGCAAATAAAAATATCTTTATCTTTATCTTTTTGTTAATCTTTAATCATTAATCGAATCCCTGACCGCTTGCGTGCTAGGCAATACGCAGTGCTCCATCGACAAGTGCAGTGCAACATCTGGGGGCTGATTCTGCTAACGTTAAGTCATAATCATGTTTCAATCGTGTTTCAATGAGCGATTTTCTGAGAGGCCATTTAAAAAAAAAGCTTCCAATTGCTTCACTAGATGGCGTTGAACGAAGTATGTACATGTCTATGGTATATTTTGGTATGAAACATATTTAAATTAATTACTTTTAAAAACCCAAAGGAAACTAATAAAATATTAAATAAGTACTACTGTGAGGAACAGAAACGAAATAGGTAAATTTAAAGAATATGGTAAATATCACATCTGTGTAACGTTCCGTTTTACGTAAAAAAGTCGCGTCAAAGTAAAATTTATAACGTTCCGTTCCTTCTAACTGCATAGGTGAGACAGCGCCATCTAGTGACTGAGCTTTCAGAAAATCGCCCATTGCAGTTCCGTTGTAGTGCTATTTTACACACTAGTTACGAGAAATGTGTACTTTTTTTACAATACTACTGATGGTCACACCACACACTACATTCACATCACATCATACTGTCATAATTCTTGTAACTAGTGTGTTAAAAATCAATACAATTGAACTACAATTGAAACACGATTGAGACACGATTATGACTTAACGTTAGCAGACTTGGCCCCCTGGTTACAGGCAACATCTATACCAACTAATATTATAAAGAGGAAAGATTTGATTGTTTGGTTGCATCGACTAGGCTCCGAAACTAATGGACCGATTTAGAAAATTCTTTGACACTTAGAAAGCTACATTCTTCCCTAATGACATGGCAAGGAATATTTTATCCCGATATTCCCACGAGAACTGGTACCACAGGATCCGCTAGTATTAAATAAATAAAATAAATAGTGGACCTATCCACCATCGCATACATTGCTACAATCCCAAATTGAGTAAGGATCTGACCCGCTTGTCTGTCCCGAAGCCACTTTGTGGCATTTTCAAAATGGCCGCATTGGCAAGAAGACCATAAAATGACCTCGATCTTGTTATTTGCATAATTATCAGCGTATTTCTTTGTTTATTTTAGATTCGATTTCGATACTCTTAACTGTTGAGTGCTTTGTAAAATCTGTAGTTACGATACAGATGCAATTTTATCCCAAAGATTCAACCAGAGACTTCTTGTTAACCTTTTTATCGCGCTAACGCGCTGCAAACACCCAGACACGAAAATATATCGAAAAGTTAGTTTCCGACACTTATCCGACTGAGAATCGAACCCGGGACTTCAAGAGATAGCAGCGGCACGGCACCTGTAAAACTGGCGCGTACACCATTCGGCCACTAAGTCGTCAAAATAAGATCATTTACTTCACTATTGAGAAATAATGTTGTCTGAAAAAAAAACATGTAACTTAGCAGAAAAATAATTAGAAATTTAAATACTTGAGCAAGCACGTATGTTTGTCACGTCACGTGTTTTTCAATACGAACTTGGTCTTGACCTGAAGTTCGAGCATGTAAGAGGTGTCAAGATGTTAGCATGAATTATGGAAAAATTACACATAGGTAATTATACGACACTAAGGTCGCTGGTGCAGAATTATTATTTCATTGTGACACAGGTAAATAATATCAGGGATTTGTCTTATTCTACTTTTTACAAGCTTTTTATTAACTTGCCATTGCCATGTTAGTTAGTTAGTTAGTAGGTAAGTTAGTTAGTGTGGGACAAATCTTGCAAGCTTAATTTGACCCACTTCCCAGTGTCCGATGGAGCTGAAATTTTATATACAGGTTTGGTTCAGATGACAGTACAATATTAAAGTACAGTCAGCAAAAAGCTTGCCATTAAAATGAAATTTTAATAAAAACTTATTTATTTAAACCAAAAGGAAGAACAACGCTTTTTGTAGATAGCTCTTTTATGAGAGGTATAGGTACTATTGATAAAATTTATTAGTACTATCTAATTCCGAGTACTTCCTAGAAGAGAGGAGACAATTACTGAAAGCTGAATTGATAGAGCGGTAAGCATTTCAATCATTTGAGGTTAAATTCCATTTTCGTTAGTTTATTTAGGATTTATTTGGTGTAAACTTTATCAGGCACAAAACTGAGGTCTTAGAATCATTTATTGCTTTAAATGTGGGTACCTATTGTTTGTCACATTTAACCAATTAAAATTGGTATGCAACTCATAGAGGTAAAATTAAAAATACACTGAATAAAACTGATAATAGTCAACAGTGTCACTAAATAATTCAATGAATAAAAAATAAAATAGGTAAGTAAGTAGGTACAGATAATAAAATCTAAACTAAATTAAAAACTTCACGAAATAATTTAATAGGTACTTACTTAAATAAAAAACATATCTAAAATCATTAAATAATGGTCCGTCCGTTCCGATCTTATAGATTAGAATCTGCTAGATTATTGAAGAAACGAAAATTATTTATAAAATCCCATTCATTTTGACATCTGATAATCCTACTAATCCTACTAAGTGAAAGTGAAAGTGAGCGTGAAAGTTTAGATGTTTGGATGTTTAGATGTTTGTATGTTTGTTACTCAATCACGCCAAAACGGTTCAACGAATTTGGCTGAAATTTGGGACCACAGATACTTTGTTTGTGGTCTGGAGAGGAACATAGGCTACTTTTTATCCCGGAAAAATATCACATTCCCGAGGGATAACGTCGTGTATACCACGCGGGCGAAGCCGCGGGCGGAAAGCTAGTATTATAAATGTGTAAGTTTAGATGTTTGGATGTTTGCATGTTTGTTACTCAATCACGCCAAGACGGCTGAATGGATTTGGCTGAAATTTGGGACACAGATACTTGTAACCTGGAGAGGAACATAGGCTACTTTTTATCCCGGAAAAATATCATATTCCCGCGGGATAACGTAATGTAGTCCACACGAGCGAAGCCGCGGGCGGAAAGCTAGTGTCAAATAAAGGACAGTTCACACATACGCCCTAAGTCGTGATAAAAAGTTAGTTTTCCACCCAATTGCAAGGAAATAGTAGATTGTTTAGCAAGGGATGTATGGCACCCATAACAGTCGAGTGTTTTGGCGCACGAACGAAGTGAGGGCGCCGATAGTTCGAGACTGTTATGGGTCCATACGCCCGAAGTAAACACTCTACTTTTCATTTTGAATATGAGGAAAGTAAAAATAAACAGAAATAATCTAAAAAATATTTTTCCTATGGCCGCGGAATTTTCGAAAGACTATAACTTTTTGTTCATTTTCTCTGTTTTAAGGAAGGCAAGGGAAACTAAGTCCATACAGTCTTGTTTGGTGTTTGACCCGTACTCTATGCAATTCCATGAAATTAATAGCCTGATTTTTTATGTTACAAATAACTTATTTGGTTTAATCTGTTTCTAAAAATGCATTCTTTAAAAAAAACAATGTTTTAGATATTAATAATAATTCTACGATATTAATTATTTTATATAATAGCAAAACATGGCTGTATAGGCTTCTGTACCTTTGCCTGTATACTTTTGGTAAATAAATGTCCAAAGAGATAAGACTCTACACACGTTCCTATCCGACCTCCGATCCGATTCGGTCTGCTCCCAGACCAAATCGGAACGTGTGTAGCGTAGATTTGGTCTGGGAGCAGACCAAATCGGCTATCGGATCGGAACGTGTGTAGATGCTATTACAGATATTGACATGACCCCTCCTATTCCTTTTTTAAATTTCATAACGGCCCTAGGGCCGCCACATGGGTCAGGCCGTAGATTTTGCCACAAATAGCGCAATGGTGACGCAAAATTTTCTACGAGTCGGTCGCACAAAGTGGTGCAAAATGGTAGCGCAAAATTATTAAGGAGCACGTACATTAATGTGATTTTATTTAACAAACATGTACTAACAAGAGGTATTGCATCAAACTAGAAAAAGAAACACGATGTTGGTATGTAAGTATGCTTAATTAATAATTAACAATAATGTACCTATGAGTAATTCTTTTTTACATATTGCGCACAATGAAAAGTTAAACAGGATGACAAAAACTAGTAAGTACCTATGTATGATTTGTTCAATTTACAAAAAAAATACATTTAATTTGTTAGATGGAGGTATTTGGTATTATTCATTATTAATTATATAAATATAATACAACTTTAAAATTTATTTCAACTCTTTTCAATGTTTGAGAGTCCATTACTTTAACTCTAGCAACAACCTGCTTGAAGTATCACTTTTAAAAGGACCTGCCAACCATTAGGATGCCAAAAAAAAAAAAAAAAAAAAGTTACATGGGTTTAAAAGTTAGTATGAAAGTGACGAAATTCCAAAACTTATAAAATACAAAATAAAAAAAAACTTTGGACCTAGGTAAAATCTTTGAGGCTGGTTAGGTAGCAGACCACCGCACCTACCCCTATTTTCGTATGTTTAACGTTCTGCCGAACACCCTGTACTTATAGAATATTAATAAAAGCTAACAAACCAATTAATAGTAATGCTAGTCATGTTTTTAGCGGAATTACAGCTAAAAGTAATTTCAAAATAATAAAAAACTTGAAAACCTTGTGTGCATGCACTATTATTCAATAGCGTAAAATAAGTGGCGCAATTTCTACGCAACCGGTATCGCAAAGTGACATAAAGACAGTTTTGCGGAACCGAGGCGCAAATGAAATCGATTATAACTCTTAAAATATACTATTTTACAAGGCTAGTTTAACATATACAGATCACACACATCTAATTAAACCATGCGCAACAAAAATTATAAGTTTTAATCAAAAACTTACCTTGAAATCTCAAAAAATGTACTCTGCAAAGTAGGCGACACTTTTCACTTTGATCGGAGTTGACACCGAAATGTCAAAAAATATGGTCGTCAACGCTGTATTGACCATAGAATACGATACTTTGGTGATGCCAGCACTCAAACAAAATCTTAATAAATGTTTTAAAACCATAAAATGGGTGAAAATGGTTACGCAATATAAGTAGCGCAAAGAAATGGTTTTTCAAAAAAAAAATCTTATTGCCGAAAACTTATCTTTTTTCTTAGGAAAGACGCAAAGATATTAAAGGAATGGCAACCTTATTATTATTTTATAACGTCAAATCAAACAGCTCATCAATAAGTTAAAAAATGATAATTTTATCGATGTTTAAGCTGTACACCTACCAATGCGGATTCGCGGTTTTTATAAAAAATCCGTCACTTTTGGGAGGGAAATGTCAAATAGTTTTCCAAATATATACACTTATCCAAATATCTATATCTGCCTTGGTTTGCTATTTCTTAGGAAACACGATGATAAGATTGAGACATTTCTAAGAGTACTATATTTAAAATTATATGAGGCGGAGACTTTTGTACCCTCGAATGTGGCAAAATCTACGGCCTGACCCACATACCACTTTCAACCCACATTTTAGGCAAGTTAGGAGTTACTTTCAGAATATGAGACATGAAAAAAACATTTGTTAGTCTTCGTAGTCATTTAACAATTAAAACTGTCGAGACTGTCTATATTTCTACAATGATCTTCGTCAAATATTTTGTATAAATGAAAGTAACAACTTTGAAAATTTCTTCACATTTAAAAAAAAATGTAAAGCTAAAATTTTTTTATGCAACGTGAACAAACGTTAAAAAAATTCCGCTGTAGGGAAATGGGGAAGGGTTTGTTGTTATTTAAGGCTTTTATTTGAAAGAATTTTGATAATAGGTACTTAATGATAATAGTGTATTGAACATGTTTGCATGAAAAAAAAGCTGTTGCCCGTTTTTTGAAAACTAGTATTAGGTGAAAAAAAAACAAGTTTGTTTAATAACAAGCAAGAAATAAGAGCAGCTGCTAAATGAGAACGACTGTGACTCTATCCCATGGCGGGAGTATGGCCGCAGAATACCTAAATAGTATGGCGCTACCCACTTGTGACGTCACAAGTGTGGTAGCTCTGCCCTTGTCTAATGAGAAAGTTTGATGTTCCATATCTCTGAAAATATGTAAAATATTTGTGTTGTGTTGCTGATGTTTTTAAAAACATTTTAAAAAGGTAGGTAAGTACCTAAATTAAAAAAGCAGTCCGGTCTACTATTGTAGGCTACTAAATTGTAGCTAGTTCTGCATACACGAAGCCACAGTTAATAGCTTACTTATTGTTAGCTTACTTACCCTATTGAACAATTGAAAATGAAGTAAGTACCTACCTATTTAGAAAAAATCGACCCGTCTCATGTGTCGATTTTTTCTAAACACTTCATTTTCATTTTTTCAATAATAAAAATTGCATTGTGAATGAAAAACAATAAATAACATCTTAGCTTAATATACTGCATTTAAGTAGGTACTCGAAGCCAATACTTGAGACAATCGACAAACTATTATAGTAACGTTACGACAATTTAAAAGTTTTGTTTTCATAATCAAATTTTTGTCTTCCGTTAATATTTGCAAAATAATCACACAATATTTGCGAATAATAATATGAAAACAAATGCGAACATCAAGAAATTAATTAGCGAAAATTCGCGGATGCGAATTCGAATATTCGTTACATCACTAATAATGTACAAGTACATCACGAAAATCTTTGTAAGTTCTATTTTGTAACATATAGTTTTTGCCAAAGATTTATAAATGACAAAAAACAGTTTTGTTTGCGAGAAGCTTGCTTAAGTTTACACGAAGGTTGATCTTGACGTTCGTCGATAGCAAAAAAATATAGTAAACCAAATGATGTGTAAGTACCTACCTAAGTATGTAGTATATAACCTTGTAAATATAGCAGTGCCGATTTTTGCATACAATACCTATGTGTTTGTGATTACGTGAGGTTTCTGTAAACAAAGGAAGGGACCTCTTTCACACGTACAATGTATTTGACATAAGTTATTTTTTTGTTGAGAAAAACCTAGTTACAAGTAGGTAAGTTCCTACCGATGACTATTTTTTACGTCTTGGCAGAAATTTTAATGATATATAGGGTAAACTGCCCTTATCCATCCTAAGTATTATTGGCACTCTGCTCAAATGGCAAAACTAAGGCACAGAATATATAATAGTACTACTAAGGGCCAATTTTGTACATTATATAATACTAGCGGATCCTCGCGTTTTTACCCGCATGGTACCCGTTCCCGTGGGAATATCGGGATAAAATATAGCCTATGTAACTCAGGAAGAATGTAGCTTTCTAATAGTCAAAGAATTTTTTAAATCGGTCTAGTAGTTTCGGAGCCTATTCGATGCAAACTAACTAACAATAAAATCTTTCCTCTTTATAATATTTAATAGACTATTTCATATTTAAATGCATACTGAACTTGAGTAATAATTTGTTTAAATTTTTTCGAGCTAAACTTTAGGGTGCCAACAATTAGGGCAGTTTAAAAAAGTAAAAATGTACACAAAAATAATCACAAACAAATAAAGTACATAGGTACTTACCTACCTACACTTTAAATTTTAATTTATCACCAAAGGATGTTAGTACCTATGTTATTTATTTTTTGACCAACTACAATAAAGGACAATGTTTTCAATTTGGCCTTCTCCTCTTTTCCATTATAAATAAACTAGCTTTCCGCCCGCGGCTTCGCCCGCGTGGACTACACGACTTTATCCCGCGGGAATGTATTAGTTTTCCGGGATACAAAAGTAGCCTATGTTCCTCTTCAGGCTACAAAGTATCAGTGTCTCAAATTTCAGCCAAATCCGTTCAGCCGTTTTGGCATGATTGAGTAACAAACATTAAAACATCCAAACATCCAAACGTCCAAACATCCAACCATCTAAACTTTCACATTTATAATATAAGTAGGAATACTAATGAATAAATACAACATTTGATTATATGGCGACGAAGTTGAATTGTAAAAAATAAATAGTTACAGTAGTTAAAAAAGTCTTGAAATAAGCTAAAAATTTTCGCTTATATCTTCGTTTAGGTGCATTTTAACCAGACAACATTTCTTACAATGTTGTAGAAAATTAAATTTTCTATTATTAATGTTTTAAAGTTTGTTTCTAGGACAGATAGTTTCGAAGATATGCACTTTTTTTAAAACTGCGCGGACACTATAAATTTTACGGAAAATTATTTTTTTTCATTTAAAAAAAAGTGCATCGTCGTATGTCCCAAAGCCTTATAAGGCTTTTTTTTAACAGGCCGCATCTGTCAAAAGCCTTATAAGGCTTCGGGGCGATGGAACATTTTGGTACGTTTGTACTCTACTCTGCTACTCCTATCTGTGTTTTACTTGTTTATTGTCTGTTATTATCTGTGGGATTTGACACTGAAGCGATAAAACGTCACAGTTTTAACCAATCACCATTCTTTGGGGCTTTTTTATTTGTCTCAAGCTGACCTTATGCCACCCCGCGCCATTCCCGTGACAGATACCCGCCGATTTGAAAAAATGGCCGGACATATCAGGGGTTCAATGCCCGAATACTCGTACGCTACTTATCTTTGGGAGCGTCTCAAACATCGCCCTGTGACTTTAAATGTCAAACGTATGAAAGAGATGCCATGATGTTTGAGACGCTCCCAAAGATGATTTGCGTTTGAGAATTCGGGCGCAAATGTTGTAATTATTCATCTATATATATAAAAATGAATCCCTATTTCCCTTGGTCCTCCAAATGCACCTAAAAGAAGATATAAGCGAAAATCTGAAAAAGCTGCCGTTTTTTTCAATATGGCGGCGGGGGTGGAGGGCGAGGAATTGTGCATTTTGCATTTTTAATACTCACTAACCACCACTTGTAAGATACCCCCCCTTAATTAGTCTCTATTTAAGTACTGGGTTATTAGTAGGAAGTAGGATGCGCAAAGTAGGAACCAATACGACAACAAGCCGTCACTTATTGTTTTTTTTAAATATACCGGGTTTGCATTGCAATAAGCTTTCATCCCATCTGATGTTAATTAGTGATGATATTATGACTGAAGGTGGAAGCGCACTACTCCCAGAAACCTCAATCACTGAGGAACTGGTGATCTACTGCCGGAACACAACAATGCTAAAAAACATCGTTGTTATGATGGCACACTTAAATGAGATGATGGTAGCTAGCCTTGCGGACTTAAAACAAGTCCTACCAACAATCGTCAGAAACGCTCCCGACAGCGGAATGTATGTGTCGCAGGCGGATGGTTGAACCCGGCGGATGGTTAAGTATGGCAGCATGTACCCCTCAGAAGTCCTGTAGAACACGTGATAGGTTAGAAATTTAAATTTCGTGGTTATTTTTTTTTGTGGCTCCGTCAAATTATGGGAAGATAAAATAGCTTACGGAAAAAATCATCGGCCTAGGCGTTTAATTGAATGGCGGATTTAACCAGTTGGCTGTGACATGCACTGTCTTTGTCACTCTTTATATAAGTAATAGACAAAGACAAAGCACATCATTCGAATCCGATTACGATTCCGAACGTTTGTGAATCAGAGGGCATATCTGAGTTTATTTTAGGCATTGGGTATCTAAAAATAAACCTGTTTTGGGTTATTTTCATCCCAATCGTTCCAAAATAAGTATCTTCGTGCGTCAACTGAAGAACTTAACAGGTTTGGGACGTAGGTACGCAGGAAATGCAAAACGAACATTGTGAGTAATTTTACTTGGCGTCATGGGTTATTGCAAGACATTTTTATCTTAATTAACTAAAACTAAAACTAAAAGCCTGCTTATTGTAAAGTTATTGTAATTGTAATTTTATGGTCAATGAAATAAATTTATTTATTATTATTATTATTAACTATGCATATATGATTCCGTATAAAGAAAGTACAGTAAACCAATTAAAACGTGGTTCGTGTTCGTGTCCCACCTTGGCGGTACCCTGACCGAAAGTAGCGCCCTCAGAGGTTTTTATTTATTTATTTTTTTATCTACTACGGGGTAGCACTTAGCCTTCATCACTCCTGATGATAAGTGTGGTAAGGCTGAAGGTGGAAGCACAATACTCCCGGAATCCTCAATCACTGAAGAACTGGCTATCTTATCTCTAACTCCCGGAACACAATAATGCTGAAAACATCATTGTTATGGCGTCGGACTTAGATAAGATGGTGGTAGCTAGCCAGGCGGACTAAGAACAAGTCCTACCACCAACCAAACCGAATACAATATGTACCCCCACTGGGAATTGAACCCGGCCGGGACCTCTGGGTCTGAAATCGGTGGTATGAACCACCTAGACACACAGAGAGACGGTTAAAATCGAGGTTGCTATTAGAAAAGGATTTTTATAAAACTTTACGGGGAATTTTTAGGGCCCAGTCTAGTCTTTTTAGAAGGTATTGTTACATTCCCTTATAGTCATTCGTAGAAGTAGATAGCAAATGTGTCAAGAAAGGTCACTTTTAGCAGTTTTGCTATATCTACTTTTAGCAGTGACTAAGAGAGTCTTAAAATACTAGACTATTACCCAATTGCAGGAAGCTCCATTAAAGTTAATGCTTCATTAAATCTATTGCTGTCACTTTTTATTTCTTGACAAGGAAAAGTGACAGCAATAGACTTAATGAAGCATTAACTTTAATGGAGCTTCCTGCAAGTGGGTGTATGGGCCCTAAAAATTCCCCGTAAAGTTTCATTACAATGTACCGCCATAAGTAAATTTTTAAACAAATTAAAAATTCAATAATGTCCAAATTCAAATGTGACATTGACACTGAGCTTTATAGTTTTAACGCTTTCAAACAAATTATTAACAAAGTGGGTCATGCATGATTCAATCGGTTCGACTGTACATATTCATTCAAGGTAGTACTAGTATTTTTTTGTCCTCTGTGGTAGTACTCCATATTTGTTCAAGTATAAATCTTTTAGTTAGTGGTAAGACTTGTTCCAAGTCGGCCTGGCTGGCTAAGCTACTTTCAGCTTATCTAAGTCTGACGTCATAGCAACAATGATTTTAGCAATGCTGTGTTCAGACAGTTTTATATATCCCTATCCCTACTAATATTATAATTGTGAAAATGTGTTTGTTTGTGAAATAGTCGTATTTCATGAAATTATCAATATCCGCTGGTTTGAATGATCAGCGTTTAATGATATGAACAGCTAAACGCATGGTCATTTCATGAAATGGTCAATCGCTGGTGATCATATCGTAAAATAGTTACATTGTGCGCCGCTTGAGGCGCTGATGTCGTTTTGTTATTGTTTGTTGACATATTTTTTAATACAAAAGTTAGTAATAATGCGGCAATTTGAGATACAAGTGCAGTCAAATGCACGTTAGAGTGTAGCGAAGAGGCGCAGTGCTTAGAGAACGCAAATTCCAATAAAATAAATAGGTAATTTTTGGTTAGACTAGGTTAGAACTGTGACGAAAAAGAAAAACGCGCCAGAGTAAAAAGACAAACTTTGATTTCACGGAAACCTTACATTAATTTCTTAAAATTAAATTTGATAATTTCATGATATGGTTGATCATTTCATGAAATGGTCAATTTTTCATGATATGGCCAAACTTTAGTGAAAATATCATTAAACGTTGAAATTTTAACGATATTGTCAATTTAAATTGGTCATTTCATGATATAGGTACGACTATTTCATGAAATGACAGACAATATCATGAAATTACCAATTTTATGATCTGACCACGACATATACACTAACAATAAAAACGTCATCAAACGAATGAATAATAATGCCACTGTGTATAATAACGATTAATTTGAATACAATTATACGTAAATTACCACTACGTCTGTTGATTTCATAGAAACATGATTAAATATGAAAATCTCCTCTGACTGACTAATAGTTATAGGAAAAATGTGATAGTAAAAAACCACGAGCCCTATAAGTAGCTTTCAGGCGGGATACTACTACGGGCTACTTATAGGGCTCGTGGTTTTTTACTATCACATTTTTCCTATACTTACAAAATTGCATTGTGAATGCATAAAAATAATATAAAATGACTAATAGTTCTACATTCATCATCATCATATCAGCCTTTCTAAGAAGTTACCACCGACCCTACAACTTTAAAAAAAGTTAATTTTAACCGAATCCGTGGTTTAGTGGTGTCAGACCCAGAGGTCCGGGTTCGATTTCCAGATATTGAGGTTGGAGTGTAGCAAAGGGTGTGCAGTACTTAAAAAAAAATTCAACTGATTTTGTATGGGGCCGGGACTTTTTTCGGGACCGAGAAATTTTCAAAAACGGATTTTTATAAAATTGAGAATATCTCGTAAACGGTGAGCTAAAATCTAACAAAATTTTCAACCCCCCTACGGCATCCCCGGAGATACTTATAAGGAATCTGATGGACATATTTTTTTTTATAAAAAATTTTTTTTCTTTCAAAACTCAAATTTTTTTTCTTGCCCGACTAGCGCTATGATGTATCCGAACGACAAAAAAAGGTAGGTAGTTTGAGTTGTCTTTACTGCTTTTCTTATAGAGGGGGATGAAAAGCAGAGTGTATTACACGGCCGCAAAATTATTTTCACCTTGGGCGGCGTATATTGAATCCCTCGCTGCGTTCAGGATTCTACTTTAGAATCCCTCGCTGCGCTCGAGATTCTACTCTAGAATCCTTCACTGCGCTCTGGATTCAAAATAGCGCCCTCGCCATAAATATATTATTTTGCTCCCTTGTAATACAATCTACTATTGTGTTCCAAATTCAAACACCAAAATAGTGAATAAAAACAAAACAGTGAATAAAAGGCCTTTTCTTATAGAGGGGGATGAAAAGCAGAGTGTATTACACGGCCGCAAAATTATTTTCACCTTGGGCGGCGTATATTGAATCCCTCGCTGCGTTCAGGATTCTACTTTAGAATCCCTCGCTGCGCTCGAGATTCTACTCTAGAATCCTTCACTGCGCTCTGGATTCAAAATAGCGCCCTCGCCATAAATATATTATTTTGCTCCCTTGTAATACAATCTACTATTGTGTTCCAAATTCAAACACCAAAATAGTGAATAAAAACAAAACAGTGAATAAAAGGCCTTTTTATTCACTGTTTTGCGTGAATAAAATAAGCTTTTTAGAGTAGGTATGGTATAAAAAAATGTCTTAAGCTGTTTTTTTGTGTTTTATTCTAATAGCATAGAGAACTTTTTGCTTTGCACGAATGAGCTGTCATGGGACCCATGCTATATTGAATTGAAAAATAGTAGATTGTATAACAAGTGCATAAAACGTACCATTTTACCCGAGACGTATATATCCACCCGAGCCACAGGCGAGGGTTGATAGTCAATTCGAGGGTAAAATGGGTTTTATTTACAAGTTATACACTCTGCGTTTCACTTAGAGTGGAGGAAAGGTGGCATTGGCAGCACAGTGACTTTAGCATAGATCGTAGTCCATAATGCTCTTGAAATACTTATTTCTTAGAAAAGTCATTAGTTTTGCCTAGTTTTATTGATTTAGTAATTTAAAATGGATTATGTACAAAATTGAAGAAACAGAATGAAATACCTAATAAGTTTATTTAACGAAGTTTAATTGCGTGTGTGGCTGTTTACCTGACGCCCTTTGTCTTAAAGTCTGAGACTTAGACGAAGATTTTACTTTATGCACTAGAGCATAAAAAGCGATTTTATGCAGCCTAATACCCAACATAAACACGAACTTTACGAGCATGAGAAGTGAAATAGTAGATTGTACAACAAGTGCATAAAAGGTACCATTTTACCCGAGACGTATATATCCATCCGAGCCGTAGGCGAGGGTGGATAGTCAATTCGAGGGTAAAATGGGTTTTATGTACGAGTTATACACTCTGCTTTTCACTTCGAGTGTGAGGAAAATAAATAACAATATTGCAAAAAAGAAAAAATAAAGACTTCGCCATATTGGCGGGAAGACTTTCTTTTTCTTTTTTTTATACGGGCATTGGCAGCACAGTGACTTTAGCATAGATCGTAGTCCATAATACTCTTGAAATACTTATTCCTTAGAAAACTCATTAATTTTGCCTAGTTTTATTAATTTAATAATTTAACATGGATTATGTACAAAATTTAAGAAACAGAATGAAATACGTTAGGTATTAATAAAGTTTATTTAACGAAATTTAATTGCGTGTGTGACTGTTTACCTGACGACCTTTGTCTTAAAGTCTGAGACTTAGACGAAGATTTTACTTTATGCACTAGAGCATAAAAAGCGATTTTATGCCGCCTATACCCAACATAAACACGAACTTTACGAGCATGAGAAGTGAAAAGAATATTTATTTAAACTTTGATCCCCACTCGATCCCCATATGGCACAAGCATTGACAAGACAAGTGCAAAAATGCCAATGTCAAGTTACGTGACAAAGTACCTACGAACCGAAAAAAACTCTCACTTATTAATTATATTTCGGACGCGATCTCCTTGTAGAACCAAGTTCTTGAAAACTGGCTATACTTAATGCGACAGTCAATCATAGTAAGTATTGTAAAAAGGTAAAAACCTTGGACGGGACTAAAATTAATTATACACATCGGTTACACAAACTTATCCACAAACGCAGTATCCATCTGGGTCGACACATTATGCGCCCGGAGGAGTTTAAAACTCTTAAAGCTATGAGTAGGTATCTATTCTAGACTTCTTGGAAGTCTTCAGGCTAAAATAGTTAGGTACTCTAACCAGGTGGCGAGTCACAATAGATCTTTTAGGTCGCAGTGACTACATCTCCTACGGGAGATGCATAGCCCCTTATAGTGATGTAACGAATGTTAATTTTTAAACATTTGCGAATGCGAATGCGGTTGCGAATATCTGCCGCTGATATTCGCGAACGCGAATACGAATGCGAATGTTTCACACAAGATTCAAAACGTATTGAAAGAAAGGCTCAAAGCTCAATAAACTGTCACAGCCGCCTTACAAAATGTACAAAGATCAGAACACCTTTTCATCACTTGAATTCTACTCAAGACGACAAGAATATAGAATAGGCACGTCTCAAGATTAAACAAAAGTGTCTTTCTAGATGGAACAGCAACTTTTATATATTACAGCGTTTTTGGAAGTCCAGCCCCCTGATTCACGAACCGTCGGAAACGCTCCCGACAGCGGAATGTATGCCCTGTCTCTATCACTCATTATAGAATAGACAAAGACAAAGCACAGAATTCGAATCCGATTCCGTTTCCGACGGTTCGTGAATCAGGGGGCAGGAGTCTTAGTGAATTTACGAATCCACAAAAAAAAACCCCAACCGACTTCTGAAAAGTGGATATTTTTTCTTGCGTTCATATTCGCAAAATATTCGCACAGTGTTTGCGAATTCGAATGCGAATGCGAATATATAAAAAATAAGCGAATATTCGCGGATGCAATTGCGAATATTCGTACCCCTTACATTCAAAATATTCAAACCATTTAATAAATAATACACAAACTTGACAGGAGAAGCCGTTGCGTAGCCATCAAAGCAAAAAGAACCTTTTACTCAACTACCTAGAAGCTTACCCGCATCAGTGGTCTAGTGAAACGGTGAATCACACCACCGGTATCAGACCCTGAGGTCCCGGGTTCGATTTCCAGTGGGAGTACACACTGTATTCGGTTTGGTTGGTGGTAGGACTTAAGTCCGTCTGACTAGCTACAACCATCTTATCTAAGTCTGACGCTGGCATTGTTGTTATCCGGCAGTTAGAGATAAGAGAGCCAGTTCTTGAGTGGTTCAGGATTCCGGCAAAAGTGCGCTTCCACCTTCAGCCTTATCTTCACTTAAAGGTGTGATGAAATGAAGGCCAAGTGCTACCCCGTTGTGGAGATTTTTTTTCCCATATTTATCTACTTTTTACGCTGTAGTCCAGCGTTGTGTCATTGATGACTCATCAATGAGAGGAATAATCATGTACCTAGCTAGTACATTGAGTTATAATGTACTTACGTAGTATGAAAATTTGGGTACTATTAGGTTAATACCTAATAGTAGTAAGTACTGTGGGACCCTACGTTGGGAATCAGTTAAATAATAAATGTAATTGCGAGACAAATCTTTACTGCGGCACCATTGCCGATATCACTACATAGTATAAAACAAAGTCGCTTTCTCTGTCCCTATGTCCCTTTGTATTCTTAAATCTTTGAAACTACGCAACGGATTTTGATGCGTTTTTTTTATTATATAGAGTAATTCAAGAGGAAGGTTTATATGTACTTTTTATCCCGATATTCCCACGGGAACGGGAACCACGCGGGTGAAACCGCGGGCGGCCGCTAGTATTCTATATATTACAACACGCGACCGCGGAATCGTCTAGACTCCAACAAACTACTCGCGTAATGACAATGCATTCGATATTTTTGAATACTATTTAAACATAAATCAACCATAGACAATGCAAGGAGGTATCATATCTTAACAATATGATACCACAGTACCTATATTTATTTAAAGAAACAATGCATCACACTAGTTACTCCAGAGTCCAAATGCGCCAAAAATTACCTCTGAAACTTTGCAAACTTTGATTTACGATTAAAATAACCGAAATATTTTAACTTGAAATACAGAATAACCTGCAAAAGTTATAAGCAAATCTTAGAGAGAACCGTTTTCAACGCTTTTTATTTATATTTATTCGCTCATAACCCACACCAGCACAAACGGGTTTAAGCGTTTTAGCTAAACAGTCAAACAAACAGACAAGAGCAAATGATATCATAACAAACATCTGGAAATAGAAATAGTGCTAGATGGTATAAAGTTGGCCATCATACATGACATCATTATCGGCATCTACTACATACTGCTCAATTCTGCTTTTTGCCTTTATTAATATCGCCGCTACGCAAGGGTGGATGCAGGTTTTTTTTTTGGACGGGCACAAGGGGCGGACGGGCAAAAAATCATCAATAACAGTTAGAAATATACTTGAAGGTATCAAGGTATATCATACTTCAAGTCAAGTTTATTTCTACATGTATGTATAGGATTTTTTTTTCTCTTGTAGAACTCAGACCAAGACAAATAGACCATGTTCGTGCACACAAATATTTGTCTTGTTCGGGAATCGAACCCGAGACCTCCTAGCGCAGAAGGCAGGTATCCGTGCCCCTGCCACAGATTACTAAATAGTTACTCCCCTGTGCCAAATCGCAAACTTATTTTACACTAGCTTTCCGCCCGCGGCTTCCCCCGCGTGGACTACACGATGTTATCCCGCGGGAATGTGATATTTTTCCGGGATAAAAAGTAGCCTATGTTCCTCTCCAGGCTACAAAGTACCTGCGTCCCAAATTTCAGCCACATCCGTTCAGCCGTTTTGGCGTGATTGATTAACAAACATTCAAACATCCAAACATCTAAACACCCAAACATCTAAACTTTCACATTTATAATATAAGTAGGATGTAGGATAGGAAGTAGGATACAGTAGGTACCTTGCGGTTTCATCCGCGTTTTAAGGCGCTACTCGGAAAAAGTATGGACTCTTTGATATAAAACTATAGGACGGTTAGAGTTGCTATAAATCTGGTAATAAGATATATATTTCTTCATATCTTTATCTAGAATCGTATAGTTTCAGAAACACGATTTTATGATTTTGGCTCGACACTTTTTATTTTCGAAAATACCTCTAAAAAATAAGAAATATCAAGATTATTCTTAAATGGGGATACATATACTATTGAAAATTAGTTTAATTAGTGGACACCAATAATATTTAGGATCCTATAGAAGCATTTTTTTAAAAATCGCTATAGTTTTTGAATAAGAAGTGATTTTGTGTTTTTTTTGCGTAATCGGCAAAATCGGTCTCGCTCCCGCGCGCGTCGTTTTCTCATTGCTATCTCGCTTTAGCATAATTTTTCCGAGTATCGCCTTAATCCGTTCCCTATTTGCATATCCGGATGAAAAAGGGCACTTCACCTTCATCGCACCTGATAATAAGTGAGGATGGCTGTAAGTTAAAGCGCACTACTACTCCCGGAATCCTCGACCCCTGAGGCAATGGCTATTTTGTCTCTAACTACCGGAACACAACAATGCTGAAAACATCGTTGTTATGGCCACAGACTTAGATAAGATGGTGGTAGGTAGTATCTAGCCAGACGGACCTTAAAACAAGTCCTACTACCAACCAAACCGAATACAATTTGTACCCCCACTGCGAATCGAACCCAAGACCTCTGTGTCTGAAATCGGTGGTGTGCACTAGACCACAGAGGTGGTTGGTCTGTCCAACCCGAAAGTTTTCGTAAATAAATAAATTGAATTTTAAAGCTAAGCTTACTAGCTTTCGTCCGGAACTTTGTTTAAAATGTCTAAGTAGTAACTAACGGCTTTCCTTATTTCAAGTAAAATTTCATATTTTCTAAACTTTGATTATTTCTACAATATTTACGAGACGTGCGCGACTGTACTTTTTATTTTTTCACCTCTAAAATAATATATGGGCCAATTGACTACTACATAAATTCTTAAGGGTGTCAATTCGCACGCTTTTAAATTAATTTCGTGCGAATCGACTACAGAAAAATAATATCTTTAAAGTTCCGATTCGCACATTTCGGGCGAGTCCAATTCGTGCGAATCATCCAATAACTCATATATTTAGGCGTCGCGACGCGCAGGCTGGCCAAAAAAAAAATACCCATATTAAGATAATATAAATAAGATATGAGAAAAAATGTTGCCAGAACTACTGCAAAATAAATAGCTGTTGTATGTAAGTGAACACATAGATTTTTCTTAGCTTGTTAAAAAATAACCTTAAGTATACGGGCTATTGTCTCGATTTTTATATTTCTTACGTTTAACACGTTATACATAGTGAACATAATCGCGGTTACGCAAATTAACCATTCAAATGTTCACTTGGAGATCCCCGAGTAGGTAGTATTGAGAAATACATGAGTCGCATTCGCCGCCACGCTATTTGCCAATCTTTTTATTGCAGTGTTGCAAATCTGAACGTTAATTCTTTTTTAGAACGTGACTAAGTTAGTCTATTATTTATAAGTATAAATCAATGTTTGTATTCCTTCAGCATTAGCATTGTTTGCTTTTAATTTTTATTATTGTAAGTAAGTACCATTATTTGTCTACCAACGATATAATTATTTTGTAAATGCGTTGCTTCTGCTTAAGGTGCATGTAGTCGTGAAACGATCATTTTTGAGGCCCTAAAACTCATAAATTAGCCTACTGATGAACCCAGAATTAATATATATTAAATATTGATATATAAACTTCAATCTGAGCATTTAAAAAAAACATAGTCTTTAAGATACTATTTAAAAAAAACATTGAAATGAAGCTGTTTTCAACTTGAAATACGCTACTGCTTCTAAACTACAAGTGATATTTTCACGTTTCTTTCAGGAAAAGATTGCTAACTTGTGAGCATTTTTCGTTTTAAAATAATACATAGTTTTGACGAAACGTGTGTTTAAGCTGTTTTGGTGCGGGTAGCGGGCGGGATAATTAGGCCACTTTTCTATGCCCAAGGTCGTTGGCGATACCACGGGCCTTAAGCTGATGAGTTTTTTCGCCCGTTTTGTCAGTTAAAAGATATCCTTAACGGGTGGTAGGTAAAAAAGTTGGTAAAAAAAATAATAAAAAAAATGTTTTGACTTTGTATGTTTGTCCTTTGGCGTTCCAAGAACAAACAAACAAATTGATCACATTGTGATGAAGAAGGGTCACCTACTTATAAATGAGATGTGTTACGAATATCAAAAACAACGAGGTTATTACAAATACAAAAAAATATTATAACACCCAGACACGGAACAAACACAAAATGTTTATCACATAAATGTTTTAACCGCGTGAGAATCGAACCCACGACCTCTGGCTCAGTAAGTATCCGTACTACTGCGCCATCAAGACCGATAAGTGTGTGTTAAGGCGCTACTCGGAAAAATATGGACTTTTTGATTTAAAACTATAGGACGGTTACAGTTGTTAAAAATCTGGTAATAAGAATATATTTCTTCATATTTATTGATTTTATGATTTTGCCTTGACACTTTTTATTTTCGAAAAGACCTCTAAATAATACGAAAAGTGAAGATAATTCTTAAATGGGGTTACTTACACTATTGGAAATTGGTTTAATAAGTGGTCACCAATAATATTGAGGATCGTATAGAAGCATTTTTTTTAATCGCTGTAGTTTTTTAATACGAAGTGATTTTGTGTTTTTTTTGCCTAATTTGCAAAATCGGTCTCGCTCCCGCGCGCGTCGTTTTCTCATTGCTAGCTCGCTTCAGCACATTTTTTCCGAGTATCGCCTTAAGTGACATAACCACAGAAGAAGAAATACTTCCAGCTGTTTCATACAAATTGTCAATACCTACTCGACTAAAATGTATGAAACAGCTGATTTTTTTGTTGAGTTGCAGACTTGGCCCCATAGTAAAAGTTGTTCATATTCATGAGGACAATCACCAATTAAGAGGTTTTGGGTTAATTCATTAACACGTTGTATTATTAGTATGGACTAGCAATCCGCTAGCGGCTTTGCCTGCGTGCGCTAGACGATGTTCCCTGGGTGCGTACCATCAACTTTAAGACAGCGATTCAAAAATAGCGCGATGCAGAATAGGTTCCTAAAATGAATTGCTTTCTTTCGTACTATGACCTTCTAAAAACTGGATCGCAAATGAATTGCTAAATGTGAATGACCGAACGATTTGTGTCCTTATTTCTTCTACCCGTCTCTGTCACTCGATTCTGTCATGCCCGGAGAGTGTAAGGAAGGGTATAACCTGCAGGTGTCATGTTAGCTTGGCCGAGTTATAAGTCAAATAAGAGTTGATGACAGCTCAGCGGCTGTGAAATGTCATTGCATGATCACTGAATCGCTGTCATTGATATTAAGCTGTCGTGGTACGAATAAGCGAAGCAGTTCAGTTTAGGTCCTAAACAAAACCGCAGTAAGAGTTGATGGTAGGCACCCTGTACGAATGAGTTATTGTTCCGTGATAAAAAGTAGCCAAATTTCATCCCAATTTATTCAGATGTTTTTTTATCCACCTCGGGGCACTTAGCCTCTGATGTTAAGTGGTTATGGCTGAAGGTGGAAGCGCACTACTCCCGGAATCCTCAATCACTGAGGAACTGGCTATCTTATCTCTAACTGCCGAAACACAATAATGCTGAAAACATCATTGTTATGGCGTCAGAATTAGGTAAGATGGTGGTAGCTAGCCAGGCGGACTAAAAATAAGTCCTACCGCACCAACCAAACCGAATACTGTACCCCCACTGGGAATCAAACCCGGGACCTCTTGGTCTGAAATCTGTGGTGTGAACCACTAGACCACAGAGGCGGTTACCGTTTTGCCGTGATTGAGTAGCGAACATCCAAACTTTCGCATTATAATATTAGAACGATTATTTATTCTGTGACATAACTGTCCAGTTGCAGTTACGAAATGAACTTGCCTTGGGTCACTTATGTATTATGACCTGTATGAGTCAGCAAGTCTCTCAGCTGTCTCTTGATAAACTTGATCTTGATTTTGACTGCTATGTCAAAGTGATAGAGTTGATATTCGCATGTCTCCAACATGTCCGGTATTTACCAGCGTTGTTTGTTGATTGTCAGGTACAGTAGACCGAATAAAAAACTGTACAAGTTGAAAGTTGGCGCGTATATCATTCAACCGCCTCTGCGGTTTAGTGGTACACATCACCGGTAAAACCCAGCGGTCCCAGATTCGATTGCCAGTGGGGGCCCATATTGTATTCAGTTTGGTTGGTGGTAAGGGTAGTATTCCACTTATCAAAGATCTTTGTCCAATATACATTTTGATCAAAGAATTTATCAATGAACCTATTTATGAATTCGTCCTCGTCCAATTTCTTTGATCAGGGGCCCGATTCTCAGGCATTCGAACTTTTTCAGTGTGGTAATTCGTATGTCGAACATTGTGTTTGTGGTTTCTATTGAAAAGTTAGAACGTTTCAAACAAACTACTCTGTCCCACATGTCAACAAATTCATTTTGACAGCTAAGTTCGTATACGAACATGGGGGCCGATTCTCAGGCAATCGAGAAAAGTTCACTTTTATAAGCTCGAAATTCAAATTTAACACAGTTTTTGTATTGTCAGAATTTCACAATCGAAAAAGTTCGATCGAAAACCAGTCGAACGCTACGAGTGGTACAGACCAATAGATGTTCGTATACGAACTTAGCTGTCAAAATGAATTTGTTGACATGTGGGACAGCTTAGTTTGTTTGAAACGTTCTAACTTTTCAATAGAAACCACAAACAAAATGTTCGACATACGAATTACCACACTGAAAAGTTCGAATGCCTGAGAATCGGGCCCCAGGTATTTGATAAGTGGAATACCACCCTAAGATAGGAGATTACAACATTTTTGTGTTTTTACATATTACCATTTTTGTTAACAAAAACTTACATCGCCAAACGCTAGAGCAGTTTGTAGGTGCACGCTTATTACAAAACGAATTAACTTTAAAACTTAAATGCTAATAAATAATAAATAACACACAACCACAATATTATTCAAATAAGGCACCAAAGGGACTTACATCAAGCCGGCAGTTCCGGCAGTTATACCTACCTAGATAAGATAGCTGGTTCCTCAGTGGTTGAGGAATCGAAGTAACGCTCTTCCACCTTTAGCCTAATCATTAATATTAACATCAGAGGCATCAGTCCGAGTCAAACATTCTCCTCTCTAATAGCGTGCTAGAATAACTTTGAATCAGTAGGTAAACATTGTGTCTTGGCCCTGACCTAGTTCTAATGAGTTAATAAATATAAATAAATACTTCTTTATTGGGCATACAAACAGCATAGTACGTACACAAATAGCCAAAAATTATCAGTTTATCAACTAATCTTTTATAAATGTAAGTAGGTACATCAAAATCAAAAAACCTTTACCTCCCGTTGCAGTGTAACACTGTGTAACAGCAAGGTAATGATCCTCATCCTCTACAACTACATCACAAACAAAACTACACTTCACACTAAATGCACTTAAATTTATTATATATATAGTTTAATGCTTACTGCTAGGAAGCACAGGCTGGTTCAAACAGTTTGTTCAAATATTATACGAAAATTCATTGTTTTCAAGCCATTCGATTACTCATTTGATAAAATTTTACTACAGACATTCATGCCAATTTGATCAAACTGTTTGATGACATAGCCTGTTTGATCAAATTACTTGAACGTCTATGGCGGCCACATAGTAGGTAATTATTGTAAGTGGGGTGAGTGAGATGACTCTTTTCGCAGTGTATGTGTCGCAGTAAGATAGCTATTGCCGTGATATAGTTGGTTATATCCCTAGGGATATAATTATAGATATACCGAAAAATTAGTTATACGAAAGCAACAAGAGTTCTGTGGCGTGGAAAAAAATAACAACGAAATTTAAGGCGATCGCCTTAAATTCCTAACCTATCACGTGTTGTACAGGACTACACTCATACAATTATTTCATTAAACAAATCTAGTAATAAAACTATATCACTAGTATTATAATTATATTCCTAGTAAGCTAGTTATAAAAAGCGATTCATTACTATCTTATACGGTACATAATTATATCCCTAGGGATATAGCTATATTACGGCTATAGCTATCTTACTGCGACATATAGACATAATACTGTGGTATAGTCGCGCGCCAGATAAGTTGCGCGCGCGCGGTCTAAATCGAATAGGTACTAATCTTTTACTATATCCTTAAGGCGATACTCGGAAAAATTATGCTAAAGCGAGATAGCAATGAGAAAACGACGCGCGCGGGAGCGAGACCGATTTTGCCGATTACGCAAAAAAAACACAAAATCACTTCGTATTCAAAAACTATAGCGATTTTAAAAAAATGCTTCTATACGATCCTAAATATGATTGGTGTCCACTAATTAAACCAATTTTCAATAGTATATGTATCCCCATTTAAGAATAATCTTGATATTTCTTATTTTTTTGAGGTATTTTCGAAAATAAAAAGTGTCGAGCCAAAATCATAAAATCGTTTTTCTGAAACTATACGATTCTAGATAAAGGTATGAAGAAATATATATCTTATTACCAGATTTATAACAACTCTAACCGTCCTATAGTTTTATATCAAAGAGTCCATACTTTTTCCGAGTAGCGCCTTAAAGAACAATGAAACATACTGTAACTAGCGCCAAAAATGCCCCAGTCGCGCTGAGGCCGCTGAGTTATCTTCTTGTATAGTCTATTCGCTTAGATAGTGTCGCTCTGCCACAATGCCGTGCGGGTGTACCGACACTATCTAACCGAACGGACTATACATCGTTTGACAGCAGTTAAGAGGAGTGTGTAGACAGTGGCCTCTATACAAACGGCGATAACGTTTTCCACCCTCTACGAATTTTCGTTATGTTTTTTTATAAGGCCCCTGATAATGTGTCAAGTAAGACATTGACTTCGTTAACTTTGCATTCGGCTCCAAATCGGAAGAGTAAATTAATGCTATCGACTCATATGCATTGCAAAATGGTCACTATTTACCAAGTGTTAGGACGCAAAATCCGTTATTACGTAACATTGCGATACGGTCTGAATGGCTTGTGGGTTTGTAGGGCTGTCGAATGCTATAAATAAATTATTTAATATAATCTGGAAGTGAGAAACTGTGTTTTTTATATTAATGACATATCACAGTCTTAGACGCGCTTAACGGTTGATAGACAAATCTTTATCTGTAGGTAATAATAGCATTAAGTAAGTGATAAAGTTTCTGCTCATTCAATACAGATTAAATTAGTAAGTAATTATATTATTCTCTGTGGTGCCTAGGCACCGGATGTTAAAAACATCTGTGATAATAAATTGTATCTCATTATGTTTTTACTATTACCTATGACGAATTTAAACGGAATTCTGTTATACCGCGCGCGCTCCTTAAGTAGCACTTTGAATTTTTGCAACGAAATGTGTCTAATACAACGTGTTAATGCAATAACCGCCCAAGTAGCACAAAAGCCATATAAGAATTGTCTTATATTGCATCGAGTCATTTAAAAGTTATATAGTTGCGATTTATGCAGTACCTACATAATTGTATAAAAGCACAATATATTGTTAATTAGCTTAACTTAACTATAAATGTTGTGTAAACGTTGACTCAGCGTTTCTTTAATTGCTGTCACATAATGGCTTTTAAAATAAGCTGTGTAAACGTTTATGTGTCTGTTGTAAGCAACCATTTTAAAAAAGCTAGTTATATTTCTATTAATCGGCTGTTCGCTTTATAAATGTGCTGTAATTTGCTTTAATATTGCGTAACAGCCATGTAACGGTTATATTAATAACATTTACCTGATATTTTGCATTAGTCAAATAAAAGCATTATTAAATATAACTAATATGCTTCTGTCTTTTTAAGTAGCATTTAACTAGTAATAATATGACTAAGAGATGTTTATACGAACATTAATTTAATAATAGTTATTTAAGTAACATCTTTGTATCTTCCGGGGCAGTAAATTATTCTTAAAATGCTTAAACTTTGGTAAGCAAACTCCCTTTCTGTATTTTGCGTGAGTAACTATTATAATATATTTTTTAAATATGGATAAAAGACAGTTACAATTTCTTCAAATTAATTATATTTTTTGCAAACAACTATTAGCTATATTAATTGCGGCTACATAATCTAATGCTATATAAAATGGCTAATATTATAGCTAATAGCAATATTTTGCTTGATAGATGTTTCTTATACTGCATTAAGCAATATTAAATGCTTTTTTGTAATGTAATCAGCTACGCCATGTTTCTTTATTTTTCTATTGTAGAATGAAATTGCAATAAAACTAAACGTACTTCTACGTGGTATTATCCATAATTAAGCGTATTATATTGTTGCTCCAATACCTTATCTTGCATTTACGATTTTTTTTTCTATTTTAATAAAAGTATCTAATTTAAATTATTTTTTGTTTAGATTTTTTTACTTTTAACTTATTTTAAAACAGACAAATTCTAAAGGCGCATCAAAATTTCACAGCAAACATAGGTATTTATTATCAGTAAAATTAAATTCCCTTAAGAATAATGCCATATTAATCATATTATCTACATAAATAATGTGCAATAAAATAAATGCTTGTCGCCATGTTTATAGTAATTCTGTTTTGATATTAAAAGGAAGGAATAGGAAGCTAGGAAAATAAACAATTATCATTTTATGTCAAATAGAAGCCGTATGAAAAGCCTTTATTCGTTATTTTAATAGCGTTTTATATTGCTGCTTTAAAGCCTCTATACATCAAAATAGCTATATAAAACTGCGCCTAATTCGGCTGTGTAGAAGATGTATAAACGTTTGCAAAGCGCTTTTATGGCAATGAAAGCTATTTAAAAAACGTTTCCCTGGCTTTTACTCGACCAGATTGTGCTACCTGGGCGATGCCCATACACCCCAACTAATTTATTTTATATTAAATTGATTTTTTTTATGGAAATTTCTAAGATATTCGTGTTCATAGGTCTCCGTGACTTTCTGAGAGATTTTAAGTTCTACTTTGACGAAAGAGAGCACGTTACGGGTCGCGCACGTATTGAATGAATAGCCAGTAGACAAAAATAAAGATATTTTTTTTTAATTTAATCGGCTATCAAAAATGTGTGCAATCGATTCTACCCTTGATTCTGAACAAACTATTTTCTCAATTTCGCTAAAAGTATTAATATACCACGTTGCGTTCTATATCTCTTTCTACGCATATTTTCATAAAGATCGGTTCAGTGATTAAAGCGTTGCATGTTGCATCACGCACGCTGGCAGAGTTTCCTTCACATTTTAGATACTTATTTGTACATTATTTTATTTTTCGATCATGATTGCTTTTTCTTCCAAGTGTCAACCCTAAAGAAGCAATGTTTCGTCGGCATTTTAAGGCTCTTTGTTCCAATTGTGTAACTCACGGAAGATGCTGGGTGAGACAACGACACACGCTATTTAATTGTTGATTATTTATAGTACGAGAAATGAAGTGGAGCCCGTACTGTGCTTGACCTGCGATTGTTAAAGTTAAGCAACTTCCGCAATGGTCTGTCACGGGATGGGTGACCAGTTTTTTTATCATCTCGAGCTCCTCCGTGCTTCGTAAGGCACGTCTAGCTGTTTGTCCCGGCTGCATTTTATATACACGGTAATTTTTTTATCATCCCGGATAATTTTAGGATTATTCTACTCATGAAAACAAACAACTTTTAAATTTGGACCAAAACTAAAATCGCGAAAAAAAAATCAGCTGTTCCATACATTTTGATTAAATATTTTTGCACTTTTGTATTACAGCATGATTACAGCTGATTTTTTATTCGCGATATCAGTTTTGGTCCCATACACATAGTAACTATTTAGTAATCTGTGCCCATACTAAAATTTGTTTGTGTTCATGAGTAGAATAATCCCTGAAATTATACGACGTCATAAAGAAATTACCGTGTAGGTACCTAAGTATACCTATAGTTATTGTAGTGACGCCCTCACATCGCTACAAGTACATAATAAGCACGTCTCGTCGTCGTCGAGTAGGTATCTTATTAAGGTATCTTCGATCATATGATCGAAGGTATGTATCGAAGAAATACAGGATCAGCGAAAAGTACTAATCACAGAACACGGAAAGATTTTTTGTGGTACTAATGTAAACACGCAAACCTGACGTCACACACGAACTAAACATTGTATGGAAACATGAATCACGCTATCGAAGTTTCTCAGTTAGTTGCATTAATAAGAATTCCAACGAGAATCTAAACGAGCACAGACACCTTCGCTGAATTTATGGCGAAACATCCTGCCTCAACAGTCATAAATATCGACTAATACATTAAGCATGGGTCCAAGTGGCGAGACATGGCCCTTTCTCCTTATCCATCCATAAGGTATAGGCCTGTGGGTCAGCTGTGGAACATTAAAATGGCTAATGATGATGATGACCTTAGTAATCATCACCAAAGTCAACACGTCTTCTTTATAGGAGGTCGCGGGCGAGGCGACAGCTGTTATTCTTATCTTTTAACGTCACTATTCTTGGTACCCGTTCCCGTTGGAATATCGGGATAAAATATAGCATAGTATAGGTATGTCAGTCAGGAAGAATGCAGCTATCTAATGGTGAAATCATTTTTAAAATGCGTCAAGTAGATTTTGAGTCTATCCATTGCAAATAAATAAAAATCAAATGTTTCTTGTTTAAAATAGTTATTATTGGTCTAGAAGTATTGGTACTTACCTACATAGAGATAATATAATTAGATAGATTGTAGGTATGACGTTGCTAAACTGCGGTAAAGCAATCACTTTAATGACAAACGAACTATAAATGGGGCTTGTTCTTGGAACAAATGGTATTCTGATTAAGGATCATTTAAATACTGGATTAAATACCTCAGCTTGGTTGAAGAAGGTCTTACACAACCTAACCTTATTATTATTCCATACGATGTTAGTGGAAAATAAACACTTGTACTTTAAGAATACCTGTCCTCTTGCTCTTGAACGACATTGCATTGAGATTATATCGAATTAATGTCAAAAGTAATATTATGTACTTTATTGCAAGGCGTTAAGGATTCATTGATTCAATGTTTGACATTAATTTAATAAATTGGGCTTATTGGAATTTGTTTGTTTTGAGCAAAAGGGGGCTAGCTGGTCGTTTTATAATCATAATCATTTCATCATCATCATCATCATGTCAGCCGAACGACGCCCACTGCTGGGCATAGGCCTCCCCCAAGAATCTCCACAGCGATCGGTCCTGCGCTGCCCATAATCATTTATTTGCAGTCCGTTCGGTTAGATAGTGTCAGTACACCCGCACGGCATTGTAACTCTTGCTATAAAATGCAGATATAAATAATACACACAAGTTGGATAAGTACTAGTCAATTTTAATGAAAATTTACATTTTATATGTAAAACAATATATATTTTTTTCCGAATTTTAAGTAGGTACTTGTGGTTTGCCAGTAATCCATCCTACTAATATTATAAATGTGAAAGTTTAGATGTTTGGATGTTTGGATGTTTGGATGTTTGTTACTCAATCACGCTAAAACGGCTCAACGGATTTGGCTGAAATTTGGGACACAGATACTTTATAGCCTGGAGAGGAACATAGGCTACTTTTCATCCCGGAAAAACATCAAATTCCCGTGGGAGAACGTCGTGTAGTACACGCGGGCGAAGCCGCGGGCGGAAAGCTAGTATAAAATAATTTAAAATACCCTATTTTCGGGGATCGGTGCCTTTTATTCTAAGAAACTTCACGTGTGTCATTTTTATATTTAATCCTACTAATATTATAAATGTGAAAGTTTGGATGTTTGGATGTTTGGATGTTTGTTACTCAATCACGCCAAAACGGCTGAACGGATTTGGCTGAAATTTGGAACACAGATACTTTGTAGCCTGGAGAGGAACATAGGCTACTTTTTATCCCGGAAAAATGTCACATTCCTGCGGGATAACGTCTTGTAGTCCACGCGGGCGAAGCCGCGGGCGGAAAACTAGTTATCTCAATAAATTTGGCTGTTAACTTTTACTCAATTCTTTTCCTTTACTAACTCTCTTCTTATTTTAACTTTTACTTATCCGTTATCTGCAGTAACGTGATAATTTTCTTGACAAGCTTTTTTTGCTGTCTAAACCAAACCTGTATACAAAATTTCAGCTCCATCGGACACTGGGAAGTGGGTCAAATTTTGCTTGCAAAATCTCTTCCCCACTAACTAACTAATATGGCAAGTTAATAAAAAGCTTGTAAAAAGAAACACGTTACAGAGTGCCGGCATGTGCCGGTTAACACAAAGCTTTTTATTATGATGTACTAAAACTTAAAATAGGCTCAAAAAACTTAAAAGTAAACAATAGCGCCCTTGAATTCTTACGCTGCCACAATACAATTCAATTGATTATTTGTCAAAATACTGGTATATGACATAAGTTCTAAGTTTGTTTACATATTATCGCTCGTAACTGTACACAGTTAATAAAATACGAAGGTACATAAACAGTTATATAATAATGACGTAGTTTTGCCATAAATGTAGAAAAATGGCCTAAATTGGTCTCACGTGCGAAAATAATGTTGGTTGATATCTTGCATAATATATATAATGTTTTATACATGCAATAGTAGTTTGGCGTGCCCGATGGTGCAGCGACCACATACATACTTGACCAGCTGTCGTGGGTTCGTGCCGCATCTGGAAAAAAACATTTTCTTGATGGTCATTATTATACTTAGGTGGCTTAAGTATGTGTTTGATTTCCTAAAATAAAAATAAAATGATTTTCAGATCTCTTGACAACTGAAAAGCGGCGGCGGCGCCTTTTTTAAATGGCTGATGGCTTATATAACAAGATGGCTGCAACATCAACATAATGTTAACGATGATGCAGTGTCGATTATGAAATATTATAATCCTTAACTTTAATTGGCAATAATACAGTTTTTCCGTTCTTTTACTGCAATGATAGCAGAAAGATAATGACGACAATGAACTTTAAGGAAAATTACTGAGGATGACACCCTTGGCATCAATAAACGAACATAGCACAGAACAATTTGCTAAAGGTAAATTATTGCTTACAAAAAATTATATTTAAGGACTAAAATATTGATACTAAAGACCGTGTCAGATAACAGCTGTGCGCGCGACTGGGGCATATTTGGCGCTAGTTAAGTACAACACATTTTTTTGCTCTAAAGTTTTAATAAAAGATTAGTATTCGACTTTGACCGCGCTCAGACTTAATTAAGCCTTCATTCGACAGCACAATCTATAGTTAATAGGTAGGTACCTAATTGAAGTGTTACTTTTAATACCGTCATTAGTAGATTTAAATGGCATATGAGAATGTTAGTATTTTTTCATGTCTCATATTCTGAAAGTAACTCCTAACTTGCCAAATGTCAAAATCTGTAATAGCATCTACACACGTTCCGATCCGATACATCCGAAGCCTATACAGCCATGTTTTGCTGTTATTTATAATAATTAATATCGTAGAATTATTATTTTAATATTTAAAACATTGTTTTTTTTAAAGAATGTGTTTTTAGAAACAGATTAAACCAAATAAGTTATTTGTAACATAAAAAAAATCAGGCTATTAATTTCATGGAGTTGCATAGAGTACGGGTCAAACACCAAACAAGACTGTATGGACTTAGTTTCCCTTGCCTTCCCTAAAACAGAGAAAATGAACAAAAAGTTTTTTCCGCGGCCATAGGAAAAATATTTTTAGATTATTTCTGTTTATTTTTACTTTCCTCATATTCAAAATGAAAAGTAGAGTGTTTACTTCGGGCGTATGGACCCATAACTGTCTCGAACTATCGGCGCCCTCACTTCGTTCGTGCGCCAAAACACTCGACTGTTATGGGTGCCATACATCCCTTGCTAAACAATCTACTTTTTCATGTCTCATATTCTGAAAGAAACTCCTAACTTGCCTAAAATGCGGGTTGAAAGTGGTATGTAGCGGCCCTAGGGCCGTTATGAAATTTAAATAAGGAATAGGAGGGGTCATGTCAAAATCTGTAATAGCATCTACACACGTTCCGATCCGACAGCCGATTTGGTCTGCTCCCAGGCCAAATCTGCGCTACACACGTTCCGATTTGGTTTGGGAGCAGACCGAATCGGAGGTCTGATAGGAACGTGTGTAGAGTCTTTATTTAGCAAAGGTATGCAGGCAAAGGCACAGAAGCCTATCCAGCCATGTTTTGGATTCCCTCGTTGGTGGATTGAAGAGGAGAAAATTGTATCCATCGATCCACCGGTGGAACCTGGCGGTGGATCCGAGTGGACGGAGGGGCACGAAAAACTATAGTTATTGTAATTTATAATTGTAATTATTGTAATCGTTATCTTGCTTGATCGTTTATTTTGTATGAAAACCAAAGCAGGGCGCCTCTTTCGATTGTATTACTTTCTGAGGGAACTATGAGACGCGTTGTCAAAGTAATCGAAATTTTGAGGTTGTAGACTTCGATCAACAATAGGTGTTATTGTTGTAGAATCAGCTTTTGAGTAGGCTAGGTAAGGTATCTTTTCCAAGGTAGGAAGCAACAAAAATTCAGTACTCAAATAAATGTTTGACAACTGTGTGTTAACAGAATTAAGGTAAATTTTCCACAAATGTTTAAATCTTTATGATCACTCTGACGGCGTCATTGCCTTTGATGATCTATGCTTTCTGATATTTTTTACCTCGTTGAGTGTTCCGAAGTTATTGAAATTAAATTCTGCTTCGAAATATTTGAGTACCTCGCCTGCTTCAATATCTAATGACGACTGTACCTGATTTTTTTTATATAACTTTTTTATGCATTTGACCACCATCTTGTTAATAACAGGATGTGGCCTAAGATGTTGCATGCTTGCCCAGGAGATGCCTGTTCACTCTGGCCTTGAAGATACCAAGGTTGTAGTTATCGGGGAACACATAGGCAGGCAACGCATTCCATTCCTTAGCGGTTCGCATAAGAAACGAATCTGCGAAGCGTTTAGTGCGGACAGGTGGAGTGTCAACAACGTAAGGGTGATAAGCTAGCCTGCGTCTGGTTCCCCGATGGTGGAAAGGGGCTGGGGGAACAAGGTCGTGCAGTTCTCTCCCACACTCCCCAAAGTGTATTCTGTAAAATTCGTGATTTCGGGTCAATGACCAATAATCTCGACAAAATCCAGTCAACTTGATACCAAAATATATAAAAAATCGGTCAAGTGGATCAGTTATGAAAACTTAATAAAACTACGGACAGAGCTCCTTTCGCCTGTATAATACTACTATTATGGTTAACACGTATTTCAAAACAAAATTACCCACAAGATGTTGACATCAATCTGATTACGTTTAATTTGCTTTTCCTGCAAATTGTCGGTTAAAATTATAGTAGGGTAAAGGTACACAGTGTACGCGTAATCAGTAAGCAGATCAGTGTTTTACCTAATTGAATCCACATAAAAGTTAAACGATTCATATCGGATTGCAATCACGCGAACCGCGATCAAGCTATGGAATTGCGTAAAGTCAATCGTATTCATTTGACAGTTCATATTGTATCTTATTGAATATCATTCCATACAAATTGCAGCCGATTGAATACGATATGAACTGTCAAATTAATACGATTACCTTACGCAATTGCCCCCCAGGTACCGTACTCTACCCCGCCCCTTTCACTCGATTTTGTCATGACTGGAGAGTAGTAAGATTGATGGGTAGTAGACCCTCAGAATCGTGGATCATGGATTGTGGATAGAGTTTGTTCACTTGAAACGCACGAGGCACGTGTAGACCAACAAGTCCTATGAAGCTCCAGTGGGGCGCTCTCTTGCCGTCCATGATCAGATCTCGTTGGATCCTGTCGTATGGTCCGGCTAATGAAATGAAGAGTTGAAAACATTGTTGTTGCCATAAAAAATGAATAAATTCGAAGTCATACCATGGCATACGGAGGTTTTGTGTAGGCTGCACTGCAGACTACACAAAACTCTCAAAATTCTCCAATCGAAATTCAACCATAGCTCTGGAGCTAATGCTCCAATGAACTTAATAGTTCAAAACAGTTTGTAGATATTTGACATTTTGTGGTAGTCTGAAGTGCAGGCGTGTGTACAAAGAGAAAATGTGAATAGACTTTTGGTGTTTTGAGAAAAGGGTACTACACTTATTGCCTCTCAACCTTTTTCTTGTGTTCTGTATTTATCACAAAACAACATCCTAAGTTGGGTAGGTCCTGTAATGGTGCCGCAAAATAAATCACGTTGAAATCCGTAATAAAGTGTTCAATTGCAATTATATATTTTTTAACAACTTTCACTTCATATCGAGTTGATGTTGTACTACTGACTGAACCTACACTATGAATAAGACGTTCACGCAACTATCAATTGTGTTGAAGGCCGTTTATAAAAGAATCACATTATGGAGCCTTCACTCTAAAATCATGATGATAATATGCCTCTATTTAACTTATGAATACTAGCTGATACCCGTTCCCATGGGAATATTGGGATAAAGTTTAGCCTACGTACGCCACTCGGGACTTAAGTAGCTTTCTACTGATGAAGGAATTATTAAAATCAGTCGTTAGAGTTTATCCATTACAAACAAACAGAAATAAATACACCTGTAAATTTTAATTAGTACAAGTAGTTTTAGGGGTTGATATTGTCCACCAATATGAACAATTTTTACTAAGGGATCACGGAAACGCGAAAAAAAAAATCAGCTCTTCTGTAATGTATGGAACAACTGATTTTTTTCGCGATACCGGGGTTGGCCCCATTGTAAAGAATTTTCGTATTGATAAAAAAATAATAATAAAAAAAATATATTGCCAAGAAGATATATAAAACAGTGTGTTATATCTAATGGTCCCACAATAGGCACAGCCTGTACTGTGGGCACCTAATACGGATTACAATATGTACTAGGTCTGATGGACACTATCATCTCCTAAAATCTTTGTAGGTAGCTGTACTAAATAAAATTTAGAGGTGTATATCTTACCTCTTTATACTACTTGTATTGGTGCGCTGTGGGCTTCGTTTTTTTTTTTATTTATCCACAACGGGGTAGCACTTAGCCTTCATCACACCTGATGTTAAGTGGTGATAAGGCTGAAGATGGAAGCGCACTACTCCCGGAATCCTCAATGATCACGCACAATTGTGGTGACCATCGACTGTGTTCCACAGTTTATTGAAACGAAGGTTTCTCATGCAAAATTACGTTACTTAAGCTAGGCCTACCTTACTGGAAGATAGTGTCCGTAATCCAGGGGGGCTGATTGCTGTCTCGCCGGCGCGCGCCTGGCAAAACGATCCTCACTCAACCCCCGATGGGAAACTCTTATAGCTAATACTCTTATAACTACACAATGCCCTAATAGGCAGCTAAAACTTTCCCGGCGCTTTTCAAAGCGAACACACACGGGTCACAGGTGGCGAACTGAGCGCGAGTTGCGCGGACGGTGGTTGGCGGCGCACTGGCGATCCTACACCGGCCGGCCGAGCGCATTGTCTCGTGACCTTGACAATGACAACGACTGCTCGCAGCGCGGCGCGAACATCCCCCCGTCCCGGACAGTAACAAACTGTCCGCCAACTCAATCTAAGGGCAGGCGAGAGAGGGTAGCGATCGCTCGCTTCAAAACAGAGTCCCCCACCAGGACCTCGGCAAACCTGGGCACACCATCCGACCCCGGATGAAGCTGAACAATGCGTCCTAAACGCCAGCGGAGGGGCGGCAGGTTTGGATCCTTTACCAACACGAGATCTCCGGTCTTGGGTGGGGTCGTCCTATCCGACCACTTCACGCGTTGCTGCAAAATGTGCAAATACTCCAGATGCCAACGGCGCCAAAAACTCTGCGTAAGCTGCTGGAGCAATTCAAATCGCGAGAGCCGTCCGGAGGGCACTTCGGAATAAGGATATTCCGGCAAGGCGTTAAGCGGTCTGCCAATCAAAAAATGGCCCGGCGTAAGGGCCTCTAAATCATTCGCGTCCGAAGACAACGGACACAACGGACGCGAGTTGAGGACCGCCTCAACCTTACAAAATACGGTCGCGAGTTCCTCAAACGTGAGGACCGTCTCCCCAATAACGCGACGAAGGTGAGTTTTAGCGGCCTTTACAGTTGCTTCAAAAATCCCTCCCCAGTGGGGGCAGGATGGCGGGGAGTACTGCCATCGTACCCCTCTGCGAGAGAGTGTGGATCCGATCTCAAAATTATTCCTATCCAAAAATTCACAAACTTCCTTTAAATACCTATCGGTGCCCTTGAAATTGGTTCCACAATCGGACCTGATTAACGACGGCATTCCGCGGCGAGACACAAAACGATTCAACGTGGCCACAAAGGCTTCTGTGGTGAGGGCACTAACCACCTCCAGGTGGACCGCTTTAGTGGCCAAACAAACAAATACACACAAGTAAGCCTTTTCCGTTCTAGCATTACGAAGCCGCGATGTCTTAACGGTAAATGGCCCCGCAAAATCCGTTCCAACTCCTGAGAAGGGCATCGATTCGTTCACTCGATCGGCAGGCAAATCACCCATCTGGGGCTGCATCGTATCGGCGCGCAAACGATAACACGGGAGACAACGAAAAATAACGGATCGGATTATTCTCCGCGCTGACAAAATCCAGAACTCTCGTTGGAGGAGCGCGGTCAAAGCATTACAACCGGCATGAGCATTCTTTACATGTCGGTCTGTAATCAACAGTCTAACTAACGGTCCATCCTTGGGGAGCAACAAAGGGTGGCGTGATCCGTACGGCAGGTTGGCATGTCTGAGCCTACCTCCGACACGCAGCAATCCGGTACTGTCCAAGAAGGGATTCAACCGCACCAAGGGTCCCTTCAACTTGGGCTTACTTGAGCGCAGGACTTTCAGCTCCGGTTCAAACTCTCGCTGTTGCGTCACTCGCAACCAATGCAACAGAGCGTCTTGCCGCTCTTGTGGGGCGAGGACCGGAGACAACGATTTCTCCTGAGGCTGGCGACAATTTCGCACAAAGCGCCTCATCCAAGCAGTCACGCCGAGCAACTTATCAAGAGAACTGTAGCGGTCTAACAAAAACTCCATCTGCGGAGCCGCCACCGTCTCCACGGCGTGAACACGCATGCCTAGGTCTGGGACTCTGGCCACAGCCGGGGTGGCAGGCCATGAGCGCTCAGGCCGTAACAACCATGATGGACTCCACCATAGGTGGTGGTCCACTAACTCAGGCGCCTCGCAGCCGCGGGAGGCACAATCTGCGGGGTTCAGTTCGCCCGGTACGTGGCGCCAAATCAACGGGGCCTTTGAAGTCTGAATTTGTGAGACCCGGTTGGCCACAAAAACCTCAAGGGTGTGGACTGAACTCTTCAGCCAACAAAGGACGACCTGGCTGTCAGACCACGCAAATATCGACTCCAAGTCGACACCGTTTCCCAAGGTGTCGGCAACATGATTGAGTAGCCGTACTAAGAGAGTGGCGCCGGACAACTCTAACTTCGGAATGGTTAGCCTAGTCCGAAGGGGGGCGACCTTACTCTTGGCCGTAACTAAGTGTACGGCGACAACGCCTGCTGCATCCACCGTTCGGATGTAAACGACTGCCGCGTATCCGCTTTCGGACGCGTCACAAAAGCCGTGCAGGGAGGCTTTAAACTTTCCCGAAGGCAGCATTTACCTCGGTATACAAACCCGATTGACGTCGGGTAGGGATGACACGAACCTCACCCACTCTCGTAGGAGGCTACCAGAGAGGGGCTCATCCCATGACAATTCCGCAGCCCAGAGCTCCTGTAGGAAGCACTTCATCGAAAACACTACAGGGCTGAGCCAACCGTTCGGATCAAAGGTACGGGCTACAGTAGACAGCACCGTGCGTTTAGTCCAGACCTTTGGGTCTGGCAGTTCCAATCTATATGTGAACAAATCCGGGACTGGTCGATACTGGACTCCCAAAACAGACAGCATGTCTGGAGTCTCCGGATTTTCAAAGAGGAGCGGCTCTTGCTGGTGGTCCTTAGGCAAATCTGCCAATAGGTCCGGTGAGTTAGACAGCCACTTCCGCAACTCATAGCCACCAGCCCTCAAGAGCGCAATCAGCTCATCACGTAAGACGAGAGCCTCATCTAAGCTCGAGGCCCCCGTGCAGATATCGTCGACAAATAAGGCCCCCCCCTCAATAAGAGCAGATGCCCGGGGATAGCGTAGCCGTTCGCGCTCTGCGAGCTCCAAAAGCGAACGGATCGCCACAAAGGGGCTCGACCGCAAACCATAAGTGTTGGTATTCAGCTCGTAAGCCAACATCGGATCCTGGGGATCCTCACGCCAAAGGATGAGCTGGTATCGTCTATCCTCCGGGTGAATCACGGTCTGTCTGAACATCATGCGGATATCGGCCACAAAGACGACAGCGTGCCGGCGGAAGTTGGTCAAAACATCACAGACATCGTGATGCAACTTCGGCCCCGCATGCAGACACTGATTCAACGACACTCCGGTTGACGTGGGCGCTAAACCATCAAAGACCACGCGGATCTTCCCATTGGAAGTCTTCAAAACAGCGTGGTGTGGCAGGAAGTAATGTTCCACATTACGCCAGTCCAACTGCGAGATGGACATGTGCCCAAGGTCCAAATACTCCCGCATGAAGTCTATATACTTCTCCTTGAATGCGGGATCCCTGGCCATCCTACGCTCCATGGACAACAATCTCTTCTCGGCCATCGGTCGGGAGCTCCCTAAAGGAGGGCGTACCGCCAAGAAGGGCAAGCGGGTAATCAAGCGACCCGAGAGGAGGCGCCCAGTGTTGTGATGGCAGAACAATTCACACTCCTCCGCTAACGGATCCAACCGCTTGGCAGTGGGAGGTTCCTCCACCTCCCAAAACTTTTGGAGAACGTCGGACAAAGTAGAACCGACAATGGTCTGGCGGTCTACCGACGGGGTCTCTGGTGTCTGTGGTACCTTTCCCATCACCACATGACCCTGCGACGAGGACAAGGCGACAAGATCGGCTGTCTGCAAAACTCGCTTGCTTCCACACAGTACACGACCGAGGACATCCGCACCAATCAACAAGTGTATTGGGCCCGGTCGGTGGAAGGAAGGATCAGCCAAAGCCAGTCCAGACGTCAGCTCAATCGTGGGTGGCGGCACTCGCACTTGCGGGAGTGGTCCAACCACCTTATCAAAGACTATCGCCGAAGCACCGATCTTCGGCCTTGGCGCGAAGTGGGGGGAGAAGGAGAACTCAACTCGACCAATCGGATCAGGGATCCGCGAGTCTCCCACCCCCCGTACCGCTTCGTGATGCGGCACAAGCAAAAGACCCAGCTGTCGGACAAGCCACCTGGACATTATGCACCCCTGGGCACCTGAGTCCAAAAGGGCACGCACCGTTACAACATTGCCCTTAGGTCCCCAAACATTCACGGAGGCTGTTGGCAACAGCACAAGCTCCGGAGGGGTGGTTGGGTCCGACAGGGGCGCCATTAAAAATTTTGGGGGGGTACTTGTCCCCCTCGCGCCTGAGTCGGCGCGCCAAATGTGGGACGCTCGTACCGGGCGAGCGGGTCCCAATCGGGTACATACTGGCCCCGACCAACAGCACTCCTAGGTGCAGGGTAATACCCGTGTGGGGCGTGCCTCGGTGCATAGTACCCCAATCGAGGCCTCTCCATTAGGGGGGGGGAGTAGCAAATAGGGCCCGTGCCCATCGCCACCGTGGCGTACTCTTGTGGTACCCCCCTACCCCCGCCCGTGGCGGGGGCGTCTCTCCTATAGTTCCCCCTCTCCGGGGGGGACTGAACGGGGGGGCTAAGCCCCGCCGAATCTCTAGGGGACCGGTTCCGGGCTGCCGGGCCCCCGCCCGTGCGCGAGGAATTCGAACCCCGGTCGCTCCCGGCGTCCTTGCGGTCCAAACAAAGGAGAGGGTGATGCCTCCCTCCGCAAAGACGACAATCCTCGGTCTGGGGACACGCCGACTGCATGTGTCCCCCCAAACACCTATAGCACCATTGGCGCTGTTTCGCAACGGCCCTCCGTCCCTCTGGGCGGAGGCCTCTAAATTTGGCACATTCGTGCACCACGTGCCTATCTCCCCTGCAATACCTGCACCGCTCACTCGGTGCGGGGGGAGGGGACTGCTGGAAGGCAGCATACCGATTGGTCGGGCGACGGGGATGTTCCCTCGCCGCCACCATACGACCAACACCTGGAACCGGGGCGGGCTCCAGGTGGTCCGTCACCCTACATTCGTCCTCCAAAAAACGAAGGAGGTCCGCGAAGGGCGGGAGATACGAGGCGCTGTCGCCTCCGTACCTCTGCTCGAAACGCCCCTTCATTTCAGCGGGCAATTTGGCGAGGACTATGTGCAGCAGTACAAAGGACCACTGATCCACCGGCAGGTCCAATCGCCTTAGGGAGTTGACCGCTGACAGTAGCGGGTTCAGCAACTCCCTCCGTAACAGGTGTACCCGCGTGATTCGCGGGAGGGCCAAAATCGTGGCCACGTGGGTGTCCGCCAGTAACCGGACATTCTGGTACCTGCTAACCAGAAGCTGGCGAGCCACCTGGTAGTTGTCGTCACTGATGAGCAGGTGCTGGATTACCGCGCTGGCCTCTCCTCGTAGGGAGGAGCGCAAATAGGCCAACTTCTCGCTAGGGGATAAGTCCCGTCGTGAATCCACCAAACTGTCAAACAATTTAATGAAGCCCATCCAGGCTGACAGATCCCCATTAAAAGTGGGAATCTCCAAGGTAGGCAATCGGCCTAGCAACGCCGTCGGGGTAGGTTTGACCTCCCCGCTCTAAACCGGCTCCCCCTTCCGAACAGCCAGGGCCCTCTCAGCCGCCTCCGTGAACTGGTCAGCCAGCTCATAGGCCTGGGCTACATCCTGCTCCAGCTGTTCCGACACGGCATCATCAGCTGGGGGGTTCTCCATATAATACGCGCGACACTCCATGGCGTGGCGCTCCAGGTCTTGCAGCCGAGCTGCCAGCCCGCCATACCGAGCTAGCAACGCGCCTACCCGGTCGGCTCGGTCTATTAATGTGACCGCACAAGCAAGCCAACGCAAAACTCCTTGGATGCCGGCCCTGGATACGGCGGTCGGATTCGTAGGAGCCATTTATAATCCGTTTAATAAACAAAGCAAACAAAGAAATATAAAAGTGGTAAACATCAACAAAAAAAACAATAGAAATAGGTCGCGTCACGATAATATAAAACACAATTAAAATTCGGACGACATACACGGACCCTACTATTTCCATAAATTATTAGCAACTTACCAATTTCAAGGGCTAACAATATAACGGTATAAACAAAACGTATAGGATTAACGGTATGGCATACCTCGCAAATCAACTACTAAACCGTTATCAACAAACGAAAACAAAACTATTTTTTATAATAATACTCGTAATTTAATACTACTAATAATTAAAACTAGTTCCACTTTTTTAACTAGGCAAGCGGACTCGGAACAAACACTAGTATGTGGTACTAATAAACAACACTTTCGAACGAAACTATTCGTCAAATAAATCCGGACACACAAAAAAAAATATACACATCTAGGCGAGTAAACTCGTATCAAATCACTAGTATGTGGTACTAATAAACACACTTTCGAACGAACTATTCGTCAAATAAATCCGGACACACAAAAAAAATATACACATCTAGGCGAGTAAACTCGTATCAAAACACTAGTATGTGACAACAATTATATAAGTGTCTATCTATTATCGGATCCACCAAGTGAGAAACATTCGCTTCGAGAATTTACTAGAACAATTTCTTAGTACTTCAATCGTCTCGGAATACCCTCGAGATTTCAACAAAAAAAAATAATTTTTAGGTACGCTTTTTAGGTACGCTTTTTATTTTTACTATGAAATTTTATGTAGTTAATTTTAATATGAAAATTAATTATATCAACTAAGCTCTGCTACCAAAAATATGATCACGCACAATTGTGGTGACCATCGACTGTGTTCCACAGTTTATTGAAACGAAGGTTTCTCATGCAAAATTACGTTACTTAAGCTAGGCCTACCTTACTGGAAGATAGTGTCCGTAATCCAGGGGGGCTGATTGCTGTCTCGCCGGCGCGCGCCTGGCAAAACGATCCTTACTCAACCCCCGATGGGAAACTCTTATAGCTAACACTCTTATAACTACACAATGCCCTAATAGGCAGCTAAAACTTTCCCGGCGCTTTTCAAAGCGAACACACACGGGTCACAGGTGGCGAACTGAGCGCGAGTTGCGCGGACGGTGGTTGGCGGCGCACTGGCGATCCTACACCGGCCGGCCGAGCGCATTGTCTCGTGACCTTGACAATGACAACGACTGCTCGCAGCGCGGCGCGAACACTCAATCACTGAGGAACTGGCTATCTTATCTCTAACTGCCGGAACACAATAATGCTGAAAACATCATTGCTATGGCGTCAGACTTAGATAAGATGGTGGTAGCTAGCCAGGCGGACTAAGAACAAGTCCTACCACCAACCAAACCGAATACAATATGTACCCCCACTGGGAATCGAACTCGGGACCTCTTGGTCTGAAATCGGTGGTGTGAACCACTAGACCACAGAGGCGGTTAAAAGATTAATCGAGTGCAGAAGTTACGCGTACTTCACCAACCTCCGTGGCCGAGTGGTGTACGCACAGGTTTTCAAGGTCCGCTATCTCTAGAGGTCCAGGGTTCGATTCCCGGTCGGGTAAATATTGAAAATGAACTTTTCAATATTTCCTCGGGTCTATGTGGCAAGAAATACGTTGTTTCCATTGGAAAAATTTAATGCGATGGTGTCCACTAATTTATTTTAATTATTTTTTCATTTAATTTTAATGCGTAAAAAAGTAGCTTTTTTCTTATCTCAAGTCACATGTATTTCTTATTCTGAGAATGCGGTTTAGATGCGCTAAAACGGTTTTGGCGTTTTTGCTCTGTCTGTCAAACTGTGGGTTAAGACGGACAGAGGTATGCCAAAGTTACTGACGTCATTCACACTAAAAAGTTAAGGTTAAGTGAGTTCAAACACTAGTCCAAAGTCGAGTTATGAACTTTATGTCAGCAACTCGGAAGAGTTTCTAACATTGAGATTTTGAAATTATCTTTATGCATTCACAATGCAATTTTGTAAGTACGGGAATAATGTGATCGTAAAAAACCACGAGCCCTATATGTAGCTGACCGCCTGAAAGCTACCTATACAGGGTGTTAGGGGTAGCCTTGCAAAAACTTTAGCCATGGCTTCAGACCATCATGCTGAACAACGTAGGTACAGCAAGAATCTTTTGTCGGAAAGGAAAAAAAAAATTGGACTTTTCATACAAATGTACAACTTATCGGGACGTTTTGCATGGAGAGTCGAAATATTTTTATCATTTCCGACAAAAAATATTGCTGTGCGTTGTTCAGCATGATGGCCTGAAGCCATGGTTAAAGTTTTTGCAACGGTGCCCCTAACACCCTGTATATAGGGCTCGTGGTTTTTTACTATCACATTTTTTCCTATAGTTTCTACGTAGGGTGGAAACCCCGGTTTTGTTTGATATTAAATTGTCTTATATACAGTTATCTGTAAAACACCAACAACCTCGCAGAATTACAAATAACTAACATAATAAATAACAACATTAAATTTGTTCTACACACCTTAGACAGTATAAAATCCTGTTGGTTAAGCGAAGCGAAAGGGTACTCATAATTACCTTTTCTCGAAGTGCTTCGTCGTATTTTTGAACAGTCATAACATGGGTTTGGATTATACCGGATACATTAAATCCTCGGGATATGCTGACAATAGAAAACTAAATCATAGACAGTTTCTATTGCATAGCTTTTATACTTTAGATTTTATTAAAGCTTCTTGCTCGTCCTAAATCTACAAGCCCTAACTTCACAAACTCTCTACTCTCTAGTCAAAATATGTGGATATATATATATAATATATATATATATATATATATATATATATATATAATATATTTATATTTTATATAATATTATAATTAATGTAAAGTAAAAGTAAAGTAAAGTAATCATTTATTCGGTGTTCCCTTATTTATGATACATTACAATACACATTTTCTTAAGCTAGACTAAACCTATGAAACAGCCGAAAGGGCTGACCAGCTCAGCTCATGCTGTGGCTTATAGCTACAACGCTGATTTTCAGCTGGACCCATTTGTCGAAAAGGAAAAAAAAATTGGACTTTTCATACAAATGTAGCTACTTATCGGGACGTTTTGTATGGAGAAACGAAATATTTTTATCATTTCCGACAAAAAATATTGCTGTGCGTTGTTCAGCATGATGGCCTGAAGCCATGGTTAAAGTTTTTGTCAAATTTTGATACGGTGCCTCTAACACCCTGTATAGGGCTCGTGGTTTATTACTATCACATTTTTTCCTATAGTTTCTACGAAGGGTGGAAACCCCGGTTTTGTTTGATATTAAATTGTCTTATATACAGTTATCTGTAAAACACCAACAACCTCGCAGAATTACAAATAACTAACATAATAAATAACAACATTAAATTTGTTCTACACACCTTAGACAGTATAAAATCCTGTTGGTTAAGCGAAGCGAAAGGGTACTCATAATTACCTTTTCTCGAAGTGCTTCGTCGTATTTTTGAACAGTCATAACATGGGTTTGTATTATACCAGATACATAAAATTCTCGGGATATGCTGACAATAGAAAACTAAATCATAGACAGTTTCTATTGCATGGCTTTTATACTTTAGACTTTATTCAAGCTTCTTGCTCGTCCTAAATTTACAAGCCCTAACTTCACAAACTCTCTACTCTCTAGTCAAAATATGTGGATATATATATATATATATATTATATATTTATATTTTATATAATATTATAATTAATGTGAAAGTTTAGATGTTTGGATGTTTGAATGTTTGTTAGGTACTCGATCACGCCAAAACGGCTGAACGGATTTGGCTGAAATTTGGGAAATAGATACTTTGTAGCCTGGAGAGGGACACAAGCTACTTTTTATCCCGGAAAAATATCACATCCCGCGGGATAACGTCACGTCGTGTAGTCCACGCGGGCGAAGCCGCGGGCGGAAAGCTAGTATTTAATAATTAAGTAATTCTTCTTATTAACTTAAGAGTTCACGTTCTTGTCTGTGTCTCTTCCTACATTCGTTTCTGTCCTAAGCCAGTTCTTTGGCTTCTTGATAAAACACGACGTTTCTTTGAACTTTCCATGTAGGCTATTCTTGGTTTTCCTCTTCCTCTGTTTCCCTCTATTTTCCCTTCTGTAGTGTTGTTATAAATTTGTCACGTCTTTTTTTTATTTTTTATAAAAAAATCTGTTTTATCAAGTGGCCGATCATTCTACCTCCTCTTTCTTCTATGATTTTTATTATCTGTCGTTTTTCATTTACCCTTCTCAATACTTCTTCATTTATAACCATCTCAGTCCAGCTAAGGACCTACCTTTTTAATCAAAGTAATTAATCAATTAAAACATATGTTTGTATGTAATATAATAAAGTAATTAATCAATTAAAACATATGTTTGTATGTAATAAATGTTTAAAAATAGTACACCAGAATATCCAAGGCTTTTCTGCTGGTAAAGACCTAGAAATAAGTTTATTTTTAAATTGTGAAAATATTGATGTGTTATGTGTTACTGAACATTGGTTAAAAGAATATGAATTATTGTTAAATTTGGATAATTATAGTGTTGTAAGTTCATTTAATAGAAAAACTACAATAAGGGGGGGTTCTTTAATAATTTTACCTAATAACACACAATATAAAGAGCGAAAGGATATAGTATCCCTCTCTGTTGAACGAATTTGTGAGATATCATGCGTGGAACTTGAACAAATGATTATAATCTGTGTATATAGCCCCCCTGGAGCAAATTACACAGTCTTTGAGTCCACTATGGAGGATGTTTTGAAAATATGCTGTCGTAAGAATAAAAAAAATGTAGTTTGTGGAGATTTTAATATAGACATCTTAGATATTAAATTAGCACAACTCTCCAGTAAATTCCTTAATCTTTTTAAATCATTTAATTTGCTTCACACTTTTAATGAACCGACGCGAATTACGCCAACATCGGCCACTTGCTTAGATAACATCTTTTCCAACTGTAACTTAATTGAGAAATCGGTAATTAATATTATTAAATCCGACCACAGTGGACAACTAGCTTCTTTTGAGCACTATAATGTTACTCCTAAACGCGAAGTAATTTGCAGGCCAATACCGAAACGTGGTATTAATAAATTTAGAAATAATGTACAAGATAAAGTTCAATGTTTGCCAGCTTCTGCTGACGCTAATAACTCTTATCAATCATTATTTGATATTGTTGAAAAAGAATTTAGTAACAATTTTAAACAAAAAGTTATAAAGTGTAATGATCGTAAGAAGTTCAGTGACTGGGCCACACCTGGTATTTATAATAGTAGAAGAAAGTTATTTGAACTCTATGCACAAAAAACGACTTCCTGTGATCCTAGCTTCATTGAATATGTCAAGAAATATTCAAAAACATTTAGGAAAGTATGTGCTTTGGCAAAATCTAGGTATATTTCAAATAAAATTAAATCATCTGAAAATAAAATAAAAGCTACCTGGAGTATTATAAACCAAGAAACTGGCAAAACAAAAAGCAAAATTAATTCATTTAACTTAAAAATTAGTGATCAGACTTTTGAATCGGATATTGAGGTGGCTAGTGCTTTTGAAGGTTTCTTTGCTCGAATACCGTTAGAAACTACTAGCAGACTTAATTCTTGCCCCAACACCGCTGTCTCTCTTATGGAATCTAGTGTGAACAAGTGCCAGGAAACATTTAGTTTTAGCTATGTCACTACCGAAGATATTATTTAAGCATTCAAAGCAATCAATATTAAGAAAACAGAAGATCTCTGGGGCATATCTACAAGTATCATCAAATCAATAATTGATGTGATAGCTCCATCATTAGCAATAATTTTTAACCAATGTATAAGTGAAGGGGTCTTTCCTAATTTAATGAAGAATAGTAAAGTTATTCCTCTGTTTAAAGCTGGTGACAAAAGTGACCCAGCAAATTTTAGACCTATATCCATACTACCAGCAATAAGTAAAATATTTGAGAAATTAATTTATGCTCAACTTTTAGAATATTTTAAATTAAATAATATACTGCATGAGAAACAGTTTGGTTTTTCAAAAGGTAAAAGTACCACTGATGCTGGGGTTGCATTTCTAAAACATGTACTTGATGCCTGGGAGGACAAGCAGGATGTAATCGCTATTTTTTGTGACCTTTCCAAGGCATTCGATTGTGTTGATCACCAAACACTATTAAGGAAGTTAAAACATTATGGTGTTTCTGAAATGTCAGTAAGCCTTATGCATTCATATCTGTATGAAAGAACTCAGAAGGTAGTTATTAATAAAACTGAGTCTTCCGGAGCTCCCATTACTATGGGCGTACCCCAAGGATCAATATTGGGCCCGCTGTTGTTTTTAATATACATAAATGACCTTCCTTACTACGCGAAGAATTTATGTGAGACGGTGCTATTTGCCGATGATACATCTCTAGTCTTTAAAGTAGATAGAGGTGATGACTGTTCTGACGAAGTAAATAGTGCTCTTTCAAAAGTGTCACATTGGTTTAATAGTAATAATTTATCATTAAACTCAAAGAAAACTTAGTGTTTAAAATTTTCGTTACCTAATGTAAGACAAGTTGATTTTCATATTAGACTAGACGGTGATACGGTCGAATTCATTAACAATACAAAATTTCTAGGTATTATATTAGACTCGCGACTACAATGGGATCCTCATATCGAAGCCTTGGCGAGTAGACTCAGTTCGGCTGCATTCGCAGTTAAGAAAATAAGGCTCTTAACCGATATTGAAACGGCTAGAATAGTCTATTTTAGTTATTTTCATAGTGTTATGTCCTACGGCCTTTTGTTGTGGGGCTCAGCCGCTAACATCCAAAGTATATTCGTGCTCCAAAAAAGGGCTATTCGCGCCATTTACAACCTCCGATCGAGAGATTCTTTAAGAGATCTATTTAAAGAAATAAACATTTTAACTGTTGCAGGACATTACATCTATGAAAATATAATTAATGTGAAAAAGTATTATAATAAATTTGTAAAGCAGAGCGATATTCATCGCTTTAACACAAGAAATAAAGATAAACTTGTCGTTCCCAAGTTTAGGCTAGAAAAATCCAGAGCCTCATTTCTGGGGAAAAGCATAGCCTTTTTTAATAAAGTTCCACAGCATATAATTGAACTACCATTGCATAAATTTAAATGTTACATTAAAGAGTCGCTGATGAGCAAAGGATACTATAAAGTAGACGATTATTTGAATGACCGCAATGCATGGTCATGATGTAACACATAACATAATCACTGTTTAATATGATGTATTTTTATACTAAGCAATAGGGTATTACACGCTTTTTTGAAAACTGTCTAAAATCAATCCTGAGGTCGTAATGAACCAGTAAAATTTTTATTTCAATGCTATGATACCAAAAAATGCCCTAATATCTATTTTCATTTTTGATTTTTAGTTTTCGAGCTAAAAAGCTATCCGCCATATTGTATCGGCTCGTGACGTCACTCGGATAGTATATTTGTAAACAATACGACTCTGCGTTATGCCCAAGTAAAACATTGTTGAAAATAATGAGTTTTAATGTAATATCCATTGGTGTTTTGTGCCCGGGTGCAAGAATACGAGTATAAAAACTCACAAAATTTATGGATTCAAGTGCCAAGTGATATTAAAATGAGAAAAACTTGGTTGAAATTGGCAAGAAGAGATCCAAAAGCAGTTTTCACAAAAACTAGTCTGTATTTCTGTGAAGATCATTTTGATGTGTATGCGATATATATATAATATAATGGTTAATAGAGAATAATAATAGGTACAAAAAAGAAAACTTGGTGTTCTTCAAGAAAGTTGTAAGTTGTTGTAATAATACTTACCTACATACAAAACAAACGTCATATTTATAGGTTATGTTTTGAACCTAACTATATAAAACCTACATAAATATATTAAATTCCATATCTTAGCTGGAAAATGATATGGAGATTTATACACGGGTCAGGCCGTAGATTTTGCCACAAATAGCGCAATGGTGACGCAAAATTTTCTACGAGTCGGTCGCACAAAGTGGTGCAAAATGGTAGCGCAAAATTATTAAGGAGCACGTACATTAATGTGATTTTATTTAACAAACATGTACTAACAAGAGGTATTGCATCAAACTAGAAAAAGAAACACGATGTTGGTATGTAAGTATGTTTAATTAATAATTAACAATAATTTACCTATGAGTAATTCTTTTTTATATATTGCGCACAATGAAAAGTTAAACAGGATGACAAAAACTAGTAAGTACCTATGTATGATTTGTTCAATTTACAAAAAAAATACATTTAATTTGTTAAATGGAGGTATTTGGTATTATTCATTATTAATTATATAAATATAATACAACTTTAAAATTTATTTCAACTCTTTTCAATGTTTGAGAGTCCATTACTTTGACTCTAGCAACAACCTGCTTGAAGTATCACTTTTAAAAGGACCTGCCAACCATTAGGATGCCAAAAATAATAAAAAAAATAGATCTGTCAATAAAAAAAAAGTTACATGGGTTTAAAAGTTAGTATGAAAGTGACGAAATTCCAAAACTTATAAAATACAAAATAAAAAAACTTTGGACCTAGGTAAATTTTTTAAGGCTGGTTAGGTAGCAGACCACCGCACCTACCCCTATTTTCGTATGTTTAACGTTCTGCCGAACACCCTGTACTTATAGAATATTAATAAAATCTAACAAATCAATTAATAGTAATGCTAGTCATGTTTTTAGCGGAATTACAGCTAAAAGTAATTTCAAAATAATAAAAAAACTTGAAAACCTTGTGTGCATGCACTATTATTCAATAGCGTAAAATAAGTGGCGCAATTTCTACGCAACCGGTATCGCAAAGTGACATAAAGACAGTTTTGCGGAACCGAGGCGCAAATGAAATCGATTATAACTCTTAAAATATACTATTTAACAAGGCTAGTTTAACATATACAGATCACACACATCTAATTAAACCATGCGCAACAACAATTATAAGTTTTAATCAAAAACTTACCTTGAAATCTCAAAAAATGCACTCTGCAAAGTAGGCGACACTTTTCACTTTGATCGGAGTTGACACCGAAATGTCAAAAAATATGGTCGTCAACGCTGCATTGACCATAGAATACGATACTTTGGTGATGCCAGCACTCAAACAAAATCTTAATAAATGTTTTAAAACCATAAAATGGGTGAAAATGGTTGCGCAATATAAGTAGCGCAAAGAAATGGTTTTTCAAAAAAAAAATCTTATTGCCGAAATTTTATCTTTTTTCTTAGGAAAGACGCAAAGATATTAAAGGAATGGCAGCCTTATTATTATTTTATAACGTCAAATCAAACAGCTCATCAATAAGTTAAAAAATGATAATTTTATCGATGTTTAAGCTGGACACCTACCACTGCGGATTCGCGGTTTTTATAAAAAATCCGTCACTTTTGGGAGGGAAATGTCAAATAGTTTTCCAAATATATAAACTTATCCAAATATCTATATCTGCCTTGGTTTGCTATTTCTTAGGAAACACGATGATAAGATTGAGACATTTCTAAGAGTACTATATTTAAAATTATATGAGGCGGAGACTTTTGTACCCTCGAATGTGGCAAAATCTACGGCCTGACCCACACAGTATAAGATAATGGGTTCTGTGAAACGAATTCGGATGAGGCCAAACTGCAAACTATCCAGATTTGATTGCCAAGACTGAAAACACAAATCCACTCCAAGTGAACCTCAGCAGGCCTTAAAAGAATGTCTACAATTAAGGAGATTGAAGAGGCCATAAGAGATGAGAATAATGTTGTATCAGTCAGTACTGTGGTCAGTACCATCTTGTCAAGGTAATTTATTTTAGTTTTTGTGAGTAGGTACCTAATTTAAGCAGATGCTATAAATTATTAACATTATCATTAAGACAAATATTATACTAACCATATTTTACTATTAGTTCCAGATTATATTTTGACATCTGACAAGAATAATAAGTGTCATGACATGACAAAGAAGTCCAAGTAGTACAAGCCCAGGAACATAAAAGCAGTTCAACATTGTCGGATGACACACTATAGAAGTAGAAATTTGCAGACTTGTATAAAAAACAAAGACAGTATGACATCACCTTTGAAGACAACTACACAGTTGTCTCGTTGACTTGCATTGCAACATCACCTTTATAGTCTACCGGCCACCTGAGAAAATTCCTTCTCCAACCTGAATCTTGTCGGTATCTCTTCTGTATACCTACAACAGGTATGGATGTGTTCAGGGCGTTGTGTAAATCACGAAACTGCTTGTTCCACCACAAAAAACATTACAACAAGCAGGTAGGTATACAGAAGTGATACCGACAAGATTTTTCAAAATCTGGTCGTGGCCGACCTACTATTTATTGTATCTCAGAAAAGCATGAGCAAGCAACTTGCAGTTATCTTATTAGTAATCTTAAAATGAATGAGATAGTATGCCCATTTAACTATTTGATTTCTTGTTTAGTTGAAAATTGGTTTACTGTCAAGTATATTATATGTAAGAGCAAATGTAACTAACTTCTTAAGTTAAGTGTGAAGGTCATTTTTATCAATCTGTCGACTGTATGAAAACAGGCAGAAAAAGATTGCCCTTGATGCGTTTCTTGCCAGTTCTTGCAAGGTCTCTCACTGAACGATTTGCGAACCGATGCTGTAGTGTAGCTTCTTTGACATTCATAAGTGTTGTAATCAAAACCTAGAGAATAAAGAAATTATGTTTGTTTTAATGCCGTTGGTATGTCTTTTATTTAATTTAAGTGGTGTCAAAGGATTAAATTAATACCTAAACAGACAACTCTGGTTTTATACAAGGTATAATTTTTATTATTATGTAATAAAAAATATAACCAAGATAAAGTAAAAGTCTTATTTCTTCCTGAAAATAAATTCAATAAAACAATAATTTTATTACATAATGGATGTATTGTAAAAATCAACTAAATAGGTTACAACATAAACAGAGTCCTACTTAATTTATTTTTATTTTATTTATTTAGTGGATCAACAGTTAAAACTACAAAATATGAAACTATAAATAGCTACAGGAAACCAATTATAGATCCACACCAATATGTAACAGCGTAGCATAGCCACCAGAGTACCATCCAGTTTTACAACGGCTCACTTCATAGCATTTCGAGGCTGTGATACTTCCATATCTTAGTTAGTTCATGCCACAAGCCACTTTTATGTTGATCTCTTGTTTCAATTTCTATCATGATTTTAGTTAAAAACCTCTCCATCATATTTAATTATTAGACGATGCAGCGAAAGAGTTTACTTTCTGTCAACATTAGCTTCATGCTTCAAAAATGGCATTTGTGTTGATTTTTCTTTTTTTGCATTGCAAAACAAATTCATTTATCACACTGCTGTCTGGAACTATGTCTTTAGGTTAACTTTTAGACATTTCTTTTGTACTTACATAACATTTTTATTAATGAGCATTCGATTTACTCCAATAACATTCAATCGAAGTACAGAACGGGGCATCGGTTCGGCGGTGTAAGTGTAACCACATCAAAAATGCAACACCGTGTTTGTAGCCACCTTCTGATGAGGGGCAATCGTGGCACTGGACACTAGTAACAGTCTCTTCCTGTTCATTCACAATAAGTGTCACTGCACTAGGACCGCACTTTGTGTTCCGGGCATGCATACCGTACAGTTTGAGTTGCACGTAGCCTATAGCGTCGTCGTCCCCGTATGATTCTCTTCCGGACCTGATGACAAGAAAATAGGTTAAGTTGGATTGTAATAGTCAACACAGGGCATTATCACGCATTATCGTGTTGTGTATTTTGTATTTATTATTAGACCAAACTTGATAACATTAAGTAGGTACTTACATTGCTATTTTAACATTTCTCAACTCGGCTGATCAGAAATCGGGTTGGATGCAAAAAAAATTGCCACCATCAACGTATTTATCCTTGGTAGATTCGTGCTTTCTGCTTTCACGAATCCGTCATCCATGATGCGACGTTATTAAAGTATAGGAAAAAAGTCCTTTTACGTGATAGTAACTATTAGATTACGAAAATATCATGAAATAACACAAAGCTCGACTCGACGTCGTTAGTACTAGTTTGTATGACAGAAATACCTCGCCTATGTTTATGCTAACGGATTGACGTCACATCCTAATCCAATATGGCGTATGGCGTTTCAGACATTTGAAGAACAGATTAAAAAAGACGATTTTTAAAATTGAATTATAAATTTAAAAATCCCTTTTTATTAATAAATATACACGTTTCTCGTTTATTTTTTACGTTATCTATCATAAAAATGCATTTTTATATTTTTTCTTTCTAGGTGTAAAATACCCTATTGTTGTATTCATGAAGTTTGACTTAATACTCTGAGGTAACTGGAGCTCTCACCCTGAATAAAAAAGTGTCGCCAGCAAATTTGACATTTATGTATGTAGTGGCAGGTAGTGGCTGTCAGTTGTCTCATATGACCATACGTATTTTTTTAAAGTGTAGGTGAGACGGAAGACAGCCACTGTGTTATTTGTGGTATTCAAAAAGTTGTTCGTACTGCACTCTCCAGTTACCTCAGTATTAAGTCGAGCTTCATGGTTGTATTAGTAACGATATGTTTTTTTTTTTTTTTTTTTGTAAATGTCGTTACCTAACTAAGAAACGCTGGCAAGTTTCTTGCGCCCATTCTTCTTGTCAGTTAAAAAAGTCTTGAATGGGTGGTAGGAAAATATTGACGATTCATAAGTACATATTTATTATGTCTAAGTGAATAAAGAATATTTTTATCTTTTATCTTATCTTATCTAACAGAGATTTTTAGTTCGATTAATTTTGTGCATAATCCAGTCTAAAGCGTGCTTCTAAAAATAGTTTCATCAAACAACTGTTCACTGGTTGGGAATTCCGAACCACGACGAGCTCATTACCCGACAGAAAAAAAGGTAGTAATTATTGCCGATTGAGAGTCGTATAGTCGAGATGTTGTATTTTTCCATTCATACTTAGGTAAACATGTTGGAAGGTTAACACCAAGGTCTATAAAAGTATACAGACAGTACTTACCTATAAGTCGGTTCGAAATAATTTGCTAAAAATAGATTGCAATTGATGTTATGTAATTTTATGGATCTGACTAGTTTTCAATGTTATATTTATGTATGTCGAATTGAGTGGTGATCATGACCTTACCTACTCATATTGAGCAGGTATAATTTATTCGGTATAAACTGTATTGTTCGATGTACTTTATTAATTATTTATTAATTTCAAGTTTTATTAGTAATTACCTACATTATTAAGTTTATCCAAAAATAAAATGATTTTGTTACTTTTTTGGCCTTTCATAGTTATGGTGAAGTATACTTACAGTTTTAGACCAAAGTGTACAGTAGGTAAGTAATTTATTTTTCACTTCTCATGCTAGTAAAGTTCGTTTTTATGTTCGGTATAAGCTGCATAAAATCGCTTTTTATGCTCTAGTCCATAAAGTAAAATCTTCGTCTAAGTCTCAGACTTTAAGACAAAGGTCGTCAGGTAAGCAGTCACACATGCAATTAAACTTCATTATATAAACTTGTTACTTCATTCTTTTTCTTCAATCTTGTACATATTCCATGTTAAATTACTAAATTAATAAAACTAGACAAAATTTTATAAAGTCATTAAATTCTGCGTAGTTTTATTAATAAGTATTTCAAGAGCATTATGGACTACGATCTATGCTAAAGTCACTCTGCTGCCACTGCCACATATAAAAAAAAAGAAAAAGAACGTGTTCTCGCCAATATGGCGCAGTCTTTATTTTTTCTTTTTTGCAATATTGTTATTTTTTTCCTCACACTCGAAGTGAAAAGCAGAGTGTTATGACTCGTGCATAAAACCCATTTTTCCCTCGAATTTATATATACGTCTCGGGTAAAATGGTACGTTTTATGCACTTGTTGTACAATCTACTATATTATTGTTATTTAATCATGTCCTAATGCTTTCATTTGTTACTGCCGACATTATATTCCATTTACACTCTTTCCGGTTGAATGGTAGAGAATGGGCGTTAAATCCGCTTTTCGCTGTAGGTTTATGCAAAAATGTGAATAAATAATATCTCTATGTTTAAAAGGCTGGCAAATCATCGGGTTTGAAATAGTCCCCTAAAATGTACCACAATGTTCTTTTTTCGACCTTTCAAAGTCATGGTGAATAACCTCGTAGCGCCCACGCGTCTTCTGATAACCCAAAAAGAACATGGCGACTCCAGCCTAGAACTTTTTTCAACTAATTCACAATAACCGCTCTGAAGTAGGTACATATATTATTTTTTTGCAATTTCGTGGGTCATGGTTAATCTATACTAATATTATAAAGAGGAAAGATTTGATTGTTTGTTTGTTTGGTCGAATAGGCTCCGAAACTACTGGACCGATTTAGAAAATTCTTTCACCATTAGAAAGACCATTAGAAAGCTACATTCTTCCCGAGTGACATAGGCTATATTTTATCCCGATATTCCCACAGGAACGCCTACCACGCGGGTGAAACCGCGAGGATCCGCTAGTGGTTAATAATTTTATTCAATTTCTGAACAAAATATTAGAGTACAGTTGCCGGTATGCTACCATTGGCTGTAGGTAACATTTGACAGACGTAATTTTTATGAAAATAGACGGCGATATGGCTTACTCACGAAACGTAGTAAGAAGGTACCTAAATCGTATTTTTTCATGATTATACGTGACTGTCAAGTATAGCTTTGAGCAAAAAGTTGCTCACTACTACATAGATGAAGTTAATATTTTTTTATTTTTGGAGCTAAAGTTGTGCGAAGTCTTGAGTTGAAACAATATGACCTTTTTGAAGGCCATTGGGTTGAAGTTAGTATAAAAAATGTTAATGGTTTTGTATAAATATGTAATGTTGTTCTGAGACATAATAATATGATGATACACATTTTGATGTGAATATGATTATATATGATGATAAATATGATGTGAAATATAATTCTTACAAAACGTGATTTAGTAGGATTAAGTAGGATCATTTAATAATTCCTTTTGTCTAGTAACTGTGGCTCAATGGCCTTTTAAAAGAACAAAAGATAGATCTGAAATAATCATAACTATACCCCAAAAAACTCACTTCAATTTGGTAACACAATCGGTACTCTTTTAAGTTTTACACAATCGGATCAACTCATTTTAGCCTTACCGGCAGAGGTAGTTTTATCAAATTTAATTTTCTGCATTCACTCAGACCAACACCCAAAATGTTTGTTTTTATTTATATTTTTTAATAATTCATTTTAATCGATTTGGATAAAATCAAAGTCGAATCTCTACGTCAGAGGTAGTTGTAACAATGTTGTTTTTAGTTTCTATGTCCTACAGACAGGACAACACATTTTTTAATATTTTTCTTCCTCGTTTTCTTGCTACAGATGACGAATAACCTAATCCCGGTTTTACCTTATGCTATATAATATTACACGGTTCAACCAAATTGAATCACTTTGGTTGAAAGGCGCAGAAATACAGGCGCACATTGACAAAGAATGATTCACTTTTACGTTTACATTGTTCAATTTGGTTGCTTCATCAAAATTGAAAGGCAAAAGTGACCCGTGTATTTCGGCTATTACCTACTATTTACCATTTGTAAGCCAAAATGATCGAATAGAAACGTCAAAATGTAATGAAATATCCATACTTTAATTAGGTATTTAATAAATAAAAAATTAAATTTGTTTTGTACTTATATATGGTAGGTCAGAATAAGTCGTATTTTCATCTCAAAACCCCAAGGGAGCGAACCCCCGGGGTGCAGCTAATAATAATGTTATCGTGAAAGTGTGTTTTTACGTCTTTCACGTCAAAACGGAGCAATGAATCGACGTGATTTTTTGTATGGAGAGAGATCTGGAGAGTTAAGCAGGCTTCTTTTATTCCGGATAAGTGCGGGTACGTGACTTTTATATAACGGGATAAAGTCGTGTAGTCCACGCGAGCGAAACCGCGGGCGGAAGCCTAGTATCAGGAAAAAAAAATGCAGTGCGAAGTAGTATTGCTCTGCTTTGCTGTCCTCATCACGAGTAAAAATACTTTTTTTTTATGTATAACATTGCTTTAAAACAACATTGTTATAAGTACTATTTATAGCCTCAATAAACTACAAGGAAACAGCTATTTATAGCTACGATATAAACCTTTAACCTTTGGAGTGCTTAATGCTAGAATCGTTTTTAGATGACTAATTAGTAACTATTTAGTAATCTGTTACTCTACCTTCAATAATAAAGACGTTTGTTGTAGCCATGAAGCACATCATTAAGCTAGTAATAAAATAAAGTAAGGAAAACAAATATGTACCTTCGTTAAATATTTTAATTGACTGTCAGCCCATTCTTATAGACTACTAGTAATAAAATAAAGTAAGGAAAACAAATATGTAGGTACCTTCGTTAAATATTTTAATTGACTGTCAGCCCATTCTAAGGCTGTGCTACTAGTGTCCGCCAACAGCCTCGGAGACCAGTCGCAGAGGCGTATCTCCTAATATCCTATACATTTATAAATATAGTTACCTCCTATCCTACAGACACACAAACACAAACATTAAAAAACCGGTCAAGAGCGAGTCGGACTCACGCACCAAGGGTTCCGAACCATCATAAATTTAAGGCGCCGATTCCCGAAAATAGGGTATTTAAAATTATGGATTACTCAAAATACGGAAAAAATATATGTTATTTTACAGTTATTTATCTAGTGCTTCCGGTCGTTTTTTTCGATTGGTGATATTTAACTGTGTCAAATAAAATCCCAAACATCCGTCTAATCGTAATCCAAATATCTTTTTACTTGCAGTATACTTGGTTTTAGTTAATGAAAAATATACGAAAATAATTGTCTTTGAATAGCCGAGGGATTCCGGCCGTCATAAGTTTAAATTTATTTTTAATTTTCGATTCGCGGGGCGCTCGCGAGTTCACAGTTCATTGCCGGCTGCCGCTAAAGTGTATCGCGCGCGCGCGGCCGAGCAAACGTTAGCGTGCCTATTTCGGTCGGGAATCCTCGCCTTAAATAAATATACTTAACGTGAAAATATTTTCATCGGCGAGGCTAGATTCGTCAGATCAGAGCATTTGCGGTGTAGAATATTGCAGGCTTAGGTCAACGCCAGCTTTTGACCGATAGTGGAACTAATATATTTTTTGTTGATGATTTCTGAAAAAGTTCAGAGCCATCGTTTTATACCTACTTCTGAGATAGGGGGGGGGGTATATTTTTCATTTTTCATCAAAAGTCGAAAACTATGTGGCTACTTAAGAAAAAATGGAAAAGTATATATATTTGCAAAAAAGTGGGGCAAATGTCATCTAAAACTATTCCAAATTTCAAGTTGATAGCATTAGTAGTTCTTGAAATGTCCAGTTGTTAAGTGTTTCCTTTTTCCCATTTTGGTGCGGAAACCCTAAAAATGCCGTACATACCAGTAGTAGCGTGTAGGTACTCTGGCGTACGATACCAGCAGTCGTCTGTAAGTTTCTTTAAGTAAGAACAGGCTTAATGCTCGAATAGACGACGTGATCTAATCGAATAAATAAGGAAATCGTAACGTTAAATGTCTACGACTTCTAAGTTTGACGACCTCTGCGGTAGAGTGGTGTATGTATCTATTTATCGATGCATCTGTAAGAAAATATGGAAAAAATTGTGGTGGAAAACAAAACCACTAGCTCTGATAGTAATTTTCAGGCGGCATTCGAACCCGCGCCAACTCTCATCAACTAATGCCCGAATACGTACTCGAAAGCGACTTAGCTTTGGGAACGTCTCAAACATCATGGCGTCTCTTTCATCCTTTTGATATTTAAGGCGACAGGGCGATATTTGAGAGTATTCAGGCGTAAGCCACCGAAAGGACTAAAAAGACTCGTCGGATTTCTCTATCACTTTAACGCTGGCCAGCGTTGCTTCATCAATGTGAGGAAACCTTTGCATCCGAAAACTTTTTTACAAATCTTTACCAGTAAGATGAAACAGCCATTGAATTAAGATTTCTACTATTATTTTTATGCATTCTCAATGCAATTCTGTACCTACCTAAATTATGTGAAAAATGGTGATTGAAAAACCAACAGCCTAGCATTGCAAGTAACTACTCGAAAACATTCAAGCAGGATTAATTTAAAGATATTAGTATCGATATATAGTTATCTGTATTGTACCTATTTGATTTTTAGTATGTCATAGGTATATAACGCAAGCACAGTTTACTTTGGGGTTATGCTAGGTAGCAGAGGAATGGCCCGGCGTGGTGTGAATGTGGGAAATATTTGTTTACGAGCATTTATTATTTTAGATATATTTTTAGAGGAGCCCGTGGCATAGAGATAAAGGCGCTCGGCCAGCAATCGTTGAAGTTAAGCAACTATCGCAATGGTCAGTTGCGGGAGGGGTGACCAAAAATTTATTATCTAGAGCTCCTCCGTGCTTCGGAAGGCACATTAAGCCGTTGTTGGTCTCGGCTGCGATTGCAGTCGTTAATACCCACCAATCCCACTGACAATGGGTGTGCAATGGTTAATATAATGACGTATCGTAGGTATACTCTTTCCAAAATATAACAACACTACTACATAAAATCATTAAACATAACATTTTTTCCTATAATGAACGAATAATAAAAAATCTGTCTTTTTCCTATAAGGACACTGAATGGAATGGATTTACGGAATAGGATTTTAAGTGATTTTGACCAATTACCTATTGGTGGGTAGCAAAATCACTTAAAATCTTTTTTTACTAACCACAAATGATAACTACCTACTGTATCATAATACCACATGGTATCAATGACTAATTCATAAGTAAGTTATTCTACAATGTAGAATTGTATGTCTAACGATCTTTTGTTCTAAGTAGTTAATGTCAGTTTCTTAATACGTCGCGTCACTGACGTCACACATAACGATAATAACGAATCCATAATCTAGATATCTTTATATATGTCGCAGAGATATGAGGAAATCAGGGATTTCACGAAATCCCTAGGGATATCACGAAATCACGGAAGATGTGGAATAGTCTTATTTACGACGTCTTCTTCCTAAACAAGTTCAGTGATATGTCATTTCACTAGACTAAATCTAGTAAAATGTCAGAAAAGTGGATTTCAGAGGTGAGAGTTTGCCTCGGAAGTCCTTTAGAGCACGTGATAGGTTAGAAATTTCGTGGTTATTTTTTTTGTGATTCAACTTCACTTCTATAGGACTTCCGAGGCAAACTCTCACCTTCGAAATTTCTGACACACTTTTCTGACTTTTCACTAGATTTAGTTTAGTGAAATGACATATCACTGAACTTTTTTAGGAAGAAGACGTAATAAATAAGAATATTCCACATTTCGTGATATCCCTAGGGATTTCGTGAAATCCCTGATTTCCTCAATGAATGGATAATTTTAGGGATTATTCTACTCATGAAAACGAATAACTTTTATTATGGGTCCAAAAAAAAAACAGATTTTCCATACAAAAGTGCAATTATACTTCATGCTTCGTCCTCAAGATTAGCTTGATTAACACTTGTAGTACGCCCTAGTAATCGCCAATTTCACACTATATTGAGAATATACCTACTTATAAATTAAAAAAGTAATAAAAGACAATTATTATTTTTTAAATTTCAAATGCGGGTAGTCAAGAGCGACCTGGCTCAAGCGCCCGTCATAGCTGTCATTCGCTTTCTAGTGCGTCGCCGTTTCACATCTAGTTTTTAAATTGTGTTAAAAAAGTTGTTAGTTGTTGTTAAAAGTGATTATTTAGGATGCCCAAACGCAAAAAACATAATTGTGAACACATTAAACGAAAAATTATAAGATTGGGGAGGAAGTTGGAGCGAAAAAAGAAACACCACCACACCGGTAAGATTCATCTTGTTCTGAGTTATCGGAACAATCCTATCGCTCGTCGTCCTTATCTAAAGGTACGTTATGTATTTTAATACATTCATAAGTCACTGGCCTTGACATATTATATTGCAAATTGAAGTTCAGTAACCTGGTTTTCTAACGTTTTGCAAAAAAAAATAATGCAAATGATAATTACGTTCAACGATAAAACGTTTTGACTATTTAACTACTTATTACTAAGTTTGTAAAATAAATACTTTTTGATAAAGTATTACAAAATTATTAATTAAATTTAAAGTTATAATTGAACATAAATGCATTAGTTCGGCACAGACTTTTACAAGTTCTCGTATAAGTAGATTTCAAACAGTTTGCGGGCACTACTTTCTATGAACTGGGACTGCTTCTTACTGAAAATAATTCACACAAGTGACTAAGCTAAAAACAGCTATGTACTCTAAAGTATTATGCTTATTATGATGTGTCGATTTTCAATAGTTTGCGGACAGTACTTTTTTCGAACTGGGACTGTCTCTTACGAAATTTAATTGCATACCTAAGGTTAAGCAACACAAAATCTCAAATAATGATAACATAATCATCATTATATACACTGCAGTCACTGGGTCCTACAAACAGTACAACGGGACTGTTATAAGGTACTTTTAAGTGTTGTTTGCGGACAGTACGTGTTGTTATAACTGGGGACTGTCTCTTACAATATTATACTGACATGCTAAAATTGTATGAACATGAGGCTTGCTCTGTCCCTTACATACGACCAAGAGGTCATAGTTGACCATGTTCTAAGGGTTAACCTGAAGGACAATTAGAACAAGTGCTGGAGCCACTTTTGGAACCAACCCAGTACATCCCAGTCTGAAAACATTACAAATATACAGGATGGTCATTCGTCGACTGAGGTTCCGAAGCGTGATCTACCTTCAGATCAAACGTCTGCTCTTGAAATAGAAAACATACAGTTAGATAGTAAAGTATTAAAAATATTAGGTACTGACCCTACTTCAGTCAGGAGTGCTGGAGCTTTCCAGCACTGGGTCACAACAGGTATTAACAAAGAATTGCGTAAAGAACTCATAAGGATCATGTATCCCAAAAAATTGCAAATTGATTGACCCACCTGAGCTTGATCCTAAGATTAAAGCAGCTGTTTCAGATATTATTGCTAAACGCAATAAGGCCATTCAACTGAAACAGAAGGAATCGACTGCTGGAAACACTTGTCTGGTAAAATATATACTATTATATTGTCTGCAAATGAGAAAAATACTGCCTTGCTAAAAACACTTATGGATTTGGCAAAAAACATGTGTGATTGTCAACATTCTAATTCAATTTACAATTTTTTTTCTGAATGCCGTGAAGATGGATCTAAGGGATTCTCTTCAAAATATTAAAATTGATAAACAATTATTCGACGAAAACTTAAGGGAAACCATAAAATCAGATTAACAAGTCTGGCACAGACCCAAAGCAATCAACGACACAAAAGTTTCCTAATAAGAAGCCAAGCTCTAATCCATACAGTTCTTCGCGAAATTTAAACTGGAAGGGTCCGGGTCCTAGTCGCAGGCCGAAGGACGAAGGAGCCTGCAACGACTTCGACGCGTAGACGGCTCATCAACTTATCGAAGCAGTCGCAGTATCCTGGCAGAGACAGAACAACAGCCGACGTTAAATACGTTAACGCATGCAGGTCGTTTATCATTATTCTATAAAGAATTTTTAATGATTACCAAGGACCCACTGGTTCTTTTTTTCATATAAAAGGATACAAGATTCCCTTCAATCGAAAACCGATGCAACCTGTATCACCGTCAACCCGAAAATGTAGTGAAAAGGAAAAGGCTCTTTTCATACACGAAATTAAAAATTTGCTGTCTCTGCAATTTCAGAGATAACAGATCTGATCAATCTATCAAATATTTTTTAGTACCCAAGCCAAATGGGAAGATGCGTTTCATCTTAAACTTATCACTAAATACATTTTTTGACACAAGTCATTTTAAACTGGAGGATTTAAGAACAGTTATAAAATTGATATCGAGAGATTGTAACCGTGCACAGTAGACCTGAAAGACGCATACTTTTTGTTTAAAATTCACAAGGGAGACCGAAAATATCTAAGATACCAATTTGATCAAAAAACATATGAATTTAATGTCTTATTATTTGGCTTTAACACAGCTCCTTTGGTATTCACTAAAGTCATCATGAAACCGGTCATGAAATTCTTAAGATTATGTGGTTACCTGTTAACAATATATTTGGATCACCTCTGTCTAAAATAAGGGTCTTAAAACTTACAAGATACCGTAAAGTTGCTTACAAGCTTAGGTTTCATTATAAATACCGATAGAAGTAATTTTATACCTTCTCAGTCTTGTAAGTTCTTAGGATGTAGTTTAGACTAAAAGAAATTCTAGGTCACTTTGCCATAATTGAATTTGCAATACAAAAGTTTTCTAACTTAAAAAGGTGTACTGTTAATATCCGCCTGTCCCGCCGTGAAATGCAGCTGGTTGTATACTAAATTATTTGAAATATGTATAATAAGTACATGGATATACCTTGTTATTTGGAACAGGATTTCTATTGGTGGAGCCGCACCAAAATAAAAATAGACAAGTATGACCTGGAGTTTTTTCAGGTGCCTCAACTACGGGGTGGGGAATTGCATGTGGAGACGACAGAGCTAGTGGTTTATGGAGTGTAAAAGAAAGTAGCAGACAATAAATTATTTAGGAATTCTTGCTGCGTTTATTGGTTTAAGATATTAACTGTCAAGTACTTCTACGAACTGACAATACCACGGTAATTTCCTACGTAAACCGTATGGGTGATATACACTCCCCACACCTGACAGAGATCGCAAAAGACCTCTGGCAATGGCGTAAACGTAAAAATCTTTACGTTTTTGCATCTCATATTCGATCTTCAGATAATACTATGCAGGCAGACCAAGAATGGCAGCTAGCTGATTATGCCTTTCAACAAATTGTTGAAAACTTTCATAGGCCTGACATTGATACGCTAGTCGTTGAAATAATAAATGTCCAAGATATATTATATCATGGCATAAGGATCCGGATGCATACGCCGTAAATGTTTTTTTCAGTGTCGTGGTCAAAATTCATTTTTTTATGTTTTTGCTCCTTTCACAATGATTATTAAATGTTTAAGAAAGATTATCTCTGACAATGCCACAGATATTGATCACGCACAATTGTGATGACCACATCTACTGTGTTCCACAGTTTATTGAAACGAAGGTTTCTCATGCAAAATTAAGTAAATTAAGCTAATCCTACCTTACTAGAAAATAGTGTCCGTAATCCAGGGGGGCTGAACGTTGTCTCGTCGGCGCGCGCCTGACAAAGCGATCTCCACACAACCCCCGATGGGATACTCTTACAGCTAACACTCTTATACTACACAATGCCCTAATAGGCAGCTAAAACTTCCCGGCGCTTTTCAAAGCGAACACACACGGGTCACAAGTCCGTACCCGGACCGGGCGCTCCTCACGGCTGCTTACGGCCAACTGGTCGCGATGTCGCGCGGGCGGCGGTTGGCGCCGACCCCACGAATGAACGTGAATGAATGAATCACGCGCGGCGTGAACATCCCCCCGTCCCGGACAGTAGCAAACTGTCCGCCAACTCAATCTAAGGGCAGGCGAGAGAGGGTAGCGATCGCTCGCTTCAAAACAGAGTCCCCCACCAGGACCTCGGCAAACCTGGGCACGCCATCCGACCCCGGATGAAGCTGAACAATGCGTCCTAAACGCCAGCGGAGGGGCGGCAGGTTTGGATCCTTTACCAACACGAGGTCTCCAGTCTTGGGTGGGGTCGTCCTATCCGACCACTTAACGCGTTGCTGCAAAATGTGCAAATACTCCAGATGCCAACGGCGCCAAAAACTCTGCGTAAGCTGCTGGAGCAATTCAAATCGCGAGAGCCGTCCGGAGGGCACTTCGGAATAAGGATATTCCGGCAAGGCGTTAAGCGGTCTGCCAATCAAAAAATGGCCCGGCGTAAGGGCCTCTAAATCATTCGCGTCCGAAGACAACGGACACAACGGACGCGAGTTGAGGACCGCCTCAACCTTACAAAATACGGTCGCGAGTTCCTCAAACGTGAGGACCGTCTCCCCAATAACGCGACGAAGGTGAGTTTTAGCGGCCTTTACAGTTGCTTCAAAAATCCCTCCCCAGTGGGGGCAGGATGGCGGGGAGTACTGCCATCGTACCCCTCTGCGAGAGAGTGTGGATCCGATCTCAAAATTATTCCTATCCAAAAATTCACAAACTTCCTTTAAATACCTATCGGTGCCCTTGAAATTGGTTCCACAATCGGACCTGATTAACGACGGCATTCCGCGGCGAGACACAAAACGATTCAACGTGGCTACAAAGGCTTCTGTGGTGAGGGCACTAACCACCTCCAGGTGGACCGCTTTAGTGGCCAAACAAACAAATACACACAAGTAAGCCTTTTCCGTTCTAGCATTACGAAGCCGCGATGTCTTAACGGTAAATGGCCCCGCAAAATCCGTTCCAACTCCTGAGAAGGGCATCGATTCGTTCACTCGATCGGCAGGCAAATCACCCATCTGGGGCTGCATCGTATCGGCGCGCAAACGATAACACGGGAGACAACGAAAAATAACGGATCGGATTATTCTCCGCGCTGACAAAATCCAGAACTCTCGTTGGAGGAGCGCGGTCAAAGCATTACAACTGGCATGAGCATTCTTTACATGTCGGTCTGTAATCAACAGTCTAACTAACGGTCCATCCTTGGGGAGCAACAAAGGGTGGCGTGATCCGTACGGCAGGTTGGCATGTCTGAGCCTACCTCCGACACGCAGCAATCCGGTACTGTCCAAGAAAGGATTCAACCGCACCAAGGGTCCCTTCAACTTGGGCTTACTTGAGCGCAGGGCTTTCAGCTCCGGTTCAAACTCTCGCTGTTGCGTCACTCGCAACCAATGCAAAAGAGCGTCTTGCCGCTCTTGTGGGGCGAGGACCGGAGACAACAATTTCTCCTGAGGCTGGCGACAATTTCGCACAAAGCGCCTCATCCAAGCAGTCACGCCGAGCAACTTATCAAGAGAACTGTAGCGGTCTAACAAAAACTCCATCTGCGGAGCCGCCACCGTCTCCACGGCGTGAACACGCATGCCTAGGTCTGGGACTCTGGCCACCGCCGGGGTGGCAGGCCATGAGCGCTCAGGCCGTAACAACCATGATGGACTCCACCATAGGTGGTGGTCCACTAACTCAGGCGCCTCGCAGCCGCGGGAGGCACAATCTGCGGGGTTCAATTCGCCCGGTACGTGGCGCCAAATCAACGGGGCCTTTGAAGTCTGAATTTGTGAGACCCGGTTGGCCACAAAAACCTCAAGGGTGACTGAACTCTTCAGCCAACAAAGGACGACCTGGCTGTCAGACCACGCAAATATCGACTCCAAGTCGACACCGTTTCCCAAGGTGTCGGCAACATGATTGAGTAGCCGTACTAAGAGAGTGGCGCCGGACAACTCCAACTTCGGAATGGTTAGCCTAGTCCGAAGGGGGGCGACCTTACTCTTGGCCGTAACTAAGTGTACGGCGACAACGCCTGCTGCATCCACCGTTCGGATGTAAACGGCTGCCGCGTATCCGCTTTCGGACGCGTCACAAAAGCCGTGCAGGGAGGCTTTAAACTTTCCCGAAGGCAGCATTTGCCTCGGTATACAAACCCGATTGACGTCGGGTAGGGATGACACGAACCTCACCCACTCTCGTAGGAGGCTACCAGAGAGGGGCTCATCCCAGGACAATTCCGCAGCCCAGAGCTCCTGTAGGAAGCACTTCATCGAAAACACTACAGGGCTGAGCCAACCGTTCGGATCAAAGGTACGGGCTACAGTGGACAGCACCGTGCGTTTAGTCCAGACCTTTGGGTCTGGCAGTTCCAATCTATATGTGAACAAATCCGGGACTGGTCGATACTGGACTCCCAAAACAGACAGCATGTCTGGAGTCTCCGGATTTTCAAAGAGGAGCGGCTCTTGCTGGTGGTCCTTAGGCAAATCTGCCAATAGGTCCGGTGAGTTAGACAGCCACTTCCGCAACTCATAGCCACCAGCCCTCAAGAGCGCAATCAGCTCATCACGTAAGACGAGAGCCTCATCTAAGCTCGAGGCCCCCGTGCAGATATCGTCGACAAATAAGGCCCCCCCCTCAATAAGAGCAGATGCCCGGGGATAGCGTAGCCGTTCGCGCTCTGCGAGCTCCAAAAGCGAACGGATCGCCACAAAGGGGCTCGACCGCAAACCATAAGTGTTGGTGTTCAGCTCGTAAGCCAACATCGGATCCTGGGGATCCTCACGCCAAAGGATGAGCTGGTATCGTCTATCCTCCGGGTGAATCACGGTCTGTCTGAACATCATGCGGATATCGGCCACAAAGACGACAGCGTGCCGGCGGAAGTTGGTCAAAACATCACAGACATCGTGATGCAACTTCGGCCCCGCATGCAGACACTGATTTAACGACACTCCGGTTGACGTGGGCGCTGAACCATCAAAGACCACGCGGATCTTCCCATTGGAAGTCTTCAAAACAGCGTGGTGTGGCAGGAAGTAATGTTCCACATTACGCCAGTCCAACTGCGAGATGGACATGTGCCCAAGGTCCAAATACTCCCGCATGAAGTCTATATACTTCTCCTTGAATGCGGGATCCCTGGCCATCCTACGCTCCATGGACAACAATCTCTTCTCGGCCATCGGTCGGGAGCTCCCTAAAGGAGGGCGAACCGCCAAGAAGGGCAAGCGGGTAATCAAGCGACCCGAGAGGAGGCGCCCAGTGTTGTTCTGGTAGAACAATTCGCACTCCTCGGCTAACGGATCCAACCGCTTGGCAGTGGGGGGTTCCTCCACCTCCCAAAACTTTTGGAGAACGTCGGACAAAGTAGAACCGACAATGGTCTGGCGGTCTATCGACGGGGCCTCTGGTGTCTGTGGTACCTTTCCCATCACCACATGACCCAGCGACGAGGACAAGGCGACAAGATCGGCTGTCTGCAAAACTCGCTTGCTTCCATACAATACACGACCGAGGACATCCGCACCAATCAACAAGTGTATTGGGCCCGGTCGGTGGAAGGAAGGATCAGCCAAAGCCAGTCCAGACGTCAGCTCAATCGTGGATGGCGGCACTCGCACTTGCGGGAGTGGTCCAACCACCTTATCAAAAACTATCGCCGAAGCACCGATCTTCGGCCTTGGCGTGAAGTGGGGGGAGAAGGAGAACTCAACTCGACCAATCGGATCAGGGATCCGCGAGTCTCCCACCCCCCGTACCGCTTCGTGATGCGGCACAAGCAAAAGACCCAGCTGTCGGACAAGCCACCTGGACATTATGCACCCCTGGGCACCTGAGTCCAAAAGGGCACGCACCGTGACAACATTGCCCTTAGGTCCCCAAACATTCACGGAGGCTGTTGGCAACAGCACAAGCTCCGGAGGGGTGGTTGGGTCCGACAGGGGCGCCATTAAAAATTTTGGGGGGGAAGGGCGGGAGATACGAGGCGCTGTCGCCTCCGTACCTCTGCTCGAAACGCCCCTTCATTTCAGCGGGCAATTTGGCGAGGACTATGTGCAGCAGTACAAAGGACCACTGATCCACCGGCAGGTCCAATCGCCTTAGGGAGTTGACCGCTGACAGTAGCGGGTTCAGCAACTCCCTCCGTAACAGGTGTACCCGCGTGATTCGCGGGAGGGCCAAAATCGTGGCCACGTGGGTGTCCGCCAGTAACCGGACATTCTGGTACCTGCTAACCAGAAGCTGGCGAGCCACCTGGTAGTTGTCGTCGCTGATGAGCAGGTGCTGGATTACCGCGCTGGCCTCTCCTCGCAGGGAGGAGCGCAAATAGGCCAACTTCTCGCTAGGGGATAAGTCCCGTCGTGAATCCACCAAACTGTCAAACAAATTAATGTAGCCCATCCAGGCTGACAGATCCCCATTAAAAGTGGGAATCTCCAAAGTAGGCAATCGGCCTAGCAACGCCGTCGGGGTAGGTTTGACCTCCCCGCTCAAAACCGGCTCCCCCTTCCGAACAGCCAGGGCCCTCTCAGCCGCCTCCGTGAGCTGGTCAGCCAGCTCATAGGCCTGGGCTACATCCTGCTCCAGCTGTTCCGACACGGCATCATCAGCTGGGGGGTTCTCCAGATAATACGCGCGACACTCCATGGCGTGGCGCTCCAGGTCTTGCAGCCGAGCTGCCAGCCCGCCATACCGAGCTAGCAACGCGCCTACCCGGTCGGCTCGGTCTATTAATGTGACCGCACAAGCAAGCCAACGCAAAACTCCTTGGATGCCAGCCCTGGATACGGCGGTCGGATTCGTAGGAGCCATTTATAATCCGTTTAATAAACAAAGCAAACAAAGAAATATAAAAGTGGTAAACATCAACAAAAAAAACAATAGAAATAGGTCGCGTCACGATAATATAAAACACAATTAAAATTCGGACGACATACACGGACCCTACTATTTTCATAAATTATTAGCAACTTACCAATTTCAAGGGCTAACAATATAACGGTAGAAACAAAACGTATAGGATTAACGGTATGGCATACCTCGCAAATCAACTACTAAACCGTTATCAACAAACAAAAACAAAACTATTTTTAATAATAATACTCGTAATTTAATACTACTAATAATTAAAACTAGTTCCACTTTTTTAACTAGGCAAGCGGACTCGGAACAAACACTAGTATGTGGTACTAATAAACAACACTTTCGAACGAAACTATTCGTCAAATAAATCCGGACACACAAAAAAAAATATACACATCTAGGCGAGTAAACTCGTATCAAATCACTAGTATGTGGTACTAATAAACACACTTTCGAACGAACTATTCGTCAAATAAATCCGGACACACAAAAAAAAAATATACACATCTAGGCGAGTAAACTCGTATCAAAACACTAGTATGTGACAACAATTATATAAGTGTCTATCTATTATCGGATCCACCAAGTGAGAAACATTCGCTTCGAGAATTTACTAGAACAATTTCTTAGTACTTCAAATCGTCTCGGGATCTTCAAATACCCTCGAGCTTTCAACAAAAAAAAATAATTTTTAGGTACGCTTTTTAGGTACGCTTTTTATTTTTACTATGAAATTTTATGTAGTTAATTTTAATATGAAAATTAATTATATCAACTAAGCTCTGCTACCAAAAATTTGATCACGCACAATTGTGATGACCACATCTACTGTGTTCCACAGTTTATTGAAACGAAGGTTTCTCATGCAAAATTAAGTAAATTAAGCTAATCCTACCTTACTAGAAAATAGTGTCCGTAATCCAGGGGGGCTGAACGTTGTCTCGTCGGCGCGCGCCTGACAAAGCGATCTCCACACAACCCCCGATGGGATACTCTTACAGCTAACACTCTTATACTACACAATGCCCTAATAGGCAGCTAAAACTTCCCGGCGCTTTTCAAAGCGAACACACACGGGTCACAAGTCCGTACCCGGACCGGGCGCTCCTCACGGCTGCTTACGGCCAACTGGTCGCGATGTCGCGCGGGCGGCGGTTGGCGCCGACCCCACGAATGAACGTGAATGAATGAATCACGCGCGGCGTGAACAGATATACTTAATAGTTGTTGCATTTTGGTTCACATAACAGTGGTATCCACTATTTAAGAGTCTTTTAATAATTAAACAATTCGTTTTCAAAGCAGATTCAAACCTAATTTTATCTACAAATTCCAGCCGCAAACAAATGCGCAACTCCATTACCCTGGTGATGGTGATGATACGAAGAGGCGTCAAACAATTTTCTCTGGGCATCATGCTTAACTCGCTTTTAGATAACTGGTATAAACAATACGAAGTTTGCTATTAAAAGTGGTTTATTTATTGTCAACTAAACTTATACGAAAGTATCAATTCCCGATATACAACATTTTTTTGCATCTGATTTTAACAGTGGCGCTCAGTATGGCACAATTAACTGTTATCATTCTGCTTTGGCTTTAATAACTAAAATTAATATCTCACAAAATCAAGAAATAAAAAGATTTATTAAAGGAGTTTTGGTACCAGACCTCCACCCCCTAAATTTAATGAAGTCTGGAATATAGCACAGGTTTTAAATTGTCTTGAAAAGTGGTGAATCTGGAAAAAATATGTACTTATAAAAAAAAAAAAAAAAAAACTTTATTAGCCATTGTCACAGCCCATAGGGTATGACGAACCCTTTCAAAAAATAATATTTGTAATATTAAAAAGTCTTCTTTAGCAATTAAAATCAAAATTTCCCATTCTCATAAAGACATCTAGTGGTAGCGCAGCTCAACCATTGCTCGTTATACCATTCTATAACGAAAAGCCAAGTATTTGTCCTGCAAGAGTTTTGATTACTTACCTTGAAATGACAATGTCTCTCTGTCCTGATTCCAACAATTTATTTATTAGTTACCGAAAGCCATAAGCCTGTTACATCACAAACCTTATTCAAATGGATAAAAAATACGTTACATTTAAATGGAATTGATATTTCTACGTTCACTGCGCATACTACCCGGTATGCTGCTACGTCAGCTGCGCAAAATTTAGGTTTTAGCATAGACCAGATTATAAAACTGCAGGTTGGTTTTCAGAATTACATACGTTTGTCAAATTTTATAACATAAAATTTAGCACCACTGTTTTGAGTGCTTAATCAAAATATTTTTCGTTTATTTCATAAGCGATGTTGATTTTTTATGTAACAAATAATACTTTTTTATTGCTTTTTGTTTCTATGTTGAGAAAATAAAGAAGCAAGCTATGTTATAATTTCAATCTATATTATTCAGTAACCTATTACAATTTTTGCATATTTTTCGAACACTTAGTCTCTAAACGTCTACAAGTGTTAATCAAGCTAATCTTGAGGACGAAGCATGAAGTATAATTAGAGATTAAACGAACTTACCTGAAGTGAAGTTCTATCTTAATTATACGAAGGCTTCGTCCGAAGAGATTAGCATCCCTCCCTCCCAAAAGTTATTACCTACTCCCCTATATTATTCGAAAAATATAATACTCCAAACTAAATGACAGCTATGACGGGCGCTTGAGCCAGGTCGCTCTTGACTACCCGCATTTGAAATTTAAAAAATAATAATTGTCTTTTATTACTTTTTTAATTTATAAGTAGGTATATTCTCAATATAGTGTGAAATTGGCGATTACTAGGGCGTACTACAAGTGTTAATCAAGCTAATCTCTTCGGACGAAGCCTTCGTATAATTAAGATAGAACTTCACTTCAGGTAAGTTCGTTTAATCTCTAAAAATATTTAATCAAAAGTATGGACGGTTAAGACGTGAAAGGTGATGCATTGACACAATTACTTTAAATGTATATTAAACGCATATAAAGGTTATTAATGCGTATACTAATTATGGCATACCTCAATACAATAATGGATTTACCAAATGACGATCACGGCGACCAGCGCCCTCTGCATAATTCTCTACCAAGGTCCGGTTGCTCGAAGCTTGGTTACGTTAACTTTAGGGTTAAATTATGGTTATAGTAAAATTAACCGGTGGTCAAATTTAAAAAGCGTTGTTGAAGAAACGGTTACCTAATTACACATTTAACGGCGGTCAAAATAACCGACAGGGTGGGAGTGGTTTAAATTTTGACATTAGTAATTAAGGGAAGGTTAATGATAGTACAGACAACACTTTTAACCCAAGGTATTTTTCTTTGATCGAGGTCAAAATTGACAACAGTTAAATTTTAACTTTAACTTAACTATAATGTACGAGCAACCGGACCTTCTGTCTGTGACGACTACGGGAAAACGTATGACGCCAAACTGACGTAGAGTTTGTTTGTTTTTAACATTATCGTATGCGTGTCTATAATAAATGCATGCAGTCTTCCGCATAAGACAAGACAAGACAAGCCACATCCCACCCCATTTAAATACCTACTTTTTATACCTAAGTTTAAGTACCTACGCCTAATAATATTTGTACTTAAATTAAATACCTGTATGAAAGAACTTATCTACACCTTTCCTCTACTATCCATCTAATCCATATAAATATTATAAATGTGAAAGTGTGTTCGTTTGTCCGTCTTTCACGTCAAAACGAATCAACGGATCGACGTGATTTTTAATATGGGAAATATTTTTTTTTGAATATTTTACCTGACACGTCACACATGAAAACTGAATTTGAAAAATGGAAAATTAAGTGTGTAGAAAAAATCGACCCGTCTCACAACCAGCTCCGATGGGAGCGATGGTTGTGGGACAGGTCGATTTTTTCTACATAATTAATTTTTAAGGCGCTACTCGGAAAAAGTATGAACTCTTTGATATAAAACTATAGGATGGTTAGAGTTGTTATAAATCTGGTATTAAGATATATATTTCTTCATACCTTTATCTAGAATCGTATAGTTTCAGAAACACGATTTTATGATTTTGGCTCGACACTTTTTATTTTCGAAAATACCTCTAAAAAATAAGAAATATCAAGATTATTCTTAAATGGAGATACATATACTATTGAAAATTGGTTTAATTAGAGGACACCAATAATATTTAGGATCGTATAGAAGCATTTTTTAAAAATCGCTAAAGTTTTTGAATACGAAGTGATTTTGTGTTTTTTTTGCGTAATCGGCAAAATCGGTCTCGAACCCGTGCGCGTCGTTTTCTCATTGCTATCTCGCTTTAGCATAATTTTTCCGAGTATCGCCTTAATTTTTCAATAATAAAAATTGCATTGTGAATGCAAAAAAGTAAAAACTTAAATAACCCTGATTCACAACCGATCGAATACCCCAGAAATCGGAAAAGTTATCGAATTCTATGCTTTGTCTTTGTCTATTCTGAAGTGAGTGACAGTGACAGATCATACATTCCGCTGTCCGGAACGTTTCCGACGGTTTGTGAATAAGGAGACAGGTGTTGAGATCGAAGGTACAGATACAACTTTTGTATTCTGTCTCGGGAGAACACGTGAATGTAAACCAATTTAAACTTTATTACGTGGCTTCACTATTAAGGGGCCCACAGAGTATCAGTCCGCGGCCGGCAGGCCACCTGCAGTCATCAATCGAACGCCGACTGACATTCGGTTTTTGTATTTATAACTGTAAGTGTGTTTCCGGTTGCGGCTAATTTTGCCGCAGGTCTGTGGGGCTCTTTGACGTGTTGGGCTTCTTATGACCGAATACTAGAGCACTAGGTAGGTACTCAACTTTAGGAGTGACCTCGTTCAGTTTTAATTAAGCTTTTTCTTAACTACAGTAAAACCCCGCTTAACGCGACCCCGGTTTGCGCGATTTCGTTATAACGCGATCTTCAAATTGCGTGCTAAAATAGATACCCCGTTTTACGCGAGCATATTGATTAGCTGTCATTCACCAATGAACGAAGTCGCACGCAACGCATTCAATTTAACTTTGTTTACAATTTAAAGAAGGTAGATACATACTTATGCAGTTAAAGTTTTCCATCGAACGAAAAAAAAAAGTTTTTTTTGTTGTTTTTAATTAAATTCTTTTTTCACTTTTAGTCTGTAAACTTCTAAATTTTCTTAATAAAGCAGTTCTGTTATAAATTATAGCCATGCTTTATTTAATTAAAATACGGATAAATATAGATATTAATTTTCTTTACCCTTGACCCCGTTTTACGCGATTTTCGTTTATCGTGTTAAACGAAAATCGCGTAAAACGGGGTATATCAGTATAGGTAACTATAACATAACTAACAATGAAACCTTCTTCAACAGTCGAAATGCCGGCCTACGACAACCATGGCGCAACAATCTCGATGGAGGACGTCCGCCCCGCCATATCCCTGGATCTGGCGGCGAGGAGACGAGAACTGAAGACGCAGATGTCCAACGTGACGACGAGGAGGGAACAGGCCGTATGCGTGAGGAACGCCTTCAAGAAATACGGGCCCAAAAAGAACCCAAATGTCATTCTAGACGGGCTGAACATGACAGTTCCTAAAGGAGCAATGTAAGTTTTCTTTGGTTGGTGGTGGGACTTGTCCGCCTGGCTAGCTAAGACCATCTGGCACCATAACAATTATGTATTTATTTATTGTGTTCCGGTACTTAGAGATAAGATAGCCATTTCCTCTGTGATTGAGGATTCCGAGAGTAGAGCGCTTCCACCTTCAGCTTTATCACCACTCAACATGAAGGCTAAGTGCTTACCTGTTGTAGATTAAAAAATAATCTCTATGGTTTAAACTACATCTGGCAGCACGGAATCGCAATTTCCTATGCTGCTATCCTTTTCTGTCGTGCCGAAGCGTCAACTACATACAGGTGATCTGTGACCATGAAGCTCGACTTAATACTGAGGTAACTGGAGAGTGCAGTACGAACAATTTTTTGTCCACCACAAATTACACAGTGGCTGTCTTCCGTCTCACCTACACTTAAAAAAAAATACGTATTGTCATATGAGACAACCACTACATGCATAAATGTCAAATTTGCTGGGTACACTTTTTTATTCAGGGTGAGAACTCCAGTTACCTCAGTATTAAGTCGATCTTCATGTCTGTGAGCGTCAATAAATAGAGCAAGAAAGAGAGCGGGAATGCTAAGCATGTGTCGGAATGGTCGGAATCGACGAGGCGGTCGCATACCCGCGCTCTTTCTCGTTCTAGCAAACGACATTTCTAAGACACAGAAAAGAACAGCAGCATAGGAAAGTGCCCAGCTACCAGATGTAGTTCAATCCTAATATTTTTCTGTGGTCTTGGTCACTCTGAGGTATTCAATTCAGTGGAAGAAGCAGTCGGGGCTATTCGCCCGATCTCCCGCTATGTCTCATTTTTGGCAGACTGCCAGGCATATCCAGATACGCGATATCCTTTGTGGATTCCACTTGGTTAGTCTAGCGTATAGGTTTGATTAAGATTAGGACTTTAGTTAGCAGCATTGAAGTCCGCGCCACATAACTTGGAGTGTGTTAGAGGGCGCTGATCGTCAAAAATAAGCCTTATTCCCATGTCATAATTTAGTTCCAGAAATTGACACGTGCCAAGTTATGTGGCGCGATCTATTTAGTCCCACACAAAGGTTTTAGTTCTAAAGATTATCGTCGGAACAGAAATGCTTGTCGCACTAGAAACCCATTAATCTATACTTCTCAAGTTGTACGAATTTTAATACTAGGTATAAGAACTTAGGTAGCTTCGAGGTAGACAAACTTTTCGGTTGGTACCTCTACCTCATTGTAAGTGCAACTTCCCGAATAGAACATTAAGAAGGCTTTTAAGGAGTGAGTTTGATAAATAAGGTGAAAGTGTCTCTAAAATTTTACAGCACAAAAGGGCCGTGTCTTGTAATTACAATGAATTTGTTAAGGTTTAACGGGCTTAAGTGAATTCAGTTCCTTAATCGTTTCGTAGATGGCGTGGAATAACCATTTCACGTCCATTGTTACACTGTGGAAAGGGAATTTGGTTAGAAACCAGGAATAATTAGGTATTATAATTTGCCAAACTCTGTTCCCTAAAATAATAACAAAATACAGGTCCCGAAAATTAAGAAATACGCTAAAAAGGCATTAGGTGGCGTAGTGGTTAGCACGCTCAGTTGGCGATTCTGGCGATAAAGCACCTTTCGCAATGGTTATCATGGGATGGGTGACCAAAAATTTATCACGTATTTAAAGCTCCTCAGTGCTTCGGAAGGCATATAAAGCCTTTAGGCTGAAGGCTTAAAATTTTCCTATCTTTTAAGTGTTTGGTAACATCATCATCATCATGTCAACCAAACTACGCCCTCTTGGGGGAGGCCTATGCTGGGCATAGGCCTCCCCCAAGGATCTCCATCGGTTCTCCGCGCTATGTGTTCCGCCCACTGACACTTCAATGATGCAATCCTTCGAGAGATGTCGGTTGTTTTAGTTCTTGGTATAGTGTTTGTACTTGGTATACCTTCTTTCTTTTTTCAGATATGGTCTTCTCGGCGCTTCAGGCTGCGGGAAGACTACGTTGCTCTCTTGCATCGTGGGCAGAAGAAATCTCAACTCTGGTGAAATATGGGTATTAGGTGGAAAGCCTGGCAGCCCAGGCAGTGGAGTACCGGGACCGAGGATCGGGTATATGCCTCAGGTATGTTAGCATACTTTCAGAAAACTACCGATTGCTAACCATTGCCACAATGCGTTGTGGTCGTATTACATGATAGATACGACACTAGTTTCGTTATGTAGATAAATAAAACGTTTATTGTTGTCACACACATACACACAAATAATTTTTACAAGAAAAAATACAAAAATAATTACAAGACCGAATTAAATAAACGAAAATAATGCCGGTAGGGAGATGTGCCTGTGTGCAGCAACAAAAAGGTCTAGGCTCGGCAAAATATATTCACCAAAAGTTGAAATGCTAATTTCCAACCATCACCTTATGTTACGTGCGGGGGGCTATGTGGTCTTTGTGTGATTCTTACATCGATTCGGTGTTGTTAGCCCGGGGACAACAGCTGTCCAATTTTAGTCGGAAGTTCTATATATGCGAACTTGGTAAATGAACTTCGCGGACGCGATGTAGGTTCTCCTAATCAATGCGGTAGCGGCGCCCATAGCACAGAATAAATAAGTACGTTGCGTCATCGGTAGGTACAGGTAGCGTCATCTGTCGTCTTCGTGCGGTGTGATAGTTTTGTGCAGCGTCGTCTAGATGTCGCCACAAGACAATCCATTATTGGTCACCCATCCCTTGTCTGACCATAAAAGAAGTTGCTTAACCCTAACGATTACAGGCCGAGCTCCACGGGTTCCTCGATTTCTTTTTTAATATGCATTTGGATAAATATTAAAGTTCCGGTCAGGTCACAAAAGTACCGTGAACTATACGGTTTATGAGTTTACCCCCACTCCCCAGTTAAACCCCTTTCTGCGAGGGTTAAGGGTTAACAGTTTAAGTTGTCAATTTATCGGGTTTGTAACTGCCCCACGCAGTATTAGTTTTATAAAGTTTTGAAACTAATGACTATTATTTATTCTGTGCTAATGATGGAAATCGGGTTATTTTAATGGGTAATGTCATATTACAAATAACTTTCACGTTTTTGCAGTCACAATGCTATTATTTTATTATTAATGAAAATGAAATATTAGAATGAACGACCCATCCGCCACTGAAAGGTCCCGGGTTCGATTCCCTGCGGAGCTACCTACTTGGAGGATGGCTCGTTTTTTTCTAATATTTCTTTTCAATGGTACATATGTCATACTTTAAATACTTGTGCTATTAAAATGATACAACGTAGAACCTCAATATCCCAACTTATTTTTATTTTCATAAAAAAAATATATAAGTAATTGTTTTATAATTCTTTAAATTTATTTCAATTTCAGTCCTATTTAGCCCATTAAAAATATATTATTTGGAAAACCGAATAAATTATTATTTTACTTTAACATATTAAGGCGATACTACCTTGGTACTATTATATATTCTGTGCCGATACCACAGAATAATATTTGTACCGATACCAGGGTGCCTACCATCAACTTTAAGACAGCGATTCAAAAATAGAGTCGTTCAGTGATTCGTCCCACAACAAATTCGTCCCAATGGGACGAATCACAAAGCGCGATGCAGAATAGGTTCCTAAAATGAATTGCTTTCTTTCGTACTCTGACCTTCTAAAAACTGGATCGCAAATGAATTGCTAAATGTTAATGACCGAACGATTTGTGTCCTTTTTCTTCTACCCGTCTCTTTCACTCGATTCTGTCATGCCCGGAGAGTGAGAGGGACGGGTATAACCTGCCGGTGACATGTTAAATCGACCGGGTTATAAGTCAAATAAGAGTTCCTGACAGCTTAGCGGCTGTGAAATGTCATTGATCGATCACTGAATCGCTGTCATTGATATTTAAGCTGTCGTGGTACGAATAAGCGAAGCAGATCAGTTTAGGTCCTAAACAAAACCGCAATAAGAGTTGATGGTAAGCACCCAGGGGGGTCTCACTCCGCGCTTAAACCACAGAATAAATAATAGTGCTAAGGCACAGAAGACTCACTCTGCAAGCTCATTCAAATAAAAATAAATCTTTCTGCGTGGAAATAAAGTCCAATTCCGGTTGCTTTGTCATCGCTTGCCTACTGTTATAATAACCTAGAGTTCGCGCATGCAAGCAAAACTGTACCCAATACCTACGCACGAGCGTTTCTATTTCTATGAATGTCTCAAACAGCTCGCTCGCTGGTTAGGGTTGCGAGCGACTTGCGAGTTCGGTTTTGTTGTTTCTTTGGTTCTTTCTTTTATTTGGACACCCGTTAACACAACAGTATCTTATATACGGATTATAAGAACGTTAAGTAGTCACTGTTCGGTGCACAAAAATCACAGAAATGATCGATCGTTTTACGCGCGAACGTGGAGCGTACGAGCCGAGCGGCATCCTTCTGCCATACGCCTGCCCGGCAGGCGCGCCGGCCGAACGTACCTAAACTGCGGAGTGACACCCCCCTGCTTAAACTTTTATATTAGCCTACTGTTCGCGGTCTCACTCAGTCGAGCAATTGCCGAGGGGTGCCGGCCGACTCGCGCGCTGTATTCGAGCGACGACTTCTCCCTCCAGTCAGTTAAGCGTCAAGCGCCGAATGCGAAAGTGCATTGCGTGTTTAGCTTCGTTTTCTATTATTATATTAACCTACCTGCGAAAGTTTATGTTATTATTTTCTAAAACTTTGTTGTAACAATAATTCTACATTATTGCAACATTCCCGTGGTGTAAAAAAATGTTTGTAGGTCTCATTTTTTTTTCAACCCGATTTTAGGACAAACTAGTTTTTCCTAGGTCAAACTAGTTCATCGCGTTGACATTTCAGAGAGCGACTTTGCCTCGGAAGACCTGTAGATGTAGAACATGACACAAAAAAAATAACCACCATTTTAACCAATCACGTGTTCTACAGGACTTCCGAGGCAAACTCGCTCTCTGAAATGTCAACGCGATGAACTAGTTTGGCCTAGGAAAAACTAGTTTGTCCTGAAATCGGGTTTGGCCGGTAAAATATATACAGTATTTTACAAAACTTTTAGCCCAAACAAAGTTCCAAAGTCAAAAATTGTGTTCCAAACATTTCCCTCTATATCTCTTCGTTGACTAGATATAATATAATAAAAAAAATAACTTTCGCCGTAATTCAATTCACATCTTAGATTTCTGCGCGAACTGTTCATTTAAATAAAACACTTTCTCGGATTTTGCACGCATTTATTTAACAACTTGGTTAAATTTGCTTGTTACAAAATAAAAAGAAAATCTATTATTTTTGCACATTTTGGATAATTTTTTTATCTGGATGTGGCAAGTCGGAATACTCTTTGGTCATGTCAAGAAACGTTGCTGTTTGATTTTCTTGATTGCTGTTTGGGTGTTTTAATACAATATCTATTGTATAATTAGTGCATATAAATACGTGATCATTGTTGGAAATTACTTATGAAACCTTGGATCTCGAAAGATTTGGATTCCCGAAGGAGGAACACTGCGTCAGCGATGGATTCGTGCGATACCTCGAGCCGACTGGGAGCTTACAACATCAGTAGGAGTGTTTAATAAACATTTTCGTGACTGTGATATAGTTAAAATAAAACAACCCTTAGTTATGTACGCGTATTATTTGATTTTGAGGCGCTATAATCAGGAATTCATCTCATCTCATGCATACAAGAAATTAGGATTAGTGGTACGACATTGACATTTATGACGTTGCCAATCCGAGCAGCATGGCCTGTAGGAGCGCAAGCAGCCGAGAAATAATAGCGGGCCATGACAGCACACGTGATCGAAAAACTGTTACAATGTCATTGGAATACGAAGGTAAATTTCGCCACCGTTTCCAAAGTTGTGATAGCTAGAAAACGGGCGGCATTGAGGCCAAAAGACCTCGGTTCAAATCTAGCCCGTTTTTTTTTCTTGTTTTTGTCAAATTCCTTTTTTTTGTGAAAAAGTCTAGGGAGCCCTTTTCACTTCTGCCGGCACTTCCGGAGTGCAACCCTTTGTTTTTTTAAAGTACGCCCATCTCTGCTAGAACCTTGATTCACAGCGATGACGGATGCGAATTAGTTCGAACAGATTTGGTATTAATTTGGCCCGGATAACTGTAAAACCAGCCCAAAGAGGTTCTATAAAAGTATCTTAAAACCTTAAAAAATATATTGTCTTTATGACATTTACGGCAAGGTTTAAGGTTCAGTGTGCGTTATCTATCACTAATTGGTGATATAAATTGTCTGTTAGATTAATAGACTGCGCTTTATCGTGGCTTCAGGCAAATTACTACGCACTTAGCATTCAGTTCCAACCAACCCCTAGTATCATTAACAGTCTATTTATTGTCCGTCTAGCTATGCCACACGGTTTTATTCGGGTTCGATTCTCGAACAAGAGTGTCCATGAACATTGTCTATTTGTCGACTGCTAAAGTCAGCTGTTTTGAATTTTATTACATTTCAATGTTATTACTAATGAGTGAAGATTGGAGCAATTACCTATACCTAATTTCCCTATCATAAGTGTTTGATAAAGTTATTACGTGATAAGTAACACCACCTGGTCTTTTCCACTATGTGGCATAGTCATGGGACGCCCTGTAAGTACATTTATCCGATATCAAGTTTCGATAACACAGTTTCGACTATGGGTTACTATACTAGATAATCTATGAGGCCTGTACCCCAGCAGTAGGTACATGGGACATGACGATACGTCAAATATGTAACAACGTAAACGCTCTACAGGGTGCCTACCATCAACTTTAAGACAGCGATTCAAAAATAGCGCGATGCAGAATAGGTTCCTAAAATGAATTGCTTTCTTTCGTACTCTGACCTTCTAAAAACTGGACCACAAATGAATTGCTAAATGTTAATGACCGAACGATTTGTGTCCTTTTTCTTCTACCCGTCTCTTTCACTCGATTCTGTCATGCCCGGAGAGTGAGAGGGACGGGTATAACCTGCAGGTGACATGTTAAATCGACCGGGTTATAAGTCAAATAAGAGTTCCTGACAGCTTAGCGGCTGTGAAATGTCATTGATCGATCACTGAATCGCTGTCATTGATATTAAGCTGTCGTGGTACGAATAAGCGAAGCAGATCAGTTTAGGTCCTAAACAAAACCGCAATAAGAGTTGATGGTAAGCACCCTGATCTGTCCCTAACATTAAGTATGACATTGGCGTGAGTAAGCGCATCATTTTGCGTTATTATCTAATCAAAAATTACGTGATGCTGCTACTACTTGTAATGGAACTGGCGATTTATTGTGTTCAGTGTTCAGCCTTATAGAGTAGAATGTATGCTAATCATTTAATTTCAAGATTAAATCTATTTCTATCACTTTGCCAAAAATTCTTCAAAATTGGTTCAGTAGTTTATAACTTATAGTTAACAGAATGAAAAAGAATGTAATAAAACGAGTACTAACAAAATTAACTGGTACTAAGATAAGATAGATAAGATAAGATAAAAATATTCTTTATTCACTTAGACATAATAAATATGTACTTATGAATCGTCAATATTTTCCTACCACCCATTCAAGACTTTTTTAACTGACAAGAAGAATGGGCGCAAGAAACTTGCCAGCGTTTCTTAGTTAGGTAACGACATTTACAAAAAAAAAAAAAACATATCGTTACTAATACAACAATTGCTTAGTATAAAAATACATCATATTAAACAGTGATTATGTTATGTGTTACATCATGACCATGCATTGCGGTCATTCAAATAATCGTCTACTTTATAGTATCCTTTGCTCATCAGCGACTCTTTAATGTAACATTTAAATTTATGCAATGGTAGTTCAATTATATGCTGTGGAACTTTATTAAAAAAGGCTATGCTTTTCCCCAGAAATGAGGCTCTGGATTTTTCTAGCCTAAACTTGGGAACGACAAGTTTATCTTTATTTCTTGTGTTAAAGCGATGAATATCGCTCTGCTTTACAAATGTATTATAATACTTTTTCACATAAATTATATTTTCATAGATGTAATGTCCTGCAACACCTGGTATCTATAATAGTAGAAGAAAGTTATTTAAACTCTATGCACAAAAAACGACTTCCTGTGATCCTAGCTTCATTGAATATGTCAAGAAATATTCAATAACATTTAGGAAAGTATGTGCTTTCGCAAAATCTAGGTATATTTCAAATAAAATTAAATCATCTGAAAATAAAATAAAAGCTACCTGGAGTATTATAAACCAAGAAACTGGCAAAACAAAAAGCAAAATTAATTCATTTAACTTAAAAATTAGTGATCAGACTTTTGAATCAGATATTGAGGTGGCTAGTGCTTTTGAAGGTTTCTTTGCTCGAATTCCGTTAGAAACTACTAGCAGACTTAACTCTTGCCCCAACACCGCTGTCTCTCTTATGGAATCTAGTGTGAACAAGTGCCAGGAAACATTTAGTTTTAGCTATGTCACTACCGAAGATATTATTAAAGCATTCAAAGCAATAAATATTAAAAAAACAGAAGATCTCTGGGGCATATCTACAAGTATCATCAAATCAATAATTGATGTGATAGCTCCATCATTAGCAATAATTTTTAACCAATGTATAAGTGAAGGGGTCTTTCCTAATTTAATGAAAAATAGTAAAATAATTCCTCTATTTAAAGCTGGTGACAAAAGTGACCCAGCAAATTTTAGACCTATATCCATACTACCAGCAATAAGTAAAATATTTGAGAAATTAATTTATGCTCAATTTTTAGAATATTTTAAATTAAATAGTATACTGCATGAGAAACAGTTTGGTTTTTCAAAAGGTAAAAGTACAACTGATGCTGGGGTTGCATTTCTAAAACATGTACTTGATGCCTGGGAGGACAAGCAGGATGTAATCGCTATTTTTTGTGACCTTTCCAAGGCATTCGATTGTGTTGATCACCAAACACTATTAAGGAAGTTAAAACATTATGGTGTTTCTGAAATGTCAGTAAGCCTTATGCATTCATATCTGTATGAAAGAACTCAGAAGGTAGTTATTAATAAAACTGAGTCTACCGGAGCTCCCATTACTATGGGCGTACCCCAAGGATCAATATTGGGCCCGCTGTTGTTTTTAATATACATAAATGACCTTCCTTACTACGCGAAGAATTTATGTGAGACAGTGCTATTTGCCGATGATACATCTCTAGTCTTTAAAGTAGATAGAGGTGATGACTGTTCTGACGAAGTAAATAGTGCTCTTTCAAAAGTGTCACATTGGTTTAATAGTAATAATTTATCATTAAACTCAAAGAAAACTAAGTGTTTAAAATTTTCGTTACCTAATGTAAGACAAGTTGATTTTCATATTAGACTAGACGGCGATACGGTCGAATTCATTAACAATACAAAATTTCTAGGTATTATATTAGACTCGCGACTACAATGGGATCCTCATATCGAAGCCTTGGCGAGTAGACTCAGTTCGGCTGCATTCGCAGTTAAGAAAATAAGGCTCTTAACCGATATTGAAACGGCTAGAATAGTCTATTTTAGTTATTTTCATAGTGTTATGTCCTACGGCCTTTTGTTGTGGGGCTCAGCCGCTAACATCCAAAGTATATTCGTGCTCCAAAAAAGGGCTATTCGCGCCATTTACAACCTCCGATCGAGAGATTCTTTAAGAGATCTATTTAAAGAAATAAACATTTTAACTGTTGATAAGATAAGATAAAAATATTCTTTATTCACTTAGACATAATAAATATGTACTTATGAATCGAGTTATACTAAGCAATTGTTGTATTAGTAACGATATGTTTTTTTTGTAAATGTCGTTACCTAACTAAGAAACGCTGGCAAGTTTCTTGCGCCCATTCTTCTTGTCAGTTAAAAAAGTCTTGAATGGGTGGTAGGAAAATATTGACGATTCATAAGTACATATTTATTATGTCTAAGTGAATAAAGAATATTTTTATCTTATCTTATCAACAGTTAAAATGTTTATTTCTTTAAATAGATCTCTTAAAGAATCTCTCGATCGGAGGTTGTAAATGGCGCGAATAGCCCTTTTTTGGAGCACGAATATACTTTGGATGTTAGCGGCTGAGCCCCACAACAAAAGGCCGTAGGACATAACACTATGAAAATAACTAAAATAGACTATTCTAGCCGTTTCAATATCGGTTAAGAGCCTTATTTTCTTAACTGCGAATGCAGCCGAACTGAGTCTACTCGCCAAGGCTTCGATATGAGGATCCCATTGTAGTCGCGAGTCTAATATAATACCTAGAAATTTTGTATTGTTAATGAATTCGACCGTATCGCCGTCTAGTCTAATATGAAAATCAACTTGTCTTACATTAGGTAACGAAAATTTTAAACACTTAGTTTTCTTTGAGTTTAATGATAAATTATTACTATTAAACCAATGTGACACTTTTGAAAGAGCACTATTTACTTCGTCAGAACAGTCATCACCTCTATCTACTTTAAAGACTAGAGATGTATCATCGGCAAATAGCACTGTCTCACATAAATTCTTCGCGTAGTAAGGAAGGTCATTTATGTATATTAAAAACAACAGCGGGCCCAATATTGATCCTTGGGGTACGCCCATAGTAATGGGAGCTCCGGTAGACTCAGTTTTATTAATAACTACCTTCTGAGTTCTTTCATACAGATATGAATGCATAAGGCTTACTGACATTTCAGAAACACCATAATGTTTTAACTTCCTTAATAGTGTTTGGTGATCAACACAATCGAATGCCTTGGAAAGGTCACAAAAAATAGCGATTACATCCTGCTTGTCCTCCCAGGCATCAAGTACATGTTTTAGAAATGCAACCCCAGCATCAGTTGTACTTTTACCTTTTGAAAAACCAAACTGTTTCTCATGCAGTATACTATTTAATTTAAAATATTCTAAAAATTGAGCATAAATTAATTTCTCAAATATTTTACTTATTGCTGGTAGTATAGATATAGGTCTAAAATTTGCTGGGTCACTTTTGCCACCAGCTTTAAACAGAGGAATAATTTTACTATTCTTCATTAAATTAGGAAAGACCCCTTCACTTATACATTGGTTAAAAATTATTGCTAATGATGGAGCTATCACATCAATTATTGATTTGATGATGCTTGTAGATATGCCCCAGAGATCTTCTGTTTTCTTAATATTTATTGCTTTGAATGCTATAATAATATCTTCGGTAGTGACATAGCTAAAACTAAATGTTTCCTGGCACTTGTTCACACTAGATTCCATAAGAGAGACAGCGGTGTTGGGGCAAGAATTAAGTCTGCTAGTAGTTTCTAACGGTATTCGAGCAAAGAAACCTTCAAAAGCACTAGCCACCTCAATATCTGATTCAAAAGTCTGATCACTAATTTTTAAGTTAAATGAATTAATTTTGCTTTTTGTTTTGCCAGTTTCTTGGTTTATAATACTCCAGGTAGCTTTTATTTTATTTTCAGATGATTTAATTTTATTTGAAATATACCTAGATTTTGCGAAAGCACATACTTTCCTAAATGTTATTGAATATTTCTTGACATATTCAATGAAGCTAGGATCACAGGAAGTCGTTTTTTGTGCATAGAGTTCAAATAACTTTCTTCTGCTATTATAAATACCAGGTGTGGCCCAGTCACTAAACTTCTTACGATCATTACACTTTATAACTTTTTGTTTAAAATTGTTACTAAATTCTTTTTCAACAATATCAAATAATGATTTATAAGAGTTATTAGCGTCAGCAGAAGCTGGCAAACATTGAATTTTATCTTGTACATTATTTCTAAATTTATTAATACCACGTTTCGGTATTGGCCTGCAAATTACTTCGCGTTTAGGAATAACATTATAGTGCTCAAAAGAAGCTAGTTGTCCACTGTGGTCGGATTTAATAATATTAATTACCGATTTCTCAATTAAGTTACAGTTGGAAAAGATGTTATCTAAGCAAGTAGCCGATGTTGGCGTAATTCGCATTTCGCTAAATGCATACGACATTGTTGAATTGTATTTGTTTACGTATAGATTTGCTCAGGGTTGCTTTCGTCGATCTGCGCAGCTTTTAAATTGGGCACATTCTGAAATAATCGACCAAATCAGGAAATAAATAACTTTTTACAATCATTAATAAACTGTGTCATGGAAAACCTGATAACGAATAAATATTTAGGTACTTACTTATTTAAATACATTTTGTTTGGATATACATACTTAATATACATAGAAAACACCCAGACAAATAGGCAATCATGTTCATGCACACAAATATTTGTCTTGTTCGGGAATCGAACCCGAGACCTCTGGCGCAGAAGCACAGAATAATATTTGCAGAGGGAAGGTATCCTACCTCGATATACCTATATCTCGATGGGCCCGGGTCAAAGAATATATACACTTCCCGGGTACCAATCAAATTGGATAAAGAAGCATAGCCTTAGTTACCTACCTAATCATTTTAAACACCCAACCCATAGTCAGCCTCTGTGACTCCTGCTTAGATAACTTCCCCATTTACACCCTTAAAACAACATGTCTTCTGCCTAAGTGTAAAGTTTTTGTGTCTTATGTAAAGTTGCCAACTGGTTGCCAACACACGTGTAATGTTTAAAAGGCGTCGCGGCGTCTTACGGAACACATTTGGGAAAAGTGATATTTCATATGAATTACGCACTCAGAATACTGATAGTGTAGCCTTAAAGCCGATTTACACTCGCGACTAAGCAAGTTAACATGTCGGCCATGGCGAGTCGAGTACAGTGTACAGTCCGGTACGAGTCACAATGATTTTGTGTTGATGCGAATCTTGGAGGTAAATATTTTATTAGGTGGCACAAATTTTTGTGGGCCAGTTACCCATAATTTGTTACTTACCTATACGTTAAGAATTAAGACACATGTTAAAATAAAATTATTAAGTTGGTTGACACGCCATCATAGCCAGAGTTTTGCGCAAAACACTGAAGCTTACATTTTCCTTTGTATGGGTTGAATTTTTTTCGTCTTTCCGTTGTCTTTTGATTGGCGAGTTAAGTACATCATGTCAATATAACATTGTGAACTTAGTTATTACCTAAACGCAGTGGCGGATTAAGCCAGTCAGAGGCCCAATGGCGGCAAAGTTGGATGCCCCCTCCCCCGTTTTAGAAAATTATGTGTTGGGGCCCCCCAGGGCAGGAATCCTCAAGCGTTTGTTTAGGGTTTGATCAAGGGCACATAGGCAAGGGTGATGGCTGAAAATCAGTGTTTTTGCCTCCGGACAAAAACTGTACTGAGCCTTGGCCCATTTTGCTGCTGCACATACGTACAATTCTTTAAAAAAGAAAATGTACTTTCCCATTTTATTCATTATTATTTTTTGTTTTTGTTTTTATGTTTATCTTGGCTGCAATTGTATGCAGGTATGTGAAATAATTCAGCAATAAACGATTTACCTATCTATCTATCATAGAGCGGTGCCCAAACCCTCGCCCCTTAGGTATTCCAAAACGTGGACTAAAATAGTCCTGGTTTAAAACTGGTGCTGTCACTTTCATTTTCCAAATGAAAGTTAGAATAAGCTTTAAACCAGGTCTAACTTTAGTCCACGTTTTTAAATAAGGGGGAATATGTTCAGGTGAGCCCCCTCTTCCGCCGGTCGTTAGTCCGCCACTGCTTAAAAGATAAGCAGCATATTTAGTAGTAGTAGTAGCAAGTCAATTCGGTAACTTATACCAATATATTTATTAGTGTGAATCGGCCTTTACATGAATATATATTTTTATGTATTATTGTGGATTGAGTTTCGGGATTCCGCGTACAAAGCAATGCATGAATCTGATGTTTAACATGTAAATATAATAAATTTATCGAGAAAAAATATTCTAAGTCTCGAGACTCTCGAGGTAAACAACATTTCATTCATGTTCATGATATTTTTAACGAAATGTTTATATATATTAATTGATACAGTAGGCACGAGTTCATGTGCATCTAGATTGAGATATCCTACTTTAAGTTTGGTTAAAAAGTACCTACATGTATATTTAGTCAAAAACCCTTGACTGAAATCCAAACATTTTTCACTCGTAAGGAAAGAAAGATAATATTAAAGTCTGTTATGTGGATCAGTAAATTCAAACAGTTACTAAATGTAAGACACATAGGTACATACATTCTGGTCGAGTTTGACAATTTGTATGAAACAGCTGGTTTTTTTTTGTTTAGTTAGAGAGTTGGCCTCATAGTAAAAGTTGTTCATAGTCAAGCACAAAATTCATATACCTACTTATTCATTAACACGTTGTATATAAAAAGTTACTCTATGCTAGCCTGGGACGCAGCTTATTACAAGCTTTTTATTAACTTGCCATGTTAGTTAGTTAGTGGGGAACAAATCTTGCAAGCTAAATTAGACCCACTTCCCAGTGTCCGATGGAGCTGAAGTTATGGTTTGGTTTAGATGACAATACAATATTTAAGTACAGTCAGCAAAAAAGCTTGACATAAAAACTTATTTTTGCATTCCATTGCAATGTGTCGCGTTAACTCGGTTATATATTTCGGTTTTTTAGCTCGATTTGTATCGACTCTATATTTAAAAATGTGTATCATTTTGTTTCAGGAAATAGCGCTCTTCGGCGAATTCAGCATAAGAGAAACATTGATATACTTCGGAACGATAGCCGGTATGTCATTACCAGAAGTAAATGAAAATGCCAAGTTCCTGGAAACGTTTTTGGACCTACCAGACAAAGACAGGTGCGTATTATATCACTAAGTTGCCAACCCTGATTACACCCTCGTGTCTCCCATTACAGTGCCACAATCTTTTCTGTTCCGGTGACAGGGGCGCTATATACTTTTTTCTTTTTTTTAATAGCAATTTAACCGGCCCTGACTTCTAAGACCTTCAGCCGCTAGCAGCGATATGGTTGGACATCAACTAGACAGCAAAAAACACGTTAGTTTCACATTTTGGCCACCGGAACAGAAAAGATTGTGGCACTGTACGGGCGGTAACCTTTATCACACCAGCCCCCTGATTCACGAACCGTCGGAACCAATTCCGACAGCGGAATGTGTGCACTGACTCTGTCACTCACTATAGAATAGACAAAGACAAAGCACAGAATTCGAATCCGATTCCGTTTCTGACGACGGTTCGTGAATCAGAGGGCTGATGTCATTACTTGACAAATGGCTGAAGGAAGCACGCTACTCCCAGAATCCTCAAGCACTTAGAAACTAGCTACATAAATTATATCTAATTGCCGAAAGACAACAATGCTGAAAACATTGTTGTTGCGACAGACTTATATAAGGTGGTGGTAGCTAGCCAAGCGGACTTGATGAAGTCCTACCATCAACCTAAGCGAATACAATATGTACCTACGTCCACTGGGAATTGAGCCTGAGACCTTTGGATCTGAAAACGAAGGTTTGTACTGTACCATTACACTATAAAGGAGGTTAATACACAATTTGAATTGTATCGAGAAAAATAAATCTTATAATTATCTGAACTAGGTTACCCAGTTTTATTTAAATATTGGTAGGTACAATTATTTTCTTTATCACGATTACGATAATTAACTACTTATATCGAGATTAAATTTCTATCGCGCGAAGGTTCATAATTACATGAACTTGGATAATTGACGTGTAAACACAACTCCTTCACCTTGTCGTGACATTTATCCATGCACTTAGGTAATTATTTAAAACAATGACAACACCATAAGTAAGAATAATCGATTTAAAATAGTCCAGTCCATTATTATGTCCAACTAGTTCCCAGCTGCGATTTTGCGTTTCATAAGATTACTTAAAAAAAACGATAAAAAATAGAAACTACGAAAAGTAGCCCAATTGGTACAGTGGTTGAGGCGTGAGAAAGTAATAGGCAGTTTTTATTTCGCATTAAAAATATTAATACGAACTTCTATTACTTACCTACAGTTATTTTAAAAAGCTTTAAGGACTTACGTTTTAGGTACAATTTAAAAATACGTTAAAAGATAGGTAATGTATTTTTATACTTTTCAGTTATTTCGTGTGTAGTCTACAAAAAAGATTTTGTACCCCATTAGTTACGGTAATAAAACAACAGTGGGCCTATTAGAGTGCCCTGTGGTATGCCCAACTGAATTTATTTGCTTGATACTTTAAAAAGGTGCTCAACGAGTGTAATTAGAAATGTCGGTTAAGATTTGTACCTACATTATCTTGACCGTAAGCTAGAGCACTGATAATTGAATGACATTTATGTATTTTTGCAGACGCGTCAAAATCCTATCTGGTGGGCAAATGAGAAGAGTCTCGTTTGCGGCCGCTCTAGTCCACAAACCTGAGCTGCTGATCCTCGACGAGCCCACCGTTGGGGTGGACCCAGTGTTACGACAAAAGTGAGTAGCAAACACGTTTTAATGCCTCGTTTCTTTTTTATCAGTTTTGATTACGAATGGTAGTTCGTACAGTGCAACAAACTTAGCTAGCTGACCGGATAGAAATAAAGAAATAAATGTGATAAAGTGAAATAAAACCATCATGGAGGTTCCGAAGAACTAAGATTCCAATTTCATCATTTGAAGGTACATTTCTTTCCATTCTTTGTAAACTTTCAAATTGGGTCGACTCTGTGTTACGATTGAAATAAGAATTAAAAAAAACACAAATGGATCATTTTAAACAACGTTAAAGGCCTGCGCAAACGAGGGACAATTTGTCAGTCGAGAAAACCTAAAGGTGGTACTTTCTTCTCAAAATCAATGCATACGACGTGTATTCCCTTCGTGAAGATCTAAAAAAGAGTCAGGAGGAGTTTCTAAAGCTTCATGAGCAAAATTAATCTTCGTTTGCGTTGAGTTCGCAGCGACTTTTAGGATAAGTCAGCGCACAAAAAATATGTGTGCAACTTCCAATTTGGAAACTGTAGATTTCAATTACTTCATTTGCATTTGCAGACATTCAAATTTCAAAACTGAATAAGTACTTAGAGCAGAATGTAATTTCTCTTGAAGTTTTGAAATTTTGATTTATCCATAAAAAAATTGACCTCCTGATTTCCGACGAGGTGTAGATCCATTGTTACGACAGAAGTTGAATCAAAGACCTTACATTAACCATTGATGTTAAAATATGATTTATATTTTTATAGGTAGCAACCAATTAAAGTTTACGACTACTACTACTAGTTAAGTTACATAGTTGTTAATGTCGCTTCCGACTCTGAAATTGTACATTTTAATTCCTAACCGAAAATTAAAAAATTTTGGTTTCTCTTGAATTTTTACAATTAGCACAGAACAGTTAAAGGAGAGCTCTCATAGAATTCCCCTTTAGTCAAAACAAGAAGGGTCCATACATTTTCACATTATACCTACGCTTTACAATTTATGGCAAAATCCTGAGCAAAGGGCAGGTCCATGTATTCTTACCTCTGCGCCATACAGGGTTCCTTATTCTCAGCTGTTCTACTGGTAAGACAACAATAATTTTGTTCTGTTTTTTCAGCATATGGGACTATCTAGTCGATATAACAAAAGGCGGAAAAACAACAGTGATAATTACTACCCATTACATTGACGAAACTAAGCAAGCTACTTTGGTAAGTACAGTATAAATACGCGAAACGACACTTTTTTGTTTATTGTGGTTTTTGCACAACTGAATAATAATAATATTATATCGTAATATTTACAGTGTTAATGACCATGAAAGTTTAAAAGTTACCTATATGTGACACAAAAGTCATTCAAAATTATAATATGTCATAGTCTTAGGTTGTTTACATATAATTGCCCGTGACTGTACATCAAGACAGAAATAAAAAACAAAATTTTACATCTGTAATATTTTATTAGACTAGAATATCACTTTCACATACCTATAGACAAATGTCATTTATATGGGACGGTTGTGCCGGTTGTATCATAATGACTATTATGATGCAGTTTTATTTTTTTAAGTTGACTATGGCATAAAGTGTATCATTATACGTTCAGGCATCAGTTCATAATTCGAATATTATAAAACGAGTGTAGATAATAGTAGTTTATGTGACTTTTGCATAATGAGGGGTATTAAAACACGAGTGGGCGTTTAAAAAAATAGCCTTGGCGATTTTTTAAATAGTATCCCACGAGTATTTTAATAACGAGTTATGTGCAGTCTCATACACTACTTTATCTACACTCTTTACATTTATCATATATCTCAAAAATTAAGCAAAAACTATTATTTATAAATTGTGGATTGGCGCCAAACCCCACTGATAGGAGTCTATACGGTCTATTCCGTCTAAATTCAAAATTCTAATTTTAAAAAAGTTTCTTATTGTTGCCGGCTAAAGAAGGGCTTGAAAGAGTTGGAAGTCAGGGCCGGTAAATCCTACGGTTGCCATGGAGATCGTAAAATTAAGAAATATAAGTGTACTATAATGAGTGTCAGCTGTATCCGGTTGTATCATAATTACCATTATTAAACAGATTTATTTTTTAAAGTTGCCTATGGCATAAAGTGTATCATTATACGTTCAGGCATGAGTTCATAATTCAAATATTATAACACGAGTGTAGATAAAACTTTTTATGATTGGGCGTCAGGAGATATTGTATTCGTCTAGTACGTGACCATATTTTTTAAATATAATCGTATAATCGCTATAATAAGCTTTCTTTAAAAGATAGATAATTATGCCATCGCCGACTTTTTTGTGGATCTATAGAAGAGGAATATTCCAACATGCATAATTTTTTTAAACATCGAAGGGATAAGCAATTTTTTCTCTGAAAGCTCCCAGGTGGCTTTATTTTTTCCGACACTTCCATTTCAACCAATATAAAATGTATACAAAACAATCCTCAAAAATCACCCTATCTATTGATGCAAACCGCATGAAAGACCGTGCAGTAGTTTTTGAGTTTAGCGCGTACAGACAGGCAGACAGACACTGCGGAGGACTTTGTTTTATATTCCAATTAAGCTAAGTTAGTTTGATTTTCAAATATGTAGTGATTAATTTATTAATAGGGCCAGAGTGCTCCATCCAAGATTAAAAACTTGGTGTCCATTAAAACAAAGTTGCTGGAATAAGTATCTGAAATGTTTCCAAGTAACTTGCAAAAATTATCAGAGCACTTCCCTTGATTCACTTGTAAATGCATGCGGTAAAAGAGGATTGCAATTGGATGTCTGAAATATTGGTGAATAAATAAATTTCCTAAAACGTATAATATAGTTGAAAAAAAGTTTATTGTACGTAAAAATACGTCTATTTTGGTATCCGACTACATCAAGTGGTTAACTTCTAAAGGACAAACAAGTATAAACCATATAAATGACTAAAAGTTATATAATCTAATTATTAAATAACAATTTTGCGAGTTCGGAAGACACCGTATTGCCTCACATCACTTATAGGAAAATGTAACACGTTATTAAATCGAATGGACGGTGTGTCTGATGTCTGCAGTTCGTCCCTCAATACGTACCTAATTGGAATTATTTCATTTGTTTTGGTTAGATTTTTAAAGAATGTTAGAATGTGTTTTTTATATTAATTATAATTGAGGCAATGATTTGATGTTACTTTTATTGTATTTCTTTATTACCTATTTATTTCAATGTTGCTCTTGCTGTTTTAATTCATGCTGTTTGCACAATATTAATGGTGTTATTGTCTGCACTTGTAAACGGTATTGAATTGTTTTTGTTTGTTTCCTGTTGTAACATTGTTTTGTGCATAAATAAATTAAATTAAATATTATATTCGGTGTTATGGATACTAGACAACGGATAAATATGCTTTTCGAATTTTTTGTAAATACTTTCGTAGTTAATTTATACATAGAAAACAGTTGGTCTTCGCTTCGTTCACTTGCGAATTACATGACTGTACCCCAGTAGGTATTGACATTAAAATGATAATGTCCGTTACTCATTTAAAACGTATGCTAGCAAATAATTTTTTTAATAATTAATCTTTATTTGTTAAAACTAGGTATTAGATTTTAATTACAGTTTTTTGGAAAATTAATGTCCGTCCTTAATGAATTAATTAATATCTGTGGAAACTTTTAAATGGCCCTCAGTAATATAGTTACATTTACACTGTTAACTAGCTGTAAGTTTTCCTTAACATAAATAAAATAAATAAATAAATAATCCTTTTTTCATAGATCGGTCTCATGCGTGGTGGAAGGTTCCTCGCTGAAGAGGCACCGATGGAGCTGGTGAGGAGGTACCAAGCTGAGACCCTGGAAGACGTGTTTCTGAAACTGTCTGTCCTACAGAACAGGGGAAAGAGGAGGCGCTCTAGTATACTGGCTGATGTCGTCGATAAGGTTGAGATTCCTGCAACAGCTGTAAGTGTTCATTAACTATTTAAAAAAAAAAACAAAAACAAAATAGCATACACAAAATTTTGAAATTTTACCGAAAGCTCTCTCCAATTCGTTCCTACACGGAGCATCCTCAGAAAATTTTTAGAAGCAAGTGTTTTGTTTTAATTTTTTTTGTCTTTTCTCTTGTAATCAAGTTAATTGAGGCATGCAATAGCGTAACATTTTAATTTACAAGTTTGATTGAAAACTGAAATTGACGAAACTTAAATTTTGTTTATTTAATCATAACGTTTTGTATGTCAATAGGTATTACATAAAGCTTATTGAAGTACGGAAACCGATATTTCTTTAAATGTAAAACTTAACATTACTCATGTTATCTTTTACGTGGGTAATGTTGAGTTTCACTTTACTGAGCTGGCACCTTAGCAATCATGCTATTTCCAGAACCCCGCACCAGAAGTGGAAGAAGCAGAAATGGGAGAGATATCCGGAGAGTTTGGTGACAACGTGTCCATGAGTAGTAAAGGCAGGGTGGTAGTCACTCCGGACCCTCGGCCAATAGAAATGCCTCCTGAGGAAGTTCGGAAGTTAAACTTCTACGAGAAGTACAGGCCGATGAAGTGGAACCATATGAAGGCTTTGATATGGAGGAACGCGTTGGGCCTGGTGAGGAATTATGGGTACGTATAACTTCTTTATGTAATCCTAAAGTAATGTAAAGCCTTCGTTATGTAAAGCCAGTAAGTACCTCAGCAGTGAGGACAAAAGAAACTGATAATCATGACCATTGATCTTTAGATTTGATAGTATATAGTTTACAGATATAGGTTGGGATGACGTAAAAAGGGGTATTCTACAAACGTAATCTTTCATCAATTTCACGCTCGCTTCTCACTTAAGCCAAAACTTGAAATAATGAATAGATTCACGCGCTCGCGCCCGAATACTTGATAAAGCGATAGGACGATATTTGACACACTCCTTAAGTTGAGTTGCGTTCCATCCAGCTTAGTACTTCCAGTATTTAGACGTCAAACTCTCTATGTTTCAAAGCCATTTTTACCATAAATTGTCTCTTTCTCAGGTTGTTAGCTTTCATCGTTGGTTTGCCAGTAGTCCAATTGTTGCTGTTCTGCCTCGCCATTGGTCGATACCCGGACGACTTGCCGGTGATCGTCGTCAACTACGAAACCAACAGCTCTGATCTCTTCTGTGACTACAATAAAGGCTGCCCACAAAATGACGAAACCTGGGAGTGGGACCTGACGAACTTTAGCTGCAGATATCTGCATTATTTACATAAGAAGCAACCTAATATGGTGAGATTTCTAATGATTCACATGATGTGTATTCACCAATGTAACATTGAAATGCATTTATTTTATAACAATGACATAATCCATAGTGATATTACAATAACTACGAAAGTAAACCTCTCTGTCTGTAGCCTTTTTACGTTTAAACTACTTTACCGATTTATATGTGGTATAGATATAGCCCGCTCCGAAAGTCGCCAAAGATTTCGACCTGCTTATCGGCGCTGGTTTGACGCAAAGTATACAGATTGCCTGCGCCGACTACCTGCACGGAACGGTTCCCATAAGCGCAGGCAGATCGGCGCCGCTAACCAGCTTTCTACGTGTAACCCTACGGCTTCACATTAGGTCGCAAGCAACGCGACAGCCACGCGGTTTTTTTATTTTACAACGGGGTAGCACGAAGCCTTCATCACACTTGATATTAAGTGATGAGAAGGATGAAGATGGCAGCGCACTACTCCCGGAACCCTCAATTACTGAGGAACTGGCTATCTTATCTCTAACTGCTGGAACGCAAAAATGCTGTAAAACATCCTTGTTATGCCGTCAGACTTAGATCAGATGGTGGTGACTAGCCAGCTAGCCAGGAGGACTAAGAACAAGTCCTACAAAATTAAATATTCCAAACCGAATACAATATGTACCGGAATCGAACCCGGATCATCTGGGTGGGTAACCGGTCGTGTGAACCACTAGACCACATAGGCGGCTTCCACACATGTTCTGCGCGACAGCTGCGGGATTCAAATACTTATGTCTGAACACGCGCGGCTGCCACACTGCTTGCGACCAAGGGGCCAAGTCTGCTAACGTTAAGTCATTATCGCGTCTCAATCGTGTTTCAATTGTAGTGCTTTTTTACACACTAGTTACAAGGAATGTGTACTTTTTTCACAATACTACTGATGGCCACACCACACAGTATCACATCATACTGTCATAATTCTTGTAACTAGTGTGTAAAAAAGCACTACAACTGAAACACGATTGAGACATGATTATTACTTAACGTTAGCAGACTTGACCCCCTGATGTGAGTCCGCTCTAAGCTGGAAAGTATGTGCCGTAACAGCGAATACATTTATAAAAGCTAATGATACTTATCTCTCTCTTAATCGTTCCCTCATAGCTGAGAATCGTGATCACCGGCTGCTTTTACGATTTGCCTCCATCGGTCTGGGTCCATAGCTGCTCTCACTGCTTGATGGAATTTGCTTGAGGAGGTTACTACTCTTACTTGGTTAGACCATCTGGTTGGCGAATGACCTCGGGCCCTCTTGCCGTCTATTCCACCAACCACGACCAGCTTTTCGAGACTTTCATCTCCTCTTCGCATTATGTGGCCAAAGTATGAGAGTACGCGATGTAAGCAGATAGTGGACAGCAAAGTCTTGCCATTTAGTTGTGTTAGAATAGATACATTTGTGCGTTTGGCACATTTGGATTTTTTTTTATGGAACTCTTTCTTACTAGATATACTACTCGACCGAAGAAGAAGCTTTCAGGGATGCCCAGTCTCTTGCTGCCTGGGTGCTGATAACCTTCCCCGCGAACTTCTCGGAGAGTCTGCGGCAACGGTTGACTGACAGCCGGGACATCACCGATGGCACGGTGAACTCGTCCAGCATACAGATGCACTTGGATAATACCAGTAAGTAATCAAAAGTGCTATATCTACACTCATGTTATAATATTCGAATTGTGAACTCATGCCTGCACGTATAATGATACACTTTATGTTACGATATATATTTATCTTACTCTATGATTTTATGCCATAGTCAACTTTATAAAATAAAACTCCATCATAATCTAAGAGCTAACTAGACTAGACTAAATGAGGTAACTGGAGAGAGCAGTACTATAACTTTTTTTGCATTTTTTGTGGCACTGTGGCTGCCTTCCGATTCACCTGCACTTTTTTTGTGGCACTGTGGCTGTCTTCCGATTCACCTGCACTTTGAAACAAAGCGATTGGTCATATCATGGCCCGCTATTATTTCTCGGCTGCTTGCGCCCCTTGCAACGAGAGAGATAGAAGATGGCTTTGGTCATATGCATGGAGCGAAGACTTAATACTGAGGTAACTGGAGAGTGCAGTACTAACACTTTTTGTGACCACAAATAACACAGTGGCTGTCTTCCGTCTCACTTACACTTTAAAAAAATACGTATGGTCATATGAGACAACTGACAGCCACTACATACTAAATGTCAAATTTGCTGGGTACACTTTTTTATTCAGGGTGAGAACTCCAGTTACCTCAGTATTATGTCTAGCTCCATGGTCATATGAGACAACTGACAGCCACTACGTACTAAATGTCAAATTTGCGGGGTACAGTGCCACAATCTTTTCTGTTCCGGTTGCCAAAATGTGAAACTAACGTTTTTTTTAATGTCATTCTGCTGTCAAGTTAATATCCAACCATAGCGTTGCTGGCGGCTGAAGGTCTTAGAAGTCAGGGCCGGTTAAATTGCTACAAAAAAAGAAACAAGTAAATAGCGCCGCTGTCACCGGAACAGAAAAGTTTGTGCCACAGTACACTTTTTTATTCAGGCTGAAAACTCCAGTTTCCTTGTACAAACTCCTTGGGTCCTTATGACACAACCGGATACAGCTGTCACTCATTAATAGTACACATAAGTTTCCTAATTTTACAGTCTCCGAAAAGTAGTATAAGCTTTGAGTATAAGTGACTGTTGCATAATGAGGGTTATACCGAGCTATGTGCAGTCTCATACACTACTTTATCTATCTTTATTATAATATTTGAAAAATGAAGCAAAACAATATTAATTTTAAAATGTGAATTGGTGCTAAACCCCACTCATAGGAGTTAAGACGGTCTAAAATTCTAATTTTAAAAAAGTTTCTCGATTGCATTGGCCACAATGTTGGGAAACGTGAAGAGCCGGCAAAAGATTAATGTCAGCGACTCATTTGAATGCCAACACTGGACCTGTCCATGTCTTAAAGGTTCTTTCCAAGGAGATAATGTACGTTGCATTGGCCACAATGTTGGAAAACGTGAAGAGCCGGCAAAAGATTCATGTCAGCCAATGATATTTTATATGTAGATACGTTATCTGAACTAAAAAGTGGCGACGAAAAAGTAAGGTAATTGCCCGAAGTTTACTCAGTCACACACAGACCCTTGTCATATCAACGCGCTGTGACAATTTCTCGATTACGCCTCAAATAATAATTTAATGCCTTCCTGTGTTTAGAGAAGTTGCAAAAACTATGCCGGATCTTTAAAAGACAAGAAAATTGATTCATTTCGTTATTATTGAAATTTTAAATTTAAATTAAATAATTAGTGATGACATTTGCGCTGTTGCCAGTTCGACATGCATGAGCGAGATGCTTGTAAAGTTTTGTGAACGCTTGAAAGAGACAAAAAACTGGCACATAAGACAGTGCTTGCAATAATTGTTTATCTCTTTTTGACAGTGGGGAATTGTGTATATATGTCTCTTACTAACATAATTTTTGTGTAGTACGTAATGAAAAACAAATTCGCCATTTAAAAATGCAATCTATTAGAGTGTAACGTGTCTATTAATAAAACGTCATTGATGTCAGCGGTTCATTTGACCGCCAACACTCGACCTGTCCGTCCATGTCATAAAGGTTCTTTCCAAAGAGATAATGTACGTTGCATTATTGGCCACAATGTTGGAAAACGTGAAGAGCCGGCAAAAGATACATCTGTACCCCTAGTGTAAGTTTTTATGTTAAGCAAACGCAAACTATTTCGATTCCGTATTTATGTCAATTTGTATGAAAACTGTATAAGCACGCTACTCGCCGCTAGAGGCGCTGATACAGTTTTCATACAAATTGACATAAATACGGAATCGAAATAGTTTGCGTTTGCTTGACATAAAAACTTACACTAGGGGTACAGTCAGGCAGCGTCAAAATGATCTAAGCGTTCAAACCTACCAAAAGTATCTAAAGATTTAACAAAAATCAACCTTATCTCAAGACCTAAAGATGCATTTTCATTTGTTGTTTGAGAACAAATGACATCAGATGATAGTACACCATAAAGCATTGTGCTAAGAGTGATTTTTGTCAAATGCACAGATACTTTTGGTAGGTTTGAATGCTTAGATCATTTTGACGCTGACTGTACAGTGCCTCATTTGACCTCCAACACTCGACCTGTCATTAACTACAAAAAAGTTGCTGATTTCGTGTCGCCGGCAAAGTTGAACGAGATGTGAATGTGTGTGATCGCCGAGGAAGTCGAGGAACCCACCGACAAAAAAGGGCGACTGCTCATGTCGGCGGGTCAGCGGCTTTGGTGGGTAGACTAGACTCCAACATTGCTGTGTTTGCAAAAGTTCCTTTTTATCAAGTTTCTCCGTGCTTCGGAAAGCACGTTTAGCCGTTGGGTCAGTATACGAATGCACTTGGATAAGCCTGTAAGTGATTGATAAGCAACTTTCGCATGGTCGATCCCAGGATGGGCGAATAAAATATTTTCATCACTATTAAGCTCGGTGGTTTCGGCTGTAATATAGTCAAAAGGCATCTTTACTGAAAAATCCAAAGGAAACGCCTTTTAAAACGCAAAAACTGTTTCTAAAAGTCAAATAATATAATGCCGAATAATAGTTTAAAGCATCATTTCATTAATTTGCGATTCTTGGATTTTCCTCGTAGTTCACCTTAATGTGACATTTGTGATAAATAGATTTGGTTACGCCCTATGTCACAGGTTGCGTATTATTCATGTCTTATCTTATACGCTTGTCACGTTCAGGGCGGAATGTTAGTTCACGTTAATTTTAGATATCACATAATAATAATGTTTTGTACAGTCTACAAATTTAACAGTTGATGTTATCCTCTCTTACTACGTATTTGTGGTACAAACTTATCTCACCCATTGGTCTTTTTTGGTCATATACGGCCAGAATTAATAATCTATCCACAGATAGGGATACGCATCTGTGGGTATGTGGGTAAGTGGATCATGATCCAGATTAGTTGCTATGCAACGTTTGATAATAACAGAATTAACGACAGTTGCCTGGATGTTGCTAGGTGTTGCCTAGCAACTAATCTGGCTCAGGCCTATCCCTATCTGTGGATAGATTATTAATTCTGGCCGATAGTGCGACAAGCATATCTGTTCCGGTGAGAACCTTTGGAACTAATACATTTTTCATACTATAAAGTCCATTTTGACAGCTTATTTTGTACTGCAATTGCATTGCGGAATGTGGGACTTATACGAGACTCCTTAGATACGAAACTTCAAAATATCGTTCTTCACATCATCAGTCGTTTATATCATCGAGTATTATATACTTAACGTATTGTCTACATGCTAAACATTAAAATTCCGCGACTGTACTAGGTATTTTGAATTTCTCCTGGTTGTCATGTCAACTTTGACGATCTCGCCAAGGTCACGGGAAGCCGCTGGATGCGGGCAGCGCAAAGCCGATCGTTGTGTAGATCCATGGAGGAGGCCTATGCCCAGCAGTGGGTGGTAGCGTCGATACGGCTGTGAAAATGATGATGATGAATGACATCAATGTATGTGTTCGATTCCACCTTTTGACCGCCACGGTCTTCTCTAAAAGACAAACGTTTTTGTGTTCTAAACGCCACGACTTTATTAGAGGACAATATCTAATAATTTATTTTTCTCACTCATGCTTTGAAATGTTAACATTGCATGTTAACAAAAAAAAAATGTATTTCCTTGCATTACATGAGAAAAGTTTTATGTTATGTTAAGACAAGCCTTGTACTGGAAGCTATTTGCATTGACTCGAATAATTGAAGACCATCCTCGACAATTCAAAACCATCCTCGACAATGCAAATTACTTACTAGTTTCCCGTTCTCGGCTGTAATGTACTATTGTTGTTTTCTATGGAAGACAAAATAAAATAATGAAATAAATTATTAGATATTGTCTTTTAATAATGTCGTGGCGTTTAGAACACAGAAACGTTTGTTTCCTATAGAAGACCTTGGCGGTCAAAAGGAACCATATTTCAGTAATTACAAAATGCGTAACATTCACCTTTTAACCCCTTTTTTGCGTTATGTGTATGTCACGTCACTGTTTCAATGACAATGTAGTTTCTTTTACTTTTGTTAGAAGGATTTTTAATGTCGGTATTGTGAAGTTATTGTTCTATTGTTCAATAACTTGGAAAAAAACATGGAAAAAAACACTTTTGACGTATTTAAATGCGCACTGTTTAGTGTGCATACACTTAAACTTTGTCCCCCTTATTCCAAAACATGGACTAAAGTAGACCTGGGTGCCTACCATCAACTCTTATTGCGGTTTTGTTTAGGACCTAAACTGATCTGCTTCGCTTATTCGTACCACGACAGCTTAATATCAATGACAGCGATTCAGTGATCATTCAATGACATTTCACAGCCGCTAAGCTGTCAGATCTCTTATTTGACTTATAACTCGGCCAAGCTGACATGACACCTGCAGGTTATACCCGTCCCTCTCACTCTCCGGGCATGACAGCATCGAGTGAAAGAGACGGATAGAAGAAATAAGGACACAAATCGTTCGGTCATTCACATTTAGCAATTCATTTGCGATCCAGTTTTCAGAAGGTCGTAGTACGAAAGAAAGCAATTCATTTTAGGAACCTATTCTGCATCGCGCTATTTTTGAATCGCTGTTTTAAAGTTGATGGTAGGCACCCTGGTTTAAAACTGCCACTAAACTGGTGCTGTCACTTTCATTTTTCAAATGAAAGACAGAATTAGCATTACTTTTAAACCAGGTCTAACTTTAGTCCACGTTTTGGTATAAGAGGGTGTGTGATTTAGTTTGGTTTTATGGATTTACCGATATTATCCTTAGGGATAATATCCAGGATCTTCTTTTGTCAATCTGTCCAAGAGTCAAGATGTGGTCAAGATATAAAATATTACTTAAAGCACAGAATAAATAATAGTACAAGTAGATAGATAGATAGATAAATATATAAATAGCAACGCTAACTTCAACACGATAAAGTAAAATTCAGCTTGTATGGCTCTAATTTATGACGTTGCATATCGCATATATATTCTATAGCGCTCGGGCGGGTATACGGCGCGGGCGGCCAGCCGGCCTAGCATGAGCGGCTTTTATCACGCGATATGATATGGTACGGCATGCCGTCTTGCTTACACCTTAGTGGGGTAAGCAAGACAACTTGCCGTATCATATCATATCGCGCGATAAAAGCCGCTCATGCTAGGCCGGCTGCTGTAAATTGTATCCCGAGATATACGCGAAGCGGTAGGCACTTATCTCGCGTCCTTGAGCAAGTGACGGACGCCTGCTTATAGGTTCTTATAGTCTGAGAATAAATCTCAGTTGCTACTATAGCAATTAAAGTTTTGATGCACACATTAATGTGTGCAATGTATTGTGATACCTATAAAAATATATTTCGTATTATTTTCCATTGAACAATAATTAGGGAGATTTTTAAATACTCGACTCTCGGTCAAAGGCTCTTTTTACATATACACAACAAAATTAAGAATCTGTCTGAATTTCAAAATTGCCGAAACGCAATATATATCGTAATTTACATATAAATTAGATTTTTCACGGACCCAATCAGAAGGGTCGGTACCAACTTTTTTTTAGCAAACTCACACCCTTTTTCAAGTTAGCGTAATTTCTGGCGATGACATAAAGATCAAATTAAGTACCTACGAAATTTATATAACGATTGCTCTTGTTACATGTTATTATAGATTCAAGATTCAAGATTCAAATTTGTTTATTCAATTTAGATTGTTATTTACAATACTTGTGAACGTCATAGAAGCTACGCCATCGGTTCGCAAACTAGGGTTTGCGAACCGATGGCGGCAAACTAGGGCCTCCCGCTGTAGGCAGCGGGAGGCCTTGGAGAAGAACCGGCAAGAAACTCCAAGGGTTGTTTTTTTCTCCCTGTTTTATTTCATACACAGTCGTCAAATTGAAAAATGACCTTAACATGGTATGACTAAGGTCAGTTTCCATCACAATTACACAATGGGTTATGATAAATACAGTTAAGTATAGGCGAACTAATGATCATAGCGGTGATCAATTTTCAATTAAGTACTTAGGAACTCTATATGATTTAAATGCAATGTATAAATGTTTAATGTTAACCTTTTTTGTACTATTCTAATAACTACCTATTCACTTTATCCTTAAAATTTGCTTTCCAGTCTTCGATCATCATTAGAATCTGGCCAACGAAAGCTGTCAACGAGAAAAGGCGCGAAATTTAAAAATCCTTATTAAAAAAATCTTTATACCATGTAATTATGTAATTTATTACATCTATTTATTTCGTTATTTTCTAATAACCTAATAAAATAAACATCAAGTATAAAAATAGTTTTATCTACACGCATGTTATAATATTCGAATTATGAACTCATAACCGTACGTATAATGATATACTTTATGCCATAGTATATCCGGTTGTATCATAATGGTCATTATGATACAACCGGATACAGCTGTGACACATTAAAGTACACTTTATGTTTCTTAATTTTACAGTCTCCATGGCAACCATAGGATTTACCGGCCCTGACTTCCAACTCTTTCAAGCCTTCTTTAGCCGGCAACAATAAGAAACTTTTTTAATATTAGAATTTTGAATTTTGAATGTATAATATACCGTATGTATAAACTCCCATGCCGGTTAAATTGCTACAAAAAATGCTACAAAAAAATGCTACAAAAAAAAAGTACATAACATACTTACTTAGCGCCGCTGTCACCGGAACAGAATAATTTGTGCCACTGTACAGTGCGACAACGTTTTCTGTTCTGGTGGCCAAAAACTGAGTTCTAGTCCAACCATAACGCTGCTGCTGGCTGAAGGCACTTGTTAAACGGACGTTTTTTCACTGGACATCGGACCGACGCGATATATTCGTCCTTAATATCGACGTAACGCCAAACAGAAACAAGAGTACTCCCCGGTCCGGTGTCCGTTGAAAAAACGTCTGTTAACAAGCGGCCTTAGAATTCATGGCCGATTAAAGAAGAAAAATATACGTAGCGCCGCTATCACCGGATCAGAAAAGATTGTGCTACCTACTGTACAGAGCTGTACGGAAGCGAGACGTGGTATTTTACTATGGGTCTCATGAGAAGGCTCAAGGTTACACAGCGAGCAATGGAGAGAGCGATGCTTGGCATTTCCCTGCTCGATCGAATCAGAAATGATGAGATCCGCAGGAGAACTAAAACGACCGACATCGCTCGAAGGATTGCTCAGTTAAAGTGGCAGTGGGCGGGACACATAGCGCAGAGAACCGATGGCCGTTGGGGCGGAAAGGTTCTCGAATGGCGACCGCGAACCGGACGACGTTCCGTGGGCAGGCCCCCTACAAGGTGGACCGACGACCTGGTCAAGGTCGCGGGAAGCCGCTGGATGCGGGCAGCGCAGGACCGATCGTTGTGGAGATCCTTGGGGGAGGCCTATGCCTAGCAGTGGGCGTCGTACGGCTGAAATGATGATGATGATGATGATGACTGTACAGTACAGCGCCCCGATCGCGGTAATCTTATGACGCATTAGTCAAGTGTACGTGCAGTCGACGTTCACGCGAGACGTGCAAAACCGTTTTTCATTAGTTAAGACTTGTTTAGTAAAGTAGCTTTCTTGTTTCAGATAAGCAAGTCAAGTGGATGTTGCAGCGAGACGTAGTGGATGCCTTCTTAGATGCTATGAGTGACATGTCGAAAGCGTGCGACCTGCCCAGGAGGGTGTTCGATATTCCTGTTAAAGTAAGTACTTACCTAATCTATACTAAATCCTGAGCAGAAAAAATACAACGGGTAGCACTCTGGGAGTGCCGTTAGAAGTGAAAAGGGCTCCTTAGACTTTTTCGCAAAAAAAAAGGAATTTGACAAAAAAAATACAAAAAAATACGGACTAGATTTGAACCGAAGTCTTCTGGCTTCAATCCCGCCCGTTTTCTAAACTGAGCTATCACAACTTTGGAAACGGTGCACCGTGCCACAGCCACCGCCACCGTGCCACCGCGGTGGCGAGGTTTGCCTTCGTATTCTATTGACATTGTAACAGTTTTTCGATCAGTACCCCGAGTGTAAGTTTTTATGTCAAGCAAACGCGAACTATCGCGAGTACGTATTTATGTCAATTTGTATGAAAACTGCATAAGCGCGCTACTCGCCGCTAGAGGCGTTTGCTTGACATAAAAACTTACACTAGGGGTACAGGTCACGTGTCCGTTTTACGAATTTTCGATCTGACGGTCACGTGTCCTGACGCGAGTTTAACTTATTTTACCCATCATAAAAAGTGCACAACGCCGCTAAAGAAGTTTTCACTTCAAAAACCTGGCTTGAGGCGCCACTTTCACACTTTCGCATACATTGTTCAAATCCCAAATTAAGTAATTACACCATCTGTCGTACAGAAATAACGACAGGTATTATCGTATGATAAAGCGATTTATCGACATTCAATCGTCAAAACCCTAGTCTTTTGACAATTAAACGGGAAAACTTATCATATCGCGTTTTGTTGGTCATGTTAGCTTGAATAGGGATACTATTAGACATAGGAGGAAATACAACTATAATCCACCATTATGTAGCTGAGTTGCATTGTATTCCACGACACAGAATATACAGTGTGACTGTGACACAGACGAGATTCGAACGTAGGACATTACTTAAGGCGACGATTCCCGAAAATAGGGTATTTTAAATTATGGATTACTCGCAAACCACAAGTATTCAAAATTTAAAAAAAGTATATGTTATTTTACAGTTATTTATCTAGTGCTTCCGGCCGTTTTTTTTATTGGTGATATTTAACTGTGTCAAATAAAATCCCAAACATCCGTCTAATCGTTATCCAAATATGCTATTACTTGCAGTATACTTGGTTTTAGTTAATGAAAAATATACGAAAATAATTGTCTTTGAATAGCCGAGGAATTCTTGCCGTCAAAAGTTTAAATTTATTTTTGTTTAATTTTTAATAGAATTTTAAAAATTTTCACTGCCGGCTGCGCCGCTGCGTCCGCGTGAAGTGTATCTCGCGCGGCCGAGCAAGCGTTAGCGTGCCTATCTCGGTCGGGAATCATCGCCTTAAGAGTAATTTGTAAAATTCTTGTTTCAGATACATAAAGCTATTTACGGTTTGAAAGTGCCAAACATGACTGATTTTGCTGCACCAGGAGTTATTATAACGTAAGTATAAGAAAAATCTGGCACCTGATTTTCAACTTAAGGTGCATGGAGTCGTGAAACGATCATTTTTGAGGCCCTAAAACTCATAAATTAGCCTATTGATGAATCCAGAATGAATACTTCAATCTGAGCATTAAAAAAAACATAGCCTTTAAGATACTATTTAAAAAAAACATTGAAATGAAGCTGTTTTCAACTTGAAATACGCTACTGCTTCTAAACTACAACTGATATTTTCACGTTTCTTTCAGGAAAAGATTGCTAACTTGTTTAACTTAAAACTGAGCATTTTTCGTTCTAAAATAATACATAATTTGACGAAACGTGTGTTTAAGCTGTTTTGGTGCGGGTAGCGGGGCGGGTAAATTAGGCCACGCTTCTATGCCCAAGGTCGTTGGCGATACCACGGGCCTTAATCCACTCACCGGCCAACTTGGCCGAAGTGAAATTTTCTTACAAACGTCCTCAGGCTCACTTTAGGGACCGTCTCCACGAGCGAGAGAAGCACATAGCGATGTTATCGTCGTGCCACGTATTTCTAAACTATCCTCTTAACATTAGTTACGTACTAAGACCTTCTGGTTGACGGAAAATTTATTCTAGCTCAGCAAATATTATGAGGTAGGAAACGCTTATTTGCGCGCGTTTGTATGACAAATGATTGATTGATTGATACAGTGCGACAATGTTTTCTGTTCCGGTGGCCAAACACTGAAACTAAATGTTTTTTTAATGTCATTTTCGTGTCAAGTTATTGCCCAACCATAGTGCTGCTGCCGGCTGAAGGTCTTAGAAGTCAGGGCCGGTTAAATAGCTACAAAAATAAAAATAAAAATACATATCGCCGCTGTCACCAGAACAGAAAAGATTGACTATCAATCTATACCAAAACAATTTTGATAATTAGAGTGCGCGTCACGAAAGTCTGCGCGCGGTCAAAAACGAATACCAATCTTTTCCATAACCTTAGAACAAAAAAAATGTTCTGCAATTAGTGCCAAAAACGCCCCAGTCACGAGCAGAGTTATCTAACACGCACTCTACAGTCCCACACTCCTGTTCCGATGACAGCCGTGATAGAGGAGCCACTGGCAATACGAAATTAGCTGTCAAAATTTTAATGTCGTGTCTGTCCACCAAGGAATTTATAATACAACAGGAAGGTGCACTGCTGCTAAAAAACGGTCCTAATGAGATAGTAAGAACGAGGTCAGTTTATCTCACTCCATCCCATTACGGCGGCCACGAACATGCGCGACGGGCGGCGGGCGGCGACGAGCGAATTGCGAACTTGACACAACGAAGACGGAAAACGTCAGAAAACGTCATTCGGCTTGTAATGTTGCTACTTTAACATTCTGAAATCTATTATTCAAATTCTTTTCTAGGATAAGCCATAAAAAACTTAGACGACCTGATACATTTTTATGCTTAATACGGTAATACCTAAATTAAAATGCGATGTTTTCTATTGACTAAAAGTAATACGAAGCGGAAATTTTACGAAATGTAATTTTTATAACGAAAGTTGTGAACCATAAATCTACTAAACCTGTTATTTAATAGTGCTGGCAATTTCAGAGAAAGGGACACCCTCACCTCGTTCTTGCGGTCTCAGCTGGACCGTTGACATTTTGTATTGAAATATAAACCTTATCTCTTAAATTTAAAGTGTATTTTTAAATACACAAAAATACGGAGTGCACCTTCCTGTTGTACGTAGTACTTATAAATTCCTTGCTGTCCACTGACCTCTATTAGTGTCTGTCATATGAAAACTGTTAAATTAGTTCCAAAGATTATCACCGGAACATAAAATACTTGTTGCCTAAGAATTTATATTCATAATTTCAACATAAAAATTTTTGACTGAAACATTTGACAAGCAATTTTTTATACTTACTTATTTTTTTTACAGGGTTATTTATTTCTTGGCTGTGGCGTTGACATCTGGAGCATTGCTAGAGGAAAGAAATGAAGGAACTTTAGAAAGATCATTAGTTTGTGGTATAACAGGTAAGGAAAAAAACGTACACTTCGGGAAAACTACAGTTCCTTTTTGTTTATTGCTTTACTTGCAGAAGTAAGTACTATATAAGGTCCTTCTTAAATAGTGCACATAATTTTAAGGGGTCAATGTACTCATGCATACAAACAACTTTTACTATGGTACCAACATTGAAATCGCGAAAAAAAAAATCTGCTGTTCCATAGAAAAATTTTAATCGAATAGATCAAAATGTATGGAACAGCTGTTTTTTTTTCGCGATTTCAATGTTGGTACCATAGTAAAAGTTGTTTGTATGCATGAGTACATTGACCCCTTAAAATTATGTGCACTATTTAAGAAGGACCTTATATAAGGTGTACGGATGTAAGTCGACGGATTTTTAAGGGGTCAATGTATATAATACTCGTGCATACAAACAACTTTCACAATGGGACCAAACCAAAGTTGAAATCGCAAATAAAAAATCACCTATCCTAATAGATTTTGATTTATTCGATTTCAATTTTTCTATGGAACAGCTGATTTTTATTTCGTGATTTCATTGTGGTACCATAGTAAAAGTTGTTTGTATGCATGACTACATTGACCCCTTAAAATTTCGTGCACTATTTTAGCAGGACACTATACATTGTGTTAGTTCGGTCAGTTGTACCTACTCATAATATTGAACAACTTTCCCCAAGAAACACGGGTCCAAACGTGACAAAATTTTTTGATCTCCCATACAAACTGCACAGTCAGCTGATCGATTTTGTATGAAGCGACAATTTTTTTTTTCAGATTTCGTCCCATGTTTTTTGGGGAAAGTTGTTCAATTTTATGAGTACAAACTGTGGTTTCGGGCTTGTAACTTACCAAACTAACACCCTGTATAGTATAGGTACTAATTTAAACCTTATTTCCAGGGCCGGAGGTCCTCTTTGCGTTGCTCATCGTGCAAGTGGTGGTGATGCTGCTACAGTCGTTAGGCGTCATCGTCATCGCATTCGCGGTGTTCAACCTCAGCCAGAACGGGCCGTTGGGATGGGTGATCATCCTGACTTTCTTGTCAGGACTCTGTGGCATGACTTTTGGTAAGAATAAGTACTGTGCGAGCCAGATAACTGTGCGCGCGATTGGAGCGCTTTTGGCCTGAGCTACTACACTGTTCATTTTAATTAAATATTTCCAAAATAGTTGGGCAAAGGTCATCTAAAACTATTCCAAATTTTAAGTTGATATCATTAGTAGTTCTCGAGATGGTCACTTGTGACAGACAGATTCACCATAATGGTTCCTTTTTGCCATTTTGGTTCAGAACCCTAAAAAGATAGTACTTACATACAAAAAATATTTTCGATTTCGACTCCGTTCAGACTTATCTTGCGCGCACTATAGTGCTTTTGCTTCGTTACATACAGTGCTTTTGTATGACTAGAGTGTGTGTCAGATCGCTCTGCCTGCGACTAGAGCGTTTTTGGTGTTAGTTACAGTACGTACATTTTTTTGTTTTGCTTTTAAGGATACTTATAGTAAATATTAGTTTTCGATTTTGACCGCGCACAGACATATCTGGAACGCACTCTACCTACAGTGCATTAGTTTAACTAAAATATTTTTGTTTTTTCATTACCAATTTTTATAGTGTATTCAGATGCAATCTTAGCAAACGGATACCCTGCTTTAAAACATATATTATTTTGTATATAATTATGTTTGTCCATTTTTTCTTATAATAATATAATGCTTGTTTAACGATTTTGTAAAATATTTTATTATTATTTTATTTTCTAACTCAAGGAACAAGATTTATATAAAATTAAGAGCAATACAAAAGATAATAGACTAAAAACGACTTTTTGAGACCTTTTTCCTGGTTTTGCAGTCGGTTCTTTTTAATAATTAATATTATTAATTTAATGTATGTTTTCAGGTTTTGTTGTAGCAACCTTGTGTGATACAGACAAGTCAGCGACGTACATGGCTCTGGGGTCCTTCCTACCAATGACTTTGTTAAGTGGAATGGTGTGGCCTATCGAAGGTAACCATTTCTTACAGCTTTTTCATCATCATCATCATCCTCATCATCCTCATCATCCTCATCATCCTCATCATCTTCATCATCCTCATCATCACTTAGGTATACATAACGTGTGTCGTTATGTTTTGTCTTAATCTTAATAAAAATCGACAATTTACCTTAATTTTATTCTTGAGCACTATGTCTCTGTACTCAGCATAAGTTGCAGTATTGCAGAGCTATAACAAAAATGAAAAACAAAAAAAAAATCAACCACCGACACAAAAACTCTAAAATGTATGATGCTACAGTCAATTTTGTTTTTGGGTACGGATGCCATACAAATTTACCCACTGTCCACGATCAGAGAGGTGTTATAACGGTATACTTACTATATATTGGGGTTGGGGGTCCCCCGACCGAGTGCGAAACTTAACTTTTTTACATTTTGAACGAACTGCCGGAACATAACAATGCTGAAAACATCGTTGCTATGGCGTCAGATTTAGATAAGGTGGTAGTAGCTAGCCAGGCAGAATTTGAACAAGCCCTACCACCAACCAAACAGAATACAATATGTATCCCCACTGCAAATCGAACCCGGGACTTCTGGGTCTGATACCGGTGCGGTAGTGTAATCACTAGACCACAGAGGCGGTTAAAATTTAATCTTTCAATGGGGGTAAAGTTATAAATATATCAGCCGAACGAAGCCCACTGCTGGGCATAGGCCTCCCCCAAGGATCTCCACATCGATTGGTCCTGCGTTGCCCGCATCCAGCGGCTTCCCGCGCCCTTGATCAGAGCTGCTTATCTACTTTTAAACTGTAACTTACATGACTATGATGCTTCCAGGTATGCATTACCTTCTGAAAGCAGTAAGTATGTTTCTGCCTTTAACGAAGCCGACAGAATCCCTCAGGATGATGCTCCAGAAAGGATGGAGTATAGATAATCCTGACGTCTACTGGGGATTCATCATCACAGTCATCTGGATATTCTTGCATCTCACCACTAGTATACTACTAATTAAGTTTAAGAGATCGTAAGAACCTAGTGATAATTAATGATAAGTCTTCGCTTTTGTTAGCGAAAGACCAATCATTAATCTATGTTGATAGTTAATAAACGATCAAATTTTGACATTTATAGCGAAATCGAAATATAGAGCCAGCGCGCACTTGTGATTTTTAGTCGACCGATAGCTTAGTCGCTATCATAATACGCTCGTGATCAAACTGTCGGCCGATAGTTTAGTGTGGTAGTGTAGTGCGCACACTACACCGATTAGTGAGTAAAAAATGGCATGTCTAGTACGGGAGCGACCACGGAGCGACAGTTTAGTTTAGTTTAAGTGCGCGCACTCACGTACAATGCCATACTGATTGCGCAGTCGACCGATAGTCGGGCGATAGTTAAGTTGAATGCAGTGCGTGCGCTCACATAGTCCTTCATGCACATTATACAACCGGCCGATAGTTGTGCGATAGTTTGATCGAACGACTATCGGCCGGTCATTTTCGATATTTCGGTCGGTCGATTTTTAATCGTCAAATGCGCGCACTGCCGTAATACCTTAACCCCAAACCGATCAAACTATCGCTCGATTGAAAATCACAAGTAGGTCCGCGCTGGCTCTAAAAGTACAGTTTTTTAGTATTTGCATGACACTGCAACTTGTATAGTCGTCAGAAGTCACTGTATATATACCTACCTATAGTATACAAATAATATTGTTATTATAATAATACAATTTTATTCATAAATACAAAATCACTAGTTTCAGCAGCACGAGGACCTTGAAAGAGGTTTGGTTTATATTAAAATGTCAAAAATGACAGTTCGGCGTAGAAAATTTCTATTGTTCAGATGGCAAAAGTGACAATTCTTGGCCGTGTATCTTTTAATGGGTTGAACATGTTAACGTTGGGTGACATTGCACTTTCCACACGCAGCGACTTTGATCGATTTCGACTCGCTGGCGACTTATGAATATTTTTAACAGCGACAATAAATCGCTGCTAAATTCACGTCCACATACTGATTTTGACATCGCCAGCGAGTCGCTCTCGACCAAAAGTCACCGCCCCGTGTGCATTCCACACTGTGGACCGACCATAAAAGCATCTTTGATGTATAGTCCCACATATTATACCTGTCTGTTCCGGTGACAGCCTTGCGTGACAAAGAAGCCACTTGCAATACAAAATTAGCTGTCAAAAAAAACTGTCGTATGAAAAATGCTTTAGCTCGAAAGGTTATCACCGGAACAGAAAGAACAGAAATGCTTGTCGCACTACACGTACAGTCAAGTCAGTTTAAATAAAAAAAGTTATAGACGCTTAAGTTTTTGTAATTTAATTTTGCGCACGTAAGTAGGTACTTACTTCTATTTATTTATATATTACATACCTTTATGTATTTTTATTAGTTTTATATACTTAGGTAAGTACTTATGAAATTGTGTGATTATTGTCAACATGGCAAATTAAATATTGCTCAACAAATATTAAAACTGTTGTAATAAAGACACATATTACCTACTTTACGACTTGTATATACGTCTAAGTATATTACAACATTTTTTATGTGCTTAATTTATTTTTAGAAAGAAAAGGAAATGAAAATGTTAGAAAATCAATCATTATTGTTTTGGGATATCGATGTAAGTAGGTAAATAATAATAGTGAGCATCAATGTAAAATATTGATCTTTAAAATTTAATAAGTACAGTCAAACTAATTGAATCGTGACCCGCTATACCTAAGTTCATTTTCTAACAATTTGAATTAAAAATTTGAATTTATTGACTTTGCCCTTTATTAGTTTTGACGCGTTCAAACAAATCATTACCAAAATGTCTCACGGTTCAATTTGGTTCGACCGTACCACCTTTAAATAGGCCTTTGCTCAAATGATGACAAATGCAAGATCTTGCCAAAACTATTATTATATTTAAAAAACGTGATTTATAGTTTTGTGTCAATAACAATAATGTCTTAGAATAGTATGTAATTTAATATGGTCTTAGCTGCAAGACCATTTGAAACTAAGCTAATGCCTGTATCACACGTGCTTCGTAAACTGTTAAGGCAGTCGGCAGAGTACTCGCTAACAACATGGTACAGTCAGCTTCAAAATGATGTGAGCGTTCAATCAAACCCACTAAAAATATCTGAACATTTGACAAAAACCTACCTTATGTCAAGACGTAATGGTGCATTTTCATTTACTTTTGTTGTTTAAAAACAAATGACAACAAATGAAAGTAAACCTTAAAGTTTTGTGCTTAGAGTGATTTTTGTCACGTTCAGATGGTTTTGGTAGGTTTGATTTGAACGCACTGATCATTTTGACGCTGACTGTACCTACTGTCTCGATAGTATTTTATTTGGCATGTGTGATCCAAGCATGAAGAAGCGAAAAGAGGTTTGATACAAAGGGTTCACACCGCATACCTACAGCCGATTCAAACGTTTTGGCGTGTCAATTTATATCTTAGCTTAAGGCGCGCTTACACGGGCAACTAAAATTGCCGTCACGACCACATCAAGCAATTACGGATGATGGCAGAATGTCAAAATGTAGCAATCTGTTGCTGAGATACGGCCACACAATACCACGAAATACGGAGCAACATCTCTCCTCTTAATTGCTCTAGATTAATCCATTATGGCCTAAACTGAGTAAAGCGCGCCCGCGACGGGCACACGTCGCGTATCTCTGTCCGTGGTCACGCGCGCGGGCTCCGTGGACACGCGCGCGGGCTCCGTGGAACCGCATCACATAGCGCTATTGACTGAACAAGCCCGTGCGTGCTATGCTACCGCTGACCCGCTGGCGCGGGGCAGGCCGTCGCGGGGAAACGGGCCACAAGGCGCGGGTGCGGGGCCCGCCTCCCCGCGATGGCTGCCCGCGCGGGTGCCCGCGATGGCTGCCCGCGCGGGTGCCCGCGACGGAGCACTTTTGTATGGAACCGCGCGGGTGTCCGCGTGACGCAGTTTAGGCCCTTACAGGTTGCCAAGCAGTTATTGCCAAAAAATTGCCCGTGTACGCGCGTCTTTAGCTTAGTTTAGCTCTTGAGTTGGCTCTTAATTTTTAATAGTGCTTTGCGTCCTTTTAACTTACGAGGTATTAGTTAAGTGTGTAGTTAAAAACTATTTAAATCATTTTTGGTTAAGGTTTCATGCATTACTTTTCAAAAAAGAAATAAGAACAAAAAATGGTCGTAACTTTAATTTTACTGGATATTTTTTACCCAACAAACTTTTGGTAAGTATAACCTAGTTTTAGGTTCTAACTATATTTATGACAAATATTTATAATTTAGTTATAAGTTTTACTAAGCGATTTAAATGATATTCATCGGGTCAGGGAAAGACAACAATTTGTATTTTTTAAATTCAGTTTATTCCTTACCTACCATTTATGAAACAACTGAAATTAGACAGCTATTTACGCATACGCAGTTACTATTATATATTCTATGGTTTAGGTACGAAACGCAGATTAATTCTGTACTAATCTATAAATACAAAATAATCTGTTACAATACATAAATTCATAGTTTTGGTACTTACTTAATAAAAATACAGCTTTGTATTTAATACCGTTATGTTATGCTCATGACCATATACGGCATGTTTGAATTTGTAAGTACAAAAAAACATAATAATTGTAATGAATGATTTAAGTAGGTATAATAACAAAATGTATACAGCCGGCCTAGCATGAGCGGCTTATAACGCGCGATATGATATGGTACGGCATGCCGTCTTGCTTACACCTTAGTGAGGTAAGCAAGACAACTTGCCGTACCATATCATATCGCGCGTTATAAGCCGCTCATGCTAGGCCAGCTGATATGGATAATGTGCTCACATTTGTTGACAATATGTTTATTGTGATATAAGTATAAGGTTTGAAATAAAATTACAATGTTTGACGAAAATGAAATACCTACTAGTTTTATTTTCCTCGGTAAATTATTTTTAAACTGGGTTGTAGGTCAACAGAAAAGTAAATAAGTAGGTAATTAGTCAAAGAAATAGTTCAACTGGTGAACAGAATCAGAAAGCGCGGTGTGGTAGTCATAGTGAATGCAGAGACCCAAATTAATAAATAATCTATGTATTTAAACATGTTTTGTGTTGATATGAAGCGAATCATCTGATATTTTTAAGAGGCCAGCGACACGTCAATCCCCCAAACAAACAAAATACCGAAATGATAAAAAAAAATGAGCATGATTAACTATGTTATTCGGATTATGACAGTATTTATCTAGTTCGCAAACAAAAAAATATCCAAAATACCTGTCTATCCAAAAAGAAAGTAAAGCCAATTACATTTTTCCAGACACAACTGCAATTTGCATTTGTTTTGAATTGGTAACGTATGCATTTTGTTTTTTTATTTTGATAAATGCTGTCTTAATCTGACTGAATAACATCCCAAGTACAGAAAAACAGCTCAATTTTTAAATTATTTTGGTTTTTATGGGAGGCTCATTTTAGCTGACCCGTCGCCGGCATCTTATAGTATCTACACACGTTCCGATCCGACAGCCGATTTGGTCTGCTCTCAGACGAAATCTGCGCTACGCACGTTCCGATTTGGTCTGTCCAGACCAAATCTGCGCTACACACGTTCCGATTTGGTCTGCTCCCAGACCGAATCGGTGGTCGGATAGGAACGTGTGTAGAGACTATTAAGGTCTCCCTAACACACAACCGTACACAGTCGCGTAGGTATCCGTAAGGCGCAGATGACAAGTTGCAGCGTTGTTTTGGTACTGCTGCTCTGCTACTCTGGCATGTGGGTTCACCGCCACCTGTCGGGAAACGTTGGGAAAGCTCAATCATCATCATCATTATCTCAGCTATACGACGCCCAATGCAGGGCATAGGCTAAAAAATAATATGAACATGGGCTTCATTTGACATTAGAAAAAATATGAACAAATGCAGCCCATGCTTATATCCATTATTTTTTGCCGGTAGCCCCCCTGCGCTGCCCACCCCCAGCACCACCGTCGATCCTAAATTGTGGCTGCGGGATTCTAACCTCTCCCCAGAAGGGGGAAAGCGAGAGAGCCTCCTTCCGAAATCCCCTTTACAAGGTGGGCCGACGCGACGACCTGGGGGGCTACCGCCTAAGCACCGTCTCGGCTTGATTACGATTACGACGCCTCGTGCCATTCTTGTCATGTCGTAACACATTTGGTATGGCATGATGAGGATGGCACGATGCGTCGTAATCGGCTTCAAGCAGACGGTGCTTAGGCGGTAGGGGGGCTGGTCAAGGTCGCAGGAAGCCGCTGGATGCGGGCAGCGCAGGACCGATCGTTGTGGAGATCCTTGGGGAAGGCCTATGCCCAGCAGTGGGCGTTGTACGGCTGATGATGATACTAGGTGACTTCAATCACTTATTTTTATTATGTAAAAAACGTTTTACGAAATAAAGCTTTTTTTACTCTAGGTGAGTTTTGAATTTATGTTTCCAATCCACTGTTTCACAAATTTTTCTAGTTTCTACATTACTTATATATTTTAATAGATTAGCACTGTGTTAGAAAAAATAAAAATCATAAGTTTTTAAAGGAATTACCTTAAAAGTGTAGTCTCCAGGGTATACATCCGTGACATCTACCCATTGGCAGTCGATATTGTACTGGTATACATCAGAGCAATTTACTGACACCCCTGTAATTAAAACAAAAAAATAACGTGTTGCTTTCTACTGCTGTGTGATTACGAAGGTATCCCGAGGAAGAAGAGCACGTGGCGCCGTGGTTAGTGCGGTCGGTCTGCGATCGTTGGGTTAAGCAACTTTCGCAATGGTTGGGGTCTACCTTTTATGGCAGAACTTTTTATGGAATAATATTGTTATGCATAACTATGAATGCAGAAACTTCATTTCGCAGAAAATCGTTTGGCATACACTTATCTAGCATACATTCAAAACGCAGAAAGTTTCTAGTCCGAAGTTCTTTGGCATAAATTTAGTTTCTATAATAATTAAATGGCAGAACCATCATATCGCAGAAACTTTACAGTCAGAATCGTCATTTGGCATAAATTTCGCATCTATAATAATTTAAAGGCAGAACCATCATATAGCAGAAAGTTTGCAGTGAGAATCGTGCTTTAGCATACATGATACATTACACTGCAGAAAATTAACTAGAACACTAAAAAATATTATTCTCCGGGACTTGACGATGATATTTATTGCTACTTATTTCTCATCAGGCGTTAATCAAATAATTTTCATTTTTGCTTTACTAGGAGGTCATTATTCGATTTGATATTTATATATATGTTATATTTAGTGGTGATACTGCTTTAATGTTTTTTTTTCTTATTATAAATTTGCAAACATGTTCTTGGGCAAGCAAGCAGCAAGCAAACAGCAAGCAAGCAAGCTTATCGTCGCAGATGGTTTTCGCTCACCACCGTAGCTTCAGCTTGTTTCAAGCTTCAGCCTCAGCCACTGCGGTGAGCGTTAAAACCACCTGCTCCTCAGCTCGCGGGCCGCCTCGCCCCTCCGCACCTACGCGGGCTTAAATTACACTCTAGGGGTAGAGCATACAAGACTACGTGAAGTCGGTTTTGCAGCGATTCGTTTCTGGCACTGACTTTAGAAGCACAACATTTCAGAAAACACAACTTAGTTACTTTTTTTATACAATATTCTAGTTCAATTAAAGCCTAAAATGTAATTTTATAGAAATAACAGTATGCCTTATGAAATGATTCTAAATAAAATTCTGCCATCTTTTAAGTATGCCAAATGAAATTATACCAAATAATCGTGACACCAAATAAACGTTATGCTAAAACGAAATTCTGCGAAATTAAAATTATGCCAAAGGTAAATATACCATACAAGATTCTGCCATCTGAATAGTATGCCATTGTAAATTCGGACATACAAACATTCGGCCAATCAATAATTACGCTAAATATGTTTTCTGCCTTACAACTATTCATCAAAAGAAGATTATGCCAAGTATGTTATGCCAAATAAGTTTCGGAGGATCGAGATTCTGCCAGATAGATGGAGCCCCAATGGTTGGTCACGGGATGGGTGAACAAAAACTTATCATCTTGAGCTCCTCCGTGCTTCGGAAGGCACGTTAAGCCGTTGGTACTAGCTGTTAGTTATGGCCCATTCTCCTTATCCATCCAAAAGGAAGGCCAGTGGCCTAGCAGTGGGGCCTGATAATGCCTGATGATGAAGATCCTGAGGATCTTCTTAGAGATAAAATTGAAAGAAACAACTTTTCGTAGCGTCCATACCTATTGCTCGGATTGCTAATGGGATGTGACAGACTTAAACTCGTAATCGTAACCTTGGATTTCCAACCCACTGCTTTTCCAAAAGGGTTATCCAGACGTCACATTTTGTAGGCGTCATGCCAGTCTTGTTAGATTTATTCATTTTACAGTGTAAACCAGCTCCTTCACACTGTAGAAATTATTAGAAAAAAGTCGTGTAATCCACGCGGGCGGAAAGCTAGTAAATATACATACATACATACATTACTCACGCCTATTTCCCACGGGGGTAGGCAGAGACTATCCGGCTATGAAACATTTGACGTAAATCGTTTATCCGTCTTTCACATCAAAACGGAACGTGATTTTTGGTATGAGGATAGTTTGGGAGCTGGAGAGTGACAAAAGTTACTTTTATCCTGGAAAAATATTAGGCTCCCACGGGATAACGTCGTGTTGTCCACGCGGGCAAAGCCGCGGGTGGAAAGCTTGTTTTGGATAAAAATGTATTTGACATCCAACATTTATTATTATTATTAGTGTCCACTCTACTTCTATGTCTCTCTTCTCACCTTGGTCTCCATAATTCTTGCAGGAGTACTTTTTCTCTAAGCCGGATAGGCAAGTGTTGTCCTCCAAACAAAAAGAGGCCTTATGCCCCTCCGCCACCCTGTGCCCGGTTTTGTTCAAAACATCGAAGGTTGCAAACACCTCCATGCTGTGGTAATGCCTGTAAGGGAAACATAACTAAATGTTGAGAACATAAAGAACACTCCTCTTACTTCTTATTGACATGGTTAATTGAGTTAAGATCTTCGATCAAAAATAGTACTAGATGAAGGCTCACGAATTAAATCGAAACTTTTTATGGCTGAGAAAAAAGTTAATAATGTACGATCTTTAAGTCCTACTTACTTATAAATATACGCTCAAGTGGCTCAGTGGGCGAAAGGTGGGCGTATATTTTCTCAGCCGTGACTGTCACTCCAACTATGTATCTATTTTAGACCTAAGTGTTATTGTTGATCGAAGGCTAGAATACTAGGTATTAATCGTATATTTAAGAAAACAGGATTAAAAAAACAGAAACTTACAGCCGGTAAAGTGAGGTAGGTGAGTAGATTGGTGTCGAACCACAAGATTCTTCTTGAGAAAGAACAAGAAGTAATAGAAGAACTTAATTTACAAATGTCATTATTTAATATTTACCTATTCAATACAAATAAATAGATATATTTAAAGTCAAAATAATTATCTACTCTGAGTCTAAGAGAGTCATAAACGACGATGAAAACAGAGGAACGCAAACAAAATGATAATTTATTTATACACGTAATGAAATAAAATGAGAAGTGGGTAGGTAAATGGGAGCGGAGTGAAGGAGAGGAACATAAGTACTGCGCCGACACCAAATACGAGGGGTACACCAGTGATGTTTTATATGTCATTGGGGTACACTGAAAGTTTTGCGTATAGTCCCACAATCCTGTTTGTTCCGGTGACATCCGTGACAAAGGAACCACTTGCAATACGAAATTAGCTGTCAAAATAGACTGTCTTAAGAAAACTGTTTTAGTTCCTAAAGATTATCACCGGAACAGAAAACATTGTCGCACTGTAACTAACATTCAAAATTCAAACATTTATGAGCGGCCAAGAGTGCAGAACTTTCAGTGTGCCCTACGTAGAGGAATTGAAGTAGATTTTCAGGTCAGACTTCAAACTTGTTGGCTTCTTGGAACATCAAGCGTCAGGGGGCCGATTCTCAGGCAATCGAGAAAAGTTCACTTTTATAAGCTCGAAATTCAAATATAACACAGTTTTTGTATTGTCAGAATTTCACAATCGAAAAAGTTCGAGCGAAAACCAGTCGAACGCTACGAGTGGTAGAGTGCGCGCCAGATAAGTCTGCGCGCGACTGGTGGCGTATTTAATGTTGCCAGTAGTTGTAAATAATTTTCCCATCACGTGTAGATGAGGAAAAAATCTTACTGGCTTTTGTCCGGTTGCTATAATTGAGAATACAGTAAATTTTATCTAGATACTTCCATTTATAATAGCAATATAAAACTGTAAGACATTAAAAACACTTTTATAAGCAGATAGATTTTACATCTATACATACATACATACATACATACAAATAAATAAAATTGGAGTGTCTGTTTGTAATATTAAAATAACCGCTTTTTACTACATGCATATGATTAAATATACAGTACATATACCAAAATAACATTTTTTACAATTTTTGTCTGTCTGTCTGTCAATCTGTCTGTCTGTTTGTTCCGGGTAATCTCTGAAACGGCTGGACCGATTTTGACGGGACTTTCACTGGCAGGTAGCTAATGTAATAAGGAATAACTTAGGCTACTTTTTATCCCAATATTCCCACGGGAACGAGAACCACGCGGGTGAAACCGCGGGCGGCCGCTAGTTGTTTATTATAATGGGCGATTTTCTGAAAGCTCAGCCACTAGATAGCGCTGTTCCACCTATGCAGTTAGAAGGAACGGAACGTTATAAATTTTACTTTAACGCGACTTTTTTACGTAAAACGGAACGTCAGACAGATGTTATTTATTGACCTAAATCTTTAAATTTACCTATTTCGTTTCCGTTCCTCACAGTAGTACTTATTTAATATATTATTAGTTTCCTTTGGGTTTTTAAAAAGTAATTAATTTAAATATGTTTCATACCAAAATATACCATAAACATGTACATACTTATTCAACGCCATCTAGTGAAGCAATTGGAAGCTTTTTTTTTTAAATGGCCTCTCAGAAAATCGCTCATTGTTAGTAATTTAGGAATTAAATAACAACAAAATAAATATATTTCGAAATATTTTATTAAGTAACAGTTACTTTAGAGTAGATAATAATAGTAACTAAAATACCCCAAGCGAAAGCAAAATATCACATAATGGTCACTCTAAAAATTACCTGTCAAAGAAGCAGTCAGCGCCTGCACTTTAGCAAATGGTTTAAGTAGCCTGTTAATGTCCTGTTTTATTTCGCAAGCACATCTCACCTGTAAAACAATCTCTCTTCCAGCACTTTTGATAACTTTTGGCATGACGATTACTAAATAAACTAATAAAACACAATGACACTTGACACACTCATTTCGCCTGTCACAACAAATACCATGGCGACCTGCCAAATTTGAAATTAGTTCCAAATTCGACCGCGCGCAAAGTTATCTGGCGAGCGCTCTAGAAACCAATAGATGTTCGTATACGAACTTAGCTGTCAAAATGAATTTGTTGACATGTGGGACAGCTTAGTTTGTTTGAAACGTTCTCAGAGGTTCTAACTTTTCAATAGAAACCACAAAGAAAATGTTCGACATACGAATTACCCTTCCTGATCAGAAGGTCTAAGTAGCTAGTGCCCGTTTGCACTAAACTCGGGTTGAGCTTGTCATAGATAAGATACTGTTCACGCCGCGCGTGATTCATTCATTCACGTTCATTCGTGGGTTCGCCGCCAAGCGCCGTCCGCGCAACACGGCACTCAGTTGGCCGTAAGCAGCCGTGAGGAGCGCCCGGTCCGGGTACGGACTTGTGACCCGTGTGTGTTCGCTTTGAAAAGCGCCGGGAAAGTTTTAGCTGCCTATTAGGGCATTGTGTAGTTATAAGGGTGTTAGCTGTAAGAGTTTCCCATCGGGGGTTGTGTGGAGATCGTTTAGCCAGGCGCGCCGGCGAGACAACGTTCAGCCCCCTACGGACACTATTTTCTAGTAAGGTACGACTAGCTTAATTTACTTAATTTTGCATGAGAAACCTTCGTTTCAATAAACTGTGGAACACAGTAGATGTGGTCATCACAATTGTGCGTGATCATATTTTTGGTAGCAGAGCGTAGTTGATATAATTAATTTTCATATTAAAATTAACTACATAAAATTTCATAGTAAAAATAAAAAGCGTACCTAAAAAGCGTACCTAAAAATTATTTTTTTTTGTTGAAATCTCGAGGGTATTTGAAGATCCCGAGACGATTTGAAGTACTAAGAAATTGTTCTAGTAAATTCTCGAAGCGAATGTTTCTCACTTGGTGGATCCGATAATAGATAGACACTTATATAATTGTTGTCACATACTAGTGATTTGATACGAGTTTACTCGCCTAGATGTGTATATTTTTTTTGTGTGTCCGGATTTATTTGACGAATAGTTCGTTCGAAAGTGTGTTTATTAGCACCACATACTAGTGATTTGATACGAGTTTACTCGCCTAGATGTGTATATTTTTTTTGTGTGTCCGGATTTATTTGACGAATAGTTTCGTTCGAAAGTGTTGTTTATTAGTACCACATACTAGTGTTTGTTCCGAGTCCGCTTGCCTAGTTAAAAAAGTGGAACTAGTTTTAATTATTAGTAGTATTAAATTACGAGTATTATTATTAAAAATAGTTTTGTTTTCGTTTGTTGATAACGGTTTAGTAGTTGATTTGCGAGGTTGACTTGGCCGTGCCGTTATGCCATACCGTTAATCCTATACGTTTTGTTTATACCGTTATATTGTTAGCCCTTGAAATTGGTAAGTTGCTAATAATTTATGAAAATAGTAGGGTCCGTGTATGTCGTCCGAATTTTAATTGTGTTTTATATTATCGTGACGCGACCTATTTCTATTGTTTTTTTATGTTGATGTTTGCCACTTTTATATTTCTTTGTTTGCTTTGTTTATTAAACGGAGTATAAATGGCTCCTACGAATCCGCTCGCCGTATCCAGGGCTGGCATCCAAGGAGTTTTGCGTTGGCTTGCTTGTGCGGTCACATTAATAGACCGAGCCGACCGGGTAGGCGCGTTGCTAGCTCGGTATGGCGGGCTGGCAGCTCGGCTGCAAGACCTGGAGCGCCACGCCATGGAGTGTCGCGCGTATTATATGGAAAACCCCCAAGATGATGATGCCGTGTCGGAACAGCTGGAGCAGGATGTAGCCCAGGCCTATGAGCTGGCTGACCAGCTCACGGAGGCGGCTGAGAGGGCCCTGGCTGTTCGGAAGGGGGAGCCGGTTTTGAGCGGGGAGGTCAAACCTACCCCGACGGCGTTGCTAGGCCGATTGCCTACCTTGGAGATTCCCACTTTTAATGGGGATCTGTCAGCCTGGATGGGCTTCATTAACCTGTTTGACAGCTTAGTGGATTCACGACGGGACTTATCCCCTAGTGAGAAGTTGGCCTATTTGCGCTCCTCCCTGCGAGGAGAGGCCAGCGCGGTAGTCCAGCACCTGCTCATCAGTGACGACAACTACCAGGTGGCTCGCCAGCTTCTGGTTAGCAGGTACCAGAATGTCCGGTTACTGGCGGACACCCACGTGGCCACGATTTTGGCCCTCCCGCGAATCACGCGGGTACACCTGTTACGGAGGGAGTTGCTGAACCCGCTACTGTCAGCGGTCAACTCCCTAAGGCGATTGGACCTGCCGGTGGATCAGTGGTCCTTTATACTGCTGCACATAGTCCTCGCCAAATTGCCCGCTGAAATGAAGGGGCGTTTCGAGCAGAGGTACGGAGGCGACAGCGCCTCGTATCTCCCGCCCCTCGCGGACCTCCTTCGTTTTTTGGAGGACGAATGTAGGGTGACGGACCACCTGGAGCCCGCCCCGGTTCCAGGTGTTGGTAGTATGGTGGCGGCGAGGGGACAGCCCCGTCGCCCGACCAATCGCTATGCTGCCTTCCAGCAGTCCCCTCCCCCCGCACCGAGTGAGCGGTGCAGGTATTGCAGGGGAGATAGGCACATGGTGCACGAATGTGCCAAATTTAGAGGCCTCCGCCCAGAGGGACGGAGGGCCGTTGCTAGACAGCGCCAATGGTGCTATAGGTGTTTGGGGGGGCACATGCAGTCGGCGTGTCCCCAGACAGAGGATTGTCGTCTTTGCGGAGGGAGGCATCACCCCCTCCTTTGTTTGGACCGCAAGGACGCCGGGAGCGACCGGGGTTCGAATTCCTCGCGCACGGGCGGGGGCCCGGCAGCCCGGAACCGGTCCCCTAGAGATTCGGCGGGGCTTAGCCCCCCCGTTCAGTCCCCCCCGGAGAGGGGGAACTATAGGAGAGACGCCCCCGCCACGGGCGGGGGTAGGGGGGTACCACAAGAGTACGCCACGGTGGCGATGGGCACGGGCCCTATTTGCTACTCCCCCCCCCTAATGGAGAGGCCTCGATTGGGGTACTATGTACCGAGGCACGCCCCACACGGGTATTACCCTGCACCTAGGAGTGCTGTTGGTCGGGGCCAGTATGTACCCGATTGGGACCCGCTCGCCCGGTACGAGCGTCCCACATTTGGCGCGCCGACTCAGGCGCGAGGGGGACAAGTACCACCCCAAAATTTTTAATGGCGCCCCTGTCGGACCCAACCACCCCTCCGGAGCTTGTGCTGTTGCCAACAGCCTCCGTGAATGTTTGGGGACCTAAGGGCAATGTTGTCACGGTGCGTGCCCTTTTGGACTCAGGTGCCCAGGGGTGCATAATGTCCAGGTGGCTTGTCCGACAGCTGGGTCTTTTGCTTGTGCCGCATCACGAAGCGGTACGGGGGGTGGGAGACTCGCGGATCCCTGATCCGATTGGTCGAGTTGAGTTCTCCTTCTCCCCCCACTTCGCGCCAAGGCCGAAGATCGGTGCTTCGGCGATAGTTTTTGATAAGGTGGTTGGACCACTCCCGCAAGTGCGAGTGCCGCCATCCACGATTGAGCTGACGTCTGGACTGGCTTTGGCTGATCCTTCCTTCCACCGACCGGGCCCAATACACTTGTTGATTGGTGCGGATGTCCTCGGTCGTGTACTGTGTGGAAGCAAGCGAGTTTTGCAGACAGCCGATCTTGTCGCCTTGTCCTCGTCGCTGGGTCATGTGGTGATGGGAAAGGTACCACAGACACCAGAGACCCCGTCGGTAGACCGCCAGACCATTGTCGGTTCTACTTTGTCCGACGTTCTCCAAAAGTTTTGGGAGGTGGAGGAACCTCCCACTGCCAAGCGGTTGGATCCGTTAGCGGAGGAGTGCGAATTGTTCTACCAGAACAACACTGGGCGCCTCCTCTCGGGTCGCTTGATTACCCGCTTGCCCTTCTTGGCGGTTCGCCATCCTTTAGGGAGCTCCCGACCGATGGCCGAGAAGAGATTGTTGTCCATGGAGCGTAGGATGGCCAGGGATCCCGCATTCAAGGAGAAGTATATAGACTTCATGCGGGAGTATTTGGACCTTGGGCACATGTCCATCTCGCAGTTGGACTGGCGTAATGTGGAACATTACTTCCTGCCACACCACGCTGTTTTGAAGACTTCCAATGGGAAGATCCGCGTGGTCTTTGATGGTTCGGCGCCCACGTCAACCGGAGTGTCGTTGAATCAGTGTCTGCATGCGGGGCCGAAGTTGCATCACGATGTCTGTGATGTTTTGACCAACTTCCGCCGGCACGCTGTCGTCTTTGTGGCCGATATCCGCATGATGTTCAGACAGACCGTGATTCACCCGGAGGATAGACGATACCAGCTCATCCTTTGGCGTGAGGATCCCCAGGATCCGATGTTGGCTTACGAGCTGAACACCAACACTTATGGTTTGCGGTCGAGCCCCTTTGTGGCGATCCGTTCGCTTTTGGAGCTCGCAGAGCGCGAACGGCTACGCTATCCCCGGGCATCTGCTCTTATTGAGGGGGGGGCCTTATTTGTCGACGATATCTGCACGGGGGCCTCGAGCTTAGATGAGGCTCTCGTCTTACGTGATGAGCTGATTGCGCTCTTGAGGGCTGGTGGCTATGAGTTGCGGAAGTGGCTGTCTAACTCACCGGACCTATTGGCAGATTTGCCTAAGGACCACCAGCAAGAGCCGCTCCTCTTTGAAAATCCGGAGACTCCAGACATGCTGTCTGTTTTGGGAGTCCAGTATCGACTAGTCCCGGATTTGTTCACATATAGATTGGAACTGCCAGACCCAAAGGTCTGGACTAAACGCACGGTGCTGTCTACTGTAGCCCGTACCTTTGATCCGAACGGTTGGCTCAGCCCTGTAGTGTTTTCCATGAAGTGCTTCCTACAGGAGCTCTGGGCTGCGGAATTGTCATGGGATGAGCCCCTCTCTGGTAGCCTCCTACGAGAGTGGGTGAGGTTCGTGTCATCCCTACCCGACGTCAATCGGGTTTGTATACCGAGGCAAATGCTGCCTTCGGGAAAGTTTAAAGCCTCCCTGCACGGCTTTTGTGACGCGTCCGAAAGCGGATACGCGGCAGCCGTTTACATCCGAACGGTGGATGCAGCAGGCGTTGTCGCCGTACACTTAGTTACGGCCAAGAGTAAGGTCGCCCCCCTTCGGACTCGGCTAACCATTCCGAAGTTGGAATTGTCCGGCGCCACTCTCTTAGTACGGCTACTCAATCATGTTGCCGACACCTTGGGAAACGGTGTCGACTTGGAGTCGATATTTGCGTGGTCTGACAGCCAGGTCGTCCTTTGTTGGCTGAAGAGTTCAGTCCACACCCTTGAGGTTTTTGTGGCCAACCGGGTCTCACAAATTCAGACTTCAAAGGCCCCGTTGATTTGGCGCCACGTACCGGGCGAATTGAACCCCGCAGATTGTGCCTCCCGCGGCTGCGAGGCGCCTGAGTTAGTGGACCACCACCTATGGTGGAGTCCATCATGGTTGTTACGGCCTGAGCGCTCATGGCCTGCCACCCCGGCTGTGGCCAGAGTCCCAGACCTAGGCATGCGTGTTCACGCCGTGGAGACGGTGGCGGCTCCGCAGATGGAGTTTTTGTTAGACCGCTACAGTTCTCTTGATAAGTTGCTCGGCGTGACTGCTTGGATGAGGCGCTTTGTGCGAAATTGTCGCCAGCCTCAGGAGAAATCGTTGTCTCCGGTCCTCGCCCCACAAGAGCGGCAAGACGCTCTGTTGCATTGGTTGCGAGTGACGCAACAGCGAGAGTTTGAACCGGAGCTGAAAGCCCTGCGCTCAAGTAAGTCCAAGTTGAAGGGACCCTTGGTGCGGTTGAATCCCTTCTTGGACAGTACCGGATTGCTGCGTGTCGGAGGTAGGCTCAGACATGCCAACCTGCCGTACGGATCACGCCACCCTTTGTTGCTCCCCAAGGATGGACCGTTAGTTAGACTGTTGATTACAGACCGACATGTAAAGAATGCTCATGCCGGTTGTAATGCTTTGACCGCGCTCCTCCAACGAGAGTTCTGGATTTTGTCAGCGCGGAGAATAATCCGATCCGTTATTTTTCGTTGTCTCCCGTGTTATCGTTTGCGCGCCGATACGATGCAGCCCCAGATGGGTGATTTGCCTGCCGATCGAGTGAACGAATCGATGCCCTTCTCAGGAGTTGGAACGGATTTTGCGGGGCCATTTACCGTTAAGACATCGCGGCTTCGTAATGCTAGAACGGAAAAGGCTTACTTGTGTGTATTTGTTTGTTTGGCCACTAAAGCGGTCCACCTGGAGGTGGTTAGTGCCCTCACCACAGAAGCCTTTGTAGCCACGTTGAATCGTTTTGTGTCTCGCCGCGGAATGCCGTCGTTAATCAGGTCCGATTGTGGAACCAATTTCAAGGGCACCGATAGGTATTTAAAGGAAGTTTGTGAATTTTTGGATAGGAATAATTTTGAGATCGGATCCACACTCTCTCGCAGAGGGGTACGATGGCAGTACTCCCCGCCATCCTGCCCCCACTGGGGAGGGATTTTTGAAGCAACTGTAAAGGCCGCTAAAACTCACCTTCGTCGCGTTATTGGGGAGACGGTCCTCACGTTTGAGGAACTCGCGACCGTATTTTGTAAGGTTGAGGCGGTCCTCAACTCGCGTCCGTTGTGTCCGTTGTCTTCGGACGCGAATGATTTAGAGGCCCTTACGCCGGGCCATTTTTTGATTGGCAGACCGCTTAACGCCTTGCCGGAATATCCTTATTCCGAAGTGCCCTCCGGACGGCTCTCGCGATTTGAATTGCTCCAGCAGCTTACGCAGAGTTTTTGGCGCCGTTGGCATCTGGAGTATTTGCACATTTTGCAGCAACGCGTTAAGTGGTCGGATAGGACGACCCCACCCAAGACTGGAGACCTCGTGTTGGTAAAGGATCCAAACCTGCCGCCCCTCCGCTGGCGTTTAGGACGCATTGTTCAGCTTCATCCGGGGTCGGATGGTGTGCCCAGGTTTGCCGAGGTCCTGGTGGGGGACTCTGTTTTGAAGCGAGCGATCGCTACCCTCTCTCGCCTGCCCTTAGATTGAGTTGGCGGACAGTTTGCTACTGTCCGGGGCGGGGGGATGTTCACGCCGCGCGTGATTCATTCATTCACGTTCATTCGTGGGTTCGCCGCCAAGCGCCGTCCGCGCAACACGGCACTCAGTTGGCCGTAAGCAGCCGTGAGGAGCGCCCGGTCCGGGTACGGACTTGTGACCCGTGTGTGTTCGCTTTGAAAAGCGCCGGGAAAGTTTTAGCTGCCTATTAGGGCATTGTGTAGTTATAAGGGTGTTAGCTGTAAGAGTTTCCCATCGGGGGTTGTGTGGAGATCGTTTAGCCAGGCGCGCCGGCGAGACAACGTTCAGCCCCCTACGGACACTATTTTCTAGTAAGGTACGACTAGCTTAATTTACTTAATTTTGCATGAGAAACCTTCGTTTCAATAAACTGTGGAACACAGTAGATGTGGTCATCACAATTGTGCGTGATCAGATACATCTTAGCTTAGAAACAGCCTAAAACAGCCGAGCTAAAATTTTTGTTTGCACTGACAGACTACGTCGTAAATTAGTCATCACCTTGCTAAAAGAATGAATGAATGAATTCAAATATTAATTGTTTATGGATTTCAAACCTGGCCAGGTAAAGTAGGTCACTGGATATTTTTTTGGTTGAAACTTCTCATTGATTCCTTCGTAAGTTAAAAGGAGACAAAAGCTAAGGCGTTGTCTATTTTATTTGGTAGGAGTAATTCACCGAGAAAAGAAAAAGTCAACTGAGCTCAACTGTCAGGAAAAACATAAATACAGTGCGCAACCTTTTCTGTTCCGGTGGCCAAAACTAGAACTAACGAGTTTTGTTTTTATGTCATTTTGCTAATACTTTCATGTTTTGCTGCTAAACATAAGCGCCGCTGTCATGGGAACAGAAAAGATTGTCGATCTGTAATGTTTTTTTTAAATAAATGATGAATGACGTATGTCACAGGTATTTCTTAAGCCTTAGGCGCTCGATATTGGGCCCGTAAGTTAAGAATAGCCAAAAGTGCATTTAAGAATGTCCTAAGGTTAGTGCAAAGCAATTTTTTGTTAAAAATGTCTTAAGTTAGCTAGGAAAAGACTTAGGTGATTTTTAAGTTTAGTGCAAACGGGTGTAAATGTCCAACAGCGCGAAACGTCTGATGAGCAGTAAGTCTAATTAGCAGAATGTCTATGTAGCAAAACGTCCAACTATCAAATGGTCTGTATATCAGAACATCTATTTAGCAAAAAGTCATTTGTGAAATGTGTACACTCATGATAAAAAGGAAAAGTCATTTGTAAATTACATTACATTTATTTGAGAAAAACAAAATCTGGATTAAAAAGCTAGTAGCGCCATAAATATTATTAGGATATTAGGCCCACAAATTCCCCTGCATTTATTTACTTATTCTTTTGATATAACCAAGGTGTATCAAAAACTCAAAGGGACTATCTTTTTGGCCCTCAAACTTTTGCAGCTCTTTAAATTTGCGATCTTGCCAAAGCGCTTCTTTTCTAGGAGCTTAATGTAATGCTAATCAAATAGCATTCTTGACAATAAATTGTCAGCCACCATCAAAAAGATATGATTTAAGCTACATAGACCAAAGAATCTGTAGGTATCTACAAGTCTGTACGTACGTACATATTATAATTCCGTGTCGTTTCCCTTCCGATGTAATTTGTGTTTTGAATTTTGTGCCCGAGTATCCAGACATTTTGATAATGTGACGATTTGCTAAATAGATGTTCTGCTATACAGACCATTTGATAGTTGGACGTTTTGCTACATAGACATTCTGCTAATTAGACTTACTGCTCATCAGACGTTTCGCGCTGTTGGACATTTAGCTACTTAGACCTTCTGATCAGGAAGGCGAATTACCACACTGAAAAAGTTCGAATGCCTGAGAATCGGGCCCCTGTACACTGTCTTGTATTGTGCATCTTCTCGCAACTCATCCGCATACGCACTACACGGCTTTGGAGGCATGCGGGTGAGAGAGGTATAATGTTGCGGTGTACTCTACTGGGGATGGTGGCTAACATCACGAGGGCCAATAAATTTAAACTGCTCCATACTTATGTGACAGACTGAAGTGGAGGTAAGTATTAAGATAAAGACAGGAAGATGATGAAAGTATATTCTCATTCTAAGAAGGTTTTTTAAACAAAGAAAACACTTACATATGGCATAAATGCCACTGCCACAGATGTTTAGGCAGATAAGGTCGGAAGTCATCGTTGCCAATATTCATAGATGATGCTGTGAATCTCAGAAGGCGACGGGTCTCAAATTGCCAGTCTGGGTTCTTTTCCTTGATCTACGAAAAAAAAATTACATAAAAGTTTCTAACTTGTTAACCGATTGGTTGCGGCGGCGCCCATTTTCAAAAACTTTTCGCTATAGCTGTGAACAAATTTTCTATGACGCGACTGGCGTGTCAAGCGCCATAGAAGTTGATGGCACGCCTATTGTGCCATCAGCCATGTATATAAAAGCACATATTAGTTTTGTTCTAGGCAGATTTATCTAAAAATTAATTTGAGGGAATTATAATCGATAAAAAAATGACGAGCCTCTAGTGTCATAAGCCACTCGTTAAAAAAAATTATGACACACCTGCCGTGCCATTAGCAACGAATCGGTTAACAAGACATCATAAATATTTTTTTATGTCAATTTTTTTGCTGGCTGTATTGTCCATCCAAAATTCCAAACCAACCAAAATTTGAGCTCAATCGGTTAGGGTTCATTGATTCAAAATCTAGTTCAAAAGTCAGTACCAAGATTTGTCCTCACACTAATAAATAGAAATGATGAGATCCGCAAGAGAACCAAAACAACCGACATCGCTCAAAGGATTGCATCGTTGAAGTGGCAGTGGGCGGGACACATAGAGCGGAGAACCGATGGCCGTTAGGGCGGAAAGGTTCTCGAATGGCGACCGCGTACCGCACGACGTTAGTAATATTATAGTATTCTTTGGCACGACGTTCCGTGGGCAGGCTCCCTACTAGTTGGACCGAGACGATCTAGTCAAGCAACGTTGCGGGAAGCCGCTGGATGCGGGCAGCACAGGACCGATCGTTGTGGAGATCCTTGGGGGAGCCCTATGTTCAGCAGTGGGCGTCGTTCGGTCGACATTATGAATAAACAGGTAAAGGTTAATAAAAGCTAGTAAAAAAAGTGTTTTTTCATCACTGAATTGGGTTTTAAAAATATAATACTTAAATGTAGGTGTATATATTAGAAATGAATTATTAGAATAAATAGACCCGTCTCACAACCAGCTCCGATGGGACACGAACCCACGACCTTTCATTGTCCGGGCAAATGATCTTACCACTGAGCTACGGAGTCGTCGAGTCTATTAATATTTAGGAGAAGCGTCGAAACTATTAAGCAAAAGAAGAACTTGTGAGACGGGTTCATTTCCAATAATAAAAATAACATTGTGAATACAAAAGAGCAAAAAATAATACTCAAACCATTTAATTTTAGCATCAGTAGGTTTTACTCAAGCATTTTTAGATTCCACCTTAATACATTTATGTTGTTCTATTTATTATGATCCTAAATTCCTAAAACTTTAATTTTGATTGATACACTGTCAAATAAGTTAGATAGAGATAAAACTTGAATAAACTATCGTGTTAAGTTTTGGGAGCTTAAAAAGTTTCTGAATTGAGTTTGTAAGAAGTTTTCAAACTCCACGAAGAAAGCGTCTTTAGTCCTTATTCCTTCAGGCAATAATCAGGCTGAATTTTAGATTTACAATCTATTCATTGGAGCAAAAGATTATTATCTAAACAATACCTAACCAATCTTGACGTGTCTTCTATACATATAATAAAACAGAAACGGACAAAAAGTCTGTACATGAAATATAAAAAAAAAAAATTACTGCTATGTGATGTGTACAGGATATAGACCCCAAAACGATAGATATTAAAATTTTTGTCTGTTTGTCTGTTTGTCTGTTTGTCTGTTTGTCTGTTTGTCTGTTTGTCTGTTTGTCTGTTTGTCTGTTTGTATGTTCGCTTTTCACGCAAAAACTACTGGACGGATTTTTATCAAATTTTGTGTAGTAATAGCTTATAACCCGGGTCAACATATAGGGTACCTTTTATTGCGGGAAATTTAATTATTCCTACGGGAAAATACAAAAACTGATTCTTACTAAAATAGATGGCGCCACATGATTATGAAAATACGTTATATTTAATCGCTGTCTCAATTAATAATGAATCATGTTATTTTTTTTACCTGCTTCAAAACATAATGTAAATTAAATCCCATCCAGGCTCATATAAAATCATAAAAATAATTTCATGTTATTTACGTCATTATATCTACTAAGCAATAGATGGCGCAGGAAGTCAGTAAGATTACGATATACCTCTCACAAAAGAACATTCGAATGATTATATTAATTAGGGTGAAAGCCCCCTCTGTTGCCACTTTAAGATGTTTTTCACTTCTTTTGCATCATAACTACTAAGCAATAGATGGCGCGGGAAGTCAGTAAGATTACGATATACCTTTCACAAAAGTACATCCGAATGATTATCTATATTAAGTAGGGTGAAAGCCCGCGCTGTTGCCACTTTAATTTTTTTTCACTTCTTTCGCCTATGGTCTTAAGTAGGTATCTAAAATTGTCAAGAATGTATCTTATACTTTTCTTTAAATTGTACAATACAAAAAAACTACTTAAAAAATTTAACCGACTCCAAAAAGTATTTGTCAACTGAAAAGGAAAAATATAATTTATATTATAATTAAGGTACCTTTTTGAGGTCGGTGCCAGTCAGTTAATTTTATTAAACTACTATTTATTTCCTAAGTTTTAGTGTATATTGTACAATAACATACCCACGAAAACTACTAAACCGATTTTGATGAATCTTAGACTGTTCCCAAAGTTAGAATACACCTAATTTAAATCAAATAGAATCATCTCGATATGCCTTTAGATTTCGAGAAATTAGTGGACATACATAGTAAAAACATATACTTAACTAAGTATTCATATACTTACGAAATTTAGTTTTATTTTAGTCAATTGAAAACCTATTTTTTAAACTTAAAATGTGCAAAGGGTGCCGATTGATGTGTTTTTTGTCAATCAAATTTTAAAAGATACATCGAGAAATCAATACTTAACTAACTTAGATAAAATAAAAGAAACATCTAATTCGATGTAAACTGAAAAGCGTTTATTGAATAATATTCCTATGTCATAAAGAATTATTACTATTGTTATTATGACTTAAAAGTCTTAGATAAAAAGTATATTATCAAGCAAAAGTTATTAACGAAATGTTTAAAGCTAAGTAAGCACTCAGGGCAGTGGCCAAAACTAAAGTTCTTACCCTATTGATGTAAAATTTATATTTCGCATTTCCACTCGACGCTAGATGTCGATACAGTAAGTATAGTGCCACAAATATATCTGAACCGGTGACAGTGGTCCTGGAGGAGCCACTAGCAATACAAAATTAACTGTCAAAATGGACTGCCGGCAGTCGACAGTATATTTAGTACCAAAAAATAACCACTGTGTGAAATAAGTTTGTCGCAATGTAGACAAAATGTCACCAATGTAGTTTTGAAAATTTTGCTCAAACGCTAAGTGGCCAGTACGTAGTTACCTACACCTACAGTGCCACAAGCTTTTCTGTTCCGGTGACAGTCGTGACAGAGGAGCCACTTGCAATACGAAATTAGCTGTCAAAATGGACTGTCGTATGAAAACTGTTTTAGTTCCTAAGATAATCACCGGAACAGAAAAGATTGGCGCACTATACCTACCATTTTTTATGTCATTTAACCGGCTCTGGCTACTTAGGCCTTCAGCCGTAGGTACCATCCAATAAAATAAAGGAATATTAAAAATAGTTTTCTATCTAACTTATTTATTCATTTATTTACTAGGAAAGCTTACATAAGTGATGATTGATTAAAATTAAATAATTAAATGGTATATCATTACATGTTATACCTGTTACTTAAAGAAGAAATGTCTCCATATCAAAATACTAGCCTTCCGCCCGCGACTTCGCCCGCTCGGACTAAACGACGACGTTATGCCACGGGAATGTGATATTTTTCAGGGATAAAAAGTAGCCAAAGGCAGCCATTACATCCAGATCGCGATCACTGATCGTGATCTTGATCGCGATCGAGATTTACTTTGTAGATATTTTGCGATCAAGATCGCGAGCCGTCAATCACCTTCGTACACAGTCAATCTGCATCGCGATCATTGATCATTGATCATTGATCCAGATTGACTGTCTAATGGCTGCCTAAGTATGTCACTTTTCAGCTGCCAAACTATTCCCATTCCAAAAGTCACGTCTATCCGTTGCACCAATTTTGACGTGAAAGACGGACAAACAAACAAACCCACTTTCACATTTATAATATTAGTATGGATACACACAATCTCTTTTACATTTTATAGTAAAAATATGATTGGCCTGATATTATGCATTACTAAGTAAGAACTTCTGTTTGAATGGTGAAAGCGCGCATATGCGCAAAACGATAATACACGCTCTAATCGCGCGCGGCAAGAGTGCGCTTCACCACTGGAGCTCCATAGTAGTGGTCGGAGTGGACGTGCCTCGTGCGATCCAAGAGCACCAAGAGAACAAATTAGATTCACGATCCATGATCCCCAATCTTAGGTCGTGGTTGGCCAATCCAAGATGGATCGTTTGGTGTGGTTCAGTCTTATGAACCTCGCGTAGAATAGATCTATTGCCCGCTAGCAAGCAACGTCGAAGAACGAAGAACGGCTGTTCAAAATAATCGTTATCATTATACACTGTTATGTGTGATACATGCATTTTTGCGTATAAAAACCATATGAAAATATAGATAAGTTATCACAACTTACTGTAAATCGAGATTTGACAGCCTAAACCGACCTAGATAGCGGTTTAAATTTAAATCGGGATCGGTAACAACAAGTAGCTAAATGGGATTTAAAAGAAAATCTAGATCCAAGTGGCCCTTTTGAGTTATGAAGAAGAGAAGAGAAGTTTGTTTTTTTTTTGTCGCCTCTAAGGGATTGCAGACTTCAGTATTTAATGTGACATACATTTTAGCTTGATACCTCCCACGCATACTTGAGAAAAAGTTTCTTGACAGACGGACAGATCTTTGAATGAGGGCTCAACTATGTTCATGCAGCATATGATAACAACATACCATGTTCATACCCTAGCCTGCATATTCGATATTCTTTAGACCCTTTTAGTAGAGAATAGGACTTCAAGAAGAGCGTTATGAAATCTGAGCAACAAACACACATAAACTAAACTTACACAAAAGTCAATACACCGCGCGTACGAAGTCGCGGGCAACAGCTAGTCTATACTAATATTATAAAGAGGAAAGATTTGATTGTTTGTTTGTTTGTTTCCATCGAATAGGCTCCGAAACTACTGGACCGATTTAGAAAATTCTTTGACCATTAGAAAGCTACATTCTTCCCGAGTGACATAGGCTATATTTTATACCGATATTCCCACGGGAACGGGTACCACGCGGGTGAAACCGCGAGGATCCGCAAGTTTAATATAAAATTACACTTATTAATTTAAAGTAACTCCATGTTTTCATACTAGAAAATGGAGAACGTATGTATAAAATACATCTTTTTTCAGCCAAAACGGGGTAGCACTTCATATCACACCTGAGTGATGTTAAGTGATGATAAGGCTGAAGGTGGAAGCGCACTACTACCGGAATCCTCAATAACTAACGAACTGGTTATTTTATTTCTAACTGCTGAAACACAAAGATGCTGAAAACATCGTTGTTATCGCATCAGATTTAGAAAAGATGGTGGTAGCTAGCCAGGCGGACTTTGAACAAGTCCTACCACAAACGAAACCGAATACGCAATATGTATGTCCCTACTGGGAATTGAACCCGGGACCTCTGGGTCTGATAGCGGGTGGTGTGTACCACTAGACCACAGAGGTGATTTAAATAATCTTTCATGCATTTCTTAGGTCCGGTTGCTCGTACATTACAGTAAAGTAAAAGTTAAAATTTAACTGATGTCAATTTTGACATCGGTAAAAGAAAAATATGTTGGTTATCTTAGGGTTAAAAGTGTTTTCTGTACTATTTCTTAAGCCTTCCCTTAATTACTAAAGTCAAAATTTCAACCACCTCCACCCTGTCGGTTATTTTGACCGCCGTTAAATCTGTAATTTGACTGCTCGTTAAAGTAACCGCTGGTTCAACAACGCTTTTTAAATTAGACCGTCGGTTAACCATAATTTAACCCTAAAGTTAACGTAACCAAGCTTCGAGCAACCGGGCCTTAGATAAAGAGACATCTGTTAACTAAAAATATTTTGCTTCACTGAATTGAGTGATAAGAAAATTAGCGGCCCAACCACAGAACATAAAAATTTTTCGTGTTCTATGGGTCCAACCACTGAACAATAGAAAGACGTTTGAAGGAGGATGGTACACATTTAGGTGTACTACTGATACTACATGTGTTATGTAACTGATGCCAGTAGTAAACCGGAGGTATTCCACCACGGCACCAATTTTAACCGCACCATTTGAAACGCACCAAAAGCATTCCCGTTACGGCACCATTGGTTTAAAGTAGAGGTGTTCACTAAAAACATCTATAAATGAGTTCAGTTCATTATTATATTTGAAGAAGGTATTCTAGTAACAACAGAATAATACATTATATGCATGTATTACAATTTAGCTGTCCGAATTATCGATTGGATTCTGAAGTACCAGGATAACGTAGCTATGGAGGCGGTAGTATACATAGGTAAAGAATTTTTCTAACCAGTCGCAACTATAACTACCTCCTGTATACTTTAGAATCGTGAAAGAAGTCTTCAAAAATAATAAAGAATTGAACTGTGTTATCGATGTTTTTAGTTATAGGTAACAGCTCTACTACGCCTCGAACGATTGGTGCCGTAACGGGAATGCTGTTGGTGCGGATCAAATGGTGCGGTTCAAATTGGTGCTGTAACTGGAATACCTCGTCAACCCCCCCCCCCCCCCCCCGAGTTGTCGATTATAGTGCTCCCACACAAAACTGCGATTTCACATCGCATCGCAAGGATCTGCGATGCACCATGCAAATCAAATCAAATCAAATATCGGCATAATCGGCGAGGCGCCGGCCGCCTCTTGCCAACAATGACAACATTTAGAAATCTAATCGCAAAGGACATGTCCCGCCCACTTACAACTTCTAACGTCATTCTGTGGGCCGTACAAAAGCTAGGCATCAAAATGAATCGTCGAAAACTGATTTTGTTAAACTTTTCAACAAAACGTGGCATGGAATACAAATCAGTTTTGACACAGTAGCGGGTGAATCTTAAAACTTTGTTTATAATAATAGATGTTGTTTTGTTACCAAATTGGTTTTCCCATTCTGTTCTGCTTTAAATTTTGGAAGTTAAACTTTGATAATATTTGAAGAAAATTTACGTAATAGGATATTAAAATGGCAACAAATAGCCTTATTCATTTTGAAACTTGTACGTATAATGATGACTAATTTTTACCTTATTATTATTTTATGTGTGTCCCAGGAATATTGTAATATAACGTGAAATTATGATTTTAGGATATTATAATTTCCCGGTAAATGACGCACCTCGGAAAGTGACATTTAAGTATGATATAATATACATAATATTTGTCCAAGTTGTCAACCTACATTCAAGATATAAACATAGTTAGGTACTTACCATGACCGGGGGGTGTCACTCCGCAGTTTAGGTACGTTCGGACGGCGCGCCTGCCGGGCAGGCGTATGGCATAGAAATTAGGTCCGCAAAAGAGCTAGAATATATGCGATAGAAAGGGATGCAACGACAACGAGTGGCCATTCGTAATTTGCCTGTGCCGTACAAGCTGAATTCTACTTTATTGCGTTATAGTTAGAGTTGCTATTTATTTAAATGACTTAGCGGAGTGAACTATCTGTTACATAGTAACTATTTAGTAATCTGTGCCATGACTTGCATGGCTTGGTGTTTGTTACTCAATCACCATCACGCGGGTGAAAGCGCTGGGCGCTAGTTACCTCATAGGCTGTTTTGCTCAGGCAATTCTCTTCCATAGCACATTGTAGCTGGAACATGGGAACGTCTTGAAGATGGGATGTCCTTTCAATCACTGAGCTGTCCAGCATCAAATCCGCCAGGTGCTGGGTACATACCACTGCAGCCACGTGTCCTGGGAGTAAGTAAGTAAATAATTTCATATTCGATTTCGTTAGGCCGGACGACGACGTTCCGTGGGCAGGCCCCCTACAAGGTGGACCGACGATCTAGTCAAGGTCGCGGGAAGCCGCTGGATGCGGGCAGCGCAGGACCGATCGTTGAAGAGATCCTTGGGGAGGCCTATGCCCAGCAGTGGGCGTCGTTCGACTGACATGATGATTAGGCTGTTATTACCTTAATTTTTATAATGTACAAATATTGAAAGTGCCCGACAATACGATTTTTTTCTTTGGAGCCAGCCACGAAATAGTCCACGTACTTTTTATATGAAATAGTCATAAAAAATTTGCTGTTCTATAGAAATTACAACAACTCGTTGACTAAAAATTTATGGATAGTTTGGTGACCTAATAAAAATCTGCAGAAAATCCTTAAATCCACCTTTGGTTTGCTCAGAGCAAGACCGTATTTTATTGAGGAGATTTTGTAGAAACCGCTGCGTTTTTGTAGGCGTCGTGAGATCAACGAAGCTGTACTCATTAGGGCCTATCCTAAAATGTAAAAGAACTGGACATGTTTTCTTTATTAATAAAGAAATATTTTAAGAAATATCAGCTATACAACACAGGTAGGTATTTCTTTTAACATTAATAGTGTAGCATTTTCGGCATCTTTGTTTCACTCTTAGCATTGTAGCAAAGTTTGAAAGAGATCGGTATAGTATAAATCGGCTAAATTAACCTCCAAAGTTGGAGGGTCACCGAAACGCCGCCGACGCGACGCCTTCAGCAGCCTTCAGCCGGTTCGTACATACCAAAAAGCTTAGACTAAATACTGAGGTAACTGGAGAGTGCAGTACTAACACTTTTTTGTGGCACTGTGGTTGTCTTCCGTCTCACCTACACTTTGAAAAAATTCGTATGGTCATATGAGACAACTGACAGCCACTACGTACTAAATGTCAAAATTGCTGGGCACACTTTTTTATTCAGGGTGAAAACTCCAGTTACCTCAGTATTTAGTCTATATAAGCTTTTTGGTACATACCGACCAACAGTTGACTGGGAGTGGTTACAGAGCATCAAACTTTCTTATTAGACAAGGACAGCGTTACTCACTTAGGACGACACAAGTGGGTACTACGTGTAGCGCCATACTCCCGCCACATCAAATTTCGTTTTGGAGAGAGATAGCTAGAGCCACAGTTGGTTACAATTCAGCAGCTTATTAAAGATATTTTTTTCCTTTTCAGTTTCAGTTTCCTTTATTGTTTTTCCAGTTTTTTTTCTTTTCAGTTGGCAGGTACTTATGGAAGTCGGTAAAATTTTTTTAATTACTTTTTTGCACCAATAAGTCTGTCTTATTGAAATTATTTGTCAAAAAAAAACAACAGTTTTTGTTAATCAAGATAAGTGCTGCAAGTTGTGCAATGAATCATGGTTGTAACACTGGAAAAAATAACTCGAATATTTTAAACTCTTGAAAGACCATCTGCAACGGTGTTTTTATCATTTCGGAGAGTGCACACACAACAAAGCGCAAAGCTTTGTTTTAATTCACTTAAGCGTTTTATTGATATTCTTACATCGCGTAATTTACAGGTGACTGGTATCCGACGCCGTTACTCGTGGAGACCGGGCCCTATTCAATAAAAATTACAATTTACAATTACAGGTGACAGGCGACAGGTGACAATTTTACAAGTTTCTGTTCAATAAAAAATACAAGTTACAAAGTTGTGGTGGAAAATTTTAATTTTTGTTGAATTGTAGTGACAATTTTACTTATTTCTGTTCAATAAACATTTTCGTGTGACAGGTGACAATTTAAAAATTTGACGGGGAAAACTGTAAACTCTGTAGATAAATTTTTAGTAAAAATTTAAAGCTTGTAAAAATCGCCTGTCATATTATACCTATGACAATCATATTTTACAATTAAGTATGTCAGATATGTTTGAGAGATACGCTTGAGATTGAGATAAGCTTCGGCGACTCATCTCCGCGACTGGCGTATGATATATTGTCAGTTGTCTACAACGCCTTGTACGCATACCAGTCGAGTAGAAACGGTGAGTAAAAGTTCATTGCTTAGTAGAGCGCCAAAGGCAATCAAATAATCAAACAAGCGAGGCAATTGACTTAGTACTCGACTAAATTACTAGCGTAGTCTGAACAAGGCTCAAGTGTCGTAATTTAGGACTAGGCTAAGTAACAGCACATTTAGCATGTAAAATAAGTATTCTTATTGTAATTATTATGCAGATTTTTTATTAAGTATCGATTTTTATATGTAATTTATAATTGTTTTTGACCGACAAGGTTTTTATGAATGCTGAACACGCCTGTCATTGGTGTACACATCAGATTTGTGTTATTGACGTATGATGTTTTTATTGTTAATTTAATGTGTATGCTGTTGGTGTGTCATATAAATAAATATAAATATAAATAAATATTCTACTCAACGATCAGTTAGGCTAAGTGGTGTCCCCGTAAATACGGGCAAATAATGAGTCACACCAACACATCAAAATGTGACTATAAAAATTACTGCATTTAATGCGCGTACTCGTGCAAGTACTAATAGCTTTTGTTTCATCGAAATCTGGCCAGGATTTCCAAAGATACAGCGTTGTAAAGTTCCACCAGCTTTTGAAAATTTGCTTTCCTTGCGCGCTATTGCGATGACGTCATGTCGCAGTGACATCTCCGTTTGCAGCTGTTGCGGGTGATTTCCGTCTAACTGTACCTACATAGAGTTCGTCTGTGCGCATTCTTCGCGCAACTCGTGCGTTTTTGACGCTAGTTACAGTACATTTTCTTCGTTCTAAGGTTATGGTAAATGATTAGTATTCAATTTCAACCGCGCGCAGGCGCACTATAAAACTGTCACCTACTGTCGATACCGAAAGACATTTATCCCACAAACTTATCTGACCCAGTGGTGGAGGCGCCACTAGCAGTATAAAATTATCGAAATGGCTGTCAGTTTTTAGGGTGCATATTTAACTAGGTACCAAGTCAGTTAAGGTTGTAAGTACATTTTGTTTTGACGGTTGCTATATGTGTTGACAGAATCCCGCCCGCCATTACGAAAGTTGATTTAATTTATTATTCACGAAAATAAAACATTATTTGAAGGTGTTTTTTCACATGGGCTCAGTACAAAATTTCTTAAACATTTCATTGATCGACTATAAGAAAAATAAATAAATTTATTACGAAACCGTGAGAGCGCAACTAACTATATAGCCAAAGGATTCTATGTAGGTATACGGAAGTGCGACGTGACGTCACACGTTAATGCCATTGGTTCACCCAAATTTTCCTCGGGGGCCGTACTTTAACGTTTAATATCTCAGTCATTTTTGAAGATAAGAAAAAAATAAAAACAGATTCTTTTTTCTCGAGTTACATATTTTTTAGATATGCTGATAACAAAAATCATTGGTGTGACTCATTGCGGCTTCAAAATAATTGTTGTAAAAATAAATAGTGAAATATGAAGGTTATAACCTCAGATCATATATTATATGATCTGAAGTTATAACCGTAGGCTAAATTATTATAAGGCTTTTGTTTAATGCCGTGCTAAAAATCTTTGACTAACTTTACTTTAACTTTTTACTAACTTTTGCCCCCGGCTTCGCTCGCGTAAATTCGGTGAAATGCAGTTTACTTTTACCTGACTGCGACAGAAGGGGTAGCAAGCAATGAACTTTTACTCGCCGTTTCTACTCGACTAGTACCTATGCGAACAAGGCGTTACAGACGACTGACATTATAGGCCAGTCGCAGAGATGAGTCGCCGAAGCGTATCTCAAGCGTATCTGACATACTTGTCAAAATAGTACTTACCTACTTGAAATCGAGTTTCATCGAAATCAGCCAACAAACGAAAAAATTGGGCGCCATCTTGGATGTTTTCACATTTTTGATATTGCGTTGCTATTTTCTTGTCAAAATAGTACAAAAAATCGAGTTTATCAAAATCGGCCCACAATCAAAAAAGTTGGACGCCATCTTGGATTTTTAATAAAGACCGGTTAAATTCAAAATATATTTCTCAAATTTTAAGTAGCGCCATCTTTCGAGAGTTAGTGCAAAGGCGTAGCCTGAAAGCTGCTCATACGTGCTTCGACGCTGAGCCCGTCCACTGCGGCTGAGCTGACGTAAACCAGTTTTTTCCAGTCGCGCCGTGTACGTGATAAGCCAGTGACAAGCGGCCAGTGGACACGCACACATGCCCAGCATGCTTGTAGTAGTGAAATCATTTCGCACCGTTCTATGAAGTTAACTCTCTGATAGTACTCATGTGGTAGCACTAACATTTGCCATTTATAATAACTGATCTATGACACTCCAGAACACACCGCCTCTGTGGTCTAGTGGTTTACACCACCGATTTCAGACCAAGAGGCCCAGGGTTCGATTCCTAGTGGGGGTAGGTACATATTGTATTCGGTTTGGTAAGTGGTAGGACTTGTTATTAGTCCGACTGGCTAGCTACCACCGTCTTATCTAAGTCTGACGCCATAGCAATGATGTTTTCAGCATTATTGTGTTCCGGCAGTTAGAGATAAGATAGCCAGTTCCTCAGTGATTGAGGATTCCGGGAGTAGTGCGCTTCCATCTTCAGCCTTATCTTCACTTAACATCAGGTGTGATGAAGGCTAAGTGCTACCCCGTTTTGTACAAATAAAAACCTTTTTAACCTAGATTCGGGGAGCACTAACAGTTTCCGTTTATACAGGGTAAATTTTTTATCAGTGCACAAATTTTTAAGATCGACTCAGAATCGGTAAGTGAACAACTTTCTCTTAGAAACATAGGTCGAAATATGACAAAAAATGTTTAACTTTTCATACAAATCGGACTGATCACGTGATCGATTTAGTATGGGAAGTCCAAAAAATTTTGTCATATTTCGACCCACGTTTCTAGGAAAAAATTGTTCACTTACCGATTCTGAGTTGATTCAAAAAATTTGTGCACTGGTCAAAAAATTTTCCTGTATAAACTGATTTAGGACACTCCAGAACAAACCTTTTTCGCCTGGGCAGACAACATCTCCGTAGGTCCTATGACTGCACAAGAACAAGTTGCTTTCATTCCCCAAGCATTGTACTCCACTCATGACGATCTTGGATGCTCCGAAGTAGTCAGTCTGTAGAGCCTGCTGGGCAAATCCTAGGGCAAGGTGTCGGCAGGTTACTGATGCTTCGTAGAGGGTCCAACCGTCAGCACAGAGGCTACCCCAAGTGCCGTTGTAGTAGATCTAAAACAAATAAGCCGAATGAGATGATCTAAACTCTTTAGAAAAAATTATGAATGTTTGAAACTGAAGCGTTATTAGAATATTTTTATTTAACACGTTCACCTCCAACTACTAAAGGTGTGCTATTATGTTATATTCGTATATTATAGCATATGTTACATTAAAATATTAGGTTATTTTTAATGCTATAATAATAGGTCTTTACATATGAAATTGCCGTCTTTTTCTCACATGTTTATTGGTCTCTAATTTTTTAATTAATATCAATATATCAAAATTAATAGTCAGTCTCGAAAATAGAGTATGTCGTCATGTTAAACATCTAAGAAAAGAATAATTAAACACGCGTCTAAAATTTTTATAACTGCTTCAAAGTACCGCTCCTTGGTTGTCGTCAATTTGACAGCTTTGAACAGATATTTTTTTATTCTAAGACAGTTTATTAAATGAGATTAATAGGCAATAGTTAGATTAATTTTGTCTGATCATATCTCGAAAGTTTCGTTGAATTCGGAGTTCACGTGTCCAAGAAATCTCCAAATATCTTTGTATGCTAATTCCAACTTCCTACAATTTCCCCATAGAAAACGGCAATTTCATAGGTAAAGACCTATTATATTAGTATTAAGTACCTAATATAATAAATAACCTATTATAACCTATGTTAAACTAAAAGTAGTTGTTAATGTTTTTTACACTACTTAATGATCAATTACTTTTAATAAACCAATTCTTTATTCCTTTTTCCACTATTTTACAAATAACAACACGAATAAATTCATATTTCAAAGTACTTTTTAAGCCCCGAGTAGTTAAATATTCTAATAACAGTAATAAATATTATAGCAGAAAAATAACATGTTCGTTCAAATCGCATGTCGTACGTGACTTATGATTTTAGTCCTTATTGATAAGACATTAGAGTCTGTCTCAACTGTTTCAAATATAACGCGTTATTTCGTTTTCCAACTTTCAAAATTCAACTCTATTTCTATTTGATAGAGTTGAATTTTGATAGATTTGATTACCAAGAAAAGAGAGAGCAATGCTTGCATCGCGTGCGGCTGGATCAAGAAGCTTAAATAACGGCTGGATAGAGAAGGTGTTAACGCCTGCAAGCATGACAACCGTCAGGCTTGCCCACGGCGAAAAAGGCATGAGGCCAATGCCGTAATAGAAACGGATCTCTATGGACGACGGACAGCAGCCACCAATCAGGAACGCCTGTCCGCAGCAAACGTCATCGCGTTGGTGACTGCACAAACTTCACTTCTATACTTTTTCTCGGCTACAACGGACGTCGTTATCTTATCCGTCCATCACCCAACAAGAAATTTGTATTCGCATCATAATCTATCTTTTATGTAATTTTGTACCAAACAAGTTTTGTAGTAAAGCAGATGCTAAAGCAAGCTATCAAAATCTTTTAATTATCAGCAAGTTAGATCCCTTTAATTCCCACTACATCTTGACTTCGTCATCATTCATCGCAACGTGTCATCGTGTCACCGGGCCAGCCATCGGGAGCTTCACATCTAAACCACCGAGCCAGTACCTGGGCCATCAGAAGGAGAACACAGTTCTGTCATTTCATTTGTTCATTTCGAATACACTAGATGGCGTGCGGCGCCCTGCTTGATATAATTTAATATAGCAATAGCAGAATAAGAGTTATATTTTTATATTAGGTGCGATAGTTATATTTTTATAACGTTATGCTATATGCGTTATCGAATATAACGCACACCTTTACCAACTACGAGTATGAGTACTCGTAGTATATGTACAGTGTTTACTACGAGAATTCTCGTAGCTTCATTTAGTGGATTTCTTACTGAGAGAGGCTGGCAGAAGAATGAGAACAGAAATATATTCTCTGGCTTGGGAAATAAAACAAATCATTTTCTGAAAATCTAGTTCAATAAAAAAGTTTAGGGTAAGTACAGTAAGACAAAGATAGTTACTACGCGATAACTCGTATCTTTCATATTGTATGATGGCAAATAAGATTGAAAAAGATTGCAACGAGTATACTCGGGTGGCTGCGAACATGTTAATATATTGTTATAGTCATACATACATATAATGGATGAAAGATTGAAGCTTCACTTTTGGGACGGTCCAACAGCCTTTTTATTAACCACTCAATACGGTATTTTACTGATTTTTTTTTATTTCTTTAAAATGTTTTTCGAAATATTAGCTACACAAAACAAGTTTTCATTTTGAATTATCTTGAATATTTTCAAAGATATAGGACTTCAAACTTTATAATTAGACAAGGACAGGACGCTATCTTAGTGACGTCAGTGGGTTAGTAGCGTCATAGCCACGCCATAGAAGATTTCGTTTTAGAAAGAGACAGCTATAGTCAAAATCAAACAGACTATAATTCTTTTATTATAAAACAGATTCAAATTATTTTTTCACATTTGGTATTCTTAATTGCAATATTTTTTAACGTCATCATTAAATATCTACATTTCAACAACAGTATTGGCACTTAAAAATGTGTTTATTTGTAAGAGAAATTCTCTTTGCTACATTTTTGGTATCGGGTGAAACCGTAGTTCCGACGAGGGAAAAATTTATTGAATAGACCTTACAGTCTTATATATTGGTTTTATCTGTATCAATTCTAGTGTTTATTGTTTTCATTATTTTCTTTATTTAAAATTTCAGCACTTACATCAACTCTTCCTTCATTTAGGTCCCTGCCACCCACCAATCTTAAGCTCGTATTCTCTACACCCAAGATCTCTTGTATTGGTCTTCTTTTCTCTTCTGCATCAGTCAATGCTTCAGGTATTTCGTTGCTATCTTCTGAGCATATCACTCCGGCTGCTTCAGTCGGCTCACAGTCAGAGGAACCCCACCCAGTGAAGATACATTGAGAAAGAGATTTCTCGTCTCCTTGGCAAACTACGTCATCCATCCAGAATTTTCCTGTGATAAGAGATTATGGTAAAAATCTGTGATATTTCGCGAATTTTATAAAGGATTCAAACAGTTTAGATTTAGATTAGTTTAGATTAGTTTTATAACTCGATAAGGCCAAAAAGCTTTGACTTTTACAGATATGGTTTGTTTCTTGCCGGTTCTTCACATTATAGTTACAAGGCCTTCCGCCGTAGGATTTGTGAACCGATGACGACGTAACTTCATTGACGTTCACAACACAAGTGCTGTATCAGCCTAAAACGAATACTTAAATGTTTTTAATTTTCAATAAATGATTTCTAATTTAAATTTTCAATGACCCCAAGATGCGTCAAACAATTATTATGGTCGTCAATTATGTGTATTTTAGCCAAAACTAAATTGGCAAATTCAATTCAATAAAAAAATAATTTGCACCGACGATATGGTGCCTTTGGCGGTCAGCAGTAGTTGTTGAAGCGATGGGACGGGCTGATGATGATGATTAGAGTGCTTAATGGGAACACAGCTTTCCATAAAATATTAATAAGTGAGCATACTTGTAGCGGTTCCATATTGCCCGCCATGGGTGGCCACACCAGTTCTGTTGAGGGCCTTGCAGACCACCTGCGCTGCAGCGTTGTCCCATGAGTCGTCGCAGACAGCACCCCAGCGGCCCGCATGGTAGATATACACGTTCCCTAGAAATAACGTAATTTGTTATCCCGTCAAAAACATAAATGTGAATTATGAGCCAAGTTATTGTAAATCAGCCAAAATATGAACAGTCCCCTTACACCATACGAACTGTATTGTATTACAGTGAAGTTACAGGGACTGGGGAAGTTCAATAATCATGATGAGTATGCCTCTTGGCCAACAAAAATATGTTGATCAATACTAGGTGTAGAAAAATTTACATTAATATTTTAGGAAGTGATTTTACCCATGAAACTACAACACTTTCCCGTAGAAACATAGGTCAAAATCCTCAAATATATAAACATAACATAAGCCCGAAAATAATAAATCAGTGAACAGTCCCCTTACTACCATATGAACTGTAATACAATGTTAAAGTAATATAATACTATAATCAAGATGGTGGTCAAAACTGTATACAGTTCCATTTAATTAAGTAGTAGTAGCCATTCAAATAATAAACAAAACCAATTCTATGAACATCATCATCATGTCAGCCGAACGACGCCCACTACAGAGGCCTCCCCTCTGAACCATACTAAATCAACTTTATCTGTTTCTGTCTGTATGTTAATTTTTTGATACCTAAGCCACTGAAAAAGTTTTTATATTTTTATCATAGAAGTAAAATGAACGCAGAAGAATATGTATAGGAAAATATAGTCTTTTAGTCGCGTGACCGCCTCAGTATCATACCCAGAGGTACCGGGTTCGATTCCCAGTAAGGGTACATAAATGTAATTAATCGGTTTGGTAATCTACCACCAGTAGGGCTTGTTCTTAGTCCACTAGGCTATCTACCACCATCTTATCTAAGTTTGACGCCATAACCACGATGTTATCAGCATTGTTGCGTTCCTGCAGTTAGAGATAAGATAAATAAATAAATAAATAACTTCTTACATTCACACCAACTATCGAAGCCCATGTTAATTTCATTATGAAACTGTATCATGGAAAACTTGATAACGGATAAATATACTATAATTTTTGTTTGTATACACACTTAATATACATAGTTAACACCCAGACCAATACAAATAGACATGTTCATGCACACAAATATTTGTCTTGTTCGAGAATCGAACCCGAGACCACTGGCGCAGAAGATGGGTAAGCGCCTGCGCCAAATCGGTCGTCAAAATAATCGGAAGATAGTTAGTTCCTCAGTGGTTGAGGATTCTCCTGGGAGTAGTGCGCTTCCACCTTCAGCCTTACTTTCACTTAACATCGGGTGTGATGAAGGCTAAACGTTTTCCCGTTGTGAAAAAAGGTGAATTAAAATTAGTAGAAAAAGTTAAATAAAAACAATCATTACTAATGTTCTTTTATAATCCTCGTCAATATATATTATTTTAGGCTCATAAACATTATTTACGGCCGGCTATCCCGACGACGCTGGTGTACGTGTCCCGCCTACATTACTCCACGAAAGCTGATGACATTGTGGAGTACTTGAGGATTAAATACAAATTTACTCTGAGGGTCGAGCGGTTGGAGTCTCGCCACAACGTGAATTTCAATTCTTTTGTGGTGAGGGTGCCGACCGAACATCTGTCGACCTTCATGAAAGAAGACTTTTGGCCGAAGGGTGTCCTGTTCCGCCGGTTTCGTGGTCGGCTACCGGACACTGCGCTGCGCAACACGACGCCGCCTGCTATTCGTGTTAATAAGTAGCTAATATAAGAATAATAATAATATGTATGTTAGTCTGTAAGGTATTTATTATATGGGCCTAATATTGTAACACCTGATATTGTAGATGCCTGAAATAAACGATTTTTTTATTTATTTATTTTTATTTATTATTTATCCTAGAATTAATTAAAAAAAATAAATTGAAATAACAAACTTAATTCCTTATACCAAGTATCATCAGCGTTTCTCGACTCGAACTATAAGTAATTATAACCATTTATCAATCCAAATTAATATTTAGGAGTGTCTCTGTAGCAATGGAAATGATGATTAATATTCCTGTCCTAATTTGGTTTCCTTTGTTTTGGCATTAAGTTATCGAAGACAGACCCAGGAAGTTACATTTGGGAACAACAATCGATAAAGTAATAACACTTTGGGCAACTGCGAAACTAATTTGCAATTTTATTGTTTTGTGAGCGTAGTTTCTGTTAGTGCTTGTGTGATGAAGTGTTTAGGTTTCTTTCCAATCAATAAAATCAAATTAAATATTTATTTATTCACATAGACATAATAAGCATGTAGGGCAGTCGTACCGGTTTTGGCCACTGTACCGGTTTTGGCCACTTTTTGCTCTTAAAGTTTTCTAAACAACTTTTAGCCATTTTTGATAAAGTCAATTAAAATAAGGTATTTTAAGGTAATAATACAATAAATTCCATTTTCTGTTTGAAAAAATGTTTTGAATGAAAATTTTAAGAAATTTGTTGTGGATGAAATACTTTATAAACCTTTGTTTTTTACAATTAAATTGTTGTTTTACAATTGACTGGTTTCTAGCGCATTAGAGTATATTGATTTTACCTGGGTTTGGTTTTGATTTGTCGCAATAATTACAAAAGTTTAACTATCAGTAAGTGGCCAAAACCGGTACATTTGGCACGTCTCACACATTGTGTGTAGGTAATATAAAAAAACTATTTTACTTTTATAAATTTGAAAAATGTACCTTTAAAGGTAGATAAATTATCTATAATTTAAGATATAATTTGTGTCTTAAATACCTAAGACCATTTAGTACTTAGTGCTTAAAAGTCAAAAAATCCTTAAAGTGACTACAAAGGGTACCTCTGCCCTACTTGTGGAATATTTTTTCCAGGTTCGATTCCCAGTGGGGGTGCATATTGTACTCGGTTTGGTTGGTAGTAGGACTTGTTCGAAGTCCACCTGGCTAGCTACCACCATCTTTTTAAGTCTGACGCCAAAAATGATGTTTTCAACATTATTGTGTTGAGCCAGTGGTTGTATCCTCAGTGGTTGAAGATTCGAGGAGTTGTGCACTTCCACCTTCAGCCATATCACCACTTAAACATCAGGGGTAATGAAGGCTAAGTGGTTACCCTTCTACCCTTGGTGGTGGATAAATAAAGAGAAAAAAACATAAGGCCTAGAAGTAAAGTAGATTTCGGACGGGATTCGAACTCGCACTATAGGAATTTCGGTCCAATATGCTCTAACCAATTTAAGTTACCGAAAGGCTGACGAGACTTACTTTCCTTCGTTTTTATTTCTATTATATTTTTTCTTGTAAGATATTTTTTTTTTATAAATAAATATTGGATACGATCACATTTAAGTACATTGTTGCAATACCACACTTTGTAGTTTCATTGTTATGGAAATACCCGTCACTGTGGTAAACCACATACCTACAGTCCTACACCCAGACCCTAGGAAATATTGAAACGTTTGTTTTTAATTGCAATTGCATTGTCAATGCATCAAATTAATTAAAATCATAATAATTAGAAATCTTCTCCATGTTTTCTATTCAAGTTCTCAAATCTTTTTATTCATGTTTACAATTAGGAAAAGGCTTTTAATTATATTGATGCATGTACATAAGCAGCACTTTAGGCTTCACACTTGCACACTATTTTTAGAAAAAAGCTATAAGCCACCTATCCTAACTTGTTCCAGCAGGAATCGAACCTCTTTATTTCGCTGTCGGGGCGACTGCTATAACCGCTGTGCTAATGAAGGGTTAAATTGTGAAATAAAAGGATTGCTAATAATAATTTCGTTAATCTGAATACGACATAACGGCAAACTGCAATATTTAGCCTGTTTTCGTGTGTACTTTGTTTTCAGGATTAATTGTTTATTTTACTTCTAATTGATGATATCCTTGAACTAAATAATGTCGAAGGCAACCGAATAATTTATTGACTGAATCAGTCCTCTCACAGCACAGCCTCCATTTACAATGCTTTGACTCAATTAGTTCACGGATTTAACTATTTGTCTACGTACTATATCTACTTCGATCAACGATACCACTCTTATGCCGCCTCACGAATAAAACACGACGCAAATATGGCACCAAATGTTTTTTTTAAACGGAGAAAAAGGTTAGGTGTGTTACGATTATCGATATATGAAATAAGCGAGCACCTTTGAAGTGCGCTCTTATTCTTTGAAAACCCAACCGGTTATCTAGTGGTATTGATCGAATATACTAAGTGGAAGTTTTGCCTTTTTGTTTGTTTGTAGTGGATAAACTAAAAACCAATTCTAAATATTTTTTTCACTATTAGAAAGCTAGATTCTTCCCGAGTTACATCGGCTATATTTTATCCCGATATTCCCACGGGAACGGGTACCACGGGGGTAAAACCGCGAGGATCCGCTAGTTAGTAATAAGTACAAATCTTTACGTACCTTCGTATTCGTTTGATCCTCCAACTAATCTCAGTTTCGCTTCTAAATACTTTCGTTTGTTTAATAACTTTTGAACAAAATCTGCTCTCACAGCTCTCTCTTCTTCACTTAAATCCTTGCTGATCACTTCTATTTTGGAAATTATTGAGCACATTACTATAACAACGATTATTATCTTAATTTCAATCATAGTTACTAATTGAGTACTTGGCAATTAATAATCACACACTTCCCAAAGTTCAATACAACAAGAACACATGTGGAACTAATATACTCCCTTGTGGTACGCCGAAGCGAATCTATTTTGATAGCGCGCGGAACACAATAATTAAACAATATGTAGTTTGGAACAGCAGTTCAATTCCAAGGTTTGCTGTATTTATTAATTTCAGTGGATAAACAGTCTTTGCTAATTATTATTAACAGAATCGAAAGCTTTGTACTAAACTGTTGTACTCTTTGATGTTCGCTGGCGTACTGGAGCGCGAATGTGGTATAATTATTGTTGGGACTCGAGACAATTAATTTTTGTTTGTATGGGTGTAGCATTAGTTCAATGTCAAGATGAATGTTGATGGGTAACCCAGTTGAGCTTTTAACGAGTTATAAAGAGAGCGTACTATTCTGCATTGATTCTTTACGAGATTCGCATACTTTTGTATCGATAGTTTTTATTTGTTAAGGAAAACTTACTGCTTACATTTTACATAATATTTATAAATAAATAATCAAAATCTATTTTACAAGTTTCCACATATAGCTTTTTTTTATTATACTTTTACATAATTAACTAAAATTTTTTTAAGCTACTTTCATGCGAACACCTTTTTAGGATAAACAAACAAAAAAAAATATAATTAACTTTATATTATGATAAACAAAGAAAGATTGAAATTAATGCTAAATATCATCACCATAACCAGCAAGTAGTTTAGTCGCCAGTGCTCGCTTCAGGGCAACAGTGCTATCACAGAACAAATCTATGTCCATTTCATCGCTGACAGAATTGAACAAACGACATGAGCGAGTCAGGTAGCTGTATTGCCGGTAGTTAGTGCGCATCCTACGCGTAGTGGAGCTGCTAGGTAAAAAAAAACACTACGTTCTTACAATAAACGATGGTTTAGGAAAATATAAATTATTGTTTGCTGTTTCTTTTCGAAAAAGCCTGATATACGAATGGAGATCGACCTTTGCTCATCTGTAATGGATCAGAAATGTTTTACATCAAATTTAGTAGGCTAAATAATATGTTGTCAGTGGGTTGCCTGAAATTTTCCTGTCAACGCTATGTTTAATCGATAACTTTTATACCATTCGATAGAATGAAGTCTATAGAATGTAAAAACATTGGGTTGGCAGCTATTGAAAGTTAAATAAAAAAATTGTGATTTGCACCAATTTGTTTCTTAAATAATTAATTCTGTAGGCCTCATACTATCGATTGGTATAAAAAAGATTAAAAAAAACTAGGTAGGTGCAATTGTCGTAGAAAAAGGCGAAAAAAAAAATGTCTTGACAGAAAAATTTTAGCCAACCCACTCGCGATATATTATTTAGCGTAGGTGCTTAAATTTATATAAGCCACATTTTATCCATTAAACAGATGAGTGAAGGTCGATCCATAATCGTCTTAGGTCATAAAGTAAAATTAGCAAAATACCTACTATTTTATGTCGGGGGATATGATTCCATTCCTTTTTAGGGTTCCGTAGTCAACAAGGAACCCTTATAGTTTCGCCATGTCCGTCTGTCCGTCCGTCTGACCTCAGTCTAGCTCATAGACTCTTAGTACTAGAAAGCTGTAATTTGGCATGAATATACATATACATATTTATCACGCCAACAAAGTGGTGAAGTAAAATTCTTAAAAATATATTTTTTTAGTTTACCTGCCCTACACGTGAAGTGGGTATGTAATTTTTTTTTCACACTTATGCTCTGAAATGTTACATCGGAATGAATTTCAGTACTTACTTACTGCACTGATTTTAGTGCAGTAAGTAAGTACTGAAATTCATTACTGCAGTGATTTTCAAATTTAGAATGTTTACCTCGGAAAAGGTACTACCCAAAGATATTATTACCAACTTTTTTTCTTTTTTTTTCTTTCGTTATTCCTGTGTATAAAAACAGAAAAAGCAAAGGGACATTTGCACCATACAGCCACATTATTATTATTATTATATAGGTAATTATTATATCATAATTAGGTTAACTTTTTTTTAAATACGGTGCGCACAGAGTATATTACTTCGTATTGTACCACAAGCGCTATGTACCCTTAGCACGAACATCAATCGAAAAAACAAAATGAGATTTATCATAGACAAAATATCCTTTACGAGCATGGAAGTATTACCTAAATAATACTTCCATGTTTACGAGTAATTTTGTATGGGAAATCTGTACAGCGCCATCTACCACCCAGAAGCGGGTATTGAAGTTGCGCATTTTAGTAGCAAGTAGTAAGTATCAATAGGCTGTATGACCGTTCCACATGGCCTCACAAACCAATATTAAAAAAACGGCGGGAATGATTTTCAGCGGTTGATTTGATATCAATACAGTTTAAATTATGTAATAATAATAAATTATCAAAATGAGTTCTGCCAATGAAACATATACAGACATCGTATGTACCTACTCCACCAAATATCAGAGCAGAAGCAAAATTAATTACAGAAAACTTAGGTACTGCCAGCAAAATCAAAAGAAAGATATATGAAAACCTACGATCTGATTTGGAAAAATGAAAAAAAGGCGCATACGTTTTCGGAATCTGTGTTGATGGCGTATTTTAATGATACATCATTAAAATAATATTATTATGGGCGATTTATACATAAGTGTGCCCGGGAAAACAATAACATTTACATTTAATAATTGTCCGAACATGTGTGATATAAATTTTATTAAATATTATTTAGTTAAACAGTTTTTTTTTATTTCCTCGCATTTCTTGAGAAAAGCACTATACAAGCCTTGTACGGTAAGCAAATTACCTTGCCTCGAATGATTAAAGCCCTCGCCTGCGGCTCGTGCTTCAAACCATCCTCGACAATGTAATTTCTTACTTACCTGTCCTCGGCTGTAATGTACTATTTCATGTCTACCTCATAGTGTGAGATGTCGTTGGATAGCAATTACAAATACGTTGTGGGTTTGTAAAGACAGTTTTTTGATTGAGGCATCTGTTTGTGAATAAAAAATTTTGTTAGAGTCAATTGTCCCCCCCCCCTACTAGCCGATTGGTTGTTTCTGGATATGTGGAAAAATTCACGATAGTAGTACATATGACGAAGTTAAAAGGAAAAACTAAGTATCACAGCTAAGTAGGCTTTACAAGTTTTTGAGATATAACACATTTTCGAAAACCGCAAATATAACTTATTTTTTTCTGGCAAAAAATGACAGTGGTATTTTTGCTAGGTGTACGTAATCGGTACGTTAAGTGGGTACGGAACTCTTCATGAGCGAGTCCGACTCGCACTTGGCCGATTTTTTTATCTATACTAATATTATAAAGAGGAAAGACTTGACTTGTTTGTTTGTTTGCATCGAATAGGCTCCGAAAGTACTGGACCGATTTAGAAAATTCTTTGACCATTAGAAAGCTACATTCTTCCCAAGTGACGTAGGCTATATTTTATCCCGATATTCCCACGGAAACGGGTACCACGCGGGTGAAACCGCGAGGATCCGCTAGTAACATTTGCCGGGTCAGTTAGTCACATTTAAATTAAGTAAAAAATGACAATGGCAGATAAAGTCAAAGAAAATATAGGTTCGTCTTGCATTTTATTAAGGCGATACTCGGAAAAATTATGCTAAAGCGAGATAGCAATGAGAAAACGACGCGCGCGGGAGCGAGACCGATTTTGCCGATTACGCAAAAAAAATCACAAAATCACTCCTTATTCAAAAACTATAGCAATTTTTAAAAAATGCTTCTATACGATCATAAATATTATTGGTGTCCACTAATTAAACCAATTTTCAATAGTACTTATATGTATCCCCATTTAAGAATAATTTTGATATTTCTTATTTTTTTGAGGTATTTTCGAAAATAAAAAGTGTCGAGCCAAAATCATAAAATCGTGTTTCTGAAACTATACGATTCTAGATAATGGTATGAAGAAATATATATCTTATTACCAGATTTATAACAACTCTAACCGTCCTATAGTTTTATATCAGAGAGTCCATACTCTTTCCGAGTAGCGCCATAAACTGAATTACTTACGTATTTTTAACAGAAGTTTCGAACTAAAAGAAAAGTCAAAATACTATAGGTATTCAGTTTAAATTATTTTCAGCAGTGGAGAGAGTAAGTATGGAAATATTTTTTTATAATAAATCAGTTAACAAGAACTATGTCTCGACTGCCTCTTAATAAATTTATGAACACTGATCATTTTGTTGTAGAACATTGTTCTGTGACCTAAATATCAGAATGTGTATCAATCATAGACTTAAGAAAGACAGAAACAGAAATAATTATGTCTTCTGTTGGGAATGTAAAATAAATGAGATAATATAATCAAATGTTTTAAGAAAATATCTAGTAGAAACAAAGAACATAATTTTTATGAAATTTTTAATTTTACAAAAAGATTATACCTACTTCAAAAATTTATAAAGCCGTTTTGCCTCTTAAGTCTCATAGAAAAAATATCTTAAAAAATAAACATCTTATAGGATACCTAATTGATTTAGAAAAATCTTTAAAAAAAAATTATTCTTATGCTCGATGCGAATCTTTAAAACTATTCTGCCTATAAATCATTTTTAGGTCTTTATTCACAGCTGGAATTGTTTTCAACCTTGTGCACACCAATTTAGGAGCTATGCACTGGTGATTGACTGGAATTTGGCGTGCATTATGTTTGTGAGGACGTGAGACGCAGCACGAGCCAAATTAGCAATTTGTGATATTGTTACTACTAGTAGCTCCCTGCGGTTTTACCTGCGTGGTACCCGTTCCATTGGGAATATCGAGATAAATTATATTTGCCTATATAACAGCCGTCACTCAAATAATGTAGGTTTCTACTCGTGCAATAATTTTCTAAATCCGTTCAGATGATCCAGGAGTTCACATCAAAACTCTACAAAACCTCTTCGACAATAGGTATTTGTGTAGTTTTTTTTTGATGATACTAAAAGTGGAAAGAATTTCGTTCTGAAAAAAGAGATGTGAATTTGTGGCCGGTTTGTGTAACTCTCATGCAATAAAATTGTTTAACAACACATTTTGATTCTATAATTTTTACAATATAAAAGTAACAGTAACAACATTTGCTAAAAAATAGCTAACATAGGTATTTATTACTTAACTAGCTGTTGCCCGCGACTTCGTACGCACGGCAAAGTGACTTTTGTATTTGTTTATTTTATGTGTAATCTACACTTCCTTCCAGTGACCGCAAGGTATTATGTGTATGTGTGTGTATATGGGTGTAGGTCTCGGAAGAGCGGGATTCAGTGTTGCGCTTGCGATTGCTTGTTAACCGAGCTTCACGGTCCTCATCGGTTTCAAAAGCACGAAGTAACCTTATCCTCTTAGCTGACCTAGAGCCTTGCGATAAATTACTATTTTTTTTCTAGGTATTTCAAATAACAATAATCGTAATCAAATCACAATAATCAATTTCCGTTTTCCAACAATTCAAATTGATCTACAAATAGGGTTACCATTTAGAAATTAATTAACCGACTTAAAAAATGATGTTATAAGTTTGACCTGTATGTAGGTAGTACGAATGCTAAATTTCATAAGTGTATGTATATTTATTTGTGTATATTCGTATGATTGTACGTTTGTAAACGAATTTCTCTAAAACTAAAAGTCGTATCGAGATGATTACCCATGAAGCTCGACTTAATACTGAGGTAACTGGAGAGTGCAGTACTAACACTTTTTTGTCACCAAAAATTACACAGTGGCTGTCTTCCGTCTCACCTACACTTTAAAAAAATACGTATGGTCATATGAGACAACTGACAGCCACTACATACATAAATGTCAAATTTGCTGGGTACACTTTTTTATTCCCTCCGGCCGTTTTCACAACTGCGATTCGCAACTAGTTGCGAATTAAGAGTTTTTTTTTCTTTGTTCGCAATCAGTTGCGAATCAAGATAACTTTTTCCTTAACCACAACTAGCGCAACTAGGTATCTTGATTCGCAACCAGTTGTGACCAAAGACTTTTTTTCCGTATTCGCAACCTTCGTCGTCTGTTTGTTCACACTCTTTTTATGTTGATTTTGCATAAAAACTTTTCAAGAGTATACTGCCCACAACAATAAGAAGTATCAATAGACAATTACAAACAAGTTATCTTATCTTGACAATGCACTCATCGTGACGTGACGTGCAGCGTGCTTACGTTGTAATTATTTTTTCTGTTATAATATTCTAGTCTATTTTAAATTAAAGCTGTAATAATGTTTCCTTCTAACGTGTTTTCCACTTCATCCAACATGGAATTCATATAAACTAAGTAAGGAGACTCGAAAATGCTCCCTGTTCCACATAGCCTTACCGCCATATCCCCCCTGGTAGGGATACATCGATTTTTTTCCATCTATCGCTACCGGTTGGGATATATCTTCCATCTATCCCTACTGATACGCACTGGTAGGGATAAATGGAATTTATTTTTCCATTTATCGCTACCAGCAGGCCTAGCATACACCTTAGTGGGGTAAACAAGACAACTTGCCGTACCATATCATATCGCGTGATAAAAGCCGCTCATGCTAGGCCGGCAGGGGGGATAGATAGAAATAATATTATTTTTTGATTAATTAATTACTCCCCTACCAGGGGGGATATGGCGGTAGGGCTATGTGGAATAGAGGGAAAATGCTGCATGACGGCCAGCAATAGACATAATCCCCTTATTGCAAAACGTGAACTAAAATAGTCCTGGTTTAAAACTGGTGCTGTCACTTTCATTTTCCAAATGAAAGACAGAATTAGCTTCACTTTTAAACTAGTTCTAACTTTTAGTCCACGTTTTGGAATAGGGGGGAATATTTTTAATAATAATATGGCCAATATGCAATCTGAATAGAAAAATTATAAGTTTTTTTTATAAGAGAGTAGGTAGTAGGTAGTAGTAGTAGTAGGTAAGAGAGAAGAATACTTTGTTTTATATGTGTTTATGTTAATTAAAATACGAAGATTGTCACGTTACGTGTGTAGATGCTATTATTTTTTATACAGTCTATAGTGTGACAACCATTTCTGTTCCGGTGATAATCTTTGAAACCAAGACCAAACCGAAACGGGTTTCTTACTTCTGTCCAGTTCATTTTGACAGCTATTTTCGTGCCCATGTCACGGCTGTCACCGGAGCAGACAGGAGTGTGTCACTATATATTTTAGTCTTGTTAGTTAAGCTTTTGCTAGCTCTCAAGAGGTGTCGCTGGCAGAGATTGCGCCTATTTTTAATGTTCTTTTTTTTTACTTAATGTATGTACCTACTGCTTTTCCACTTGTGTATGTTTCTGTTTTGTTGTTTCTGTTTCGGTTTGTTTGTCTTAGTGTTGTCCGAGCCTTAAGGCCCTGGCAGAATAACAGCGCTTCTGGGTCATTCTAACCACCTACGGATGGCCCAGGAGTTTTGTGCTGAGTCAGGGCCTTTTAGCGTCACACCATGTGCTTGTCTATCTAAAGAAAGAAAGAAAGAAGAAAGAAAAAAACTTTATTTGATACACACACAAAATAAACATTTTCTCATATAATATGTATCACTATAAAATAACATGCATGCATCAAAATGGTCTCCGCTCAGCATATGTCCTGGTATAACTACCAAGACGCTGGTCTTCCGCGGATGCCATCTCTTATATTAAAAACAATTATTTAAAATTAATAGTAAACATTAAAAAATAAAATAAAAATGGCTTTGTGGCGCTGCTGGCCTCGCGATGCTATATTACCTTAAATAGTAAAATAACTTACTAGTATAATAAACTTAGAATAATAAACTTGCTGGGATTTAATATAATATTTTAGATATATAAATACAGTAAAATAACGATAGGGATTCTATATATAAGTATTACAATGTATAAGATAAAATGTGTTATGAATATAGTAAATAATATGTTACACTGCGATTTCATGTCTTCTGAACACTTAAAATATGCTCTTTGAGTTTTAATTTAAATGTTTTAATACTATTTGATTTTCTGATGGGGGGTGGTATGTTATTCCAACAGCTTGTCGCAGCGTACCTAAAACTACCTCGAAAAGCAGCAGTTTTATGACTGGGGCAGACTAAATGGTCAGGTATTCGTGCTCGTTCGGTGAACTTCAGTTTATCATATAGATATGGTGGACATTTATTCCTAATAACACCGAAGAGTAGTGAAGCAAAATGTAAAGTTCGCCTGGATCCCATATTAAGCAGACCGTTTCTGTTAAGATAGGGGGTTATATGAGCTCTGCGAGGAACTGGAAAGCAGTATCTTGCACAAGAGTTTTGGACACGTTGGATCAGTTTCTTTGTGCGAGCCAATAAGCAATTTCCTATCACAACATCTGCATAGTTAAGTTTAGACAAAATGAGAGCTTCGCAAAGATAGATACGCGTGTCTGTGCTTAGGTAATCGCGTATCTGATATAACACTTTCAACCTGTAATATCTGTAATGTATCTGTTTTTATCTTTCTTTTTTTTGTAAACTGTTTCATTTGTTATTCTCTGTATTTTGTCTGTACTTATGTGTTATGTGGTGTGTTCGCTAATAAATGCTTTTTCTTTCTTTCTTTCTTTCTTTCATTGCGAATTTTGGTTTTAACTCCACTTTCTTTTATTCAGTATCTAAGCTACTGGTTGAGAATAAAGAAATGATTTTCTCCCATCGCAACTATGTAAGTTTGGGAAGTTCTTATTCTTTGTTCGCAACTGAGTTCCGGTTAAGGAAAAAGTTCTCTTGATTCGCAACTGATTGCGAACAAAGAATTAAGAGTCTTTATTTGCAACCAGTTGCGAACCGCAGTTGTGTAAACGGCCGGAGGGTTTTTATTCAGGGTGAGAACTCCACTTACCTCAGAGTATTAAGTCGAGCTTCATGTGATTACCTAAGTACCTGTCAACTGAAAAGAAAAAGGAGGTAGCCTACTTTTTCTGGTCGGTGCCAGCCAGAAGCATGCATGATGAAAAAGGCAGCACCGACCTTAAAAAGGTAGACGTACTTTACAGGTATTATTTTTTCCTCTTCAGTTGAAAGGAAGAGGTAATAAAGGTTTAATTTTTTAAATTACTTTTTTTTATAAAAGTTCACAAAATTACCTTATTCTTTGGTGTGTGATCGTGCGTTCCTATCTAAAGTAACTTTAACGGTACGTCGAAACATTTTACAAATTATCTGAAATTAAATCTCTTTAATCCTGCCACATCCTCATCCTATCTTAACCGTGCCTCCGGGATCCTCAACCCCAATAAAAATGTCAGAGCTTATAGATCCACGGAAATTTACAACAGCAACAAAACTTTTATTAGACCTTGCCTCCGCAACGACCAGTTTGGGAAAATCTTCATTTTCTTAACCTTTATGTTCAGGTGGAGGTCTGTTTAAATTGGCTTGTCTACCTCTGATGGGTCTACAATATGGGTGTTGTTACAAGGCACGTATGACGTAAGCCTGGTATTCTTCAGGTTAGGCTTACCACATTTCTTATAAATTACAATTTATTACAGACAAATAGGTAAATTTTCCTAATAGAGGATATTTTTTTTATCAGTGCAAAAATTTTTAGGATCGACTCAAAATCGGTAAGTGAACAATTTTCTCCTAGAAACATGGGTTGAAATACGACAAAAATTTTAAGATATTTTTAATAAAAAGATAAAGTCACAATAATACGTAGTAGTTTTTATTTACTCGTGTGCTTACCTATGTCGTCTACAGCGCTTGTAGCTGTCTTGCTTATATGAATGACTAGCTCTCCGAATGACTTTAATGACCACATACACCCAGACCCGAGGAAATATTGAAGAGTTCGTTTTCAATATTTACACGACCGGGATTCGAATCCGGGTCCTCTAGAGTTAATAGCACTGACTCAGTGCGTGCACCACTCGGCCAGATAGGCTAGGAGATTATTCAATCTATTGAGAGTTTCTCGGGTCTGTCGGGTAGTTGAAAACGAACTTTTCAATATTTCCTCGGGTCTGGGTGTATGTGGTAATACCCGTAGTGTTTCCAATTTCCAGAATACTAGTGCTCAAGCTACTAAAATTTGGTTTTAGAACAATATATGTGTGTATAAGATGGTGTCCAATATTTATTTATTTTTTATTATTTATATACCTAACTATGTTACATATTAATTTGAAAACAATATTTCTTGCCCTTCACTAACATAATATTGCGATCAAATTTAGTAGTCGTATAGTTTAGCGTCAGTTCGGACTTTGGATATGAAGCAACCACTCGATCTTTCATTCCCAGCTGACGCACACAATGAGTAGTTAATTTACAATGATGTAATAGTATATTATGATACAAGTGAGCTTAGGTTGCTCATTATACACGAGGCTGGGGGTTGCAGCCCGAGCCGCAGGCGAGGGCGTAAATCAGCCGAGTGTCTAGTGAGTAAGTTGCTCACGAGTTTCATACGCACTTTTTCAACACACTTGCGAGGAAAAACAAACATTTATTGCATACATATTGTATTAACCTAATATTAACTAAGGGAAAAAGCGCGCAAGTTTTTTTTTTTGCACGCGCCAAATGTGAGGTGATTGATTACATACAATACAGCCATACAGCCTACGTCAAAATAATTAAGTATAATAATAGTGATAAAATGCAAATGTTTTATAACAAATTATTGTGAATTATAAATAATTTGATAATAATATACTTAATTATGTTTTTTGTCTTAATTAGGGACACATTTATTTATTCTAAAAACGTAAATGGATTTTCAGCCGTATAAAACCTCTTTGTTGTTACAAAAAAAGAACTGTATCTATTACCCGCTAAAATTGAAAATGCTCTGTTGACTCGCATATAACTTGCAGTTAGGTACTAACTTAACTTTGTAGGGATACTGTATTACCCGGTTAAATTGAAAAGTCTCTGTTTACTCGCATATAATTTGCAGTTAGGTACTTACTTAACTTTGTAGGGATAATTCTATTACGCAACTAGTACTGTAATATTATTATGCACACGTGGGTTATAGTTCGGTTTATGGCCCTAAGATCGATGTAATAAGGCTCACTTTATGAGCAAGTGTGTTGAAAAATATTATATTAAACCGCTATATGTCTATAGGTATAGAACACATCTAAGAATATTCTGACAGATTCATACGCACAATTTATTGACGACCTCTGTGGCCGAGTGGTGTACGCAACGGTTTTCAAGGTGCCGCTATCTCTAGAGGTCCCGGGTTCGATTCGATACGGTAACGATACCAAATTATTGCATACCAAAATCAAGGTGCCCATGCTGCCACTTAATTTTGAAGGAAAGGGGTGAACCTAAAAAATGTAAGTTTCAATTCTTGTAGTTTGGCAAGGGACGGGCCAGGGACCGTACTCTGAAAAGCTAATCCGAAACTACGGTTAGCCCTGCCCCTTTCACTCGATTCTGTCCCGGCTAGAGAGTGAGAGGGACGGGTATTCCGAAGTTTCGGGTTTTGCGTTTCAGACTAGGCCCTCAGGGACCGTACTCTGAAACGCTAATCCGAAACTTCGATTAGCCCCGCCCCTTTCACTCGATTCTGAGGGCCTACTCTGAAACGCAAAACCCGAAACGTCGGTATACCCGTCCCTGTCACTCTCTAGCCGGGACAGAATTGTGTGAAAGGGGCGGGGCTAACCGAAGTTTCGGGTTTTTCGTTTCAGAGTAGGCCCTCAGATCCTGATTTAAGGTATTTTCTTCGATTATATCGTCCATAGAGAGTAGGTCGGAGAATATAATAGGTCGTAGGTTTTTTTTATCCCAAAACTCCACAGGAGCAAAGCCCCGGGGCGCAGCTAGTACTTTGCACAATTTTACATGGGTCCTATGACACCTCATTCGTGCAAAGCAAAAGATTTTACCGCCTCTGTGGTCTAGTTGTTCACACCGCGCGCCGATGAGACCCAGAGGTCCTGGGTTCGATTCCCAGTGGGGGTATATATTTTATATGGTTTGGTTGGTGGTAGGACTTTTTTTAGTCCGCCTTGACTGACTACCACCATCTTATCTAAGTCTGAGACCATAGTAATGAAGTTTTCAGCATTATTGTGTTTCGGCAGTTAGAGATAAGATTGCCAGTTTTTCAGTGATTGAGGATTCCGGGAGAATAGTGCGCTTCCACCTTCAGCCTTAACATGTGTGATGAATATTAAGTGCTACCCCGTTGTGGTAAAAAAAGTTTACAATAAATAGGGCATAATTTTCTAGCATTAACTACATTAAAAAATGTCTATTAGGAATTTTTCTTGAAATTTATTTCAAAAGCCTAAAGAACTTTTCGCTTTGCACGAATGAGCTGTCATAACATAAGACCCAAGTATATTTACCGAGGAGCCCGTGGCGCAGTGGATAGCGCGCTCGGCCTGCGATCGTTGAGGTTAAGCAACGTTCGCAATGGTCGGTCACGGGATGGGTGACCAAAAACTTTCATCTCGAGCTCCTCCGTGCTTTGGAAGGCACTATAAGCTGTTGGTCCCGGCTGCACTTGCAGTCGTTAATACCCACCAATTCGCACTGAGCCCGCGTGGTGGGTCATGGCTCATTCTCCTTATTCATCCATAAGGAAGGCCAGTGCCCCAGCAGTGGGGACATTAAATGGCTGATGATGATATTTACCAAAAAACAAAACATGATAAATTTTAATAATACTTAGACTTTATTTTCACCAGATTACAAGCTGATAAAAACATACATTTAAAAGTCGTTTGTCAACACATGAAATGGTAATTTTATCGTGTATCATGAATAAATAAGCTTGACGTGTGAAACAAAATACCTTCAGAGCAAGAGCATAACTTACTTATTTGTTTGTTCCGAAAGGAAGGGAATACAGATGGGGTAAGGAAATTAATATGAAAGACGATTTTCTCACACCATGTGCACCTGACAGGAAAGTTTCTCAAGGTTGTTTTCGTTTCTGTGCTTAAGATTTCCCTTATAATGTTATGTTGAAAGAAATAAGGTCAGTGTGTGTAAGGATTACGGAATTAATTCATCTTCTTTCAGTCCATTTTATTAAGATCTTGATATAGGAAAATGTTTGGGATAAAGATGTTTATGGAATAAACTTGTTTATTAGGTACTTTCCTTATTTTATTTGGGTTATTTTACACAAAGAAAAACTTTTTTTGCTGTTATTAAATTCTAAACACTTGACCTGACCATCCACATAAATTTCTTCGAATAGAAAGAAGCCACCTGAATATAAATAGGGTTATTTTGAAATCACTGGCCAAGTTTTTAAGTTCGACTCAGAATGTGTAAGTGAACAACTTTCTCTTAGAAACATGGGTCGAAATAAGACAAAAATTTTTGAACTTCCCATACTAAATCGATCACGTGATCAATATGATTTGTATGAAAGGTCAAAAGAGCTCGAGAAAGTTGTTCACTTACCGATTCTGAGTCGAACTCAAAAATTTGGCCAGTGGTTTCATTGTCATTGTCATGTCAACGAAACTGATAAAGCACTTTCTTGGTCGACTTTACATATTTGTCCCGGGTGGCGATCGAACCCGCGACCCCTGGTTCAGTAAAGATGGTCAGTACCTACCACAGCGCCATCGGGGCCATCTACAGCATATCGTCTTAATCGATTTTTGAAAAAAAAATACATGAATGAATACTTGCTGAACCGGAGAACTTCGTACCGCCTTATCGACAGCACGCCACCTACCGGGTCCAATTGTAAATCTAAACCATTCTCGAATCCACCTGAAGACACTATGAAATTCATTAAAATCGGTCCAGTTTAGGAGGAGTTTAGTTACATACACACGCACAGAAGAAATATACAGGGTGTTGCTAAATAAGCGCAAAACCTCTTAGGTGGTGATTGTGCTCATGAATATGAACGACTTTTACTATGGGACCAACTTTGCAACTCGACAAAAAACACTGCTGTTTCAATACAAATTGTTAATCCCTGTTATTTAAATTTTTACTTTTTTGCATTCACAATGCAATTTTTATTATTGAAAAATGGAAAAAGATGTAAGTATTTGAAAAAATCGACCCGGCTCACAAGCTCCCATCGGAGCTGGGACCGTACTCTGAAACGCTAATCCGAAACTTCGGTTAGCCCCGCTCCTTTCACTCGATTCTGTTCCGAGTAGAGAGTGAGTGGGACGGGTATACCGAAGTTCCGGGTTTTGCGTTTCAGAGTAGGCCCTCTGGTTGTGAGACGGGTCGATTTTTTCAAATACTTCATTTTCCATTGCTAACCTACCTACGCGACCAGAATGTATGGAACAACTGTTTTTTTTGTTGAGTTGCAGAGTTGGCCCCATAGTAAAAGTTGTTCATATTCATGAGCACATTCACTACCTATGAGATTATGCGCTTATTTATCAACATCCTGTATATATATAAAGACGACCTCAGTCAGAAGACAAAGTTGCAGACGGTCCGTTGGTATTCAACAAAGCTTAGGTCCATTTGCGTTTCAGCTCTGTTTATTATTGCGACTTGCAAAGTTTAAAGTGTTATAAATGAAGAGATTAAAGCTTCGCTGATAATCAAATAACACCAATTTATTACTGTCAACTCGAAAGCGCGGATGATTAAACCTCCAGAGATTATACGAATTAGGCCCTTTATACAATGCGATATTTCGTAGCGATACAAACGCGCGTTTTCGGATTGCGACCGCGTCGCATACCGGACGACGCGGCGACGTTCCATGGACAGCCCCCCTACAAGGTGGACCAACGGTCTGGTGAAGGTAGCGAGAGAAGCCACTTCATCCAACCAACCGTTTTGTGGAGATCTATGCCTAGCAGTGGGCGTCGTACGACTGATGATGATGATGACAAATAAATGCTTAAATAAAAATAAATAAATATTGGACACCATCACAGACATTTTTCCAATACCAAACTATAGTAGCTTGAGCACTAGTATTATGGAAATTGGAAACAACAACGGGTATAATCCACATACACCTAGACCAGAGGAAATACTGAAAAGTTTGTTTCCAATATTTACCCGACCCGACCGGGACATCTAGAGATAGCGGCACCTTGAAAATCGGTCCGTACACCACTCAAACACGGAGGTCGAAAAACGCGCGTTTGGCTGAAAATCACCTCGGATGGTACGGACACATCAAATGTAGATGAGAAGAAGATCATGTGGTATACCGATTACTCTGAAGCACCAGCAAGTGAGCGAGCATGTAGTACAAAAGACGCCCGACCGCCTATGACTGATTAACCGATTCGCTTATTCACAAGCATTCGAAAACGTATTCGAATACAGAATTTACGCATTGTGACAATATTTTTTTAATTCGGAAAAGACAAAGAATAAGAATCGTATGCACATCTATTGTCGAACGATTGCCAATTAGGGGGTGGACTACAAGTTTTGATCCAAGATAGAGAGAGATCTTAAGGCAGCCCAGTTACCAGAGCCTACATCCCAGGAAAGCAGGGCGTCGATTCTGCTAACGTTAAGTCATAATCATGTCTCAATCGTGTTTCAATTGTAGTGCTTTTTTATACACTAGTTACAAGAAATGTGTACTTTTTTCACAATAATACTGATGGTCACACCACGCACTACATTCACATCACATCATACTGTCATAACTCTTGTAACTAGGGTGTAAAAAAGCACTTTAATTGAGCTACAACTGAAACACGATTGAGCCATGATTATGAATCAACGTTAGTAGAATCGACCCCCTAGATATAGAGTAGCGCAGGAGAGTCACGAGACCCAAACCCAAATAACGGGAACAGAGACGGACAAAGAAGACGAACTAGCGTTTGGCAGCATGAAACATTTTGTTTTTCAAAAGTCGCTATCGCGTCTGTAATATTGGGACCAACAAGTCTAGCTACTGTATCGCGACTGTTTGCTATTGAATCGCTGTTTCAAATAGCGCGAGTGTGTGAACATAAACTTCTTGCGACTGAAACGATGCCCCATCAAAACTGTATCGTGTCAAAAAGTCGCAGCGTGTAAAAAGCCTCCACCCAGCGAGAATGCGACGAGAATCATGAAAATATCGTCGATTGTTAAACGAGGACCAGTTGTCAGAAAAAGCCTTAAAATTGCCGACAAACTGCTTACAAAGCGAATTGATTGATTGAACAGCGAATATTATTTTGGTATCCGAGAATCGTCGGATAAATTTTTTATTAGGTTTTGGCGCTGATGGTTAATATATATTGTATAAGGAAATAAAACAGTTGATTTGTTATGTATGAAGTCCGACCAGAAAGCAGTTAATAGTTTTCTGAGATACAGCAATGTGGTATTTCAGTAGGTACATGCTTAAATCTCAGAACACTATTGAAAAAAATCTTTAAATCCAGTTTTGTTTCTTGTCACAAATAAAGGGATGGTTCGTTTCAGTAATTATTTCTAACTACAGTAGGTATTTAAGATACTTTCGCTCCATCTGGCATAGTGGTGGGACACCCTGTATCACTGCAATTCATCAATATTATGTTAGTGGTTCAACATACTTTTATGAGGTCTAAAAGCAGAGTTACGTCTAGGTTAAATTTTTTTTTCACATCCTGCCCGTGGTGCAGAGGCTAGGGCGCTCGGCCTGCGATCGTTGAAGTTAAGCAACTCTCGCAATGGTGGGTCACGGGATGGGTGACCAAAAACTTTGATCTCGATCTCCTCCGTGCTTCGGAAGGCACGTTAAGCCGTTGGTCTCGGCTGAGTTTGCAATCGTTAAGGCGCTACTCGGAAAAAGTATGGACTTTTTGATTTAAAACTATAGGACGGTTACAGTTGTTACAAATCTGGTAATAAGATACTTATATATTTCTTCATACCTTTATCTAGAATCGTATAGTTTCAGAAACACGATTTTATGACTTTGGCTCGACACTTTTTCTTTTCGAAAAGACATCTAAAAATACGAAAATTCATGATTCTTCTTAAATGGAATTACTAACACTATTGGAAATTGGTTTAATTAGTAGACACCAATAATATTTAGGATCGTATAGAAGCATTTTTTTTAAATCGCTCTAGTTTTTAATACGAAGTGATTTTGTGTTTTTTTTCCCTAATCTGCAAAATCGGTCTCGCTCCCGCGCGCTTCGTTTTCTCATTGCTATCTCGCTTCAGCGTAATTTTTCCGAGTATCGCCTTAATACGCACAAATCCGCATTGAGCCCGCGTGGTGGGTCATGGCTAGGCCCAATCTCTTTATCCATCTATAATGAAGGCCTGTGTGCCATAGCAGTGGGAGCTGATGATGACGAATGTATTTAATTCAATGCTCTTTCGTACCTAATTAATGTTTGCTTTCGCAATTTATTAGTTCTCAGTCTTCGAGTTAATAAACTTACTTACTAAGACTGTTATTGAAACCGACTACTAATAAATTTCAACGTCTTTGTTCGAGCGAGACCATGATATCAATCTGGGAGTTGAAAGCTGAGAGCAAATAACCTTAACCTTCATTAAGCAATGAAGAACGGCAAATGTCCATTATAATTTGCGAGTGTATATATTCAATTCAGCCTTAGAAATAGTGCTATATTTTTTTAAGGCGCTACTCGGAAAAAGTATGGACTTTTTGATTTAAAACTATAGGACGGTTACAGTTGTTATAAATCTGGTAATAAGATATATATTTCTTCATACCTTTATCTAGAATCGTATAGTTTCAGAAACACGATTTTATGATTTTGGCTCGACACTTTTTATTTTCGAAAATACCTCTAAAAAATAAGAAATATCAAGATTATTCTTAAATGGGGATACATATACTATTGAAAATTGGTTTAATTAGTGGACACCAATAATATTTAGGATTGTATAGAAGCATTTTTTTAAACTCGCTATAGTTTTTGAATACGAAGTGATTTTGTGTTTTTTTTGCGTAATCGGCAAAATCGGTCTCGCTCCCGCGCGCGTCGTTTTCTTATTCCTATCTCGCTTTCGCATATTTTTTCCGAGTATCGCCTTAATCAAATCTTGCTTTGGGTACAAGAAATTGCTTTTATTTTGGTTACTGGCAGGGCTTAGGTATTCAGTCTGCCTGGCTAGCCAACTACCCTTTTATTTAAACCGGGGGGCTACCGCGTAACTTTATGGATATGAACTTCATACGTTTTTTTTGAACTTTTAGTCAATTTTATAGAAAAAATAGCCACTATCAGTTTTTAATTTTATGGCGTCGGGTATAACGATAGCTAGCTAAGAACGTTTAACAGAACAAAGCATCAAAAATCTCAAAATAAGGAATTCAAATGACACTTGAAGCCCATACCCATATCCAGATTTTTTAGCCGGTAGCCCCCCTGATGCCGTAACGACGGTGTATATTCGGCCTTAGAAATAGTGCTACATTTTTTTAATCAAACCTTGCTTTGGGTACAAGAAATTACTTTTATTTTGGATAGTGGCATGGCTTGTTCAAAGTTTGCCTGGCTAGCCACCACTATTTTATCTAAGTCTGACGCCATAACAACGATGTTTTTATATGCCCGGTGGTTCCTGATTATTTTTTTAGTTATTATTACAAGTTTGGAGCATTTTTTCCTAAAAAAGATATCAATGAAATAAGACTTTCTTTAAAAATACCTAATTTCTTTTATTATTTTTCTTTGGAAATTGATACAATACTAGCGGCCGCCCGCGGTTTCACCCGCGTGGTTCCCGTTCCCGTGGGAATACCGGGATAAAAAGTACATACAAACCTTCCTCTTGAATCACTCCATCTATTAAAAAAAAACGCATCAAAATCCGTTGCGTAGTTTCAAAGATTTAAGCATACAAAGGGACATAGGGACAGAGAAAGCGACTTTGTTTTATACTATGTAGTGATTTTTAATTTATTGATACTTTCATGCTTTAAAGTTTTTTCTGACTGAGGAATTACTAGCTTCTTCGCCTACACTATACAGAATACCATTGCGAACTTGTTAACCTGTCAACTGAAAAGGAACAATGTATAAATAATATTTATAAAGTAAGTAAGTACCTACCTACCTTTATGAGGTCGGTGCCTTTTTCATAATGCACCTTCTTGACTGGCACCGATTTGTTTCTTAGGAGTTGACAGGTACTTTTTGAGGTTGGTTTAATTCTTTAAATTACTGTTTTTGGTGTTTCCAACATTTTGTCACAATTTCAGGGTCCGTGGTCCGAAATCCGTAAAAGCCGGTTTTATTTCTAGTAGGAAAATCCTAATCTCACCTTCTGTCCGATCTTCGACAATAAAATTTTTATAGTGCTCAGACGTTATCAAATGTTTAGTCTATTAAATCGTATATTATCTTTATTCACCGTCCCGCACATCTCTGAGAAAACTTGATCTGAAAGGATTCTCCAAAAAAGACAGAAAACGCTAAAATTTTCCCGCCCATCCGTCATCTTCTTTCTGGGAAGGTAAAATCCACTCTATTATATTTACTGAACTTATTTAATTTTACATACGCGTTGTTAATGGTCAGAGTTAGCACTCCAAACGCTCAGGATTAATTAATCACTTGCGTAGGGTGCCTTATTCTACTGACAAACGATTGTGGGCCTTCGTTCATTTGCCAGACTTAAGCCTATGGCACCGGGCCCCTGGCTTAATACGATTTATTGTTTTTAAATGTATAAGAACACATTTGGATGACCAGACACTAGTTTCCAAAATTACTGAGATAGGATAGATACATGAATTCGATTGTCAAATCTTCGCCGTCGTATATGTGATGAAAAGATTAGTTATCGTATACACGGTAATTTTTTTATCCCACCGGATTTAATTTTAGGGATTATTCTACTTATGAAAACAAACAACTTTTTTTCGCGATTTCAGTGTTGGTCCCATAACAAAAGTTGTTTGTTTTCATGAGAAGAATATCCCTAAAATTATCCGGGATGATAAAAAAATACCGTGTATAACCTGCGCGAACAAAACAATGCTGAAAACCTTGTAATGTTGTTATTGGAGGTAGACTTAGATACGATGGTAGTAGCTAGCCAGGCACACTATTTCAATGAAGTTTTATAAAACTTAATTTCCGAATGAAGCTATTGCGTCAAATAGTTCTTGCTCTACCCAATAACGGAGTAATATTTTGTATGTGGAATATTTATGTGTGAATTAAGTATTTTTGTGCTAAAAAACTAATAAATTTGGACAATAATGTCCGTGGGGCCCTACTAAAGCTTATCCTGTCCCAAAAAAGAAACATTTTGGACGGATTCAAAAAACAATGCAAAATATTGAAATTCGATAAATTAATCATTCGATGTATTGAGCGTTCGATATTTTAACCATTCGATATTTTGATCGTTCGATTATTTGTAAATTCGATATTTTGAACGTTCGATTTTTTGACCGTTCGATGAATAGTGTTCGATATTTTGATTTTCGATCATTTGGTATTCGATATGGCGTAGGGAACCCCTATGAACAAGTCCTACTACCAACCAAACCGAATACAATATGTTTGTATAAATAAATTAATGTAATTTATTTTTATTTAATAACTAGCTTTCCGCTCGCGGCTTCGCCCGCGTGGACTACTCGACGTCATCCCGCAGGAATGTAATGTCTTTCCGGGATAAAAAGTAGCCTATGTTCTTCTCCAGGCTACAAAGTATCTGTGTCCCAAATTTCTGCCAAATCCGTTCAGCCGTTTTGGCGTGATCATGGGCGTACCCAGCATTTACTGTAGGGTGGGGCAAATTTACCTTATTTACTTCAGGGTGGGCAAAAGTGTGGAATCTCGATATTTTGAGCACACTTTATGAGCTATTTAGCTTGAAGTCGGGTTGGAGGGTGGGGGCAAGCGCCCCACCCTGCCCCTTCCTGGGTACGCCCATGGGCGTGATTGAGTAACAAACATACAAACATCCAAACATCTAAACTTTCACAATTATAATATTAGTAAAATACAATATGAGGATCGAACCCGGGATCTCTGGGTCTGATACCGGTGGCGTGTGTGTGATACCTCTAGACCAAAGATGCAGTTAAATCACAACTTCAAAATTGCGGTTAAATCAAAACTTTGTTAATGCGAGAAACAACACTTGCCATTAGTAAAATTTTATTATACCTAAGTAATTACTATCGAGATAAAGTTTAAGAGAGTGGGCAGAAGGTATACTTACTATAGTATAGGTAACTAAATAAGATCGCTTATCCCGGCCGATTTATAAAAGAAGCCTTAGGCGCTCCGTAGATGGAGCAATTTGCTGATGTCGAACAACTTTCAACTTGTCGAATACATATTAAAAACACACACTGAACTTTAGGCACGGAATATATAAAGATACCAAGGTACTATACAATAGGTAAGCTAAATAAATAAGTGGTGGTAGGCAGAGAACATTTAGTTCGACTTGCTACGACTACGACCCCTAAATCATGTCCCTAGGTACCTTCTTCTACTCTCATTACATTCCTAATAAATGTTCCACAATTAGCTCCGATGGGACTCGAACCCACGACCTTTCGCTTTCCGGGCGACTGCTCTAACCACTGAGCTACGGAGTCGTTGAGGGTTCGAGTCCCATCGGAGCTGATTGTGAGACGGGTCGATTTTTTCTAAATACTTCATTTTCCATTTTTCAGTAATAAAAATTGCATTGTGAATGCAAAAAAACTAATGTTCCACAATTAATTCTTTTAGTTGGCCATTATGAAAATACTTAAAATATATTATTTGTTTAAGAGAGATCGTGATGTGCCCGTGCTTATGGTTCATACTCTTTATATACTACCTTCTTTTAATAAAATAAAACCGTTAAATTAGCTCAACTTAAACTTTTTTTTCCAGTCTTATATGTACCTATAGGTACCTACACTTTCTCCCCAATATTAAATTAATGTAGCGCTTGTTTAAGATTTCTATTTAACGGCAAAAAAAAAATTAAAAGTCTATTTTTTGATAAATTTTCAGCTGTCTGGATCCCTTTTCTTTTCTTAAGTTGCCACACAAATCGTCAGACACGACGACGTCTTAAGTTGCACAGTCTGCGGCTGCCCTAAATAACAAATGACTGCCGTTGATTTTGTTGTATCACCATCAGTAGCCAGTCGCTAATTAATGTCTTCCAAGTACCTATCGGGTTGCTGTATTGATGGCCCGTCAACTGGTACACTGTGGCTGAGATTATTCTTACAGAGATATTTTGTGGTTATTTGAAATGACACGCGGCTTCTGCAACTTTTTTCCGTCAGTTTTTTTTAAAGCGAAAATGTGTGCACCTATCTAATTTCGAGTTATTCCCATCCGATCCACTGCAACTGATCCACCGAGAATTAAAAATCCCAACCGATCCCCTTATAGTTTTCAATTCCCAACGGATCCCCTATGTTGTTTATAAGACGTTTTTGTTAGCAAAATGGATTAGTGTGTTTTGCTATGATACCTATACCTATACACCACTAAATTTTAATTAGTACAAAGATTTTAGGGGATGATAGTGTCCATCAATACGAACAAATTTTACTAAGGGACCAACCACGGAAACGCAAAAAAATATATCAGCTGTTCCATTCCATATTTGTACGTTTGTACAACATCGACTCGACTGAAATGTATGGAACAGGTAGCGCTAGCACAACTTGCGCGCGACTCGAGTGAGAAAGAGTCGCGGGCACTTTCGACCAATCAGATCGCTCGTAGATAGCGCGCGTGACTTAAGACGACGTTCTGATTGGTTGAAAGGAGCGCGACAAAGAGTCTTTTTTCGCGATTCCGTGGATGGCCTCATAAGCCACTTTAGATAATGGTCTGCCAGAGGATTATCATCATCATCAGCCATCCTCACTGCTGGGGCACAGGCGTTCCATAAGGATGGTTAAGGAGAAAGGGCCACACCACAAACCAAGCGGGCAGAATGCGGATTGGTGGGTATTATCGACTGCTAACACAGCCGGGATTAAAGGGCCTTACGATACGAAGCACGAAGGAGCTCGAGATGAAAAAATTTTGGTCACCCATCCCGTGACCGACCTTCAACGATCGCAGGCCGAGCGCGCTAACCCCTGCACCACGGCCTGCGTATTGGTATACATACGCATTGAGCCCGCGTGGTCATAGCCCATTCTCCTTATCCATCTATAAGGAACGCCTTATAATAACCGATGATGATTCAATATCACAATGGCAGCTGATAATAGTCCCCCATGATTGTTTTAACCAATACTCGTAATTCTTTAACTGTAAGTATTTCTTTTCGTAAAAATATGTCCAAGTAATAAAATAAATTTAAAACACTCTTAATGGACATGCGACGCTAACGTATTCAAAGTACATTAATTTATGTCCCATATTCTGGAAGTTTTAGTAGTGCTGTTGTATATTTAAAACATCGATATATAAAAAAAGCGATTATTTATTCTAAAAATCTACAATCATGTTGAGACACTATAATTCTAATTTTTATGCAATAAAGAAATCTGAAATCTGACAACATCTTCAGGGCTCTGTTCCGGCTCCCACGCTATTGTAGTGCGTCGGGTATGTTTGCCGATGCCAGCGTGGATGACTTTTACGCATTAATGCGAAAAAAGGTAGCCTCGCTGGTGAACAGGGTGCGGCGGAGCTCGAACAGAGTCCTGAGGATGGTGGGTGATCGCCTCGATTCAGCTCTGATTGGCAGGTTCACCAAGCTACATGTGGCTCGGTTAGACTGCCCATTGGAGGTGTTAATTTACTTTTGTATGTTGCCAAATTACTAACATAGTCTATAAGTTATATTGTTACTAATAGTCTATGGATCACTGGTCTGAAAATAAATGATTTTTATTTATTATATATTATTAAAAGAAAAATATTTTAATCGCCGATTATTAAGGAGTTCCCCCAGAACTTGGACAAAATTCTGGTCTCCGGTAACATTCCTTACTTTCCTTAAGAAGCGCTTCAGGTTCACTGTGTCGTAAGCTGCTGAGAGGTCGACGAAGACAGCGCCCGTTATTTGCCCAGCTTCGAATCCATCTTCAATATATTGAGACAGGTGCAAGATCTGGTTGCAGCAAGACTTTCCGGGTCTAAGCCCAGCCTGCTCCGGGATCAGATTGGGATCGATAAGGGGGGTAAGTCGGGTCAACAGAAAACGCTCAAACAGCTTGAATATGTGACAGAGGAGTGAAATTTGGCGATAACTTTTGGGGTCATCGAGTCGCTGTCCTGGTTTTGGTATCGCCACAATTTTAGATTTCCGCCATTTGAGGCGGAAAACTTCGCTGACTTCAGACGGGTGTTAAATAGTTCCAACAGCCACGAGACAGCTCTACGGGACCAATGTTTTTCAATTGCTCCACAGAGATGCTATCAACACCGGGGGCTTTTCCAAGTTTCAGTTCTTTGATCCCTGTAATTATGTCACTCAAGACGAAGGGGTTACACAGAGAATCAGCGGATGAAATAGGACGATTCTCCTTTGGGATCTTACCTAGGTGACATGGGGGTTTTCCGTTCACAACTATTAACACATAAGTTACTTGATTAGCAGTGACTTGGTTTGGTGGGGCGGCAGGTGGAGATTCGCTGGTGAGTTTCCTGATTGTGGACTAGGCTTTTTTACTGTTATGGGTCATATTAATATTATCTATCCAACTACCACGCCGACTTTTACCAATTTCTGTAAGAAGTTTTTCACCCATTGATAGTATGTCTTCCGAAAACGGGTCGTCGCTGTACAGATTTTCGTACTGTCTTAAGGTTTCGGCAGATCCAGGCGATAGCCCGGGGATGTAAGCTGTTCGGCATCCTCTGGGTATGAATCTACATGACGATCTTTGGAGCACATCAACAAAAGCGCATCGTCAATAGTCTTGGAAAAGAGCGAGAGAGAGAGTTTTTTCTATCGACACAAACACTTGCGACATCACTACACTTAAGTTGAAAATCTTTAGGGGATGGAAAAAGTTTGAAACGTAGGGACTTTTGATATAATTAATTTAGTGAATCTGAAGGTGTTTGAATGGGCAATGTTGCTGAAGATTCTTTTGAAATTGCCTTTTTAGCGGAGCTGGGAGAAGCGTCAGAGGAGAATGGGGAACGTAAATTACTTCTCGTCGATATTTGAATTTTTCATGAGAGTAGTAGCACAAAGTATAATCTATGACATAGACTAAGGTCAAATTATCAGCAAGCAAATAGAATATCAATAAATAAATCAATGTACGACTAAATGCAACATAGGTACATTGCGAAGAAAATGTTACTTGAACACTATGATTATTGGATATTAATAGATATTAATAGTATTAGTACAAACTTTAAATTTGTTGTCAAGTCCCCAATATCACGGCACAGTTGCATGCACCATACTTAGTCACGGAATAACTGAGTTATTTGGTGTTGTTGTCTGTTAGTTCAAATTTTTTCCGTTTTTTGTGGGCTGGACAGTCCCTGACTAGACTACTTTTATTATTCAAGAAAAGGAATAACGATTCCTATTAAGTTGATGTGGACGAATTTGCGAGTGGAAGCTAGTGTTAACTAATATTGTAAAGAGGTTTTTGGATGTTAGAGGTAATCTCTGAAACTACTGAACTGATTTTGATAATTCTTTCCCCAGTTGAAAGCTACATTATTCCAGAGAGACATAGAATATATTTTATTCCCAAGGGGAACAGGTACCTACTACCAGAATTAAACCCGTTATGCATAGGAGTCACAGTGTTAATATGAAATGAAATATTATTATTTTTTTACCAAAATAGGTTACAAGTAGGTACGTACATAGTTTTAGCTTAATTCTAGGAACGTTAAACATATTATTTGGGCGGACTGGAGCCTAAGTTAGGACACTCCTATATTTCAGGACTCCCTCCCATCCGCGGTGAGAAAACGTCGAGATTTAGGTATTATTTGTGGGTCCATAACCAAAATTTTGTATGAAAATGGAGGAAACATCTAATTACATTAAAATTTAATTACTGTTGTGTGAGCGCGTGTGTATGTGTGTGTGTGAGCGTGTTCGTGTGCATGTGGTGTATGTTAGCGTGCATGCGGATGTGTGTTTGTGTGAGTGTGTGCAGATTTCGATGAATTCTTTTTTTTTAAATGCCTTTTGATGGAAACCGCTCATTACGATTACCGTTTGTGTTAAGGCTACTGAACTCTTAAAAGTGCAGTCTGACTGATTGCCAAACAAACACACAAAACGAACAAAATCTAAATCAACTAAGTGCTTAGTAATTCGTCAGTATTTTCTATGTTTACACACTGTTTATCATAAATAAGGCTAATAAATTGTGTGATAGCTGGCCTGTCACATAAATTATAGCTATGGAACACATAAATAAGAAGTTGGATACTAAGGTGTTTACGAGACTAGCTGTAGGCAATTTGTCGATAAGTAGGATGACCACGGCTTTAAACCAGATGAAGAACATGGTATGGTAACGTAATATTTCATTAAAAGAATTTGTTCAAAATGGAAAAATCAATACTATTATCTATACTAATATTTAAAAAAAAAAAATATTTTGTTACTAACGGATGAACTCAAAAACTGCTAGATCGATTAAAAAAAAATCTTTATCTATAGTTTGACCGTTACCGCTGTGCACCTCATTAGGTACGCGCGTGTAGGCGGGGAGGTGCACAGCGGTAACGGTCAAACTATAGGTAAAAAGCTCACCTAGACATAGGCAATATTCTATACCGATATTTTTACGAAAACGGGTACCACACGAATAAAACCCAAGTATTTTATTTACTTGGAGAACCAAGTATTATATAAAAAGAAAACGGAAAGCATTGCATACATACATGGACGATTTTCGTGGAAGAGTTTTTTCACCAACTCTAATTCCCGGGTTAAATCCTGGTAGGGGCAAATTTTCGTATGATTAAAACAAGCAATTTTTCTTTTCATTTCATTTCACTCAATCACGCCAAAACGGCTGAACGGATTTGGCTGAAATTTGGGACACAGATACTTTGTAGCCTGGAAAGGAAAAGTGATATAAATATTACATTCCCAAGGTATAACGTCGTGTAGTCCACGCGGGCAAAGCCACGTGCGGAAAGCTAGTACATAATACATTATGTCCTGAATATTTTCCATAGTGTGGCCACCTTCACATTGAAAACTTCTAAACTGTGATCAGGACGCGGCGTTGCGTGAAATTGGTCATTGGTAATTGCATCTGTTTACTGACATGAATATTCTGGACTAGTCTCCAACAGAACTCAATTATTCACCAACTAAGCCTGATCTCACATTATGTAGCTTAGGTACGATCTGGGACAAATTCGGTGAACCATTTCTCACTTGTTTTATGTGGCTGGTACCTCGCCATCCAAGCGCAGACCCTTTTACTATTCGGTTATGTATTAAACTAAGGTAGTACAATGCTTATGCTATTAGAGATAAGGACTGCAAGTAAACGGTGAGTGAGACCGGCCCCATGATTCACGAACCGTCGGAAACGCTCCCGACAGCGGAATGTATGCCCTGTCTCTGTCACTCACTATAGAATAGACAAAGACAAAGCACAGAATTCGAATCCGATTCCGTTTCCGACGGTCCGTGAATCAGGGGGCTGGCGTCTCAGCGTTCGCCATACAAAAATAAGTAAGAGGTGGTTCACCGAATTTGTCCCTGGTTGTACATGCGACTGGTATTTGAAGTTGCGGAGACGAGTAATTTGAATTGCATGTATGTAGGATACTAGTAGCGTAGCGTAGGGTACTAGGCACAATACAAATGTATGGGAGATACTCTATCGTCTTCTCGAATGTTGTATGATACCAGTCCTCTGTAAGTAATTTAATGGAAGACCAGGCTAACATTAACTTGAGGAGGTATCTCCGGTGTGACCGCGAACAAACTCCTAATTCACAAAGGACCGGCTATGGTTCTAACTGCCGAAACACAATAATGCTGAAAATATCATTGTTATGGCGTCAGAATTGAGATACATTTTATCTCAATAGTCTTAACAAAACCAACACGTGTAAACATAAACAATACAGCATACACCTCTAAATTTTAATGGGTTGTAATTAACTGGTCACCAAACTAACGTAACCTAACCCACAAAAATAAGTGGTGGACTTTGCGTCCATTTCAGTATTTTAGATGCTTACTAATTATTTTTTTGTGGCTCAATTAATTATTTTTCAATTTTAATTAGTACAAAGATTTTAGGGGATGATAGTGTCCATCAATACGAACAATTTTTACTATGGAGCCAAACACGGGTAACGCGAAAAAAAAACTGCTTTTTCATACAAAAGTACAACAACGACTCAACTAAAATGTACAGAACAGCTGATATTTTTTCCCCCCTAAAATCTTTGTAAGTAGGTACTAATTAAAATTTAGAGGTGTATGTTACTCCTTTTTTGGGCAGTACCTACGGTAAAAAGGCAGACACATTTAGGCCTACTAGGTTCGAAAATTTGGATGGATCGATGTTAAAGTGTGACTAAGGGCCCCACAGACTATCAGCTTGCAGTCCTAGATCGGATAGGCCGTCTGCCGATCGAGACCTCCATCCTCCACACTAAACCGATCATTTGTCAGTCGGAAATTATCGAAAACCGGGTACACACTAGCCGTTGATAATCGACAATTTTAGTTTTATTCATAGTTTCTGTCCGGCCGATAACTGTCGACATTGGTCCGCGCCACCCAGGCAGCGGCCTTATGCCGTCAGTCCTAAACCTTAAGGCGCCGATTCCCCAAAATAGGGTATTTTTAACCGACTTCTAAATCAAAAAGGAGGAGGTTCTATATTCGTCTGTATGTATGTATTTTTTTTTGTGTATGTCCACCGATTACTCGAAGACGGCTGAACCGATTGAAATGATTCAAATGTTATTACATTAGGTTGGTTTCCAAGTTGGTCCCATTTTTTGACATTTTGAAATCGGTTCAGTAGTTTTCAGGAAATCTTGAAAATACTGTCGTTTTCGTTACCTTATGTGAATTTAATACGTATCTTTAGGCATAACTCCTTTGTTTATAAACCGATTTAGATGATTATTGTTTTGTTAAAAAAGGGATACCTCAAGGTATTTTAACCGACTTTAAAAAAGAAGGTTTTCAATTTGATCACATACCTATTTACCAGAATACAAATAAATTGCGTGCACGATGCACTAAAAAGAGTGAAATAAAATTTATTTTTATAAAAAAATATAACCGCCTTCAAAAAAATCAAATCAAAAAAATAAGATCAATTCCTCACCTAATAAATAACGCAAGTACTTTGAAGTCGGGCGGGTTTTAACAAAAACAACAAAAAATCGTACATGTTTCACGCCAGACTTCAAAGTACTTACGTTATTTATTTGGTGAGGAATTATTTCTTACTTTTTTGATTTGATTTTTTTGAAGGCGGTTTTATATTATGGATTACTCGCAAATCACAAGTACTTAAAATTTGGAAAGAATATATGTTATTTGACAGCTATTTATCTAGTGCTTCCGGCCGTTTTTTTTGATTGGTGATATTTTACTGTGTCAAATAAAATCTCAAACATCCGTCTAGTAATAATTCAAATATCATATTACTTGCAGCCAAGTTCGGTTTTAGTTAATGAAAAACATATGAAAATAATTGTCTTTGAATAGCCGAGGGATTCCGGAAGTTATATTTTTTTTTATTACATACATATTATACATTTGTAACATACATTACATTTTTAATTGAATTTTAAGTGATTTTCGATTTGCGGGGCGCTCGCGAGTTCTCAGTTCACTGCCGGCTGCCGCTGGGTCCGCGCGAAGTGTATCTGTCGCAGGGATATGAGGAAATCAGAGATTTCACGAAATCCCTAGGGATATCACGAAATCACGGAAGATGTGGAATAGTCTTATTTACGACGTCTTCTTCCTAAACAAGTTCAGTGATATGTCATTTCACTAAACTAAATCTAGTGAAATGAAGAATGACTGAAGTAATAACAGTAAGCTCATGGCTGCAGGTGACAGGTATGAGCGAGTTTGTATCGGAAGTCCTGTAGAACACGTGATAGGTTAGAAATTTAAGGCGATCGCGAAGCGCAGCGAAGCGATCGCCTTAAATTTCGTGGTTATTTTCTTTTTGTGCAAACAATCCATAAGTTGAATCACAAAAAAAAAACCACGAAATTTCTAACCTATCACGTGCTCTACAGGACTTCCGAGGCAAACTCTCACCTCTGAAATCCACTTTTCTGACATTTCACTAGATTTAGTCTAGTGAAATGACATATCACTGAACTTGTTTAGGAAGAAGTCGTGGTAAATAAGTCTATTCCACATCTTCCGTGATTTCGTGATATCCCTAGGGATTTCGTGAAATCCCTGATTTCCTCATATCCCTGCGACATATCGATACGCGAAGTGTATCCTTTTTCGGTCGGGAATCCTCGCCTTAAAGGGAACTGCGAGTGTGTGCTAACTGACAGGCCGTCGCCAACAGGCGGACTAATAGTCTGTGGGGCCCTTTAGTCACGCTGTTCAGGTCACAGCATATAATAATATATCAACTCGTAAACGGAACGTAAGCGTATCAACTCGAGCGGTTCAGTATTCTTTGTATGAAACTTCCTACTGCAAAGCACACTAATCGGAATCGAAACGTAATCGCTTCGCCTCGGGACCAGCGAGCGGTGAGCGCGGCGTCGCCTAGCCGTAGCCGAGTCGATGTATCGACGCTGATCTGTGCCCCTAGTATGAGTTGATTTTAACTGTCAACGTTTACGAAAACTATCGGATGAACTGCTCATGTCGGTAAAGCAGTCAAAGGACATGAAAGAGATAGAGCGATAATTTTCGATTACGAATACAGTTTGCAAAACTCATACTAGGGGTACCGGTTTGGTTACGTGCTTAGTGCTTACGTTAGGTTGACCGCGAGACGAAAGGCGATACGGTGTCGATCCCTTTCCGAGTTGATGTATCTGTTGTGACCTGAAACCGAATCTGAATGAAATCACATTATAAAACGTGGTCTGACTGATTAGTGAGTTAGTTTTACAAGCTTTTAATTTAAGGTTTTAAACTTTCGCGTTCCATTATAATTATAAACAAGAGTAACGGGACTCAACGCGACATTTTATTATGTAGTACATTATGTATTTACTGCTTGACGTTTCGGCTATATAATCACGGCGGTCGCGTTGAGTCCCGTTACTCGTGTTTATAAGCTTTTAATTAACTTGTAGGTTTGCAGTATGTATGTTTGTCCATTCGCCGTTCGGGTCAAACCTTGCAAGCTAAAGACCCACTTCCCAGTGTCTGATCTGAAATTTGCAGTCAGCAAAAAAGCTTGCCATAAAATTTTTTTATTCATATTGATATTTTATATTGATTTGAAGCTAGCCTAGTAGTTTATGTGACTGTCGCATAAGGAGGGGTTTTAATACCGAGTTATGTGCAGTCTCATACACTACTTTATCTACACTCATTACATTTATTATATATTTCAAAAATAAAGCAAATCAATATTAATTTTAAAATGTGAATTGGTGCCAAACCCCACTCATAGGAGTCTATACGGTCTATTCCTTCTAAATTCAAAATTCTAATTTTAAAAACGTTTCTGATTGTTGCCGGCTAAAGAAGAGCTTGAAAAAGTTGGAAGTCAGGGCCGGTAAATCCTACGGTTGCCATGGAGACTGTAAATTTAAGAAATATAAGTGTTTTATAATGAGTGACAGCTGTATCCGGGTGTTGCATAATGGTCATTATGAAACACCCGGATACAGCAGCTTTAGTTTTTAAAGTTGACTATGGCATAAAGTGTATCAGTATACGTTCAGGCATGAGTTCATAATTCGAAAATTATAACATGAGTGTAGATAAAATATAATAATACTGTAGTAACTCCACGTAACTCGCTGGCTGCCACACTCAGTTACCAAGACACATTAATAAAACAAGAGAACCATTTTCAGGTTAGTAAATGTCAATTTGCTGGTTCATATATCACTTTGATCCTGGGAAGCTTTGAGAATATCTCGTGCATGATCTAGGAATAAATGGAGAGGAAATGGAACAGGTACCTAATATGATTATAGAATTTGTAGCGTGGGTAATTTAGTGTTGGGAGTGTTGCAAATCAAGACAAGATGAGATAGATTGTAAACACACCAATCCAATTTGATGACTTCCGTCATAGATTTTATTAACTCGTGTGCTTCCGTGGCCGAGTAGTGTACGCACCGGTTTCAAGGTGCCGCTATCTCTGGAGGTCCCGGGTTCGATTCCCGGTAAGGTAAATATTGAAAAAAAAAAACTTTTCAATATTTCCTCGGGTTTGGGTGTACGTAGTATAATACCCGCCATGTATGCATATTGCAATTTGTCATCAACACAAACACTATGAAAAAAAGTTAATTTTTGCTGGCGAAATATGATAGTGGTATTTTGGTAGGTGTATGTAATCGGTAACTGGGTATGGAACCCTTCATGGGCGAGTACAATTCGCACTTGGCAGATTTTTTTTTTCAATTGTATCCGGGAATCCGGGGCACGTCACTATAGCTTTGATATTTTCAAAGCACCTTGACAAATTACGTAATAGGCCACCGTTTCTGGCGTTCCATTGTGGAGTCGGATTGGCAATCAAAGTTGGCGCGAGTTTGTCCCGGTGCCAATGTCTACGTGGCAAGTGTGAGCACTCGAAAGAAATACCTTTCTAGATATTTGACGCTTGAGAACATTCTATTTCAAATTATTTTTACTATTTTGCATTCATAGTGCAATTTTTCTTATTAAAAATAAAGTAAGTATCAGAAAAAGTCGACAAGTCCAAACAACTACATAAACTACATAAACACAATAAAAAATAATCGATACAAAAGATGTATTTCTTTTTTTTCCTTTAGTCATAAATATAAACCCTAAGGTAATATCTGTTAATATGCATGTAACATTTGTATAAATTAAAAAGGAATAGTGAATTATTATTGTTTACTTATGCTCTCTCTACAAGGCTTTTTATTAAAAAAAGGGGTAAGTATTGGATATGTCGCAGGGATTTTGTCAAAGTCGTGATATTATAATTCCACTAGTGAAATTATAATTTCATGTGATATTATAATTCCACTAGTTAAATTATGAAAAGACAGTATTTTTGTATCAATAAAATAAAAATAACCACGAAATTTAAGGCGATCGCGAAGCGCAGCGAAGCGATTGCCTTAAATTTCGTGGTTAGTAGTAGTTAGTAGTAGTAGTAGTAGTAGTTAGTAGTAGTAGTTAGTAGTATTTCTAACCTATCACGTGTTCTACAGGACTTCCGAGGCTCGCAGCCGTGTGCATACTGTCTCGTACTGTCTATTCATAATATCACGACTTTGACAAAATCCCTGCGACAGATATACATTTTAACATTAAATTTAATAAAGGAAAAAATGCAGTAAACTTACTTATAGAAAAATGTTCAGTATTACAAGTTCATTACTGCTTTAATTAAATATACTTTTTAAAATAAAAATAATTTTGTGGGAAATTCTAGCATAAATTTTGATACTCTAAATCCTATATTATTAGTAAATTAAGAAAAAAGCATAATAATTTGTTTTTATAATTCCTAACAAACTAGAAACATTAGCACTAGGTACCTTAAAAAGAACGCGCAGTGTTCAGTACACCCCTGCCTAGACCGCGGAGTCAGCATTGGCGCAGTGGAAGGCTATCATGAGTATAGACTCCGGACAAATCTTGGTTTCAGCCGGGATGTAACTGAACAATTGGACTGCGATACACAGCGGAGGGAATGTGAAGTAAGGTGATTTTACATACTGTGGTCTGTGCTGTAGAAAGTCCCTGGGCAGCGTGGGGAGAGGGGGGCCCCCCCTGTGGCTCCGTCTTCTTCTGCAGACCTTACCAATTAGTCACCTCACTCATAACACAAATAACAGCGTTCACAAGACACTGGGCGTTTCAACAATAGATACACAAAGACACACACGTGGGAGCTTTTTTTATTACAATATAGTGTCCCGACAACAAGCGCGTGTGGTAGAAAAGGTTATCTTTCAAAGCATCCGCGACCGGCCACTCCAGAGATGGCATCAAAACCTTGGTCGTACAAAACGGGATCACATAGATAATTTAAGATGTATTCAAACTCGATATGCCAGGCACATTCAACGCGAGCGATTTTTAACAAATTCAGCAAAATTAATCCGACATTTTTTTCAAGAAGAATTCCAATCAAGTGTCACTGTCAACTTCAAGTGACAGCTAATGTCAATTTGACGTGACATTAGAGGTGCGTTCAGAAACGTCGATCTTTTCCGAACATCCCCCCGCCCCGGACCGTTAAGAACGGTACGTCAATCTACGGGTAATCGGGAGAGCCCACTAACTGCTCTCTTCAAAACCGAATCTCGAACCAAAACCTCAGCAAAACGAGGAACTCCGTCAGTTCCGGGGTAGAGTTTAACAATGCGCCCCCTTCGCCAACATAGGGGCGGCAGGTTAGCATCCTTAATCAACACGAGGTCGCCAGTCTGGGGTGGGGTGGTTTTATCTGTCCACTTCACGCGCTGTTGTAGGATATGCAAATACTCCATCGACCAACGTGCCCAGAAGTTTTGGGACATCTGTTTCAAAAGTTGGTATCGCGACAAACGATGGGATCCTACATCCTGAATCGGATATTCAGGCAACGCCAAAAGGGGCTGTCCGATCAAGAAATGACCTGGCGTCAACGCTTCCAGGTCATTCGGGTCCGAAGACAACGGGCACAAGGGTCGCGAGTTGAGGACGGCCTCAATTTTACAAAATACCGTATCAAGTTCCTCAAACGTGAGAATAGTTTCTCCAATCACGCGACGCAAGTGTGTCTTGGCAGCCTTTACACAAGCTTCAAAAATTCCTCCCCAGGTCGGACAAGCTGGAGGGCTAAACTTCCAGATTATCCCACGCCGGGAGAGGGTGGTTCCAATGTCTATTTTATTATCAACAAAAAACTTAACTACTTCCTTAAGATAATTACACGTTCCCTTATAATTAGTACCACAATCGGAACGTATCAATGACGGCAGTCCTCTACGGGAAACAAATCTGCTCAAGGCGGCGACAAAGGCTTCGGTAGACAATTCCGAGACAATTTCCAAGTGGACAGCCTTGGTGGACAAACACACAAACACGCACAAGTACGCCTTATAGGTTTTAGCATTACGCAGTCTCGAAGCCTTTACAGTAAAGGGACCGGCGAAGTCGGTGGCGACTCCGGCAAAAGCTCTACATTCCGTGACGCGATCAGCAGGCAAATCACCCATCTGGGGCTGCCTGGTCGCGGCCTTCAATCGATAACAAGGCAGGCAACGGAAAACCACAGTGCGAATGGCTCGACGAGCAGACAAAATCCAAAATTCACGCTGCAAAATGGCCAACAAAGCATTACAGCCAGCATGTTGTGCATTCACATGGCGATCTGTTATTATCAGTTGAGTCAAATGTCCGGCTTTAGGTAACAAAAGGGGGTGACGAGCTCCATACGGCAGGTTCGCATTTCGAAGTCTTCCGCCGACTCGCAAAAGCCCACTCTCGTCCAGGAAGGGATTCAATCGCGATACCGCGCCCTTCAACTTGCGACGGCCTAAACGCAAAATTTCAATCTCGGACTCAAAACTATCAGCTTGTACTCTCCGGACCCAAAACAAGAGCGCGTCCCTACGCTCGTCCGGAGTGAGAACCGACGAATCACGCCTCGCGCGTGGGTTTCTGCAATTGTACACAAAACGTCTGATCCAAGCGGTAACACCAAGCAGCTTCTGTAAGGAGCTGTACCGATCCAACAACAAATCCTTTTCCCCGGCGGGGTTAATCTCCAGGACGCATGCCCGCATATCAGGAACGGCTACGTTCGACAACGCTGGAGAGGGCGGCCACTCCGACTCAGGCCGCATCAACCACTGTGGGCCCCACCAGAGGGGGTGGTTAATTAGGGTTGGGGCTGCACAACCCCTAGACGCACAATCCGCGGGATTCATGGTTCCCGGCACGTGTCTCCAAATCAACTCGATGTCGGAATTACAAATCTGCGACACTCGATTGGCCACAAACACGTCCAAGGTGTGCGCCGGAGCCTTCAACCAACAAAGGACGACCTGACTGTCCGTCCAAGCATAAACCTCTTGTATCTTAATAGATCGACCTAATGTGAGCCATACGTGGTTCAACAAACGCATTAGGAGGGCAGCTCCACACAATTCCAACCTCGGGATCGTATGACGAGTCCGAAGGGGAGCGACTTTGCTTTTCGCTATCACCAGATGCACAGCAACAACTCCGTCAACAGTAACGGTGCGGAGGTACACGGCCGCAGCAAATCCACGTTCGGAGGCATCGGAAAAGCCGTGAAGAGTAACTTTACAATTTTCAGAAGGGAGGAATAGCCTCGGCAAATGCACTTCATTAATCTCGGGGAGGGATGAAACGAAGCTCAACCAATCTCGGAGTAACTCGTCCGAGAGGGGTTCATCCCACGACACACCCGAAGCCCATAACCGTTGCAAGAAACACTTGGCCATAAACAGCACGGGGCAAATCCACCCATTGGGGTCAAAGGTACGTGCGACAGTAGACAATACTAAACGCTTGGTCCAGACTTTCGGTGGTCGTAAATCCACACAATACGTGAAAGTGTCAGAGACCGGTTTGTACTGTACGCCAAGGACGGTCACCACATGGGGATTATCAACATTTTCGAATAGGTGGGGGTCCTGCTGGTGCTCTTCGGGCAAACCTACCAGTACATCAGGCGAGTTGGATATCCATTTCCTCAACTCGTAACCTCCCGACTTCAAAAGGGCGGTGAGTTCGTCTCTCAGGACAATCGCCTCTGAGACAGATGAGGCGCCCGTGCAAATGTCATCCACATAGACGTCACTGGCCAAAATGGCGGAGGCGCGAGGGTATCTCAAGCGCTCCTTCTCGGCCAACTCCAACAAAGAACGAATCGCAACAAACGGGCTCGAAGCCAAACCGTACGTATTCGTATTCAATTCATAAATCAACAAGGGGTCCCTAGGACTCTCTCTCCACAAAATCAATTGGTACCTCCTATCCTCTGGATGGATGACCGTTTGTCTGAACATCATCCGGATGTCAGTCATAAATACAATTTGGTGCCGCCGGAAGTTGGTCAAAATGTCTGAGATCTCCGTGTGCAGCTTGGGACCTACATGCAGACACTGGTTCAAGGACGCTCCAGTAGAGGTGGGAGCCGAACCGTCAAAGACCACCCGAATCTTTCCGGATTTCAAAACGGCGTGGTGCGGCAAAAAGAAGTGCTCAACGGAGCGCCAATCCAAATCGCTCACGGACATGTGCCCTAACTCCTCATACTCCCGCATGAATTCAACATACTTCTGGCGGAAGACCGGATCCTTGCTCATGCGACGCTCCATCGCCACTAGCCTACGTTCCGCTAGCGGTCGGGATTCGCCCAGAGGAGGTCGGCCGGCACGAAAGGGGAGACGGGTGATCAAACGACCAGAGCGGAGGCGACCAGTGTTATTCTGGTAATACAACTCGCATTCATCCGCTACTGGGTCTACCCGCGGGGCTGGTGGAGGTTCCTCAACCTCCCAAAACTTCTGCACCACTTCGGAGAGAGACACATTAAAAACAAGACCGCGATCCTCATCAAGGGAATCCAAAACGCGGCGAGCAGGGCCCATCACAACTGTACCGAGTGTCGTCTGCAGAGCTACCAAGCCATCTGGCTGCAAAACTCGCTTCCCCGTCAACAAAACTCGCCCCAGGACATCGGCTCCAAGGAGAGCATCAATCGGGCCTGGGCGGAAGAAATTTGGATCGGCGAGTGGGGAATCAGACACCAAAGACAACATACTCGGTCCCAAGTCAACTGAAGGTTGACGGCCAACAACTGTGTCCAACACAATCGCCGAGGTCTTAATGCCTGGCGTGGACTTATTACGTGATGTAAATGTGAAGTCAACATGCCCTAACAATCCGGGGACTTTCACATCGCCAACACCTCTCACGCCTTCCGTGTGGGGGTGCACCTTGAGGCCCAACCGCCTAACTAACCAAGATGACACAACACACCCCTGAGCACCGGAATCCAACAAGGCGCGAACTTCCACAAGGTCGCCATTCAATCCCCTGACAAGCACAGAGGCCGTGGGCAACAAAACGGTCTCTGGAGGGGTGGCTACAATCGACCGTAAACACGTTGATTGCTAGTATGTGGGGTCCCCAGACGTCCCCCCATGGTAAGGGGGTCGCTCATAGCGATCCAGGGGGTCCCAATCTCCCACATACTGCCTACGTCCAATTCGCCCGGTATCAGGCGGGTTATATCTCCCGGCCCCTTGAAGACGGGGCGGGCGCCGCTCCAAACGCGGGTATTCGGCGAGCGGCGGCGAGAATCGGTGCCTATCATCCACCGTGTACGTCGCCCCATAGTCGCGGGGGCACGGTGACCGATTTTCAGAGGGGGGGTCCCGGGGACCCCCGGCTGTGCGAGGCTCAACACGTTGCGGGGGGCTTCTACGACCTCCCGCAACGCTCGCAAAATCGAACCCCCTAGTTGGGGACCGATTTCCCATTGGGGGGTCCGTGGGACCCCCGCCCGTGCGAGGCTCAAAACGTCGCGGGGGGCCTCTACGACCTCCGGCAACGCCCGCATAACTCATCCCCATCCTTGGGGATCGGTTTCCCATTGGGGGGTCCCTGGGACCCCCGCCCGTTTGAGGCTCAAAACGTGGCGGAGAGCGTCTGGGGCCACTCTGGTGGCCACTAGAACTGCTGCGGGATGCAAACACCGCGGGGGGTCCGAGCCCCCCACCCATACGAGGTGATCCTGCAGCGACGCGCTGCGGCGCTCCGCCGCCCTCTGGGCTGTTCATGCAGAGGAGGGGATGGTGGTTGCCCTTACAAAAGCGGCATGGGTGCGCTTGGGTACATTCGCGCTGCATGTGCAGGCCCAAGCACGAGTAGCACCATGTCCGTTGTCGCGCGATCGCTCGACGGCCTTGGACGCGCTGGTCGAGGAACTTATCACAACGGGTCGTGCTGTGACCCGGTTCCCGACAGTACAAGCAGCGGGCGGTCTCCTGGACGGCGGCATAGCGGCCGGGCGCGCGAGGGGCCATACGCCCCCTACGGGGGGGTCCGGTGGGGGATCTACTCTGTGGCACAGGTCGTTCGGGTCCCATAGGACCGGCCAGAGAGGAATTATCTGCCAGTCTACTTTCTCCTTCCAGGAACGTCAAGAGGTCCGAGAAGGGTGGCAGATAAGTCGCACTATCCCCACCATACTGCTGCTCAAAACGGACCTTAACAGAGTCCGGCAACTTTCCCAGGACAATGTGCAGTAACAAAAACGACCACTGCTCCACTGGGAGTTTTAAGTTTTTTAATGCGTTGTATGCCACCAACAGCGGATTTAACAAAGCCACTCTCAAGTGCATCACGCTGGCAACGCGGGGTAAATTCAAAATGGCGGCAACATGGTTGTCCGCCAGACGTCGTACGTTCTGGTACCGACGGGCAATCAAATCCCTAGCAATAGGGTAGTTTTCATCCGAGGGGGCCAAATGTTGAACCGATTCAAGGGCCTCCCCTTCCAACACGGATAACAAATAAGCTAACTTCTGGCCCTGGGTCAAATCGTCCCGGGCATGTACAAGACTATCAAAAATATTAATAAAGCCCTCCCAGTCCTCTAGACGACCAGCAAAGCGCCTTAAGTCTAAGGGGGCCAATCTAGCAAAGAGAGGGGGCATACTTTTAGATGTGACCGGGGACGGGCTCGGTTCATTCTCTCTTGCCACTTGCAAAGGTCGAGCTACCTGGGTAATTCTGTCCGCAAAATCATAACACTGGTCCACATCCAAACCGACTTCTTGTCGCATTTCCACCTCGGCCTCAACAGTCCTTTCCAAAAATAAGGCATACTGCTCATCAACAACAGCCAAACGTATGGGCAGATCTACGTATCTGTTCAACAAGGCCTCCGTTCTATCCGGTCGATCCAACAACGCGACCGCAGAAGCCAACCACCGTAACTCAGAACGTATTTTGGCTTTAGCAGAGGAGGCCGTCATTGTAACGTCACAAATTTATCAACAAAAACAACAAATTCAAAATATTCACTATAACACAAAATCTCCAATATTTGGAGGTTATTACTAACCACAAAATTCCAATATTACAACAACAAAGTATTTATAATGACACAAACTCTTAAATATCTGGAGGTTATCAGAAAACAACAAAACTCACTGACTATTGAAATTCACTTGGATATCAACACAACATACTGTTACACAACAACAAGTTAATTTCAATTATTTCAAAGCACAAGTTTCAATGAGTTTCAATGTGTAAACAATGTCCCAAATCATTTAAGTTTCACTAAGTATTGAGTGCAAACTTATTAGCTGACCTTTTATTAGCTATTATTTTAGCAACAAACTTGTCAATATTCACAACTCAAGTTTGCTGACAAAACTAAATAATAATTATTATGAACAAAGAAAGGTATCTGTTTACATTTTGGAACTTCAATACATGACAATTAATTACAAGACATGGAACCAATAACAAAGGAATGCCCTTTACTTTTCAAATGCAAGTTAATTACCATTTACAAGTACAAATTAATCTAGTCCGGACCAGACTGGGTCATCAAACGGCACTGATTAATACAAAGTTTTGGCGTGGGCCTCTCAGGCCTTCAAGCTACGCTCTTGGCTACCAAGAAATGTTCAGTACACCCCTGCCTAGACCGCGGAGTCAGCATTGGCGCAGTGGAAGGCTATCATGAGTATAGACTCCGGACAAATCTTGGTTTCAGCCGGGATGTAACTGAACAATTGGACTGCGATACACAGCGGAGGGAATGTGAAGTAAGGTGATTTTACATACTGTGGTCTGTGCTGTAGAAAGTCCCTGGGCAGCGTGGGGAGAGGGGGGCCCCCCCTGTGGCTCCGTCTTCTTCTGCAGACCTTACCAATTAGTCACCTCACTCATAACACAAATAACAGCGTTCACAAGACACTGGGCGTTTCAACAATAGATACACAAAGACACACACGTGGGAGCTTTTTTTATTACGATATAGTGTCCCGACAACAAGCGCGTGTGGTAGAAAAGGTTATCTTTCAAAGCATCCGCGACCGGCCACTCCAGAGATGGCATCAAAACCTTGGTCGTACAAAACGGGATCACATAGATAATTTAAGATGTATTCAAACTCGATATGCCAGGCACATTCAACGCGAGCGATTTTTAACAAATTCAGCAAAATTAATCCGACATTTTTTTTCAAGAAGAATTCCAATCAAGTGTCACTGTCAACTTCAAGTGACAGCTAATGTCAATTTGACGTGACATTAGAGGTGCGTTCAGAAACGTCGATCTTTTCCGAACACGCAGTGTAATATTTTTTTCTCCTTTTTTTGGTATAAGAATAGTACTTCTAGAACTAGAAATAAAGTAAATATTTCCATAAATTCAGTTTTTGGCCGTACTGAAAAATCAACATTTCCGACTTATGCTTTTTTTCCACTGAGGGTACGACATCTTCTTTAATAAAAGCTGTACCCCTAGTGTAAGTTTTTATGTCAAAAAACGCAAACTATCGTGAGTGCGTATTTATGTCAATTTGTAAGAAAACTGTATCAGCGCCTCTAGCGGCGAGTAGCGCGCTTATGCAGTTTTCATACAAATTGACATAAATACGTACTCGAAATAGTTTGCGTTTGCTTGACATAAAAACTTACACTCGGGGTACAGATCTATGTCAATATTAATATCATAAATTAGTATCTTTAAGAAAACTTTTATTTTAAATGTTTTTTCTTCTGACTGTACTAGAATTCGATTTAAGGCGCCGATTCCCGAAAATAGAGTATTTTAAATTATGGATTACTCGCAAACCACAAGTATTCAAAATTTGGAAAAAATATACGTTATTTTACAGTTATTTATCTAGTGCTTCCAGCCGTTTTTTGCCGATTGGTGATATGTAACTGTGTCAAATAAAATCCCAAACATACCTCTAATCTTAATCCAAATATCCTATTACTTGCAGTATACTTGGTTTTAGTTAATGAAAAATATACGAAAATAATTGTCTTTGAATAGCTAAGGGATTCCGGTCGCCAAAAGTTTAAATTTATTTTTATTTAATTTTGAATTGAATTTTAAGTGAATTTCGACTCGCGGGGCGCTCGCGAGTTCAAAGTTCATTGCCGGCTGCCGCTGCGTCCGCGTGAAGTATATCGCGCGCGGCCGAGCAAGCGTTAGCGTGCCAATTTCGGTCGGGAATCATCGCCTGAAACAATAGATCTTTTGTGAATACTTACCAAAAGTGGGCCCAGTCACCGGACGGCTCTTAAGCGATTAAGGTCAACCGGGTTGATGGCGTCTATGGGGCTAAGGCATCCATTCCTAGAACTACCCGCGGCATCTTTTTTGTGTTTTTGGCACTAAAAGTACATAATGACATCAATAGATGTCGTGATAGAGTTCTATTTTTTTAATAATTCGCCATCTTAAATTTGTCAGTTCGAGTGAATTTTTCTTGTGTGCGAACACGTGAATTTGAATCTTTTGAAATCTCAGTTTCTTCAGGAGAAAAGATGTTTTTAAGCCGTAAGCACTTTTATTATTTTATTGTAAGTACACATATTGTTTTAATTATTTTTCGTAATTAGCTTAAGATTTGCAGTTAATATGCAATTTAAATTTTGTAGATTATGTTTTTGCTTCGCGGCTATTGCGTCTGTCCTGTTGGGGCGATTGCGTCTATTGTAACGCAATAACCCCATTGTCAGGGGTCCTAAACCTTTTCATTTTAGAACAATAGGCTATCTTGACTAATATTATAAAGAGACTAACTTTCCACCCGCGGCTTCGCCCGCGTGTACTACACGACATTATCCTGATAGAATGTAATATTTTCCGGGATAAACTATGTCATTCTCCAGCTCTCAATCTACCCCCGTGCCAAAAATCACATTGATCCGTTACTCCGTTTGGACGTGAAAGTTGGACAAACAAATAATACCTACTTATTGATTTTCCCGTGGGAATATGATACTATCCAGTGGTAAAAAGTAAAAGTAGCCTATTATAATCCTTGCCAGGGTTTCAAATTATTAACTTAAATACCAATTTCTGCCCCCAAATTAGCCCGCGCTTAAAGTGATTTTTCCATACAATGAGATTTCCCGCGGTAAAAAGTAAAATATATTCTTTCCAGGGCCTTAAACTGTCTCTATTTTAAATATCATCCTTCCCATGAACTCAAACTATCGCCTTAAAAACCAATTCCATTCTACAGCTTTGCCCGAGCTAAAACGTATTTTACCATGGGAATGAGCCTTATTCCCATGGTTACAATTTGCCTATGTCCTTCCTAGCATCAGGACATGGGTTTCGCGGTGCTCCTATCAGTAGGAGTAATTAGTAGGAGCACCCGGAAGCACTGTCTCAAACTATCTCCATTCCAAATTTCATCAAAATTGGATCAGCCGTTTTGAAGTAAGCATATACAATTTCGCATTTATGATAATAGTAGGGATAGAAGAAATAGGAATATGAATGGCCGGCCGCGACTACGTCTGCGAGTAGGTACTACCTTACACAGACCTTCATATAGATGGATGAGGAGAATGAGCCATGACCTTCCACACGGGCCCGTTGAAGTTATGGTGTATTAACCAATCCAAATGCAGCCAGAAACATCGGCTTATCGTGTCTTCCGAAGCACGATATATTTTTTAACAGCAATCCCATGATAGACCATTGCAAAAGTCACATAACCTCATCGATCGTAGGCCGAGCACGCTACCCGTGGTTTAGGCATAAGAAGGTAACGATACCTAGACAAACAGGAGCTACTATCGTATGAATAATATTCGGACATTCTCCTACTCTTGAACTACCAAAATGCAAAAAAATGAAGTTAATACTTTGCTAAAAAATGTGTAATACTGATTTTCTTGAGTTTTATTCCAATGCATAAAGAATTTTCTGCTTTGCACGAAAATGAGCAGTCATGATACCCATGCTTCATTATATAAAGTGAACAAAAAAAAACTGTATCTCACGGGAACAGTACTTTTTCCCGAGTTAAAAAAACCGTATGAAATTTTTCCGGCCAGAGTTCAATTATCCCGATCGATTTAGCCGTTTAGTTGTGATTTAGCCATAAACATCCCAACTCCATATCTTTAATACCTACCCACCCTATATAAACATTAACCCCCCCCTTTCTACCCTATAAGGTTTTTTTTTATTTTGCCTACGCAGATAATTTTTAATGATGACTTAGTAAAGATAAAGATAAGATAAAAATATTCTTTATTCACTTAGACATAATAAATATGTACTTATGAATCGTCAATATTTTCCTACCACCCATTCAAGACTTTTTTAACTGACAAGAAGAATGGGCGCAAGAAACTTGCCAGCGTTTCTTAGTTAGGTAACGACATTTACAAAAAAAAACATATCGTTACTAATACAACAATTGCTTAGTATAAAAATACATCATATTAAACAGTGATTATGTTATGTGTTACATCATGACCATGCATTGCGGTCATTCAAATAATCGTCTACTTTATAGTATCCTTTGCTCATCAGCGACTCTTTAATGTAACATTTAAATTTATGCAATGGTAGTTCAATTATATGCTGTGGAACTTTATTAAAAAAGGCTATGCTTTTCCCCAGAAATGAGGCTCTGGATTTTTCTAGCCTAAACTTGGGAACGACAAGTTTATCTTTATTTCTTGTGTTAAAGCGATGAATATCGCTCTGCTTTACAAATGTATTATAATACTTTTTCACATAAATTATATTTTCATAGATGTAATGTCCTGCAACAGTTAAAATGTTTATTTCTTTAAATAGATCTCTTAAAGAATCTCTCGATCGGAGGTTGTAAATGGCGCGAATAGCCCTTTTTTGGAGCACGAATATACTTTGGATGTTAGCGGCTGAGCCCCACAACAAAAGGCCGTAGGACATAACACTATGAAAATAACTAAAATAGACTATTCTAGCCGTTTCAATATCGGTTAAGAGCCTTATTTTCTTAACTGCGAATGCAGCCGAACTGAGTCTACTCGCCAAGGCTTCGATATGAGGATCCCATTGTAGTCGCGAGTCTAATATAATACCTAGAAATTTTGTATTGTTAATGAATTCGACCGTATCGCCGTCTAGTCTAATATGAAAATCAACTTGTCTTACATTAGGTAACGAAAATTTTAAACACTTAGTTTTCTTTGAGTTTAATGATAAATTATTACTATTAAGCCAATGTGACACTTTTGAAAGAGCACTATTTACTTCGTCAGAACAGTCATCACCTCTATCTACTTTAAAGACTAGAGATGTATCATCGGCAAATAGCACCGTCTCACATAAATTCTTCGCGTAGTAAGGAAGGTCATTTATGTATATTAAAAACAACAGCGGGCCCAATATTGATCCTTGGGGTACGCCCATAGTAATGGGAGCTCCGGTAGACTCAGTTTTATTAATAACTACCTTCTGAGTTCTTTCATACAGATATGAATGCATAAGGCTTACTGACATTTCAGAAACACCATAATGTTTTAACTTCCTTAATAGTGTTTGGTGATCAACACAATCGAATGCCTTGGAAAGGTCACAAAAAATAGCGATTACATCCTGCTTGTCCTCCCAGGCATCAAGTACATGTTTTAGAAATGCAACCCCAGCATCAGTGGTACTTTTACCTTTTGAAAAACCAAACTGTTTCTCATGCAGTATACTATTTAATTTAAAATATTCTAAAAGTTGAGCATAAATTAATTTCTCAAATATTTTACTTATTGCTGGTAGTATGGATATAGGTCTAAAATTTGCTGGGTCACTTTTGTCACCAGCTTTAAACAGAGGAATAATTTTACTATTCTTCATTAAATTAGGAAAGACCCCTTCACTTATACATTGGTTAAAAATTATTGCTAATGATGGAGCTATCACATCAATTATTGATTTGATGATACTTGTAGATATGCCCCAGAGATCTTCTGTTTTCTTAATATTTATTGCTTTGAATGCTTTAATAATATCTTCGGTAGTGACATAGCTAAAACTAAATGTTTCCTGGCACTTGTTCACACTAGATTCCATAAGAGAGACAGCGGTGTTGGGGCAAGAATTAAGTCTGCTAGTAGTTTCTAACGGTATTCGAGCAAAGAAACCTTCAAAAGCTCTAGCCACCTCAATATCCGATTCAAAAGTCTGATCACTAATTTTTAAGTTAAATGAATTAATTTTGCTTTTTGTTTTGCCAGTTTCTTGGTTTATAATACTCCAGGTAGCTTTTATTTTATTTTCAGATGATTTAATTTTATTTGAAATATACCTAGATTTTGCCAAAGCACATACTTTCCTAAATGTTTTTGAATATTTCTTGACATATTCAATGAAGCTAGGATCACAGGAGGTCGTTTTTTGTGCATAGAGTTCAAATAACTTTCTTCTACTATTATAAATACCAGGTGTGGCCCAGTCACTGAACTTCTTACGATCATTACACTTTATAACTTTTTGTTTAAAATTGTTACTAAATTCTTTTTCAACAATATCAAATAATGATTGATAAGAGTTATTAGCGTCAGCAGAAGCTGGCAAACATTGAACTTTATCTTGTACATTATTTCTAAATTTATTAATACCACGTTTCGGTATTGGCCTGCAAATTACTTCGCGTTTAGGAGTAACATTATAGTGCTCAAAAGAAGCTAGTTGTCCACTGTGGTCGGATTTAATAATATTAATTACCGATTTCTCAATTAAGTTACAGTTGGAAAAGATGTTATCTAAGCAAGTGGCCGATGTTGGCGTAATTCGCGTCGGTTCATTAAAAGTGTGAAGCAAATTAAATGATTTAAAAAGATTAAGGAATTTACCGGAGAGTTGTGCTAATTTAATATCTAAGATGTCTATATTAAAATCTCCACAAACTACAATTTTTTTATTCTTACGACAGCATATTTTCAAAACATCCTCCATAGTGGACTCAAAGACTGTGTAATTTGCTCCAGGGGGGCTATATACACAGATTATAATCATTTGTTCAAGTTCCACGCATGATATCTCACAAATTCGTTCAACAGAGAGGGATACTATATCCTTTCGCTCTTTATATTGTGTGTTATTAGGTAAAATTATTAAAGAACCCCCCCTTATTGTAGTTTTTCTATTAAATGAACTTACAACACTATAATTATCCAAATTTAACAATAATTCATATTCTTTTAACCAATGTTCAGTAACACATAACACATCAATATTTTCACAATTTAAAAATAAACTTATTTCTAGGTCTTTGCCAGCAGAAAAGCCTTGGATATTCTGGTGTACTATTTTTAAACATTTAGGCCTTCCTCTTGTCAATACTGGGCTAGAGTATGCCTCCGTTGTCTCTAATGGTAATTTAAATTAACCATGTCAGTATTTGGATTCAAAAGAATCGAATTATTTGGAACAGATTCCAAAGTTACATTAGAAGTATCAAAGTTAAACTGCTCAATAGAAGCAGAGGTTATACTAGCCAAATTGTTGGCTAATTGTTTAAAATAAAATGATAGCGATACCGCTATTTGTCGCTTAAGATAATTAGGCAGATAATATTTATCTTTAGTCAAGTTAAATTTGTATAACAATGTGTTGATGTCAATTAAATGCATCTGCTGACTATTATGATAAGCTATTGTGCTTAAGGTTAAGTTTAAGTTATGTCTAATTTTATTTTCTAGCTGTGAAAAACCTTGACTATAAGGAAATGTAAACATAACAACTTTTTTTACATTTAAAGAGCATAATGAGTTACAGTATGATATTAATTGGCTTTTATTAATATTACCTCTATTTCCAATTAAAACTATCAAATTAGTGTTTTCATCATAAGATTTTCTGACAATTAATTTCATTATCTCATTTAAGGTTGAGCCAGGCATACAATAATTAATAATGCTTTCTTCAGAGTGTTTCTGGATGAATTGGCCTAAATTTTTCCCAATCTCATCGCAGAACATAATTGTTTTAGTGTCATTAGTTTTAGTAGGTGGGCTATTTTCATTATTCAGCAATAAACTATTAATATAATCTATAGTATCAGTGTTAGGGACTTCAGGGTTGGTTGGTAAAATAACCTCCTGCGGAGTCAGGTCTAATGTCTCATTTTGACATGAATGACTATTTATTTTGGTACAACTACAGCTGCATTTTTTTCCTAATGATTCAAACCGATCTGAATTAAAATTGCAAAAGTCAATCATATTATATGCAGCCATTTTTTGATTACTTAATTGTTTGCGAGAAAACTCACACAAGTTGGTGTACATTTCCTTAAGTGAAAGTTCCAAAATGTCAATCTTATTACCTAATTGACTTCCTATTATTTCACTTTCTTTGTTCTTATTACATGTTTCCATGTTTATCACATTTAATTGTTCTAACAATAGCTTGCGCTCTTTCCTCAATTGACAGTATTTATTATAATAATTTTGTTTTTTAATTAATTTCTGTGTTTTCTTTATGTACCTATTAATTTTGATATATTTCTTAATTTTTTTCCCGCTACTAAAATGACATATACTTTTATTATTAGCAAATGGTTTACTAACATAGTTAACACATTCCGAAGTGGAATTGTCATGTGTAGCAGAATTGCATTGCATCAACTCATCAAAGAGGCTTTGAGAGTGCCTTTCTTCGATGATACTTTTATTAACCTTTTCTAGATCAAGTACTGTTCTTTGAGCTATAGACAAACTAATTTCTAAATCTGTAATGCGACTCAAAGCCTGATCATGAGTGTCATAACAAGCCCTAAATGACTGAATATAGTCTTCCATTTGGTTACACTTGTCTAAGAGTTCGGAGTATTTTGTATAAATTTCAGCGAGTTCACTCTTGAGTTCTGTGTTGCGGGTTATGGTCTTGACAATCTCTTGTTCGCCTTCCTCTCTTTCCTTAATTAAAGAGTTATTTAGGTCTCTTGTTGCCTTGAGATCCTCCAGAGCATTTTTGAGTTTAAGCTCCATGTCCTTTGCCGTTGCCATCCGGGTCATCATGGCTATAGATTGGGTTTTTAAGGCCGCTATCACTAAAAATAAACAAAAGTGATTATTAACTAGTTAAAAAAAAAAAAACAGATTAGGTAAGTGTTGTACTCTAGAATCAATAAAGAGTTATTTCTTTAAATAAGTTACTTGTACAAAAAAATAATAATAATAATAGATAATTAACAATAAACTTAAGTGTGTCGGGTACTGTTATGTTAAAACAATAGGTAATACCATCAGTATTCCTTTGAGTAAAGGAAAGCGAGGCCAACCAAATTGTTATAGTGAAGTTAGTTGTGTTTGCTTAGTGTATTAACTTTAAAAAATAATAAGAACGGAGGAATTAGTACATGAGAGTTATATAGGTATCACCATCAAATCAACTTTTAATAAAGTAAATAGAGGCTAACCATTTAGAGGTATTGTGTTGTGTAATTATATAATTTTGCATACATATATTGAATATAAAGAATCCTAAATAGCTAAGTAGTTGGCAGTACTTAACTAATATTATTATATCCCTTCACAAGTACAATTAAATTAACAGACTTATTATTAGTTATTGTTATTGCAAACTAGTTTCACAGTCTTTGATTGAAGTGATTTGGATGTCCCTGTATGGATGTAGTGTTTGGAAAGTGTAGCAGTAAGGTGAATGTCTGTGACAGTAGTGGTCACCGTCAGCTTTACTTCCACAGTTTGTCAAGTAAAGAGAGGTTGTCAACGATGCCAAATCGTAATGGATTGTGACGTTGCTCACTGAAAGTGAGCTCTGTACTAGTAATGATAATTAATGTACAGTGAATGTGAAACCAATTTGGCATTCAAATCTAGTATGTTAGTTGAGTTTAAAAGTAATGATCAATAAATAAAATTATAACTAAATATGTGGGTAGGTATTTTGAACTCAATTAAGATTTCAAAAAGTGTTCTTTATGGTTTTCCCACTTTATTACTAAGAAATTTATATACTGCAAGTAGTAATTCAGGCTGTAAGGAAGATGGCAAAACCTCTAATAACTTAAAGTCCAATTTATGTCAAAATTTAACTACCTACTTGTATATTTTAAAAGATTGAATGTTAATTAGAGGTAACACAATGCAAACAAATGAAATTCCTTAGAATAATAACGTGAAATTCATAATCTGGAAACACTTGAAGTTGTTAATAGCATATACCTACTCAAGTTGTTTGTCTAACAAATTAGTGAAAATTAACAACTTGGTTATCAAGATTGTCAAGATGTATTTGTCGGTAATATATGTTTATATTGGTCTGAGAATGCAATGTGAGTGATGTAAATTATGAAAACAATACTCCCCAGGCTTAAGAAGAAGCAGTCCACAGTATTTATATCATTTCAATTTGAATTAATATCCTCTTCTTGAATGACAGTTGGGTAAATTTTTCCTCGCTTTTAATTCAAAAGTTTGTTCATTAAACTTGCTGATAACACTTCCACTTGTTATTTAATACGTAATTAAGCTAATTATAACAAATTATTAGGAAATTAAATGAGAATTACTAATTAATTAATTAATTACAATTACACAGCAAACTTTTAAGTGTTGCTGCCAGTGTTGCCAGCACCGAAAAAAAAAAAGTAGTAGTAGTATTCTTCATACCAATTTCCATACTCCAAGTCCAGAAATGAGGAAGTTTTCATATAAGCCTTAACCTTTCCTTTCTACCCTATTAAGGGTTTTTTTAAACTTCGCATACGCAGATCATTTTCATTCGTGACCAGTATCCAACATACCAATTTTCATATCTAAGTTTAGAAATGAGGAAGTTCCATATAAACTTAATCCGCCCGTTTTACCCCATTATCGGAGAGTTTTTTTAACTTCGCTTACGCAGATAATTTTCAATCGTGATCAGTATTCAACATACCAATTTTCATACTTCTAAGTTCAGAAATGAAGAAGTTCCATATAAACATTATCTCCCCATTTTACCCTATTAAAGGGGAGTTTTTTTTACTTTGCTTACTCAAATCATTTTGAATCGTAACCAGTATCCAACGTACCAATTTTCATGCTTCTAAATCCATAAATGAGGAAGTTCCATATAACCTTTACCCCCCCATTTTACCCCTTTAGGGGGGGAATTTCCTAAAATCCGTTCTTAGCGGACGTCTCCTAGACATTACCTACCTTCCTGCCAAATTACATCTTCGTTGGTCCAGTAGTTTTCGAGATTTCGTGATGAGTGAGTTATGTCCCCTCGATTTTATATATATAGATAAAGTTTCTATGTTTCTTTGTTTCTTTGTATGTAGGAGGTAATCTTCGAAACTACTCATCCGATTTAAGAAATTCTTTCACCAATAGTTAGAATGGAATTTCAGATGCGATTCTCTAAGGTTCAATCATCAAACTCGACGTTCTTTTTCGCTTGACTTTCACTTGTTTATTATGAATTTTGACTTAAAGAATCGAACTGAACGACGATGTGCCGGTGAAACTACGTTAGAGAATCGCACCCCTGGTGGATAGGCATAAGCTACTTTTTATCACGAACTTTTGAAGAGTTTTATTATATGGAACGCGATATAATAACCGAATAACCCGCTCAACTGATTATGATGAAATTTGGTACAGAGGCAGTTTGAACCATAGAGAGAGTAGGAGCAGGTGGTGGAGGGTAGGGGTCAGGGGTAAGGGTATGGTGGGAGGGGTAAGGTCAGGGGATAGGGGGGTACCTAGTGCTTAGAGGGAAAAGGGTAAAGGGGTATAGAGCCTTAAGAATAAGGGGGTAAGGACAAGGGGGGAAGGGAGGTTAAAGTGGTAAAGCTAAGAGGTGTAGGGGTAAAGGTAAGGGTAGGGGGGTAGGAGGTAGGGTGAAGTTGGAAAGGATAAGGAGTAGCTGGGGTTAACGCCGACGAATTTGCAGGCAACAGCGGGCACACCATATAAATATAAATGCGTAATTTCTAAGTTGTGGTTTGATTCCAATCCTAATAATTAAACACCCGAACTTTTCAGAAAAAAACTGTTTCGTACCCCTGGAATTTAGGATGGGGCGAATGCGTCTACAAGAAACGAGGAAAATTAGACGCCATAGCCCCGAGTATTTTTGTTCAACTGATTACCCTAAATTATGCCCAGAATTTGGCGTACAAGATAATAATGAACTATAACACTAATACTTTTATAAACTGTCGTGATTATAATAATTATTAGCTCTGTCAATTACGTAATACTAGTGAAAGACGCTTTCGCCCCACCTAGGGTTATTGCGTCTAAAAACACCAGTTTTCATAGAAATGTCATATAAATAATAATAATAAATAATAAATAAATAACTTCTTACATTCACACCAATTATCTAAGCCCACGTTAATTTCATTAAGAAACTGTGTCATGGAAAACTTGATAACGGATAAATATATACTTAAATACTTTTTGTTTGTAAAAACATATAAAACTTATTCAAAATGCCATTAAATAGTATTAAAATATGAAAAAAAGATAAAATTTCCCAACTTGTATCATAAGTTGTAGCTTATAAGGATCTATACATATAATAAAACAGAAACGGACAAAAAGTCTGTACATGAAATATAAAAAAAAAATTACTGCTATGTGATGTGTACAGGATATAGACCCCAAAACGATAGATATTAAAATTTTTGTCTGTTTGTCTGTTTGTCTGTTTGTCTGTTTGTCTGTTTGTATGTTCGCTTTTCACGCAAAAACTACTGGACGGATTTTTACCAAATTTTGTGTAGTAATAGCTTATAACCCGGGTCAACATATAGGGTACCTTTTATTGCGGGAAATTTAATTATTCCTACGGGAAAATACAAAAACTGATTCTTACTAAAATAGATGGCGCCACATGATTATGAAAATACGTAATATTTAATTGCTGTATCAATTAATAATGAATCATGTTATTTTTTTTTACCTGCTTCAAAACATAATATAAATTAAAACCCATCCAGGCTCATATAAAATCATAAAAATAATTTCATGTTATTTACGAGACATTTTTCAGAGAACATTCGAAATTCGAATGTTCTCTTGTGAGAGGTATATCGTAATCTTACTGACTTCCTGCGCCATCTATTGCTTAGTAGATATAATGACGTAAACAACATGAAATTATTTTTATGATTTTATATGAGCCTGGATGGGTTTTAATTTATATTATGTTTTGAAGCAGGTAAAAAAAAATAACATGATTCATTATTAATTGATACAGCAATTAAATATTACGTATTTTCATAATCATGTGGCGCCATCTATTTTAGTAAGAATCAGGTTTTGTATTTTCCCGTAGGAATAATTAAATTTCCCGCAATAAAAGGTACCCTATATGTTGACCCGGGTTATAAGCTATTACTACACAAAATTTGGTAAAAATCCGTCCAGTAGTTTTTGCGTGAAAAGCGAACATACAAACAGATTCGAATTTCGAATGATTATATTAATTAGGGTGAAAGTCCCCTCTGTTGCCACTTTAAGATGTTTTTCACTTCTTTTGCATCATAACTACTAAGCAATAGATGGCGCGGGAAGTCAGGAAGATTACGATATACCTTTCACAAAAGTACATCCGAATGATTATCTATATTAAGTAGGGTGAAAGCCCCCGCTGTTGCCACTTTAATTTGTTTTCACTTCTTTCGCCTATGGTCTTAAGTAGGTATCTAAAATTGTCAAGAATGTATCTTATACTTTTCTTTAAATTTTTAAATTTACAATACAAAAAAACTACTTAAAAAATTTAACCGACTCCAAAAAGTATTTGTCATCTGAAAAGGAAAAATGTAATTTATATTATAATTAAGGTACCTTTTTGAGGTCGGTGCCAGTCAGTTTTTTTTTTAAATTACTATTTATTTCCTAAGTTTTAGTGTATATTGTACAATAACATACCCACGAAAACTACTAAACCGATTTTGACGAATCTTAGACTGTTCCCAAAGTTAGAATACACCTAATTTAAATCAAATAGAATCATCTCGATATGCCTTTAGATTTCGAGAAATTCGTGGACATACATAGTAAAAACATATAACTAAGTATTCATATACTTACGAAATTTAGTTTTATTTTAGTCAATTAAAAACCTATTTTTTAAACTTAAAATGTGCGAAGGGTGCCGATTGATGTGTTTTTTGTCAATCAAATTTTAAAAGATACATCGAGAAATCAATACTTAACTAACTTAGATAAAATAAAAGAAACATCTAATTCGATGTAAACTGAAAAGTGTTTATTGAATAATATTCTTATGTCATAAAGAATTATTACTATTGTTATTATGACTTAAAAGTCAAAGATAAAAAGTATATTATCAAGCAAAAGTTATTAACGAAATGTTTAAAGCTAAGTAAGCACTCGGGGCAGTGGCCAAAACTAAAGTTCTTACCCTATTGATATAAATTTATATTTCGTTTTCCACTCGACGCTAGATGTCGCTACAGTAAGTATAGTGCCACAAATATATCTGAACCGGTGACAGTGGTCCTGGAGGAGCCACTAGCAATACAAAATTAACTGTCAAAATGGACTGCCGGCAGTCAACAGTATATTTAGTACCAAAAAATAACCACTGTGTGAAATAAGTTTGTCGCAATGTAGACAAAATGTCACCAATGTAGTTTTGAAAATTTTGCTCAAACACTAAGTGGCCAGTACGTAGTTACCTACACCTACAGTGCCACAAGCTTTTCTGTTCCGGTGACAGTCGTGACAGAGGAGCCACTTGCGATACGAAATTAGCTGTCAAAATGGACTGTCGTATGAAAACTGTTTTAGTTCCTAAGATAATCACCGGAACAGAAAAGATTGGCGCACTATACCTACCATTTTCTATGTCATTTAACCGGCTCTGGCTACTTAGGCCTTCAGCCGTAGGTACCATCCAATAAAATAAATGAATATTAAAAATAGTTTTCTATCTAACTTATTTATTCATTTATTTACTAGGAAAGCTTACATAAGTGATGATTGATTAAAATTAAATAATTAAATGGTATATCATTACATTTTATATAGTCCATTCGCTTAGATAGTGTCGCTCTGCCACAATGCCGTGCGGGTGTACCGACACTATCTAACCGAACGGACTATACCTGTTACTTAAAGAAGAAATGTCTCCATACTACTAGCCTTCCGCCCGCGACTTCGCCCGCTCGGACTAAACGACGACGTTATCCCACGGGAATGTGATATTTTTCAGGGATAAAAAGTAGCCAAAGGCAGCCATTACATCCAGATCGCGATCACTGATCGTGATCTTGATCGCGATCGAGATTTACTTTGTAGATATTTTGCGATCAAGATCGCGAGCCGTCAGTCATCTTCGTACACAGTCAATCTGCATCGCGATCATTGATCATTGATCATTGATCCAGATTGACTGTCTAATGGCTGCCTAAGTATGTCACTTTTCAGCTGCCAAACTATTCCCATTCCAAAAGTCACGTCGATCCGTTGCACCAATTTTGACGTGAAATACGGACAAACAAACAAACCCACTTTCACATTTATAATATTAGTATGGATACACACAATCTCTTTTACATTTTATAGTAAAAATATGATTGGCCTGATATTATGCATTACTAAGTAAGAACTTCTGTTTGAATCGTGAAACGCGCATATGCGCAAAACGATAATACGCGCTCTAATCGCGCGTGGCAAGAGTGCGCTTCACCACTGGAGCTCCATAGTAGTGGTCGGAGTGGACGTGCCTCGTGCGATCCAAGAGCACCAAGAGAACAAATTAGATTCACGATCCATGATCCCCAATCTTAGGTCGTGGTTGGCCAATCCAAGATGGATCGTTTGGTGTGGTTCAGTTTTATGAACCTCGCGTAGAATAGATCTATTGCCCGCTAGCAAGCAACGTCGAAGAACGAAGAACGGTTATCATTATACACTGTTATGTGTGGTACATGCATTTTTGCATATAAAAACCATATGAAAATATAGATAAGTAATCACAACTTACCCCCTGTACACACTGGGCGCTCGGCGAGCGTTTGGTGAGCGTACGCGAGATATTTTGTATGAGAATCTGTAGTTCTGCTACTGCCCGCTAGAGGCGCTGTACAGATTTGCATACAAAATGCAACTAACGCCCAGTGTGTACCAGCTCTTACTGTAAATCGAGATTTGACAGCCTAAACCGACCTAGATAGCGGTTTAAATTTAAATCGGGATCGGTAACAACAAGTAGCTAAATGGGATTTAAAAGAAAATCGAGATCCAAGTGGCCCTTTTGAGTTATGAAGAAGAGAAGAGAAGTTTGTTTTTTTGTCGCCTCTAAGGGATTGCAGACTTCAGTATTTAATTTGACATACATTTTAGCTTGATACCTCCCACGCATACTTGAGAAAAAGTTTCTTGACAGACGGACAGATCTTTGAATGAGGGCTCAACTATGTTCATGCAGCATATGATAACAACATACCATGTTCATACCCTAGCCTGCATATTCGATATTCTTTAGACCCTTTTAGTAGAGAATAGGACTTCAAGAAGAGCGTTATGAACTCTGAGCAACAAACACACATAAACTAAACTAACACAAAAGTCACTACACCGCGCGTACGAAGTCGCGGGCAACAGCTAGTACAGAATATGTTTGTTAAAATCAGATAAATATGCCGTTCAAAGTATTGTGACACAATAGCCCCGGTTGACCTTACTTTAAATTTTCGCGACAAAAACGTAGCATTATATCCTACTCTAAAATATAATTCGGCTCTATGTCTAATTACCTACTTCAAAATTGGTAATGTACCTACCAAGCAGAGTTTCTTTTAGATTTGTATTAATATTAATAAAATTGTAGCTTTGGGAAATAAATATAACAACCGAACAAATTACTTAATACGGCCATCGAATCTGGCGTTCCATTGTGGAGTCGGATTGGCAATCAAAGTTGGCGCGAGTTGTCCCGGTGCCAATGTCTACGCGGCAAGTGTGAAAACTGTTAGGGCGCTTGTGCACTACACTGAATTTTACCGTCCCGGAAAAAAAACTGTCCGTGCACTTGTCTCCCCCGTTTGTCTACCCCAGTAGAGACACGTCCACTTTTTTGTTGACTTGTCTCCACTGACCGGGGGAGACAAGTACACTTCAGAAAAATATTATTTTTACATCCACTTGTCTCCATCGGTCGGTGGAGACAAGTACACTTCAGAAGGATTTTTATTGTTACATCCACTTGTCGCCACTATTAGATCGAAATAAATAAATAGAAAGAAGTCCAGGCAGGCCGGCCAGTCTACTGGCCTGACCCACCACGCGGGCCCAGTACGGATTGGTGGGTATTTACGACGACAAAATTGCAAATGCAGCCGGGACCAACGGCTTAGCGTGCCTTCTGAAGCACGGACGAGCTCGAGATGAAAAGTTTTTGGTCACCGACCGACGAAAATATATATCATCACTACATAGTATAAAACAAAGTCGCTTTCTTTGTCCCTATGTCCCTTTGTATGCTTAAATCTTTGAAACTACGCAACGGATTTTGATGCGTTTTTTTTTAATAGATAGAGTGATTCAAGAGGAAGGTTTATATGTACTTTTTATCCCGATATTCCCACGGGAACGGGAACCACGCGGGTGAAACCGCGGGCGGCCGCTATTTAAGTATAAAAAAAGATATAGTTTATGCTGTTGAAAATTTTATTATAATTTTTTTTTTATTTTGACTATGACCTACTTATAATTTTGTCGTACGAGGTATAGGTAGGTATATCCCAACAGTGGGATGCTAATGATGTTGATGATGAACCCAAAAAAAGACGCAAATTGGGTCAAGGGTGTGATGGTGTGACTACGCATCAGAGGGCCTAACTCTGAAACACAAAACCCGAAACATCGGTATGCCCGTCCCTCTCACTCTCTAGTGGGGATAGAATCGAGTGAAAGGGGCGGGGCTAACCGAAGTTTCGGATTAACGTTTCAGAGTACGGTCCCAGGTTAAATTATCCGTAGTCATACCAGTGTGACTACGGATAAATAAAATTATCCATAGTCCCACTAGTGTGTCATCTTGGTGTGACTATGGATCGGTTGTGGTGTGCGGCGACGGCGACGCTTAGGACTGGAAGTAGGGATGGAAAAAATTGTATTTCAGGCTGTATTTCTTCTGTGCGTTAGTGTTAAGATATTCATGTGGCGAATAGATTCAAGATTCAAGATTCAAATTTGTTTATTCAATTTAGATTGTTATTTACAATACTTGTGAACGTCATAGAAGCTACGCCATCGGTTCGCAAACCCTACAGCGGGAGGCCTTGGAGAAGAACCGGCAAGAAACTCCAACCCCCTTATTACAAAACGTGGACTAAAGTCAGACCTGGTTTAAAATTGATGCTAATTCTGTCTTTCATTTGGAAAATGATAGTGACAGCACCAGTTTTAAACCAGGACTATTTTAGTCCACGTTTTGTAATAAGGTGGTAAGGGTTGTTTTTTCTCCCTGTTTTATTTCATACAGAGTCGTCAAATTGAAAAATGACCTTAACATGGTATGACTAAGGTCAGTTTCCATCACAATTACACAATGGGTTATGATAAATACAGTTAAGTATAGGCGAACTAATGATCATAGCGGTGAACAATTTTCAATTACTTAGGAACTCTACTTAAAGCTTTATTATTAGTTAAAAACAAAAGACAATTTCTACTATATACTGCAAGTTGCGCCATACATGTTTCAAATGTAATTCAATAGAATACTGTAATCCTTTTTCATTGTTATTATCTCAATAGTATTCGGAACAGTAATAACACGACATATAGTTGGTAATATCAGTTGCTGCTAATAAAAGCCGTACGTGACTTGACCCTTTGTTCAATATCTACATGACTGGGTCCGCTAGACGCATCAGTCTCATACATTTTTGATTGAACTTTGACTCGCGTTCCGCTCAGGGTCACATGGACCTTCATGGTTTGTTAATCAAGATTTTATCTATGGAATAGATATGAATCACTTGGTCACGCCATCACTGGAGAATGGTTAATGTGGGGTTTTCAAATTATTTTTAGTTCATTTCATTCACAATGCTATTTTTATTACTTATTGAAAATTAAGTACCTACCAACGTATATTAGAAAAAATCCGACCCGTTCTCATATTATATAGCTCTGATGGGACTCAAACTCACAACCTTTCACTGTCCGGGCGAATACTCTATCCCCTGAACACTGAAAGGCAATAGGCAATCTACGAAGTCGTAGCTCAGTAGCTAGAGCTGTCGCCCGGACAGTGAAAGGTCGGGGTTCGAGTAACTTTATTACAAGTTACAAGCTTTTATTTAACTTGCAGTGTATGTATGTATGTATGCATGTATGTCCGTTCGGGTCAAATCTTGCAACCTAAATTTGACCTACTTGCCAGTGTCCGATTGAGCTGAAATTTTGCATACCGGTTTGGTATGGATGACAATACAATGTTAAAGTAAGGTCAGCACAAAAGCTTGTCATAAAAATAAAATTTTTACAAAAACTTTTTTAAATTTAGTGGTGTTTCTATTTTCAACTACTCGTCGATCCTCCTCGTTCGGTTTTTTGCTACAGATGACAAATATCCCTATAACTATTTTGTGTAGGTAGTAGGTTTCCGTGTTCTGTAAAAACACGGAAAAAAATTGTAGTAGTAGTTAAGTGACAGACAAACTACCATTCGTAAGCAGAATTAAACAGAAACCGGGAATTAACCGATTCAATGTTTTTTTTTTAATTTTCTAAGGTACTTTTAGATGAAAGTTCTTACAGAAAGAAAAACGAGGTTCCAGCCATGACGAGGACGAAGACGCAGGAAACTACTTGATTATTAAAGTTTATTGCTGAAAACAGAATTTTAAACTTCACGAACAACATACATAATTATATTGAAAAAATTATATTTAAAAAAACCTATTATTTAAAATCAAGCTTTTATTCGAATGTCCTAAAAAGAATAAAATAAACTTTGTATCAAGTCAAATCCCACAAATTTATTACATTAAACAAATTATATGTTTTAAAAGCTTGTCGCTTTAATTTCATATGTCAAATATAAGTTAAAGCAGTGTTTAGTGCAAGCCCAGTTACAATAAAATCTCGCGACAAGCTTTTAAAACATATAAATTTGTTTAATGTAATAAATTTGTGGGATTTGACTTGATACAAAGTTTATTTTATTCTTTTTAGGACATTCGAATAAAAGCTTGATTTTAAATAATAGGTTTTTTTAAATATAATTTATTTTTGTATTTTTAGTTATTATTGGACGTGTTTCTAAGTCGCTTCATTTCATTTAATGCATCATTATTGTATAGTCGATTGCTAGTTAATTTATTACAGTTTAGCTCTTCAACTGCATCAAGTCTGCAAGCACAAATATATTTTACCACCAAATAGAGATTGTAGATTCTTACTACTGACACACACATATTCATTAAATACAAGGCATATTCACATAGGTATAAGAGAAGGTAGCACTGTATTACGAACAAGAATAGAAAAAACAAAATTAGACCCAATAAGACAAAAAGTTCCAAATAAAAATGTGTGTGTGCCGTGCCGCAGCAGTACTCAATGGTCGCAGTTCAGCGTCATATTACTTGTCTTACAACGCAAGCAAACGCTGATTTTCAGTTTAGTAGGTAAGTATTTCAAAAATAAATATTAAAGAACAAGACACATTTAAGTTTCTATCAAAGTTGATAAACATAATACATAAAGAAAAAAAGGATTTTTCTTTTCTGTAGGTAGACTATGGTTGTATTACCTAACTTGGAGCCATCTGTCGTTGACTTTAGTGAACTATTTATGTTCAAAGTGACATCTAGTATAGTGTGCCAATCTTTTCTGTTTCGGTGACTATCTTAGGAACTAAAACAGTTTTCATACGGCAGTCAATTTTGACAGCTAATTTCGCATTGCAAGTGGCTCCTCTGTCACGACTGTCACCGGAACAGAAAAGCTTGTGGCACTGTAGGGACTGAATCATGAAGCTCGACTTAATACTGGTATTAAGTCGAACTTCATGGTCTGAATATAGCAACTTCGCGTTTTTTGCTTCTTTTTATAGTTCGTTCGTTATAGTCCCACACTCCTGTCTGTTCCGGTAACAGCCGTGACAGAGGAGCCACTTGCAATACGAAATTAGCTGTCAAAATGGACTGTCGATGTCGTATGAAAACTGTTTTAGTTCCAAAGATTATCACCGGAACAGAAAAGCTTGTTGCACTATAGTTCTTGTAGCCGCTACACACGTCCAGACCAGACCTAACCGCCGATTTGGTCCGGATGAACTTTGCTGTAAAGCAAATATAATCCGTGCTACACACGTTCGTACCAAATCAAAATCAAATCAAATCAATTAAGCTACACCAAATCTGGCCTTGGCCAAGGCTTTGTATCACATCACTGGACAAGGCCTTGTATCACATCACTTTTTCTTATCAAATAGGTACTTACAGATATCACCTGGATTTGTCAATGCAATGGGCTTGTAAAGAAAAAGACCTTTTAACAAAAAAAGGTCTTGGATTTTAAAAAAATTGAACGGTACCTGTCACAAAAGAATGACGAAAAATTCTTCAAAACCATTTCGAGTGGCCTGTAACTGACAGGGAAACTTCATTTTTAATTAAATGTATTTTTTTTTTAAGTAAGTAATTGAAAAGAAGCCTAAGTCCAGGGGCTTTAAATTAATGTCTTAATAGAAATAATAATAATTTTCACTTCTCATGCTCTAAAAGTACGCAAATCTAACGAAGCGGGACTAAATAACCACTTTAGTCCCTAGGGAGTAAAATGTAACTACTTTTTTAATTTCCTTCATGTGACATTAGATAAACTCAAACAGCCAGTGAATATACTATTAATTGTGAAATGTGGACCATTTTCATTGCGAAAATGTTAAGACGTTTTTTGTTTCATGGTTTTTCCGCAAGGAAGGTGCTTTGTGCAAAAGTTTTGTGACTGGTTTAGCGGAAAAAACTGACTGAGACTTTTTGGCGCCATTTTGGCGGGTTAGGTTGAGTGGATATTTTAATTTACCGCAATTTGTTTTATAGTGGACTTTGTGACTAAAGATAGGTGTGGTTTTGTGCCCCAAGTGTCTAAGCAACTGGAAGATATGTGGAATGATTAAAACAGGCGCTATCTCGGTAAAGTGATGCCGAGTGTTTTATTATAGTGGTGACTACCTCAGCAAGAATTATCGAAAAGGCTGGCTTGACACACTTGACGCCAAATACTCCAAGGAGCATGGGAATGTAACACACCTACATTCCTATGAAAACTTAAGAAACTATAATAAATTAATAATACTCAAGAATTGGCAGTATGGGCCTGTCCTACAAAAGGGCGAATATTTTTACTACTACTACTACTACTGACCGCGAAAATTTCAGAATTTGTTAAATGTTTTTGTACTAAATTGACTAGTTTTCTCGCACTCGAAGTGAAAAGTTCAGTTTGCACCTCGAGACTAAACGCCAACTTAATATACCCTCGGTTTCATTGACTCCCTCGCACGCTCGGACGCCAAAACTTAGTTTAAGATCCCAAATGTACCACATGAAATGCAATTAATAAATATTCTATTCTATTCTATTCCAAACCACCTCTGGTATATAATGGCTTTGTTTAGTACCTCGTTATAAAATCTACTATTGATAATCTCAAATTTATGTAAATAGTATATTATTGCATACTTTTCAAAACTGCATCAAACATTTTTACTGCTTGGTATGTTTTTTAACAGACAGTTTTTTTGTCTCCTGACTCTCCTGAGCAATTATGTGACATGGACTCATGTTCTTTATCAAATTACCAATTCAAATCGGCTGTCGGGTTGGGACGTGTGTTCGATTACTAGTTGAATTTAGAGTGTGCGCTAGATAAGTCTGCGCGGGGTCAAAATCGAATACTAATATTTTCCATAAGCTTAGAACAAAATAATGTACTGTAACTAGCGCCATAAACGCCCCAGTCGCAGAGTTATCTGACACGCGCTCTGAAGATTGCGCTCACTGAATGCTCGCTGATTATAACTTTATGGTTTACATTGACAATGTGTCAAGCCATGGCCCGCTATCATTTCTCGGCTGCTTGCGCTCCTACAGGCCCTATATTGTTCTGAGTACAGGGTGCCTACCATCAACTCTTATTGCGGTTTTGTTTAGGAACCTAAACTGATCTGCTTCGCTTATTCGTACCACGACAGCTTAATATCAATGACAGCGATTCAGTGATCATTCAATGACATTTCACAGCCGCTGAGCTGTCATCAACTCTTATTTGACGTATAACTTGGCCAAGCTAACATGTCACCTGCAGGTTATACCCGTCCCTTATAGCGCCTTAAAATCAAATAATACGCGTACATAACTAAGGGTTGTTTTATTTTAACTATATCACAGTCACGAAAATGTTTATTAAACACTCCTACAGATGTTGTAAGCTCCCAGTCGGCTCGAGGTATCGCACGAATCCATCGCTGACGCAGTGTTCCTCCTTCGGGAATCCAAATCTTTCGAGATCCAAGGTTTCATAAGTAATTTCCAACAATGATCACGTATTTATATGCACTAATTATACAATAGATATTGTATTAAAACACCCAAACAGCAATCAAGAAAATCAAACAGCAACGTTTCTTGACATGACCAAAGAGTATTCCGACTTGCCATATCCAGATAAAAAAATTACCCAAAATGTGCAAATATAATAGATTTTTCTTTTTATTTTGTAACAAGCAAATTTAACCAAGTTGTTAAATAAATGCGTGCAAAATCCGAGAAAGTGTTTTATTTAAATGAACAGTTCGCGCAGAAATCTAAGATGTGAATTAAATTACGGCGAAAGTTATTTTTTTTTATTATATTATATCAAGTTTAGCCTAGTCAACGAAGAGATATAGAGGGAAATGTTTGGAACACAATTTTTGACTTTGGAACTTTGTTTGGGCTAAAAGTTTTGTATAATACTGTATATATTTTACCGGCCAAACCTGATTTCAGGACAAACTAGTTTTTCCTAGGCCAAAGTAGTTCATCGCGTTGACATTTCAGAGAGCGAGTTTGCCTCGGAAGTCCTGTAGAACACGTGATTAGTTAAAATGGTGGTTATTTTTTTTGTGTCATGTTCTACATCTACAGGTCTTCCGAGGCAAAGTCGCTCTCTGAAATGTCAACGCGATGAACTAGTTTGGCCTAGGAAAAACTAGTTTGTCCTAAAATCGGGTTGAAAAAAAATTAGACCTTCAAACCGCCCCCCCCCCCCGGATTAAGGGCTACGGGCGGGGACTTTTGCTATGTTTACCTCCTTATTAGCCCAAACAAAGTTACAAAGTCAAAAATTGTGTTCCAAGCATTTACCTCTATACTGTTTTTCGAGTGTTCGTTGATTTTTACTTCCACATAATTTGAGAGTTATCGCCTAACCTGGCAACACTACAAGATTGTTTATTTATATAGAACAAAGAGTAAAGTGTATAGATCAACAATCTTTTCTGTTCCGGTGACAGCAGCGCTGGTTGGACAGTGCAACTCATGAAGCTCGACTTAATACTGAGGTAACTGGAGCGTGCAGTACGAACAATTTTTTGAATACCACAAATAACACAGTGGCTGTCTTCCGTCTCACCTACACTTTAAAAAAATACGTATGGTCATATGAGACAGCTGACAGCCACTACATACATAAATGTCAAATTTGCTGGCGACACTTTTTTATTCAGGGTGAGAGCTCCAGTTACCTCAGAGTATTAAGTCAAACTTCATGGTGCAACTTGACAGTAAAATGACATTATGAACAAAACACGTTAGTTCCAGTTTTGGCCACCGGAACAGAACACGTTGACGTAATCGACTGCAACGTTGCCGCTTTTCCAAGGAGCATGGCTTGTTACAAGTGCAACGAGTGAGATAGAAGATGGCTTTGGTCAAGCACGTGTCAAGTAACCATCACAACAAAACAAGAATATAGTACTTGAAAATTTGCAAGAATTCGGGCCCCAAACTGTACTGTTTAAATATTTAATTGCATTGTCATCGGAACTAAAGGTGAATTCCAAATTTCAGCTCAATCGGACATTGGAAAGTGGGTCAAATTTAGCTCGCAAGATTTGACGAACGGACATACATGCATACATACACTGCAAGTTAAATAAAAGCTTGTAAGGAAGTATTACAAAAAGTTTTTTTGTAAAAATTTCATTTTTCTGACAAGCTTTTTTGCTGACCTTACTTTAATTTTGTATTGTCATCCATACCAAACCTGTATGTAAAATTTCAGCTCAATCGGACACTGGCAAGTAGGTCAAATTTAGGTTGCAAGATTTGACCCGAACGGACATACATAAGTACAAGCTTGTAAAATTGTCCCGTCTCACAAAACTAGCTCCGATGGGACTCGAACCCATGACCTTTGAATGTCCGGGCGAAATGCTCTAATCACTGAGCTACGGAGTCTAATTTAAACAAGCCAGCGTTTGTTTCATCAATGTGAAGATTTACCTTCGACACTAGGTACAAATCCCTGTTTTCTCGTGGTCCCATGATAAATGGTCATCATTTTCAATAATATAAATTTTTAACCGACTCCAAAAAAAGGAGGAGGTTCTCAAGTCGACTGTATGTTTTTTTTGTATGTTTTACCATAACTTCGCCAGTTGTTAACCGATTTTAATAATTCTTTTTTTATCTGAAAGAAAATAGTTCATGTGTGGTCCCATGAAAAATTTAAAGAAGTCAGTTTTTTCACAATCGTGAAAAAACACAGTTTTCGACTGGTAGTTCCTGCTTTACACGTCAATATCTTCGCGAACTATTGACCAATTTCAATGATTCTTTTTTTATTCGAAAGAGTAAACTCCTGAGGTAGTTACATTGTTACCAAATTAGGAGCTGATGGTGGAATCCAGGGTAAATCGAGGAAAACCCGCCAATTTTATAGGTAGTTTACCTGTTTTATAGATTTCCTAAAGTTTTTTAAGTATTTGCATCTGGTAGTCATCATCTCATGCTGATGAGTTGGTGACGGAAGGTACAACTCCTCAATGGTTAGGAGTTAGAGGATAACTCTTTAAATATCGTTGATACGTAAAGCTTTTTAGTTGTATTTTTTCAGGTTACTCAGGTGAGCTGATGATGGAAGGTAAAACTCCTCAACGCTTAGGAGTTAAAGCATGCTTTTTAAGTACCATATGCATGAATAGACCTTTAGCTGTATTCTTTTAAGTTATTTAGGTTAGCTGATGGTGGAAGGTTAAAAAACTGCATAACAATTAAAAGTTGGATGTTGGTGCTTGTCTGAGTGTTCTAATTTTGATATGGGCTACAGTTTTAAATGTTGCACATTGTGCGACGCTTGCTCATTCGATTTCTTACACTAAAAATTTAAAAATAAACAAATTTTTTCAAAAAAATTAAACCGCCTTCAAACAAAAACTGCCATCAAAAACTCACTTCCCAAAAAAACGTAAAAATAAAAAATTTCATTGAATCATTCAATACAAAGGACGAAAGGGCGGGACTTTATCTAATTAATCTTAGAACTTACTGATCATTGAAGTCGGTGTCAAGCCGAAAGTAACAAGAACAAAATATGTAGTGAAACAATAAATATCTCATGCGCGGAGTGGTGTGAAATACATAACAATAGGTAGGTAATGGCTTGGCACCGACTTCAATCAGATCAGTTAGTTCCAAGTTTAGGGATTAGATAAAGTCCCGCCCTTTCGTCCTTTGAATTGAATGATTCAATTTTTTGAAAAATCTTCCCAAAATTATTCAATGATTTTGGGAAGTGAGTTTACGTTTTTTTTTGTTGGCAGTTTTTGTTTGAAGGCGGTTTGATAAATTTTTACTGCATTGTGAAAAAAAGTAAAAAAAATTGAAACAAAAAAAATATAAAAGAACTAAAACACAAATAGTTAGTAACGGTTATAATTGTGAATGATATGAACAATACAGACTGAAAGAAAAGAAATGAAAATATTCATGTGTGCTTGAGCTGTGTCACTTTTCACATGGTAATTTCTTTGTTCCATTTTACTTCTTGGCGGGATTGCCTGGACAGAAACAAGGTTTAGGGCACCCCTTTTTCGGGGGTTTAGACGGAGGACTAGGAGGGCATTTACCACCGCCACCACCAGTGGCATCGCGCAACCTAGCCATCATACTATTCATTTGATTGGACAACAATCCAATTGTGTTATTCATTTCTTCCATCGCACTCATCGAGGGCAAGCCCCCAGTGTTGCCAGCGTTAAGCATACCCATAGGAATGTTCGGCATAGGCATAGGCATAGACATGGGCATATTCATAGGCATTTGCATATCACCAGACATGTTGGATCCAGAACATCCAGAGGGGCATTTGTTATTGTCCAAACAAGCATCTCCGGTGGAGGAGGTGGCTCTTGGCATTTGTACAGGCTTACAGGCAGTAATAGGACCACCTCGAGGATCAAACAAAGGCATAGGACCGACGTGTTTCTTACACTCGTTCCCGCAACTTCCGAGAGGACAAGGTCCTGGGAACTGGGGCATCTTCGCCTCCGCCCCGGAGTTCCTTGGACACTTTTTGTTGTCACACTGGGGAGGTTTGTTGGCAGGACATAGCATGTTAGTGCAGCTGAAAGGTTCATCTGTCCGGAACTCTTTGGGCATCGATGTCTTGCAGTCGGGGCAGGGGCAGGTCACCTTTATGATTCCCGTCTTGATGTCCTTGATTCTCCCTGGAGTGTAGTTCAAGCACGTGTAGTGAACCCAACTCTCGCAGGCCCCTTGGCATTGCAAACCGGTTTTTTGTGTCACAGGTCCTAAACAAATCTTGCAAGGGTTCTTGGCTTTGGTGCATTTTGACATTGTGATGGTTGCTCTTAGTTAACGGTACGCATCGAACATGGTGGAATTTAAATGCACATGTTATTTAAATTCCTATTTTTATAATTTTATGAATGTTTATACTTTATTTTTGCATCGTGAAGTGTGTCACTTGTTGACTGTAGGTGACACTGACAAAGAGTTTCTTTTTCTGAAAATTTGTGTCAGATGTTAAATACTTTTCTAATGCTTAGCACAAATAATACAGGGTAAATTTCTACAGCCTTCTTGTTAGTGTTCTCATCTCATAATATAGAAAAGTGTGTTTCTAGTGCCGCATGCCGCCACAAACTGTAACACCCTGTATAAAAAAGTAAGAAATAATTCCTCACCAAATAAATAACGTAAGTACTTTGAAGTCGGGCGTGAAACATGTACAATTTTTTGTTGTTTTTGTTGAAACCCGCCCGACTTCAAAGTACTTACGTTATTTATTTGGTGAGGAATTATTTCTTACTTTTTTGATGTGGTTTTTTAGAAGGCGGTTTTATTTTTTTATAAAAATAATTTTTTTAACAGAACAAGAATCATCTAAATCGGTTTATAAACAAAGGAGTTATGCCTAAAGATAAGTATTAAATTCACATAAAGTGGTAACGAAAACGACAGTATTTTCAAGATTTCCTGAAAACTACTGAACCGATTTCAAAATTTCAAAAAATGGGACCAACTTGGAAACCAACCTGATGTAATAACGTTTGAACCATTTCAATCGATTCAGCCGTCTTTGAGTAATCGGTGGACATACACAAAAAAAAAAAAACATACATACAGACGAATAGAGAACCTCCTCCTTTTTGATTTAGAAGTCGGTTAAAAAACTCTTGCATTACTGACTGACTGACAGACAACGCATAGCCGAAACCACTGGGCGCAAGAAGCTAAAATTTGGCATGTATGTTCCTTAGGGAGTGTAGGGGAGCAATAAGAGAGGATTTTTGGAAATTCCCTCTCTAAGGGGGTAAAAAGGGGGTCCAGGCAGACGAGGTCGTGAGGGGAGCGCTAGTTTTGAAAGCTAGCTTTGATAGATAGCTAGCTAAATATTATGACAGTTCGAGAGCTATTTCGGCACTTTTTGTAAGCAGTCACACCAGGTCGTCAGGGGGCGGGGCAGGGGTTAGAACCGCCCAGCCCTGACGCGAAACCTATTAGGCTTGGCGGGAGGGCTGGGCGCGGCGAGAGACAGACCTTGTCTGACTGAGTCCAACATGCCGTTAGCGGTATACGAAAAGACTGTATTTGCCCTCACTATAAAAAAAAAAAAAGACCTTCAATCAACATGACGAATCCTAAAGTTTTGGAAAGATATTGTAAAAGTCGTGAAAGAAGAAAAGTTGCGGACAGATTTTTCCAAACCCTATAATAAGCTAGACAGCTCCATTACTACGGACACGAACAAACTGTTCAGCTCTATTATTAGTTGCTATAGATACTTGTTACTATTCTGGCAATCTCAATATCGCAGCCGATAACACGAGCATTGCCTCCACAATTCATTCTAGCCTCATTTCGTTCGGCCCCCGGGGGCTACATCGACTGAATCGAGTTTCATACACAACTATCGTTCGTGTATTTTAATAGGATATCGATCTGAACTCAGATAGGTAGTTAGAAAAATCACTTACAATACTAGTTTATTTATGTTAGAGAATTAACATATACTTTTGGTAATATAGTGCCAAAGATCAAGGGCGGATTTAAGGGGGGGGGGGGGGGGGGGGGGCACGGGGACACGTGCCCCCCAGACAGTATTATTTTCATCTTTAACAGAAAACTGCTTTACTAAACATTTAATTTCTATTGTCTTCAATCAATCAATCAATCATTTATTACTTCATAAACATAGGTTTTACAATATGTTATAAAAAAGTTTGGTACAGCCATGATTCACCTTACGGTATATTATGAACATTAAATTTTATTAGTTTCAATTCAAATTTATTACTAGGCTTATCTTAAAAAAAAAAAACCAAGTGCGAGTCGGACTCGCTCATGACGGGTTCCGTACCCACTTAACGTACCGGTTACGTACACTTAGCAAAAATACCACTGTCATTTTTTGCCAGAAAAAAATAACTTTGTTTTTCATAGTATTTGTATAAATGACAAAGTTATATTTGCGGTTTTTGAAAATATGTTATATCTCAAAAACTTGTAAAGCCTACTTAGCTGTGATAGTTTTCCTTTTAACTTCGTCATATGTACTACTATCGTGAATTTTTTCACGTATCCAAGACCAACCATTTGGCTGGCAGGGGGGGGGGGGGGGGGGGGGGACACATGACTCTAACAAAATTTTGCACTTTAAAGCTTAATAGTTCACAAACGAATGCCTCAATCAAAAAACTGTCCTTACAAACCCACAATGTTTTTGAAATTGCTATCCAACGACACCCCACACTATGGGGTATACAAGAAAAAAAAATTTCATACCCACTTCACGTGTAGGGGAGGTAACCTAAAAAAAATTGTTTTCAAATTTTTACTTTACCACTTTGTTGGCGTGATAAATATGTATATACATGCTAAATTACAGCTTTCTAGTACTAAGAGTCTATGAGCTAGACTGGGGTCAGACGGACGGACGGACAGACGGACATGGCGAAACTATAAGGGTTCCTTGTTGACTACTACGGAACCCTAAAAGGGAAAGAATTAAATCAAGTCTTGACACTGTCATAACATAAACCTTCCTAAACATACTTGAACTTGCTTGACTTGAAGTATGATACTTCAAGTTTATTTCTAACTGTTATTGTTGATTTTTCGCCAGTCCGCCTCTTGTGCCCCTCCCAGAAAAAAAAACCTGGATCCGCCCTCGCCAAAGATCATCTACATATTTCGTTTTTATAAAATAAGTACTAAGTAATTAATATTAAATGCATTGTAATGCATATTCCTAGGCTTAATAACTTATTAACCTGTTATCCGAATATTAATTTCCAAATCTAATAAAACGCAGTTGCTTCGGTTTTAGTAGTAAGTATATGATCAAATTTATTAGTGGTCATTCTGAATTTACATAACGTCATAGTCAAAACTGATGAGGTAGGTAACCTAACTTGAAATTATCTTGACGTCCGTGGTAGAGTGGTTTGTAGCTAGGTACTGTGGTGTCCAGATTATTTGGAGGGTTGTTAAATGAAATACATTCATTGATTTCACCAAGGAATGCGCAGTAATGCGCACACGTCCGCTCGAGTCGACCGCTAAACGAATAATGCGCGCCCGCCACCTCGACGGGCTCGACGTGCGCGCGCGCCATTGCCCTTTATTGGCTTTATTAAACGCACTTAAATAATAGAGATCTATTATTTACACACTGGACTGGCTGACATAAAATATATTTTTATGCCTAGGTATTTGAGTATCGCCATTTTGGCGCTGTAGGCCAAGCTGTAGGCAGATATACGAGTGTCCATGTAACTAAAATTAATGATGTTATGTCGACTGCGGTAATGATTATGTCAAAATCAAAATCTGATTGGTTGAAAGTGCCCGCGACTCTTTCTCACTCGAGGCGTGCTCAAGTTGTGCTAGCCCTACAGAGATTAGATAACAGTTACTATACGTCACAGCTACATAGAGCAAGCTCCGAAGTTTGAATCTTTGCTAACTAGCCCTTGCCACCACACATTAATTATTTTCTCACATTTTTTTTATCCACAACGGAGTAGCACTTAGCCTTCATCACACCTGATGTTAAGTGATGATAAGGCTGAAGGTGGAAGCGCACTACTCCCGGATTCCTCAATTACTGAGGAACTGGCTAACTTATCTCTAACTGCCAGAATACAACAACGCTGAAAACAATCAGACTTAGATATGATGGTGGTAGCTAGCCAAGCGGACTTTAAACTAGCCTACCACTAACCAAACCGAACACAATATGTTCCCCACCTGGGAATCGAACCCGGGATCTCTGGGATTGATACCGGTGGTGTGTACCACTAGACCACAGAGGCGGTTTGGTAGTGGTAGGTAAAATGTGGTAGTGTTGATGCCTTTTGAGAGTAAACATAGCTGCTAGCTAGGGGTGCCCAGGCCAGGTGCTTAAAGTATGTAGCAACAATACTAACTTTTATTATATTTTCAGTCTTAATATATTTAATAATACTAGCTTCTGCCCGCGACTTCGTTCGCGTGATTAAGAAAGTTGTGCGTTTATTTTGAAAGTCACGGATCACCCACCAATATAAGTATCAAGGTATTTATTTATCAGTAAGTAGACCTTATTTTTTTGTTTCATGCTCACTTATCTTCTGACATAGTGGATCAGAATCTTTGTTCTCTTAGTTTTTACTATCAATTAACATACACTATGAATGAAAGCTATCTACCCACCAAAAATGGTGTCTCTACCTTCAACCTAAATGGAAATTCCTTTACAAACTGGAACACCCTGTAGCACTCTGTATAATGGGAATTTTCCAAAATGCTTTTTTAGTGCTCACCTACACCGTGGAAGGTATCTACCCTCCAAAATGGTCTTATCTACAGTAATATTTAAGCTATAATTTAACATTTTGCTAATTTAGTTTTTAATCTTTGTCGTAGGTACTCACCACTGAGCAAAAGGCAAGTTAGAAAGTTTATACCTACTCATAGTATTATACCGTTTAATCTTTGACTGTGCTCTGCCTGCTGCAGGTGGATATATCCGGATTACACCCGGATTGCCCATAAACCCAGATCAATCGGGATTGAGTGCGATTCAATTCAATTGATTGAATTGAATAATTTAGTGGTGTATCTGTTAAAATGTAGTCAAATATAAGCAACTTGCGACTTTGTCATTTGAACCATATACCTAGGTACAGTCGAGTCCTACTAATCTATACTTCTTTACTAATATTATAAAGAGGAAAGATTTGATTGTTTGTTTGTATGTTTGTTTGCATCGAATAGGCTCCGAAACACTGGGCCGATTTAGAAAATTCTTTGACCATTAGAAAGCTACATTCATCCCGAGTGACATAGGCTACATTTTATCCTGATATTCCCACGGGAACGGGTACCACGCGGGTGAAACCGCGAGGATCCGCTAGTATGAAGAATAATTAAGAATGTTCTAAATCGGTCCAGAAGTTTCGAAGTCTATTCGATGCAAACAAACAAACAACAAGAAACAATCAAATCTTTCATCTTTATAATATTAATATAGATGTGAAAGTTTAGTTATGTTCGCATGTTTGTTACTCAATCACGACATGAAACGGCTGAAGGCGATACTCGGAAAAATTATGCTAAAGCGAGTTACCAATGAGAAAACACAAAATCACTTCGTATTCAAAAACTATATCGATTTTAAAAAAATGCTTTTATACGATCCTACATATTATTGATGTCCACTAATTAAACCAATTTTCAATAGTAAATGTATCCCCATTTAAGAATAATCTTGATATTTCTTATTTTTAGAGGTATTTTCGAAAATAAAAAGTGTCGAGCCAAAATCATAACATCGTGTTTCTGAAACTATACGATTATAGGTAAAGGTATGAAGAAATATACATCTTATTACCATATTTACAACAACTCTAACCGTCCTATAGTTTTATATCAAAGAGTCCATACTTTTTCCGAGTAGCGCCTGAACGGATTTGGCTGAGATACTTTGTAGCCTGGAGAGAACATAGGCTACTTTTTATCCCGGAAAAAATACAACATTCTCGCGGGATTACGTCGTGTAGTCCACGCTCTGGTGAAGCCGCGGGCGGAAAGCTAGTTTAAAATAAAGTATATACCTAGCTAGTGTTACTTGGAATTATATTAAGTTTCAAATGATACCTCATACATTAAAATCAGTTGAAGCCGATATAATATTTATTGAATGAAAACTAACAGAAAATTGTAGCACATTTTAATTAACACGAACCCAGCGATCGGCAACCTTTTGACAGGCAAGGGCCGCATAGTGTCAAAACGATAGACGCGGCACGCACTTTTTCAGTTTTTTTACACGCGGCCCGCACTTCCTCATGATTTTAATAAGAAATGAGGTATCTCTATCTATACCTACACATGTCTTTGACCAGTATGTGTTGCAGAGATGAGTTTTAAGACGCTGGTCGGTTCCATGTGAGTCTCATAAGAATCCTCCTTAAAATTGTTTGTATTTATGGACACAATCGTCCCCTAAAATCGTTGTACTAATTAAAATTTAGAGGTGTATTTTGCCAACCACACTATGACGGAGGTCATCCTAGTATTTATTTTCTTGTTCAACCACGCGGAGAAAGGGCCTTTTATAGCAACCGAAAGTCGTTGGTAAATAAATTGACAAAGTTTCGAAGTTAAGCATTTCAATTAAAACGCAGGAAAAAACTCTGTTTTTCCTCCACCAAGGAATGTTTTCACATACGTTTCGACTAATCAATTTGAGTGTGTATTCCTTTCCTTGTTTGTCTAAGGGAGAGGGTAAAACTTGTGTTGTTTTTCAATTAACAGTGTCCTAGCGGCCGCCCGCGATTTCATTCGCGTGAAATAATAATCCTTGCTAATCCTATGGATAAAATATTATAAATGTGAAAGTTTAGATGTTTGGATGTCAAAACGGTTGAACGGATATGGCTGAAATTCGGGACACAGATACTTTGTAGCCTGGAGAGGAACATAGGTTAGTTTTTATCTCGGAACAATATCATATGCCTGCTGGATAAAATCTGTGGGTTTGTATGTTTGTCCGTCTTTCACGTCAAAACGGAGCACTGGATCGACGTAAACGTGATTTTTGGTATGGTTATAGTTTGGGAGCTGGAGAGAGACAAAGCTTTCAATCAATCAATCAATTCATTTATTCATCGACCATCTTGGATCATCATTAAATCATTATTTACAAAAATCAAATAAAATTATATAAAAAATAAAATTAATTAAAAATCAAATTAATAGCATAGAATAGAAATAATAACAGAATCATGCAATACAATCAAAATTAAATAAATATAAATTCAAAAATAAAATGTCTATGTCTCAAGTCAAGTAGCCTAGGCTACTTTTTTATCCTGGAAATATATCACATTCCCGCGGGACACCGTCGTGTAGTCAATGCGGGTGAAGCCGCAGGCGGAAGGCTAGTAAACAAATACCTATCATCACATTATACACAATAATATGTTTTCAAAAGAATAGTAACTTAGAGCACGGTAACCATTTAATGGCTTGTTGTTGAATATTATATTGTCATATTTTCAAGTTTTCATATGAGACCAAATAATAAAAATAAAAAAGATAACAACGGGTTGCACTCCGGGAGTGCCGGCAGAAGTGAAAAGGACTCCGTAGACATTTTCACAAAAAAAAACAAAAAAAATACGGACTGTATTTGAACCGAGGTCTTCTTGCTTCAATGCCGCCCGTTTTCTAACCTGAGCTATTACAACTTTGGACACGGTGGCGAAATTTGCCTTCGTATTCTAATGACATTGTAACAGTTCATATAAACCCTGATCGAAGCATCCATCAGTGCACAACGCCGCTAAAGTTTTCGCTTCAAAAATTATTATTACATTTTGTGTGTATTTAGGTTGAAAACTGATTTCCGTATCCGCCTACGTTTTAAAGTCATTAGCTTCAAATAATAATAATATGTAAATGAGCACTGGTTAAATTGGTTTTCTATTATTATTGATGGCACCATCTTTCATAGCAACTGAAAATGTATTCAAACTATGTATAGGGTTATGTTTTTCTTTGTAACAGAGATGGAAGTATGGAAGAAGACCAAAAAACTATGACTTAGAGAATTTTTTAGTTACCTATTTCTGTGTTTTTATACTTTCAAGGCTCCATTAAGATATACTCGTATGCCAGTTTTTTTATAAAGTGGTACAAATATTTCAGGGATGAATCAGTAGGCGCATCTATGCATCTATAAGGCTAGCCACGAGTTCGCAAAAAAACAACAAGTACAGTTGAACCAATTGAGTCGTGACCTAAGTTCATTTTCAAATAGATATTAAAATTCAATCACCAATGAAATTCAAACTTTTAACATTGACTCTGATCTTTAAAGTTTTGACGCTTTCAAAATAAATTACTTATTAGTAGCAAAATGGGTTATCATTCAAATTGGTTCGACTGTAGGTACAATGCTGGCTCAGCCAAAATTTAACAGCAGATTGTTTTTCGTGATGTCGTTGCTGGCCTTATAGTAAAAGTTGATCGTTTTGTTGGACACATTCATAACCCGTTTCTTTTGTTAGTACCAATTAGAGATTATTGGTTTAAAGACGAGACCAAATGCCTATGTCAAAGCTACAAGTACTTTAGTAACCTACCTATGCAAAAAAAAAAAATGCAAATTTATACATTTTTCTATCCACAACGAGGTAGCACTTAGCCTTCATAACATCTGATGTTAAGTGAAGGTAAGGCTGAAGTATACTCCATTAATTTTTGACGACCGATTTGGCGCAGGGGTAAACTACTTGCCTTCTGTGCCAGAGGTCTCGGGTTCAATTTCCGAACAAGGCAAATATTTGTGTGCATGAACATGTCTATTTGTCTTGGTCTGTGTGTTTTCTATGTATATATTAAGTATGTATTTACAAACAAAAAGTATTTAAGTATATATTTATCCGTTATTGATTGATTGATTGATTGAAAACTCTTTATTGCACACACAAATAAAAATTACAAAAAGAGGAAAAAGATATAACACATAGGTATGTGGGCAAAGGCGGTCTTATCGCTGAAAGCGATCTCTTCCAGACAACCTTTGAGGCACAGGAAAAATAAACAGAGCGAAAGGTAGTGCACCAGCAAATCTACGTACTAGATGAAGAAAATTAAACTAAATTAAGTACCTAACATAAATATACCTAAATGAGAAATAATATATGCATTATATTAATATATATAAATATGCTTATAATAAATATAATCGTATCTATATAAATAAATTATAATAAACCTAATAAATACTATACAATATAGGTAGTTGCAAACTAGGACTTAGTGAGAAGATGCGAATGCAGTTCGGTCTTGAAAACGGCAAGTGACTTTGCATGACGGATCTCATACGGAAGGCTGTTCCAGAGGCTGATAGACTTCACCGCGAAAGATTCCTTGAAATATCCTGAACGTGTAAAGGTAGACATAAGGTGGTTGTCAGTCTTGGACCTAAGAGGACGACTGTGATCAGTACCAAGGTATTGGAAACGTTCTTTGAGGTAAGGAGGGGTACGAGGGTCATACAACACATTCGACAAAAGAGTAAGGACATGTCCCTCACGACGTAGTCTTATTGGCAGCCACCCAAGTTCAGTCCTGAACTCAGACACATGATCGAACTTGCGCAAGCCATATATAAAACGTATGCAGAGGTTCTGCAGTCGCTGAAGCTTGTCCAATAGAACCTCATTGAGGTCAATGGTACAAACATCAGCATAATCCATAATGGGCAGGAGAAGCGACTGCGCAAGTACGACCTTGGTACTCAAAGGGAGCAGGTTTTTCCACCTCCGCAAAGCACCGGCGGCAGCATAAACCTTCCTGCTGACCTCCGCAATATGAGGAGACCAACAAAGTGTGGAGTCAAAGAGGACACCCAGGTTTTTAACAACATCACTAAGAGGAAGTGGAACAGAGTTAAACATGAGTGGAGGCATAGAGATGGACTTGAGCTTAGCAATCTGCTTAGACCCGCCAATAATGATCGCTTGCGACTTGTTAGGATTCACCGTTAGGTCATGTGTTCGACTCCATTCGTAAATAGTCGCAAGGTCAACATTTAGCAAAGATATCAGGTTGTCTATATCTTCGATGGGGGCCTGAGAGTATATTTGCAGGTCGTCAGCATACAAGTGATATTGGCAGGATAGGAGGGGAGTAAGGAAGTTGATAAAGATAGAAAAAAGGAGTGGGGAAAGGACACCGCCCTGAGGTACGCCCGCAGTGATGTCGCAAGAGGCGGACAGTTTGTCATCGACACGAACACACTGCCTTCGGCCGATGAGATAGCTGCGAAACCACTCAACCACAGCATCTGATCCAAAAACTGACCTCAGCATCGCCAAGAGTACGTCATAATCAACAGTATTAAAGGCGTTGCTGAAGTCTAAAAGAACCAGAGTAGTGAGCTGCTGATTTGCCATACCCTCACGAATATCATCGGCCACTTTGGTCAACGCGGTCACCGTGCTATGCCCCGGGCGAAAACCGGACTGAAATGGACTGAGCAGATGGTTTGCGTTAATAAACACACTGATCTGGTGGAGGACAAGGCGCTCGAGGACTTTGGAAAGGAAAGGGAGAATGGAAATAGGGCGAAAATTAGAGGGAGCGGAAGGATTTGAATTTTTAGGAATGGGGATGACTACAGCTTGACGCCAGCACCTCGGGAAAGTTGCGGTTTCGAGCGAAAAGTTGAAAATTTGGCAAAGAATGGGGATGACACCAGCCAAGCTTAGTTGGATCATACGCCGACTTATTCCGTCGACTCCCTCTGCATTTGACTTGATGGCCAAGATGTTTTTTTCAACTTCACGCTCAGACACCGACCTAAAAGAGAAGGTAGGGTGGCGTGGCGGAGACGTGGTGGAGTGGGAGGAAAGGGATTGCAGAGTGGATAGTTTAATATGTTGGGGAAAAGAGGGAGGAGATGTGAAATGGCGGTTTAAAGTGTCAGGAGTAAGGTTGTGAGGAGTACTCGACTTAGACTTTCCGATGCCAAGTGAGTTAAGGAAAGACCAGACCTTAGCGGGGTTACCATTTGTGACTGACGCATGTATGTGACGACGCTGCGCATCCCTGCACATCCTACTACAGCGACTGCGTAGCTCCTTATATCGGCTACGGGTCTCATCGGAAGGGTTATTGCGAAATTTAACTTTAGCCGCATTACGCCGTGCCATCATGGCCTTTATGTCAGCAGTAAGCCAAGGAGCGGGGAGATGCTTAAGTCGAATGGGTCGGTGAGGTGCATGGATGTCGAAAAGTTGATTAAGGATAGAGTTAAACATTTCTAGTTTGAGGTCAATGGTTGGAGCCTCAAGCACAGGGACCCAGTCTATTTCACTGAGATCAGATAAAAAGCGATCTTCGTCAATGTTTTTCAAGTTACGCTGCATGACCACCCGGGGTTTAGGTTTAGGACAACGGATTTTATAGGAGAGGAAGATAAGGTCATGGTAGGAGAAGGCTTCAGCAGGAAATTGTCCGTGGGAACTGACATGGTCCAAGGAGGAAACAATGGCTAGATCCAACAAGGACGGCTGGCAGCCAGGAAAGTGATGGGTGGAAGAAGATGGAAGAATACTAAGATTGAAGGATTTAATGATAGAGGACAAACAAGAAGACCTAGAATCATTCTTGAACAAGCAGGTGTTGAAGTCGCCCATAATGATCGTGTGGTCAACCGTGGGAACCAGATCTTCCAGTAAGGACTCCAGTTTGGAAAAATAGTTTATTTGAAGATTGGGACTATAGAAAACTCCTAGAAGTACCTTGAGGTGACCAAAGAAGATTTCTATGAAAAGATGTTCAGAGGACTGAGAGTATAGGGAAGGAGATTTATTTAATATATTAAAAGAGAAGTGATTCCTAAGGTAAATAGCCACACCTCCACCGCCCTTGCCAGTTCTGTCATTACGGATGAGATGGAAACCAGGAAGGGAGTACGAAGCGGAAGGGAGACAAGGTTTTAAGAACGTTTCCGAAACCAGGACAGCATGAACGTTAGGATTTTTGGAAAACGTAGCTACTAGGTCCGCATGGTGTGCAGGGACACTTTGTGCATTGATGTGAACCACGTTGAAATTTTTTGGAGTAGCTGAGAACGCGGTCTCAATTAGGGAATCAAGGGGCAGAGAAGTGCTATGAAAACTATCATCAGCTGAAGATGCAGAAAAGAAATCCGAGCCGTCACTCAGGGAGTCATCGCCATCATTGTAGGTAGTTTGCAACATTGTATGTAAATAAATAAATAATATATATAAAAAATAATAATAAATAAAATTAACCTAAATCGCTAAATAAACTTAGTTCTATGCTCAATGTAAAAAAAAAAACCTATACTGCTCGCCAGCAGTGTGGAAGATAAACACCTTTAAAACTAATAATAAGTTTACAAAAACATATGTACAGAAACCAAAACAACATTGTAAACAAATTAAGCACCAACATGTAACAAGTAAAAAAAGAGATAAAACATCATGATCTTGAACCGCTACATAAACATTTCATTATACTACTGTGTATTTTCTTAAGAAATAACGTAGAGAAATAAACATTAAGGAAAAAAAAAAAAACTTCAAGAAAGATTTGTGCGTTTCCGAACGGAGCTGTCAATTGTCAATGTCAACAAGACGTGACGCGAAGTGAAGGTGACATTACTTACTATTACTAATTATTTATTGTTTACTTACCTACGTTTAGTTAAATAATAAATAAAAATTAGCCTGGTTCAAAAGATCGGGTACTTATAATATAAATGGTAGCGGGTAATACAGTGGAATAACGAAAAACATAGTTTATAAAGACATCACATTGGGTAAAACAAATCAGACAAACTTAAAACTACAAGATTGTGATACGGGTTATGGGGTTAAGCTGTGGATACTGCAGTATTAGCGGAGATAGTGCGAAAATCACGCATGGATTCCACTTTATGCCTACTGCCATCAGGAGTCTTGATGTTTATGATCCCGTCCATGGTCCAACAATTAGAAATGCCGTATACATCCCTGGCAGCCATGAAAATATCATGTCGCGGTTTCGTTACGAACTCGGACAGGGTGATCTTAGAACCCTTTAGTGCAGCTTTGTTCCTCCACAGAGCAGTGCGCACAGATTGATCTGCGAATTTAACGACAATAGGTCGTGGCTTGCTGTTACCTTGTTTGCCCATCCGATAGGTAGCGGAGATGTTGTTCGCCGTCAAGCATTGAGTTTTGCATTTAGCCGCCAAACAGGAGACCACCGTAGCACAAGTGTCTTCGCCCTTGCTTTCTGGAACGCCATGCACAAGCAGCATTTTGCGCCGGAAACGCATTTCGACGCGATCTATCCGAGAGTGTAAAGAATCGAGCTCATTGCGAAGCAAGGCAAGGCCGTTGCAAACAAAGGTTTTGAAGTTTATGAACTCCGTGTTGAGTGCTGCTATGGAATTGGGGTTCTTACGTGTCACGGAAGCCTGGTTCAACTCAGCCTGGAACTCAGCCATCTTCTCTTCAAACATTTTCGCCATATTGTTAATATTAACTTCCAATTGCGAGTGGTCCATAGTGTGGTGATGGGTGTTTTATATAAAGGAGATGGAACAAAGGATTGTTTATACTGCAGGTGAGTAGTACTACTTCTTCCTAAAGTAGTAGCATATAACTAATGCTATAAAGTAGGGATTAACTATTTTTAAAATAAAAAATAAGTGGAGCTACTATTATTTGCAGTTTACTTGGCAACTACCCACGCAGAAAAAAAAAACGAAAAAAAAACCGTTATCAAGTTCACGTAGACACAGTTTCTTGAGAAATTAACTACAGGCTTAGGTAATTGGTGTGATTGTAAGACAATATTTATTTATTTATTTAATCCTTAACCATCGAATAACTGGTTATCTTATCTCTAACTGCCAGGACACAACAATGCTGAAAACGTCGTTGTTATGGCGTCAGACTTAGATAAGATGGTAGTAGAACTTTAATACCTAATTCCAACAATTCCTTTAATTTAACTGCTCTTAATATCTCTCAATCGCCCACAAAAGTATAAGTACGAATCCAGTATATTTCGCGTTAAGCTAATAGCCTCAATAAAAGAAGATATCCCCCTTAAAATGCCAAGAGGCACTTTAAGTCTTAGTGAACAATCCCCGTTTCCGCCACAGAACTGAAAATGGCGATCTAATTGCGTGCTTGTATCTTTTAAATTTTTAATTATTGGAATCTTGCTATTTAATATGCTCTTGCACACTGACCTACACTCCACCTGCTTAGCTATGCATGGCGGTGGTTTATCATATCTATTGCTATAACCGGCCGGTATAACCAAGTGCGATGTAGATACGTATTATAGGGTACCATATAAACCATCCTTTTTAATAAATCTATCTATTGCAGAGTTTGAAAGATCTAATCATATGTACAGAAGGGGAAGGGACTTTGTTATATGCTATGTACAGTCGAGCCAATGAGGGTTAACGCGTATGAATTCACCGCTAGAGGCGCTGGTGCCGCGTAAGGTCTTTGAAACTGTCATGAATGAAAATGCCAAATGTCATAGGTACAGTGCCACAACCTTTTCTGTTCCGGTGACAGCAGCGCTACGTACGTTATTCTTTTTTTTGTAACAATTTAACCGACCCTGACTTCTAAGAACTTCAGCCGCCAGCAGCGCTATGGTTGGACATTAACTTGACAGCAAAATGACAATTAAAAAAACACGCACTAGTTTCACATTTTGGCCACCGGAACAGCAAAGCTTGATAAAGAGATAAAGATAAAGATAAAAATATTCTTTATTCACTTAGACATAATAAATATGTACTTATGAATCGTCAATATTTTCCTACCACCCATTCAAGACTTTTTTAACAAGACTTGTGGCACTGTACTTTGTGTGTGAGCTATAGTCCCACACTTCTGTCTGTTCCTGTGTCAACCGTGACGGAGGAGTCACTTGCAAAACGAAATTAGCTATCAAAATGGACTATGGTATGAAAACTGTTTTAGTTCCAAAGTTAGTCACCTTAACAGAAATGCTTGTTGCACTATACGCGCGTTTATTTCTAAAATAAATAAAATGTTGTGAGTATTTTGCAATACGAGATTCAAAAAGACAAATATGAATTACGGGTCAATGAGCGTCAGTGCTTTAAAAGCGGAGCTAAGAAAAAAGAGGTTTTTCAAAACAAAACGGGACTGCACAACATTGCGACATGCTGATATTACTAATAAATTGGTATTATCTAAGATTTGTTTTCTTTCACACCCGTAGAGCCGTAGGGGCCGTAGTAAACAAACTTTAACAGGACCTCTAGCGACAGTGGCGCTAACTGGTGAGCAAAAAAACGGTAGCCCTCATTGAATCATGACCCATTTTGCTAATAATTTGTTTCAAAGTGTCAAAACTATAAAGGGGTCAATTTACTTTTATGTGTATTTGAAAATAAACCTTTGGTGCGTCACGCTTCAATTGGTTCGACGGTACTTACAGAATTTCTAAGCAGTCGGTACTATGCTCAGATCATATATAGTATTATTATGATCTGAGATACTACGCTAATACAAGGCGCCAAAGCTTATTGAATATCCGTTGAACCCTAAAAGATCTTTATTAAGCCGTACCTATCAAATATCCCTTGAATCACTTCGCCGAAACAGACAGAATTAACTGTCTGTGATATTAAATTACCTACGCACAAGCGAATTCCAATTTTATCTCTTTACCCTAAAGTCCAGAGTAACATTTCTGGTGGTAGCATTTTTGTCACGTGATTTAAGGTTGTCAACAACAAAAATAAATATTTATTGTTTATAAAAACATCTACGTAATGGTTTTCTTCACTTAAGAAAATAAGAATGCTGGCTTTTTGGAGTAAGGGAGAAAGTAATTATGGTGATTTTATCAGCCATTGCTCTTATAATGGTGCAATTACACTTGATCGTTAGTCCGTATTCGGGTGGCCGAATCGTTTTGCTTTAATTTGGCCATTACTACACACACACTGACTCACTGAGCTTGGACTGAGTGACTGACTGTGTCTGTACCTCTGAGTTAAGTAAACGAAACACATATTGAATTTGAAGATTATTTATTTATTATTTAAAAAAAATAAAAAAATTGAATATTAACAATCCTCAAAATTATGACCGAAATCTTTCTCTTCAGTATTTCTTAATCCCATTGTATGGTTGGATCTGCATTTGTCGTCATTTTATCTGACGTCACACAAGATTGTTTGACAACGAGCAGATTGTTTGTGGAAGGACTTATTCTAAGTCCACCTGGCTAGCTACCACCAAGTCTTTTTAGCTCAGCGGGGTAGCTTTGAAAAGAGTTCAGCAGTTAAAGTACCTTGGGCATTGGGTAACCGAAGATCTAAAGGACAATGTAGATATTGAAAGGAAACGCAGGTCGTTGGCGGTTACAGCAAATATGTTGGCACGCAAATTTGCGAGGAGTCAAAATAAGTCTTTTCAGAGCATACTGCACGTCATTTTACTCCGGAGGACAGACCTTCGGGTCTACTATAATAGACCCAAAAGTCACTCAACGTTCTGCGGGCCCAATATAACAATGCCTCATGGTATTGTTGAGGAGCCTCGCTCCAGCTGTAGCGCGTCTGCTATGTTTGCTCGCACTGATAGACGTAGTAACTATTTAGTAATCTGTGCTGATAGTATTTCAGCCGTACTGTACAAAAAAAATATCCCTGTTTTACAGAGTGAGGAGAAGCAGCAGCAACACAATCCTGAAGGTTATTGTTAGCAGGAAAGATGTCTGCCCCATTATGTGGTATTTGAGTCAGGCGACTACATCTAACTTAGGTATAGAATACTAACATAGTTTATAAGGTACTTTTTACTAACACTTATGGATCTCTGTTGTCTAAATAAAGAATTGAATTATTATTAATATTAAGTCTGATGCCATAACAATGATGTTTTCAGCATTATTGTGTTCCAGCAGTTAGAAATAAGCTAGTCAGTTCCTCAATGATTAAGGATTTTAGGAGTAGTGCATTTCCACCTTCTGCCTTATCGCAACTTAATATCAGATGTGATGAAGGCTCAGTGCGGGTAGCACATAGCCTTCGTCACATCGTTGTAGATAAAAAAAAATTTTACGCCCAATTCCCATAGTCAATCGAATTCAGATAAAAAACCAAGTGTACCAGCACCTTTAGGACAGATTTTTATGTGACATTTTTATTGCGTATATTTTCGAACACTTTGTTTACGAAAAATCATTTTTATTTGCTAAACTAATTATGATGTATTTAGATACATTGCTTATTAAAAGATATAATTATACATAAGTACGTGTTATGTATCGGAAATTTTCAATCCATATAGTAAGTAAAAACATACTATTATGGATGGATAGATTTTATTTCTATCCATCCATAATAGTATGTTTTTACTTGTTTACTACCTACCATACCACCCCGGTAATAGATACTAGTGATACTACTTAGTAGCTCTCTAGGTAACATATTTATTTCTATGATACCTATGAAATGTGATGCGTGATGCTGTCTAATATTGATTTTTTTATTGAAAAACGTGAAAGCAAAAATCCTTAAGTGACTTGCCCATTCCATATTATTCGCATTTTCTTTTCCCACCTACACTTACCTTATTTTCCCAACAAATACTCAATCTTGAGCTAAGGCGATATTTAATTGTTTTCTTGTCAAACGTTTTTGCCGTAACGTATTAACGTAGGTGAGGGTTCGGCAAAAAGTTGAAAAAATTCAGTCTAATAATGACGTTTTTCGACGAAGAAATAAAGCAAAGACCCCAGTGAGAGCTATGCTAGAATTTTTATTAGAGTATAACATTTGTTAAGGTACCACATTAAAGGTAGGTTTTTAGGCATTTAATTTTATTTAGCAAGTTGCAGGAAAGATCTGCCCCATTGTGACATGTGGCATTTGAGGCAGGTGACTACATCTAAGTTAGCTAAAGAATACTAACCTAACTAAGGTACTTTTTACTAACACTAATGGATCTCTGTTGTCTAAATGAAGAATTTAATTATTATTATTAAGTCTAATTCCATAACAACGATGCTTTCAGCATTATTGTGTTCCGCCAGTTAGAGATAAGATAGCCAGTTCCTCGTTGTTGAGGATTCCGGTAGTAGTGTGTTTCCACCTTGAGCCTTATCATCACTTAACATCAGGTATGATAAAGGCTAAGTGCTACCCTGTTGTGGATAAAAAAAAAGTATGAGTTTATCTTCGCTCAAAGTGTAACTCTGACAATGACGTTTTCAACAAAGAAATAATCAATGAAACGGTGATGTATTATACGCGTTTTTTGCTCATTTATATCTGCCTGCCTTTTGTTCACTAGTCCGTTCTTGTGGACAGGAGATAAGACTAATAATAGCCATCGAATTCGTTCAGTCATTGTATTTCGGAATGGCTCTTCAGGTATCTTTCGTTGTTGTTTCACGATTTATCTTCATTACAGGTACAGCTGAATACTCATCAGGGGGGCTACCGGCTAAAAATACGGATATGCAGTGAACGTGTGAATTATAACTAGGATAAGGACACGGGCTTCATTTGACATTTGAAGCCCATATTTTGTCCTTTTATGGGCATAATATCGTCGTCAAATGTCAATATAAGCCCATGTCCATACCCATATTTTTTTGCCGGTAGCCCCCCCAGGTTTTACAGTTGGAATGTAGAACCTTGCTTTGGCTTCAGTCATCCTCCTCCTCCTCAGTCGGTCCCTCATTGCTGAGGATCATGTCCCCTGTCGTTTGGTCGCATTCCGGATCGCTGATCGCCATGACTGGCGGTCTTCCGCCAGTTGCAGTGCATTGTGTGTCGACATTTTTATAGTCCTGGTTATAAGGTCGGAGCAACGAGCTGGTCTGCCCCCTTCTACCTTTCCTAGAAGAATGCATCTTTCTAGGCTTTCAGGGTTTTTCCGCGCCACATGGCCGAAGAACTGAAAAGATCTACGGATAACGGTTGAAGACAGTCGCTCCTTAATTTTTAGCTCTTCCAGTATAGAGTCATTGGTCGGAATCTCTGTCCAGCTTACGCGCAGAATCCGCCGCCAGCCCAACATCTCTTCTTTCATCATCAGCCATTTAATGTCAACACTGCTGGGGCACAGACCTTCGTTATGAATGGATAACGAGAATGGGCGTTTTCACATTGGACGATAACGGTAACGACACGATATCGTCGGACTGGCAGTTTCATACAATCACTACTAAATGCTATCACACTGTGTCGTTACCGTCAACGATATCGTCTGTCGTGCCGATATCGGTGACGACACAAGTGCGGAAGATGCGAAGCCGGTTATCAACGAAAGTAACCAAGGGTAATTAACAGTTTATCTGTTATTTACTGCATTTTTGGGTTTTTACGCTAAAAACCACCGCTAGGTAGCGCTTGTTTCTTGATTTGCTAGGTGTGAGTTCCGCGACGATTATGCCTGCTTGTTGATTGGTGGAGAGGAGAGAGGAGGTGGATCTCCTCCCGCCTCACCTCTCCCTTCTATTTCGAGTATGTAATATCGACAATGACCGAACGATAGTAATAATTTTGAAGTGACTTCAAAAAAAAGAAGCTTCTCAGTTTGACCTGTATTTTTTTGTATGTATGTTTGTCCGCGATTATCTCGCTTTTGGCTGAACTGATTTAAATGCGGTTTTCAGGAAAGTATTTGTTACATTTAGGATAAGGTTTTAGTATTTTAACCGACTTCAAAAAAGGAGGTTCTCAGTTTGACCCGTATGTATGTATGAAGGTTTGTCCGCGAGATGCGGTTTTCAGAAAAGTATTTGTCACATTTAGGAGAAGGTTTTGGTATTACAACCGACTTTGAAAAAGGAGGTTCTCAGTTTGTCCCTTTATGTACATTATGTATGTTTGTCCGTGAATATCTCACGTTTGGCTGAATCGATTTTGATACGTTTTACATCAGATGAGTATTTGTGATTGATGCGGTTTATGTGTACATTCCTAACATACTATAGGCACAGTTTAAGCAATCTTTCTATACAGTTGGACGACGCCCTTGAAGTTGGCGATGCCGACGCCTGTAATAGGTATTTACGTAAGTACGTAAGGGTTGTCACTTTAAAATGTGACCGTGGACCTTTTACGACCCCGGGTGGAAACATTGGTATTGCGATATTAAATTAATAATATAATTTAATAATGCAAATGCAATGTCAAAATTATTAAAAAATTCAAGACGGCGGCCGACTTTTTTGTTTGTAGGCTGATTTCGATGAAACTCGATTTATGGTACTATTTTGACAAGAAAACAGCAACGCAATGTTAAAAGTATTAAAAAATCCAAGATGGTGGCCAACTTTTTTGTTAGCACGCCGATTTCAATGAAACGCAGTTTCTGGTACTATTTTGACAAGAAAACAGCAACGCAATGTTAAAAATATAAAAATTCAAGATGGCGGCCAACTTTTTTGTTTGCTGGCTGATTTCGGTGAAATTCAGTTTCTGGTACTATTTTGACAAGAAAACAGCAACGAAATGTTAAACATGATAAAAATCCAAGATGGCAACCGACTTTTTTGTTTGTGGGCCGATTTTGATAAAACTCAGTTTCTGGTTCTATTTTGACAAGAAAACAGCAACGCAATGTTAAAAATATAAAAACCAAGATGGCGGCCAACTTTTTTGTTTGCAGGCCGATTTCAATAAAACTTAGTTTGTGGTTCTATTTTGACAAGAAAACAGCAATGCAATGTTAAAAATATTAAAAATCCAAGATGGCAGCCACCTTTTTTGTTTGTGAGCCGATTTTGATGAAACTTGGTTTTTAGTACAATTTTGACAAGAAAACAATTACGCAATGTTAAAAGTATTAAAAAATCCAAGATGGTGGCCAACTTTTTTGTTAGCACGCCGATTTCAATGAAACGCAGTTTCTGGTACTATTTTGACAAGAAAACAGCAACGCAATGTTAAAAATATAAAAATTCAAGATGGCGGCCAACTTTTTTGTTTGCTGGCTGATTTCGGTGAAATTCAGTTTCTGGTACTATTTTGACAAGAAAACAGCAACGAAATGTTAAACATGATAAAAATCCAAGATGGCAACCGACTTTTTTGTTTGTGGGCCGATTTTGATAAAACTCAGTTTCTGGTTCTATTTTGACAAGAAAACAGCAATGCAATGTTAAAAATATTAAAAATCCAAGATGGCAGCCACCTTTTTTGTTTGTGAGCCGATTTTGATGAAACTTGGTTTTTAGTACAATTTTGACAAGAAAACAATAACACAATGTTAAAAGTATTAAAAAATCCAAGATGGCGGCCAACTTTTTTGTTTGCAGGCCGATTTCAATGAAACTCAGTTTCTGGTTCTATTTTGACAAGAAAACAGCAACGCAATGTTAAAAATATAAAATTCAAGATGGCGGCCAAATTTTTTGTTTAAAATAGTACCAGAAACTGAATTTAATCGAAATCGGTCAGCAAACAAAAAATTTGTCCGCCATCTTGGATTTTATATTTTTAACATTGCGTTGTTGTTTTCTTGTCAAAATTGTACTAAAAACCAAGTTTAATCAAAATCGGCTCACAAACAACAAAGTTGGCCGCCATCTTGGATTTTTAATATTTTTAGCATTGCGTTGCTGTTTTCTTGTCAAAATAGTACCAGAAACTGAGTTTCATCGAAATCGGCCTGCTAACAAAAAAATTGTCTGCCATCTTGTTTTTTTTTATACTTTTAATATTGCGTTGCTGTTTTCTGGTCAAAATAGAACCACAAACTGAGTTTCATTGAAATCGGCCTGCAAACAAAAAAGTCGGCCGCCATCTTGTTTTTTTTATACTTTTAACATTGTGTTGTTGTTTTCTTGTTAAAATTGTACTAAAAACCAAGTTCATCAAAATCAGCTCACAAACAAAAAGTTGGCCGCCATCTTGGATTTTTAATATTTTTAACATTGCGTTGCTGTTTTCTTGTCAAAATAGTACCAGAAACTGAGTTTCATCGAAATCAGCCTGCTAACAAAAAATTTGTCCGCCATCTTGAATTTTTTTATACTTTTAATATTGCGTTGCTGTTTTCTGGTCAAAATAGTACCAGAAACTGAATTTAATCGAAATCGGCAAGCAAACAAAAAATTTGTCCGCCATCTTGGATTTTATATTTCTAACATTGCGTTGCTGTTTTCTTGTCAAAACAGTACCAGAGACTGAGTTTCATCGAAATCGGCCTGCTAACAAAAAAGTTGCCCGCCATCTTGGATTTTTTAATACTTTTAACATTGTGTTGTTGTTTTCTTGTCAAAATTGTACTAAAAACCAAGTTTCATCAAAATCGGCTCACAAACAAAAAAGTTGGCCGCTATCTTGGATTTTTAATATTTTTAACATTGCGTTGCTGTTTTCTTGTCAAAATAGTACCAGAAACTGAGTTTCATCGAAATCGGCCTGCTAACAAAAAACTTGTCCGCCATCTTGAATTTTTTTATACTTTTAATATTGCGTTGCTGTTTTCTGATCAAAATAGAACCACAAACTGAGTTTCATTGAAATCGGCCTGCAAACAAAAAAGTTGGCCGCCATCTTATATTTTTTTATACTTTTAACATTGTGTTGTTGTTTTCTTGTCAAAATTGTACTAAAAACCAAGTTTCATCAAAATCCGCTCACAAACAAAAAAGTTGGCCGCCATCTTGGATTTTGGAAATTTGCCTTTTTTTTAATAAGCGAGATGAAGATTTGCACTCACTCACACTACATGTCGTATGCAACATAATATTAATTTAAAAATAAATTATACTTTTAACATCGTTGGTTTTAACATATTGGTTTAAAGACGAGACCAAATGCCTATGTCAAAGCTACAAGTACTTTAGTAACCTACCTATGCAAAAAAAAAAAATGCAAATTTATACATTTTTCTATCCACAACGAGGTAGCACTTAGCCTTCATAACATCTGATGTTAAGTGAAGGTAAGGCTGAAGTATACTCCATTAATTTTTGACGACCGATTTGGCGCAGGGGTAAACTACTTGCCTTCTGTGCCAGAGGTCTCGGGTTCAATTTCCGAACAAGGCAAATATTTGTGTGCATGAACATGTCTATTTGTCTTGGTCTGTGTGTTTTCTATGTATATATTAAGTATGTATTTACAAACAAAAAGTATTTAAGTATATATTTATCCGTTATTGATTGATTGATTGATTGAAAACTCTTTATTGCACACACAAATAAAAATTACAAAAAGAGGAAAAAGATATAACACATAGGTATGTGGGCAAAGGCGGTCTTATCGCTGAAAGCGATCTCTTCCAGACAACCTTTGAGGCACAGGAAAAATAAACAGAGCGAAAGGTAGTGCACCAGCAAATCTACGTACTAGATGAAGAAAATTAAACTAAATTAAGTACCTAACATAAATATACCTAAATGAGAAATAATATATGCATTATATTAATATATATAAATATGCTTATAATAAATATAATCGTATCTATATAAATAAATTATAATAAACCTAATAAATACTATACAATATAGGTAGTTGCAAACTAGGACTTAGTGAGAAGATGCGAATGCAGTTCGGTCTTGAAAACGGCAAGTGACTTTGCATGACGGATCTCATACGGAAGGCTGTTCCAGAGGCTGATAGACTTCACCGCGAAAGATTCCTTGAAATATCCTGAACGTGTAAAGGTAGACATAAGGTGGTTGTCAGTCTTGGACCTAAGAGGACGACTGTGATCAGTACCAAGGTATTGGAAACGTTCTTTGAGGTAAGGAGGGGTACGAGGGTCATACAACACATTCGACAAAAGAGTAAGGACATGTCCCTCACGACGTAGTCTTATTGGCAGCCACCCAAGTTCAGTCCTGAACTCAGACACATGATCGAACTTGCGCAAGCCATATATAAAACGTATGCAGAGGTTCTGCAGTCGCTGAAGCTTGTCCAATAGAACCTCATTGAGGTCAATGGTACAAACATCAGCATAATCCATAATGGGCAGGAGAAGCGACTGCGCAAGTACGACCTTGGTACTCAAAGGGAGCAGGTTTTTCCACCTCCGCAAAGCACCGGCGGCAGCATAAACCTTCCTGCTGACCTCCGCAATATGAGGAGACCAACAAAGTGTGGAGTCAAAGAGGACACCCAGGTTTTTAACAACATCACTAAGAGGAAGTGGAACAGAGTTAAACATGAGTGGAGGCATAGAGATGGACTTGAGCTTAGCAATCTGCTTAGACCCGCCAATAATGATCGCTTGCGACTTGTTAGGATTCACCGTTAGGTCATGTGTTCGACTCCATTCGTAAATAGTCGCAAGGTCAACATTTAGCAAAGATATCAGGTTGTCTATATCTTCGATGGGGGCCTGAGAGTATATTTGCAGGTCGTCAGCATACAAGTGATATTGGCAGGATAGGAGGGGAGTAAGGAAGTTGATAAAGATAGAAAAAAGGAGTGGGGAAAGGACACCGCCCTGAGGTACGCCCGCAGTGATGTCGCAAGAGGCGGACAGTTTGTCATCGACACGAACACACTGCCTTCGGCCGATGAGATAGCTGCGAAACCACTCAACCACAGCATCTGATCCAAAAACTGACCTCAGCATCGCCAAGAGTACGTCATAATCAACAGTATTAAAGGCGTTGCTGAAGTCTAAAAGAACCAGAGTAGTGAGCTGCTGATTTGCCATACCCTCACGAATATCATCGGCCACTTTGGTCAACGCGGTCACCGTGCTATGCCCCGGGCGAAAACCGGACTGAAATGGACTGAGCAGATGGTTTGCGTTAATAAACACACTGATCTGGTGGAGGACAAGGCGCTCGAGGACTTTGGAAAGGAAAGGGAGAATGGAAATAGGGCGAAAATTAGAGGGAGCGGAAGGATTTGAATTTTTAGGAATGGGGATGACTACAGCTTGACGCCAGCACCTCGGGAAAGTTGCGGTTTCGAGCGAAAAGTTGAAAATTTGGCAAAGAATGGGGATGACACCAGCCAAGCTTAGTTGGATCATACGCCGACTTATTCCGTCGACTCCCTCTGCATTTGACTTGATGGCCAAGATGTTTTTTTCAACTTCACGCTCAGACACCGACCTAAAAGAGAAGGTAGGGTGGCGTGGCGGAGACGTGGTGGAGTGGGAGGAAAGGGATTGCAGAGTGGATAGTTTAATATGTTGGGGAAAAGAGGGAGGAGATGTGAAATGGCGGTTTAAAGTGTCAGGAGTAAGGTTGTGAGGAGTACTCGACTTAGACTTTCCGATGCCAAGTGAGTTAAGGAAAGACCAGACCTTAGCGGGGTTACCATTTGTGACTGACGCATGTATGTGACGACGCTGCGCATCCCTGCACATCCTACTACAGCGACTGCGTAGCTCCTTATATCGGCTACGGGTCTCATCGGAAGGGTTATTGCGAAATTTAACTTTAGCCGCATTACGCCGTGCCATCATGGCCTTTATGTCAGCAGTAAGCCAAGGAGCGGGGAGATGCTTAAGTCGAATGGGTCGGTGAGGTGCATGGATGTCGAAAAGTTGATTAAGGATAGAGTTAAACATTTCTAGTTTGAGGTCAATGGTTGGAGCCTCAAGCACAGGGACCCAGTCTATTTCACTGAGATCAGATAAAAAGCGATCTTCGTCAATGTTTTTCAAGTTACGCTGCATGACCACCCGGGGTTTAGGTTTAGGACAACGGATTTTATAGGAGAGGAAGATAAGGTCATGGTAGGAGAAGGCTTCAGCAGGAAATTGTCCGTGGGAACTGACATGGTCCAAGGAGGAAACAATGGCTAGATCCAACAAGGACGGCTGGCAGCCAGGAAAGTGATGGGTGGAAGAAGATGGAAGAATACTAAGATTGAAGGATTTAATGATAGAGGACAAACAAGAAGACCTAGAATCATTCTTGAACAAGCAGGTGTTGAAGTCGCCCATAATGATCGTGTGGTCAACCGTGGGAACCAGATCTTCCAGTAAGGACTCCAGTTTGGAAAAATAGTTTATTTGAAGATTGGGACTATAGAAAACTCCTAGAAGTACCTTGAGGTGACCAAAGAAGATTTCTATGAAAAGATGTTCAGAGGACTGAGAGTATAGGGAAGGAGATTTATTTAATATATTAAAAGAGAAGTGATTCCTAAGGTAAATAGCCACACCTCCACCGCCCTTGCCAGTTCTGTCATTACGGATGAGATGGAAACCAGGAAGGGAGTACGAAGCGGAAGGGAGACAAGGTTTTAAGAACGTTTCCGAAACCAGGACAGCATGAACGTTAGGATTTTTGGAAAACGTAGCTACTAGGTCCGCATGGTGTGCAGGGACACTTTGTGCATTGATGTGAACCACGTTGAAATTTTTTGGAGTAGCTGAGAACGCGGTCTCAATTAGGGAATCAAGGGGCAGAGAAGTGCTATGAAAACTATCATCAGCTGAAGATGCAGAAAAGAAATCCGAGCCGTCACTCAGGGAGTCATCGCCATCATTGTAGGTAGTTTGCAACATTGTATGTAAATAAATAAATAATATATATAAAAAATAATAATAAATAAAATTAACCTAAATCGCTAAATAAACTTAGTTCTATGCTCAATGTAAAAAAAAAAACCTATACTGCTCGCCAGCAGTGTGGAAGATAAACACCTTTAAAACTAATAATAAGTTTACAAAAACATATGTACAGAAACCAAAACAACATTGTAAACAAATTAAGCACCAACATGTAACAAGTAAAAAAAGAGATAAAACATCATGATCTTGAACCGCTACATAAACATTTCATTATACTACTGTGTATTTTCTTAAGAAATAACGTAGAGAAATAAACATTAAGGAAAAAAAAAAAAACTTCAAGAAAGATTTGTGCGTTTCCGAACGGAGCTGTCAATTGTCAATGTCAACAAGACGTGACGCGAAGTGAAGGTGACATTACTTACTATTACTAATTATTTATTGTTTACTTACCTACGTTTAGTTAAATAATAAATAAAAATTAGCCTGGTTCAAAAGATCGGGTACTTATAATATAAATGGTAGCGGGTAATACAGTGGAATAACGAAAAACATAGTTTATAAAGACATCACATTGGGTAAAACAAATCAGACAAACTTAAAACTACAAGATTGTGATACGGGTTATGGGGTTAAGCTGTGGATACTGCAGTATTAGCGGAGATAGTGCGAAAATCACGCATGGATTCCACTTTATGCCTACTGCCATCAGGAGTCTTGATGTTTATGATCCCGTCCATGGTCCAACAATTAGAAATGCCGTATACATCCCTGGCAGCCATGAAAATATCATGTCGCGGTTTCGTTACGAACTCGGACAGGGTGATCTTAGAACCCTTTAGTGCAGCTTTGTTCCTCCACAGAGCAGTGCGCACAGATTGATCTGCGAATTTAACGACAATAGGTCGTGGCTTGCTGTTACCTTGTTTGCCCATCCGATAGGTAGCGGAGATGTTGTTCGCCGTCAAGCATTGAGTTTTGCATTTAGCCGCCAAACAGGAGACCACCGTAGCACAAGTGTCTTCGCCCTTGCTTTCTGGAACGCCATGCACAAGCAGCATTTTGCGCCGGAAACGCATTTCGACGCGATCTATCCGAGAGTGTAAAGAATCGAGCTCATTGCGAAGCAAGGCAAGGCCGTTGCAAACAAAGGTTTTGAAGTTTATGAACTCCGTGTTGAGTGCTGCTATGGAATTGGGGTTCTTACGTGTCACGGAAGCCTGGTTCAACTCAGCCTGGAACTCAGCCATCTTCTCTTCAAACATTTTCGCCATATTGTTAATATTAACTTCCAATTGCGAGTGGTCCATAGTGTGGTGATGGGTGTTTTATATAAAGGAGATGGAACAAAGGATTGTTTATACTGCAGGTGAGTAGTACTACTTCTTCCTAAAGTAGTAGCATATAACTAATGCTATAAAGTAGGGATTAACTATTTTTAAAATAAAAAATAAGTGGAGCTACTATTATTTGCAGTTTACTTGGCAACTACCCACGCAGAAAAAAAAAACGAAAAAAAAACCGTTATCAAGTTCACGTAGACACAGTTTCTTGAGAAATTAACTACAGGCTTAGGTAATTGGTGTGATTGTAAGACAATATTTATTTATTTATTTAATCCTTAACCATCGAATAACTGGTTATCTTATCTCTAACTGCCAGGACACAACAATGCTGAAAACGTCGTTGTTATGGCGTCAGACTTAGATAAGATGGTAGTAGAACTTTAATACCTAATTCCAACAATTCCTTTAATTTAACTGCTCTTAATATCTCTCAATCGCCCACAAAAGTATAAGTACGAATCCAGTATATTTCGCGTTAAGCTAATAGCCTCAATAAAAGAAGATATCCCCCTTAAAATGCCAAGAGGCACTTTAAGTCTTAGTGAACAATCCCCGTTTCCGCCACAGAACTGAAAATGGCGATCTAATTGCGTGCTTGTATCTTTTAAATTTTTAATTATTGGAATCTTGCTATTTAATATGCTCTTGCACACTGACCTACACTCCACCTGCTTAGCTATGCATGGCGGTGGTTTATCATATCTATTGCTATAACCGGCCGGTATAACCAAGTGCGATGTAGATACGTATTATAGGGTACCATATAAACCATCCTTTTTAATAAATCTATCTATTGCAGAGTTTGAAAGATCTAATCATATGTACAGAAGGGGAAGGGACTTTGTTATATGCTATGTACAGTCGAGCCAATGAGGGTTAACGCGTATGAATTCACCGCTAGAGGCGCTGGTGCCGCGTAAGGTCTTTGAAACTGTCATGAATGAAAATGCCAAATGTCATAGGTACAGTGCCACAACCTTTTCTGTTCCGGTGACAGCAGCGCTACGTACGTTATTCTTTTTTTTGTAACAATTTAACCGACCCTGACTTCTAAGAACTTCAGCCGCCAGCAGCGCTATGGTTGGACATTAACTTGACAGCAAAATGACAATTAAAAAAACACGCACTAGTTTCACATTTTGGCCACCGGAACAGCAAAGCTTGATAAAGAGATAAAGATAAAGATAAAAATATTCTTTATTCACTTAGACATAATAAATATGTACTTATGAATCGTCAATATTTTCCTACCACCCATTCAAGACTTTTTTAACAAGACTTGTGGCACTGTACTTTGTGTGTGAGCTATAGTCCCACACTTCTGTCTGTTCCTGTGTCAACCGTGACGGAGGAGTCACTTGCAAAACGAAATTAGCTATCAAAATGGACTATGGTATGAAAACTGTTTTAGTTCCAAAGTTAGTCACCTTAACAGAAATGCTTGTTGCACTATACGCGCGTTTATTTCTAAAATAAATAAAATGTTGTGAGTATTTTGCAATACGAGATTCAAAAAGACAAATATGAATTACGGGTCAATGAGCGTCAGTGCTTTAAAAGCGGAGCTAAGAAAAAAGAGGTTTTTCAAAACAAAACGGGACTGCACAACATTGCGACATGCTGATATTACTAATAAATTGGTATTATCTAAGATTTGTTTTCTTTCACACCCGTAGAGCCGTAGGGGCCGTAGTAAACAAACTTTAACAGGACCTCTAGCGACAGTGGCGCTAACTGGTGAGCAAAAAAACGGTAGCCCTCATTGAATCATGACCCATTTTGCTAATAATTTGTTTCAAAGTGTCAAAACTATAAAGGGGTCAATTTACTTTTATGTGTATTTGAAAATAAACCTTTGGTGCGTCACGCTTCAATTGGTTCGACGGTACTTACAGAATTTCTAAGCAGTCGGTACTATGCTCAGATCATATATAGTATTATTATGATCTGAGATACTACGCTAATACAAGGCGCCAAAGCTTATTGAATATCCGTTGAACCCTAAAAGATCTTTATTAAGCCGTACCTATCAAATATCCCTTGAATCACTTCGCCGAAACAGACAGAATTAACTGTCTGTGATATTAAATTACCTACGCACAAGCGAATTCCAATTTTATCTCTTTACCCTAAAGTCCAGAGTAACATTTCTGGTGGTAGCATTTTTGTCACGTGATTTAAGGTTGTCAACAACAAAAATAAATATTTATTGTTTATAAAAACATCTACGTAATGGTTTTCTTCACTTAAGAAAATAAGAATGCTGGCTTTTTGGAGTAAGGGAGAAAGTAATTATGGTGATTTTATCAGCCATTGCTCTTATAATGGTGCAATTACACTTGATCGTTAGTCCGTATTCGGGTGGCCGAATCGTTTTGCTTTAATTTGGCCATTACTACACACACACTGACTCACTGAGCTTGGACTGAGTGACTGACTGTGTCTGTACCTCTGAGTTAAGTAAACGAAACACATATTGAATTTGAAGATTATTTATTTATTATTTAAAAAAAATAAAAAAATTGAATATTAACAATCCTCAAAATTATGACCGAAATCTTTCTCTTCAGTATTTCTTAATCCCATTGTATGGTTGGATCTGCATTTGTCGTCATTTTATCTGACGTCACACAAGATTGTTTGACAACGAGCAGATTGTTTGTGGAAGGACTTATTCTAAGTCCACCTGGCTAGCTACCACCAAGTCTTTTTAGCTCAGCGGGGTAGCTTTGAAAAGAGTTCAGCAGTTAAAGTACCTTGGGCATTGGGTAACCGAAGATCTAAAGGACAATGTAGATATTGAAAGGAAACGCAGGTCGTTGGCGGTTACAGCAAATATGTTGGCACGCAAATTTGCGAGGAGTCAAAATAAGTCTTTTCAGAGCATACTGCACGTCATTTTACTCCGGAGGACAGACCTTCGGGTCTACTATAATAGACCCAAAAGTCACTCAACGTTCTGCGGGCCCAATATAACAATGCCTCATGGTATTGTTGAGGAGCCTCGCTCCAGCTGTAGCGCGTCTGCTATGTTTGCTCGCACTGATAGACGTAGTAACTATTTAGTAATCTGTGCTGATAGTATTTCAGCCGTACTGTACAAAAAAAATATCCCTGTTTTACAGAGTGAGGAGAAGCAGCAGCAACACAATCCTGAAGGTTATTGTTAGCAGGAAAGATGTCTGCCCCATTATGTGGTATTTGAGTCAGGCGACTACATCTAACTTAGGTATAGAATACTAACATAGTTTATAAGGTACTTTTTACTAACACTTATGGATCTCTGTTGTCTAAATAAAGAATTGAATTATTATTAATATTAAGTCTGATGCCATAACAATGATGTTTTCAGCATTATTGTGTTCCAGCAGTTAGAAATAAGCTAGTCAGTTCCTCAATGATTAAGGATTTTAGGAGTAGTGCATTTCCACCTTCTGCCTTATCGCAACTTAATATCAGATGTGATGAAGGCTCAGTGCGGGTAGCACATAGCCTTCGTCACATCGTTGTAGATAAAAAAAAATTTTACGCCCAATTCCCATAGTCAATCGAATTCAGATAAAAAACCAAGTGTACCAGCACCTTTAGGACAGATTTTTATGTGACATTTTTATTGCGTATATTTTCGAACACTTTGTTTACGAAAAATCATTTTTATTTGCTAAACTAATTATGATGTATTTAGATACATTGCTTATTAAAAGATATAATTATACATAAGTACGTGTTATGTATCGGAAATTTTCAATCCATATAGTAAGTAAAAACATACTATTATGGATGGATAGATTTTATTTCTATCCATCCATAATAGTATGTTTTTACTTGTTTACTACCTACCATACCACCCCGGTAATAGATACTAGTGATACTACTTAGTAGCTCTCTAGGTAACATATTTATTTCTATGATACCTATGAAATGTGATGCGTGATGCTGTCTAATATTGATTTTTTTATTGAAAAACGTGAAAGCAAAAATCCTTAAGTGACTTGCCCATTCCATATTATTCGCATTTTCTTTTCCCACCTACACTTACCTTATTTTCCCAACAAATACTCAATCTTGAGCTAAGGCGATATTTAATTGTTTTCTTGTCAAACGTTTTTGCCGTAACGTATTAACGTAGGTGAGGGTTCGGCAAAAAGTTGAAAAAATTCAGTCTAATAATGACGTTTTTCGACGAAGAAATAAAGCAAAGACCCCAGTGAGAGCTATGCTAGAATTTTTATTAGAGTATAACATTTGTTAAGGTACCACATTAAAGGTAGGTTTTTAGGCATTTAATTTTATTTAGCAAGTTGCAGGAAAGATCTGCCCCATTGTGACATGTGGCATTTGAGGCAGGTGACTACATCTAAGTTAGCTAAAGAATACTAACCTAACTAAGGTACTTTTTACTAACACTAATGGATCTCTGTTGTCTAAATGAAGAATTTAATTATTATTATTAAGTCTAATTCCATAACAACGATGCTTTCAGCATTATTGTGTTCCGCCAGTTAGAGATAAGATAGCCAGTTCCTCGTTGTTGAGGATTCCGGTAGTAGTGTGTTTCCACCTTGAGCCTTATCATCACTTAACATCAGGTATGATAAAGGCTAAGTGCTACCCTGTTGTGGATAAAAAAAAAGTATGAGTTTATCTTCGCTCAAAGTGTAACTCTGACAATGACGTTTTCAACAAAGAAATAATCAATGAAACGGTGATGTATTATACGCGTTTTTTGCTCATTTATATCTGCCTGCCTTTTGTTCACTAGTCCGTTCTTGTGGACAGGAGATAAGACTAATAATAGCCATCGAATTCGTTCAGTCATTGTATTTCGGAATGGCTCTTCAGGTATCTTTCGTTGTTGTTTCACGATTTATCTTCATTACAGGTACAGCTGAATACTCATCAGGGGGGCTACCGGCTAAAAATACGGATATGCAGTGAACGTGTGAATTATAACTAGGATAAGGACACGGGCTTCATTTGACATTTGAAGCCCATATTTTGTCCTTTTATGGGCATAATATCGTCGTCAAATGTCAATATAAGCCCATGTCCATACCCATATTTTTTTGCCGGTAGCCCCCCCAGGTTTTACAGTTGGAATGTAGAACCTTGCTTTGGCTTCAGTCATCCTCCTCCTCCTCAGTCGGTCCCTCATTGCTGAGGATCATGTCCCCTGTCGTTTGGTCGCATTCCGGATCGCTGATCGCCATGACTGGCGGTCTTCCGCCAGTTGCAGTGCATTGTGTGTCGACATTTTTATAGTCCTGGTTATAAGGTCGGAGCAACGAGCTGGTCTGCCCCCTTCTACCTTTCCTAGAAGAATGCATCTTTCTAGGCTTTCAGGGTTTTTCCGCGCCACATGGCCGAAGAACTGAAAAGATCTACGGATAACGGTTGAAGACAGTCGCTCCTTAATTTTTAGCTCTTCCAGTATAGAGTCATTGGTCGGAATCTCTGTCCAGCTTACGCGCAGAATCCGCCGCCAGCCCAACATCTCTTCTTTCATCATCAGCCATTTAATGTCAACACTGCTGGGGCACAGACCTTCGTTATGAATGGATAACGAGAATGGGCGTTTTCACATTGGACGATAACGGTAACGACACGATATCGTCGGACTGGCAGTTTCATACAATCACTACTAAATGCTATCACACTGTGTCGTTACCGTCAACGATATCGTCTGTCGTGCCGATATCGGTGACGACACAAGTGCGGAAGATGCGAAGCCGGTTATCAACGAAAGTAACCAAGGGTAATTAACAGTTTATCTGTTATTTACTGCATTTTTGGGTTTTTACGCTAAAAACCACCGCTAGGTAGCGCTTGTTTCTTGATTTGCTAGGTGTGAGTTCCGCGACGATTATGCCTGCTTGTTGATTGGTGGAGAGGAGAGAGGAGGTGGATCTCCTCCCGCCTCACCTCTCCCTTCTATTTCGAGTATGTAATATCGACAATGACCGAACGATAGTAATAATTTTGAAGTGACTTCAAAAAAAAGAAGCTTCTCAGTTTGACCTGTATTTTTTTGTATGTATGTTTGTCCGCGATTATCTCGCTTTTGGCTGAACTGATTTAAATGCGGTTTTCAGGAAAGTATTTGTTACATTTAGGATAAGGTTTTAGTATTTTAACCGACTTCAAAAAAGGAGGTTCTCAGTTTGACCCGTATGTATGTATGAAGGTTTGTCCGCGAGATGCGGTTTTCAGAAAAGTATTTGTCACATTTAGGAGAAGGTTTTGGTATTACAACCGACTTTGAAAAAGGAGGTTCTCAGTTTGTCCCTTTATGTACATTATGTATGTTTGTCCGTGAATATCTCACGTTTGGCTGAATCGATTTTGATACGTTTTACATCAGATGAGTATTTGTGATTGATGCGGTTTATGTGTACATTCCTAACATACTATAGGCACAGTTTAAGCAATCTTTCTATACAGTTGGACGACGCCCTTGAAGTTGGCGATGCCGACGCCTGTAATAGGTATTTACGTAAGTACGTAAGGGTTGTCACTTTAAAATGTGACCGTGGACCTTTTACGACCCCGGGTGGAAACATTGGTATTGCGATATTAAATTAATAATATAATTTAATAATGCAAATGCAATGTCAAAATTATTAAAAAATTCAAGACGGCGGCCGACTTTTTTGTTTGTAGGCTGATTTCGATGAAACTCGATTTATGGTACTATTTTGACAAGAAAACAGCAACGCAATGTTAAAAGTATTAAAAAATCCAAGATGGTGGCCAACTTTTTTGTTAGCACGCCGATTTCAATGAAACGCAGTTTCTGGTACTATTTTGACAAGAAAACAGCAACGCAATGTTAAAAATATAAAAATTCAAGATGGCGGCCAACTTTTTTGTTTGCTGGCTGATTTCGGTGAAATTCAGTTTCTGGTACTATTTTGACAAGAAAACAGCAACGAAATGTTAAACATGATAAAAATCCAAGATGGCAACCGACTTTTTTGTTTGTGGGCCGATTTTGATAAAACTCAGTTTCTGGTTCTATTTTGACAAGAAAACAGCAACGCAATGTTAAAAATATAAAAACCAAGATGGCGGCCAACTTTTTTGTTTGCAGGCCGATTTCAATAAAACTTAGTTTGTGGTTCTATTTTGACAAGAAAACAGCAATGCAATGTTAAAAATATTAAAAATCCAAGATGGCAGCCACCTTTTTTGTTTGTGAGCCGATTTTGATGAAACTTGGTTTTTAGTACAATTTTGACAAGAAAACAATTACGCAATGTTAAAAGTATTAAAAAATCCAAGATGGTGGCCAACTTTTTTGTTAGCACGCCGATTTCAATGAAACGCAGTTTCTGGTACTATTTTGACAAGAAAACAGCAACGCAATGTTAAAAATATAAAAATTCAAGATGGCGGCCAACTTTTTTGTTTGCTGGCTGATTTCGGTGAAATTCAGTTTCTGGTACTATTTTGACAAGAAAACAGCAACGAAATGTTAAACATGATAAAAATCCAAGATGGCAACCGACTTTTTTGTTTGTGGGCCGATTTTGATAAAACTCAGTTTCTGGTTCTATTTTGACAAGAAAACAGCAATGCAATGTTAAAAATATTAAAAATCCAAGATGGCAGCCACCTTTTTTGTTTGTGAGCCGATTTTGATGAAACTTGGTTTTTAGTACAATTTTGACAAGAAAACAATAACACAATGTTAAAAGTATTAAAAAATCCAAGATGGCGGCCAACTTTTTTGTTTGCAGGCCGATTTCAATGAAACTCAGTTTCTGGTTCTATTTTGACAAGAAAACAGCAACGCAATGTTAAAAATATAAAATTCAAGATGGCGGCCAAATTTTTTGTTTAAAATAGTACCAGAAACTGAATTTAATCGAAATCGGTCAGCAAACAAAAAATTTGTCCGCCATCTTGGATTTTATATTTTTAACATTGCGTTGTTGTTTTCTTGTCAAAATTGTACTAAAAACCAAGTTTAATCAAAATCGGCTCACAAACAACAAAGTTGGCCGCCATCTTGGATTTTTAATATTTTTAGCATTGCGTTGCTGTTTTCTTGTCAAAATAGTACCAGAAACTGAGTTTCATCGAAATCGGCCTGCTAACAAAAAAATTGTCTGCCATCTTGTTTTTTTTTATACTTTTAATATTGCGTTGCTGTTTTCTGGTCAAAATAGAACCACAAACTGAGTTTCATTGAAATCGGCCTGCAAACAAAAAAGTCGGCCGCCATCTTGTTTTTTTTATACTTTTAACATTGTGTTGTTGTTTTCTTGTTAAAATTGTACTAAAAACCAAGTTCATCAAAATCAGCTCACAAACAAAAAGTTGGCCGCCATCTTGGATTTTTAATATTTTTAACATTGCGTTGCTGTTTTCTTGTCAAAATAGTACCAGAAACTGAGTTTCATCGAAATCAGCCTGCTAACAAAAAATTTGTCCGCCATCTTGAATTTTTTTATACTTTTAATATTGCGTTGCTGTTTTCTGGTCAAAATAGTACCAGAAACTGAATTTAATCGAAATCGGCAAGCAAACAAAAAATTTGTCCGCCATCTTGGATTTTATATTTCTAACATTGCGTTGCTGTTTTCTTGTCAAAACAGTACCAGAGACTGAGTTTCATCGAAATCGGCCTGCTAACAAAAAAGTTGCCCGCCATCTTGGATTTTTTAATACTTTTAACATTGTGTTGTTGTTTTCTTGTCAAAATTGTACTAAAAACCAAGTTTCATCAAAATCGGCTCACAAACAAAAAAGTTGGCCGCTATCTTGGATTTTTAATATTTTTAACATTGCGTTGCTGTTTTCTTGTCAAAATAGTACCAGAAACTGAGTTTCATCGAAATCGGCCTGCTAACAAAAAACTTGTCCGCCATCTTGAATTTTTTTATACTTTTAATATTGCGTTGCTGTTTTCTGATCAAAATAGAACCACAAACTGAGTTTCATTGAAATCGGCCTGCAAACAAAAAAGTTGGCCGCCATCTTATATTTTTTTATACTTTTAACATTGTGTTGTTGTTTTCTTGTCAAAATTGTACTAAAAACCAAGTTTCATCAAAATCCGCTCACAAACAAAAAAGTTGGCCGCCATCTTGGATTTTGGAAATTTGCCTTTTTTTTAATAAGCGAGATGAAGATTTGCACTCACTCACACTACATGTCGTATGCAACATAATATTAATTTAAAAATAAATTATAACGATAAAGTCGTGATAGCCCTGGAAGACTTGTCCCGAGTTACTATGAACGGCGTTGTATGTAACTCGGGACAACCACTCCCCCGTCTCACCCCGCAAGCCCCGCACGATTGACCTGTCTAGACGTCTCCGTCGGCCTACTGTATGAAAAGTTGCTTATTCTGTGCTATAGGTATAAATAAAACACTATCACGGATTTTTTCACGCAATTTATTTAACAACTTGGTTGTTGTTAAATAAATTGCGTGAAAAAATCCGTGAAAGTGTTTTATTTATATTATGGACAGTTCGCGCAGAAATCTAAGATGTGTTTAAACTATAGGTACTATTTACCAAGATAATAGGTAGGTACACGAAAATTGCCTGCATGATGCACTAAAAAGAATGACAAAAAATATTTTTATAAAAAATAAAAGTGCCTTCAAAAAAATGCCGCCAAAAAGTCAGAAATAATACCTCTAACTCTAATACTGTATTCACAACAAATAACTTAAGTAGGTAAGTACTTTGAAGTGCCCGACGTCTTGAAAGTACTTACTTACGTTATTTGGTGTTAATTCATTATAGAGGTATTATTTATTTTTTACTTTTTGTGGCATTTTTGTAAAGGCGCTTTTTTTATATAGGTAAGTAATATGTGCATATAAAAATAATGTGCCTTATTGGTGTGGATCTATAATTGGTTTACTGTAGCTATTAATAGTTTCATAATTGGTATTTTAACTGTTGATCCACCAAATAAATAAAATGTCCTCGAAAGTGTCCTGGCTCATTCGAAAAAATTTATAAAACATTTTACTTCGCGCACACAGTTTATCGAAGAGAAGGTAATAGGTACGTTCCCTCTAAATATCGCACTTGAAGAATAGGATCAACCCAAAATGTTCTTTGACGACATCGTTTTTTTCGCCGTAAATATAAAAGATAAAGCTAACGTAATTTGTTTACTGCTGCCATTATTACCTCGAATACCTATACTAGTATAATAACTAATATAAAACTTGGAGCCGCGCGGTTACTTTAGCTGGCGTAATGCGACTAACCGCATAGCAAGCTGCTGGTTATCGTTTCACACACCGATATCGTTCCGATATCGTGACGATATTGTGACGATATCGTGCCGAAATCGTGCCGATATCGGCGGACGATATCGGTGTAATATCGTGTCGTTACCGTTATCGTCCAATGTGAAAACGCCCAATGGGACACAATACTCGGGCGATACCCCAATACGGGTTTGTTGGTATTGAAAACGCAACCGGAGGCCCTACCGGCGAACTTTCCTATAATCGGAACGATGCCGGTTCATTCGGTTCAGTCGATTCATCAATGTGAAAATATTACTGCCCTCACACACGAAAGAAATAACTTTCCAGATATTTAACAATCGCTAAAGATAAAATTCTTGCTAGTTACTGCTTGTAAGGCGCGTAAGACGTATTGGATAAATTCGACGCTTCTCTTAACGACTCCGTAGCTCAGAGGTTAGAGCAGTCGCCCGGATAGCGAAAGGTCGTGGGTTCGAGTCACATGGGAGCTAGTTGTGAGACGGGTACATTTTTTCTTAATATGTATTTCATTTTCTATTTTTCAATAAGTAATAAAAATTGCATTGTGAATGCAAAAAAGTAAAAATTATAAAAACATTTTATATTAATATTAATAGTAAGTATACCCTATTGTTGATATAATTAATAGGGTTAGGTTAATACATTTAATAACCGGTTCGGCAGTATTTGGCGAAAAACAAAGCCGACCCGAAGCAATCACTTGTTTGGGATACCCGAACATTCATCTACATAATGTCAATTTTGCGTCCTGGCTTTGCAGATTAATTACCAACCCGCTTATAGTATCCCCCTATACCGATAATGTGTGTAGCAACCCTGTAGAAAAACTAAACATTAATTTTTACAATAAATTTTAATAATATCGTATCCTTCGATCAACAATAACACCTAGTTTATTTTAATTTTTAGTTTTTTGCATTCACAATGCAATTTTTATTACTGAAAAATGGAAAATGAAGTATTTAGAAAAAATCGACCCGTCTCACAACTAGCTCCGATGGGACTCGAACCCACGACCTTTCGCTTTCCGGGCGACTGCTCTAACCACTGAGCTACGGAGTCGTTACGAGAAGCGTCGAATTTATCCAATACTTCTTACGCACTGTATAGTCAGTGTTAATTTCATCAATGTGGAGATATTACTACCCTCACACGCGAAAGAAATACCTTTCCAGGTATTTGGCAATCGCTAAAGATGAAATTACTATCGCAACTTATTTTAATTTTTAGTTTTTTGCATTCACAATGCAATTTTTATTACTGAAAAATGGAAAATGAAGTATTTAGAAAAAATCGACCCGTCTCACAACTAGCTCCGATGGGACTCGAACCCACGACCTTTCGCTTTCCGGGCGACTGCTCTAACCACTGAGCTACGGAGTCGTTACGAGCAGCGTCGAATTTATCTAATACTTCTTACGCACTGTATAGTCAGTGTTAATTTCATCAATGTGGAGATATTACTACCCTCACACGCGAAAGAAATACCTTTCCAGGTATTTGGCAATCGCTAAAGATGAAATTACTATCGCAACTTATTTTAGTTTTTAGTTTTTTGCATTCACAATGCAATTTTTATTACTGAAAAATGGAAAATGAAGTATTTAGAAAAAATCGACCCGTCTCACAACTAGCTCCGATGGGACTCGAACCCACGACCTTTCGCTTTCCGGGCGACTGCTCTAACCACTGAGCTACGGAGTCGTTACGAGAAGCGTCGAATTTATCCAATACTTCTTACGCACTGTATAGTCAGTGTTAATTTCATCAATGTGGAGATATTACTACCCTCACACGCGAAAGAAATACCTTTCCAGGTATTTGGCAATCGCTAAAGATGAAATTACTATCGCAACTTATTTTAATTTTTAGTTTTTTGCATTCACAATGCAATTTTTATTACTGAAAAATGGAAAATGAAGTATTTAGAAAAAAGCTAGTTGTGAGACGGGTCGATTTTTTCTAAATACTTCATTTTCCATTTTTCAGTAATAAAAATTGCATTGTGAATGCAAAAAACTAAAAATTAAAATAAGTTGCGATAGTAATTTCATCTTTAGCGATTGCCAAATACCTGGAAAGGTATTTCTTTCGCGTGTGAGGGTAGTAATATCTCCACATTGATGAAATTAACACTGACTATACAGTGCGTAAGAAGTATTGGATAAATTCGACGCTTCTCGTAACGACTCCGTAGCTCAGTGGTTAGAGCAGTCGCCCGGAAAGCGAAAGGTCGTGGGTTCGAGTCCCATCGGAGCTAGTTGTGAGACGGGTCGATTTTTTCTAAATACTTCATTTTCCATTTTTCAGTAATAAAAATTGCATTGTGAATGCAAAAAACTAAAAATTTAAATAAGTTGCGATAGTAATTTCATCTTTAGCGATTGCCAAATACCTGGAAAGGTATTTCTTTCGCGTGTGAGGGTAGTAATATCTCCACATTGATGAAATTAACACTGACTATACAGTGCGTAAGAAGTATTGGATAAATTCGACGCTTCTCGTAACGACTCCGTAGCTCAGTGGTTAGAGCAGTCGCCCGGAAAGCGAAAGGTCGTGGGTTCGAGTCCCATCGGAGCTAGTTGTGAGACGGGTCGATTTTTTCTAAATACTTCATTTTCCATTTTTCAGTAATAAAAATTGCATTGTGAATGCAAAAAACTAAAAATTAAAATAAGTTGCGATAGTAATTTCATCTTTAGCGATTGCCAAATACCTGGAAAGGTATTTCTTTCGCGTGTGAGGGTAGTAATATCTCCACATTGATGAAATTAACACTGACTATACAGTGCGTAAGAAGTATTGGATAAATTCGACGCTTCTCGTAACGACTCCGTAGCTCAGTGGTTAGAGCAGTCGCCCGGAAAGCGAAAGGTCGTGGGTTCGAGTCCCATCGGAGCTAGTTGTGAGACGGGTCGATTTTTTCTAAATACTTCATTTTCCATTTTTCAGTAATAAAAATTGCATTGTGAATGCAAAAAACTAAAAATTAAAATAAGTTGCGATAGTAATTTCATCTTTAGCGATTGCCAAATACCTGGAAAGGTATTTCTTTCGCGTGTGAGGGTAGTAATATCTCCACATTGATGAAATTAACACTGACTATACAGTGCGTAAGAAGTATTGGATAAATTCGACGCTTCTCGTAACGACTCCGTAGCTCAGTGGTTAGAGCAGTCGCCCGGAAAGCGAAAGGTCGTGGGTTCGAGTCCCATCGGAGCTAGTTGTGAGACGGGTCGATTTTTTCTAAATACTTCATTTTCCATTTTTCAGTAATAAAAATTGCATTGTGAATGCAAAAAACTAAAAATTAAAATAAGTTGCGATAGTAATTTCATCTTTAGCGATTGCCAAATACCTGGAAAGGTATTTCTTTCGCGTGTGAGGGTAGTAATATCTCCACATTGATGAAATTAACACTGACTATACAGTGCGTAAGAAGTATTGGATAAATTCGACGCTTCTCGTAACGACTCCGTAGCTCAGTGGTTAGAGCAGTCGCCCGGAAAGCGAAAGGTCGTGGGTTCGAGTCCCATCGGAGCTAGTTGTGAGACGGGTCGATTTTTTCTAAATACTTCATTTTCCATTTTTCAGTAATAAAAATTGCATTGTGAATGCAAAAAACTAAAAATTAAAATAAGTTGCGATAGTAATTTCATCTTTAGCGATTGCCAAATACCTGGAAAGGTATTTCTTTCGCGTGTGAGGGTAGTAATATCTCCACATTGATGAAATTAACACTGACTATACAGTGCGTAAGAAGTATTGGATAAATTCGACGCTTCTCGTAACGACTCCGTAGCTCAGTGGTTAGAGCAGTCGCCCGGAAAGCGAAAGGTCGTGGGTTCGAGTCCCATCGGAGCTAGTTGTGAGACGGGTCGATTTTTTCTAAATACTTCATTTTCCATTTTTCAGTAATAACACCTAGTTCTAGATACATACTTGGAGTGACAGATATGTCCAAGCCTCATAAGCCCACTTGAGAGTATAATTATAAGTGACTAGCCTTCCGCCCGCGGCTTCGCCCGCGTGTACTACACGACGTTATCCCGCGGGAAGGTGATATTTTTCAGGAATAAAAAGTAGCCTATGTCCTTTCTCAGGCTCTAGACTATCTCTGTACCAAAATTCATTCAAATCGGTTCAGTCGTTTAGGTGTGATTGTGTAACACACAGACAGACAGAGACGCATTTATAATACAGGGTAAATTTTTAATCAGTGCACAAATTTTTAAGATCGACTCAGAATCGGTAAGTAAACAACTTTCTCCTAGAAACATAGGTCGAAATATGACAAAAATTTTTTGACTCTTCATACAAATCGCACTGGTCACGTGATCGATTTAGTATGGGAAGTCCAAAAATTTTTGTCGTATTTCGACCCATGTTTCTAGGAGAAAGTTGTTCACTTACCGATTGTGAGTTGATCCTAAAAATATGTGCACTGGTCAAAAATTTTTCCTGTATAAGTAAGGATTATTTTGACAGTGTCAATAATACTAAGGTATTTCAAACTTGGAACGCTTCCTGTCATTTTTAATGTAAGATCGAAACATTCGTAACTTTTTTCTCTGTTTAAAAAAAGTCAGTCTGTCCATATAATGTTTTCATTTAGTTCGTGAGCCTTCATCTAGTACTATTGTTGATCGAAGATCATCATCATCATTTCAGCCGTACGACGCCCACTGCTGGGCATAGGCCTCGGATCGAAGATCGTATCTCTATTATTTGATTAAATCAGGCATCTCCAGGTTCTTAAAAAAAGAATGCCAGGTATCCCACTTCCGCAAAAAACCTCGTCCGAAAAATATATTCGGTGCTGGTTTTCGCACAATCTAACTCCTGGGTGCCTACCATCAACTTTAAGACAGCGATTCAAAAATAGCGCGATGCAGAATAGGTTCCTAAAATGAATTGCTTTCTTTTGTACTATGACCTTCTAAAAACTGGATCGCAAATGAATTGCTGAATGTGAATGACCGAACGATTTGTGTCCTTATTTCTTCTACCCGTCTCTTTCACTCGATTCTGTCATGCCCGGAGAGTGAAAGGGACGGGTTTACCTGCAGGTGTCATTTTAGCTTGGCCGAGTTATAAGTCAAATAAGAGTTGATGACAGCTCAACGGCTGTGAAATGTCATTGAATGATCACTGAATCGCTGTCATTGATATTAAGCTGTCGTGGTACGAATAAGCCAAGCAGATCAGGGTGCCTACCATCAACTCTTATTGCGGTTTTGTTTAGGACCTAAACTGATCTGCTTCGCTTATTCGTACCACGACAGCTTAATATCAATGACAGCGATTCAGTGATCATTCAATGACATTTCACAGCCGCTAAGCTGTCAGATCTCTTATTTGACTTATAACTCGGCCAAGCTGACATGAAACCTGCAGGTTATACCCGTCCCTCTCACTCTCCGGGCATGACAGAATCGAGATAAAGAGACGGGTAGAAGAAATAAGGACACAAATCGTTCGGTCATTCACATTTAGCAATTCATTTGCGATCCAGTTTTCAGAAGGTCGTAGTACGAAAGAAAGCAATTCATTTTAGGAACCTATTCTGCATCGCGCTATTTTTGAATCGCTGTCTTAAAGTTGATGGTAGGCACCCTGATGAGACTCCGGGTTGGGGCGAAACACGTGTAAGTAATCAAATTGGTGAAGATGGAAGGTGTGTTGCTGTCTTGCTAAATGCAAGACCGCCTCTGTGGTCTAGTGGTTCACATCACCGATTTCAGACCCAGAGGTCCCAGGTTCGATTCGCAGTACATGTTGTATTCGGTTTGGTTGACGGTAGGACTTGTTCTTAGTCCGCCTGGCTAGCTACCACAGTCTTATCTAAGTCTGACGCCATAACAATGATGTTTTCGGCATTATTGTGTTCCGGCAGTGAGAGATAAGATAGCCAGTTCCTCAGTGATTGAGGATTCCGGGAGTAGTGCGCTTCCACCTTCAGCCTTATCACCACTTAACATCAGGTGTGATGAAGGCTAAGTGCTACCCCGTTATGGATAAAAAAATGCAGGTAATTATTTTGCACTGGTATTTTCGTGGTGTGCATATGCAATTTTTTGCGTGCGGGCGGGCGGCCGATGGTGCATCTTGCATGTTGTGTTTTTGCGGAAGTAGGCTACATAATTTTCTTTTTAGGGTTCCTTACCTCAAAAGGTAAAAAAACGGAACCGTTATAGGATCACTTTGTTGTCCGTCTGTCTGTCTGTCTGTCTGTCCGTCTGTCTGTCAAGACCCTTTATCTCGGGAATGCTTAAAGGTATCAAGTTGAAGTTAAAACCATATTTGAAATGATCAAACTTCTCAGTTAACTAAAAAATAAGATACGGCCGTTTATGCCGCAAAAACGCATATTTCGACACTCTCAATGGAATCAAAATAGTCATTAAAGTTCACGTTTTTCACAATGTAGGTACCTACTTATCTCTTTTCTCCAATGACTTAAAAAATATCACAGATGTATGCCAATATTAACATTTAGGTATTTTTGTTAAAAATATTGTAAGTTCCACAATATTTTGCTTCAACCTACGAAATACATGAAAAATACCTATATTTGCTCTCGATTCAGAGCGCTGAAAATTCTAACGAAACTCCCTTTTGTAGCATGAGAATGCTCGAATCTTACAATGAGCTTTCTTTCAACATCATTAACGTATCATAAATCATAACGTAACAGTTGTTTGGAAAAAGAATTCTATTGTAATGTTGTGAAGTGCTAGAATCGTTTATTCTGTATTGCTGCCCCTTAAATGTTCGGTGAAGTGGGTACTTACGGTATTTTTTGTATTATTTACTAGTCTTCCTGGAATTACGTGACGTTATCCCGGGGATGGATATTTTTCCAGGATGAAAAGTAGCCAATAACTCTCAAACTATCCTCATACCAGAAATCAGGTCAATCAGTCCCTCCGTTTTGTCATGAAAGGCGGACAAATAAACAAACAGACTTTCTTATTTATAATTTTATTGTGGATTTGTAATTGGCATTAATCCTACTAATATTATATTATACCTATGTGAAAGTTTAGATGTTTGGATGTTTGAATGTTTGTTACTCAATCACGCCAAAACGGCTGAACGGATTTGACTGAAATTTGGGACACAGGTACTTTGTAGCCTGGAGAGGAACAAAGGCCACTTTTTATCCTGAAAAAAAAAATCATATTCGCGGTCCTGAAAAAAAATCATAGTCCACGCGGGCGAAGCCGCGGGCGGAAAAGTATTAGTTGTTTATATAAGTTAACTCATAGGTACAATCTACACGCATACTACAAGTAATACATAAGCAGCGTTTATCTATTTAAAAACAATTATTGTCTTTGCAACTCTACACTACTCTACACTCTACACTCTCACGTGTCTTGGGTTGGCTAGAAGATCTGTAACGGTTACAGATAATCCTACTAATAATAAAAATGCGAAAATTTGAGAGTATGGGTGGATGTATAGATATATGAATGTATGAATGTCTGTTACTCTTTCACGCAAAGACTACATAACGGCTTTGGTTTTTAGCACACAGATAGTAGATAGCCTAGATTAAAACTTAGGATACTTTTTATCCCGATATTCCCACGGGAACGGGAACTACGTGAGTGATAATTATTATAATTCTAATAACTCTATCTTTTTTCAGGAAGACAGAACAGTGGGTACCCCAACCCCGAGTCCGCGTATTCCATAACGTGGTTGTATTACTTTCTATAAAAAACCAGAGCAGCGCTGCTACGGTCGTTTACGGAACTAAAATGCAAACTAAGTATGAGAACAAGCGTTTCCCGTACTTGCGGTACTGAGCTTCATTTTTTATTTATCTTCACCGGAAACCTAAAATGGCTTGAACGAAAAAGAAAAGAAGTCTGAAAAGGTTAACGTTTAAATTTTTTCACTTCTCATGCTCGTAAAGCTCGTGTTTATGTTGGGTATAGGCTGCATAAAATCGCTTTTTATGCTCTAGTGCATAAAGTAAAATCTTCGTCCAAGTCTCACACTCTAAGACAAAGGTCGTCAGGTAAACAGTCACACACGCAATTAAACTTCGTTATATAAACTTAATTAATACCTAACGTATTTCATTCTGTTTCTTAAATTTTGTACATAATCCATGTTAAATTACTAAATTAATAAAACTAGGCAAAGTTAATAAGTTTTCTAAAAAATAAGTATTTCAAGAGCATTATGGACTTCGATCTATGCTAAAGTCACTGTGCTGCCAATGCCACGTAAAAAAGAAAAAAGAAAAAGAAAGTCTTCCCGCCAATATGGCGAAGTCTTTTTTTTTTCTTTTTTGCAATATTGTTATTTATTTTCCTCACACTCGAAGTGAAAAGCAGAGTGTATAACTCGTACATAAAACCCATTTTACCCTCGAATTGATATATACGTCTCGGGTTAAATGGTACGTTTTATGCACTTGTTGTACAATCTACTATTAATGGATCGATCTATTTACAGGTTTTCAGCTTAAAAGTCGATAAATCCTAACCTAGCTTTACTGAAAATTCAAATTTGAAGCGTACGTGCCAGACATATTAGATTTTGTGGTCACTCGGTAATGGACACACGGCTAGAGCATGTGCGTGCAGAGTGCACACATTGATTTACATACAAAAATGCGCTTGAAAACTGTCACCTAAGCCTGTTTGCACACGGGCCACTGACCACAACCACAAACCGCCGCCACCGACCTATTTCCTGTAGTTTTCAACAAATTCCAAAATCTTTGAAAACACTCAAATTGTTCATAAAAGTATGTCCGATCGTAAACGTAACCACCTCGAATCATACACTGATAAGTAATAAGCAAACTAATAGTATCACTACCCACAATAATTCCTTAAATAAATCCGAAAAATGAGGGTAAACTTAATATTTTTTTTGGGCCTTTTAAAAGTCCTGTCGCAGTATCTGGGTATCCCTCAACCCCGATCGCTAGTCGTCACTTGTTTCTTCTTCTAGCTCCAACAGTGGCGACTCTGTTGCTGTCGCGTGTAGCTCGTTTGCGGCAACGGTTATTGACAGTTATATTTTTGTACGTAGCTTTATATTATTAAAAAACTCGAATCATAATGTCATTAATTACGTGCAAAAATACCGTTTTTACCTATTTCAATCTTATGGTGAATAATTACCGTGACAATTTTTAAGTGGTTTCGTGTGAAGATACTTACGTCATTTTCTAATTAGCCATACAGACCAAATACTTATTATTTTAAAATTAGAATTAGAATAAAGAAAAAGACTGCAGCATCCTTTGACGGCCCACTTTTCAAGCGCCTTCGCGTAAATCAATGAGTGCACAAAATGGGTAGCATATCGAATAGTAGTTCTCTTCGCTTCGCTTTTCTTTACTTTTTTTTTTAATCCACAACGGGGTAGCTGTTAGCCTTCATCGCAGCTTCGCCCGCGTGGACTACACGACATTGTCCCGCAGGAATGTGATGTTTCCAGGATAAAGAGTAGCCTATATATGTCACTCTCTAGCTTCCAAACTATATTCATACCAAAAATCACGTCGACCCGTTGCTCCGTTTTGACGTGAAAGACGGACAAACAAACAAACCCACTTTCACATTTATAATATTAGTATAGAATGTATGTCAAAAGCAAATACTTATTACGCTGAATAACTTCTCTTAAGATTAGTAAGGATTTAAAAAAAAAGTTTAACGAACTTCACTAGATCACAGAACACTTTTAACATATTAAGACTGCGTCGACCTTTTAACGCGGGCAAAGATTAGGTATTAGCCATAAAGTTAATATACCTATCGGAATAGAGAAACAAAGGGCTGAGCGAGCGGGATGTCACTAGCAACAACACTGTGAGATAAAAGGAGATGCGTGATGCAACGTAACAGAACCGTTTTTGGCTACTGTTTGACAGTTCGTCAGCACTTATCAGCACGCTGAGAATTTAGGTATTTTATTTTTTTCGGATTTTACGTGCAATCTTAGATATTTTTAGCCAATATTGATATGGAAACATGGTGACTTGCTCAGTTATTGATTGTTGTACAACACAATGAAATAATCCCGCAAAATGTTCAGTTCACAGGTAAATTATTCCAAACCGACACCTCCCTTCCTAAGGTTTATTTTTGCCAATGTGCTTCGAATTTAAAGCAAGAAGTGTGATAATGCTCTTCAACAAACATTTATTTATGTAACAAGCAAATATTGATTACACATAATGCAGTATTTACGAATATTTTGTGTAAAGAAATAATTTTCGTTTTACACTAGGGCTGCATCAAGTTATCGATATTTCGTGTCCACTGTCTATCACGCGGTAAAAAATGAATATGTATTAGGTACTGTAATTAAAGTACCTGTAAGACGTTTAGATATGAATTATCTGGGAATGTAATTCCATTTAAGATACTTAACTGAACCATAGGTATCAGTTTTTGACTGTTAGAATAGGTACCTACATATACTATCATTAGTAATATAATTATCTTTCAGATTACATACTAACTTGGATACCAGAAACTAACTGGACTAAATTGATTATTATGCAGTAAGCATTTTGATGAAAAATATTTCCAAGCGCGAGAGGTGAAACGTACTATCACTGTGGAAGCACCAACAAATTGTTCAAAGGATTGTGCGAAGCATGGCCGGGTCGCTAGTGTATAATAAATGATTTAAAATCTCTGGGAGTTTTTCTTAAATATGCATACTTCACCGCAGAATCGAAGTTGTAGCCATGCAAAATCCCTTCCCAAGATGGGTATTTTAGTTATATTAATAATATTACTATATATTAATATATTATTATTAGACGACCTCCGTGGCCGAGTGGTGTACGCACCGGTTTCAAGGTGTCGCTATCTCTAGAGGTCCCGGGTTTGATCCCTGGGGGGTACCGCGTAACTTTATGGATAGGAACTTCATACGTTTTTTGAAATTTTAGGTCAATTTTATAAAGAAAATAGCTACTATCAGTTCCTTGTTTTGTGACGTCGCTCGGGTATAACGATAGCTAGCTAGCAACGTTCAATAGAACAAAGCCGCAAAAATCTATCAAAATAAGAAATTCAAATGACAGTTGAAACCCATGTCCATATCCATATTTTTTAGCCGGTAGCCCCCCAGGTCGGGTTGAAAACTAATTTTTCTATATTTCCTCGGGTCTGGGTGTATGTGGTAATTACCCGTCGTTGTTTCTAATTTCCATAATAATAGTGCTTAAGCTACTATACTTTGGTATTGGAACAATGAGTGTGATCGTGTCCAATATATATCTATTTATTACTGTAATTATTTAATATTATCGATATCGATATTAATCTGAAAAGCGACATGACGCACATCACTGACACGCATACATAAACAATTTTACACACACAAATGCGATCCAATTTCGGTTTCGTTTGACAGCTCGTGGTTGTTCCTCTATTCCGATAGGTATATTAACTTTATGGTATTAGCGCAGCGTTCCACCTGTGTGTGCGTCATCACGCACACTAATGCCGCCTCGCTCGCTCGATCGGTACGGTGTCGGTTGTAAAAGTTGGTAAGTCATTAGTCTGTAATAATTAATCTCAACTAGGTACTCCTAGAAACCTATGGATGGAATGAATCCATACTATTATTATAAATGTGAAAGTGTGTTTGTTTGTTTATTTGTTTGTTTGTCCTTCTTTCACGTCAAAACGGATCGACGTGATATTTGGTACGGGGATAGTTTGGGAACTTGAGATTAGCATAGACTACTTATTATTCCGGAAAATTAAGTAAATATGGTAATTTTGTATGAAAAATCGTTTGGCTGTCGTACCTTCGATACAAAACTGTCAGGGACTTTTGTTCGCCGACATAACCTGAAAGTGGAAACTTTTGCTGCGAATGCAACGTAAAAGAAGATTGTTCTGCCCATGAAGCTCCTCCTGCCTCCTTGCTAGATCTTAACGAATGAAATAACCGTCGAGTTCGTGGCAAAGGTTTCCACTTTAAAGTTAGTCCGGTGGACAAAAGTGCCTATATTTTATTCAAAGGGGTTGATGCCACTCAACCAATAGCTTGGTCCAGTTTCTATGTCCAATTGATCAAATTTATTTGTCAGGTGCCCATGCCTGGTACATTTGATCCAAGTTCCAAGTCTTCCAATTTCTTTGATCAAATGCACATTGGACAAAGATTTTGATGAGTAGACTACCGTAGTCTCTGACGCTGACGTCCGACGCTGACGCTCTCTATGAAATACATAGAAACCAGTAGTGGCGCGGGCGTCATGTCGCGTGCAGTCACGACGCCCAGTTTGAACCGATACCTTTAGAATGTCTGTTGTGTAAGCGACTTCATCCACGCAAACGAAGTCGCGGGCAGAATAGCTTATGTTACTCAGGGTTGATGTAGCATTCTAATGGTGGAATATTTTTTTATTTCGGTTCAGTAGTTTTTGAGTTTATTTGTTACTAACAAAAGAAAAAATTAACTTGAAAATTAAAAACAGACTGCCAAAATCGAACTAAAAAGTACAAAAATTAAACCGCCTTCAAAACAAAAACTGCAAACAAAAACTCACTTTCCAAAACTCGTAAAAATGAAAAATAAATTAAATCATTCAATTTATAGGACGAAAATGCGCGCGCTTTTTATAGCTAATCTTGGAACTTTCTGATCTGTTTGAAGTCGGTGTCAAGCCTTATACCTAATTTATTTGATAGGTTACAACTCGCATCACTCACATTATTATTGTGTATCAGAAAGTTCCAAGATTAGTTAGAAAAAGTCGCATTTTCATCCTATAAATTGAATGATTTAATTTATTTTTCATTTTTACGTGTTTTGGGAAGTGAGTTTTTGTTTGCAGTTTCTTGTTTTGAAGCCGGTTTACTTTTTTGAAAAAATATGTTTATTTTTCCATTTTTAGTGTAAGAAATCTACCTTGAAACCACATAATGAGCAAGTGTACCGTAAAGTGTAATGATAAAACTGTTGTCACATGGTGGTCCATATCTAAATTATAACACCAAGACAAGCTCCGCCTTCCAAATATTAACTGTTATGCAGTTTAACCTTCCACTGGCTTCCACCATCAGCTTACCTGAATTACTTGAAAGAATACAACTAAAGGTATATTCGTGCATGTGGTACTTAAAAAACATGTTCTTAATCCTAAGCGTTAAGGAGTTTTACCTTCCATCATCAGCTCACCTAAATAACCTGAAATATTACAACTACAAATCTTTACTTATTAACGATGTTAAAAAAATTACCCTTCGACTCCTAACCATTGAAGAGTTGGACCTTCCATCACCAGCTCATTATTATGACATCATGATTAGCAGATGCAAATACTTGAAAAATATATAAAACACGTAAAATACCTATAAAATTTGCGAGTTTTCCTCAATCTCCCCTAGATTCCACCATCAGCTCTTAACTTGGTTACAATGGAACCAATTCAGGAATATACTCTTTCGAATAAAATAAGAATTATCGAAATCGGTTAATAGTTCCCGTATATATTGAAGCGTAAAGCAAGAACTACCAGACGAAAACAATGTGTTTTTTCGGGATTCTGAAGAAACTTCTGAACTGACTACTGTAAATTTTTCATGGGCCACAATTGAAACTTTGGTCTATCAGATAAAAAAAGAATTATCAAAATCGGTTCACTATTGGCGGAGCTATCGTGGAACATACCTACATACATAGTATCATTGCAGTCGGGGGACCTTTAAAATTTAAGAATTCCACAGCATGGTACCCCGAGACCCCGACTGTAATGAGAGCTTGTTTTTTTTTTACTTTTGAGGTTTTTATATTATGAATTTTTTATTATATTATTTTTAGTGATTATGCATACCAATTATATATTTTTGAAATGTAGGTACTCGTCAAAGCCTTCCATTTGATACCCATATTGCTATAATAAGGAAAAACTACATTTTTTTTATGGTGCCACACCACACGTCCACCATTTTGAGTATTTAAAAAATCTTTAGCCATTAAAATCCGTCGAGGCATTCAAAAGTTATGGTGGAAAGAAACTCGCATACATACACACTAACATTCATACATTAACCCTAAACACATTACGCTTCTTGAGCAGTCGTGATAAGAATAAATCAAAACCAAAATTGAGAAAAAAAATATTACAAATTTATACTTACGCTGTTTTGCTGCGTGTAACACAGAATACGTACACGATAGGCAACGAAGTCTTTCTAGGTCAAGTCGCTCCGCATCGAAACGTCGCCTCGCTCTGAGCTCTCGTGGGCGACTGAATATTTCGTGCGTTGCTCGCTTGTTATATTCAACGTCTCGAGTCCATAGTAATTTTGTATGGCGGATTTAAGAAGCGTTTTAAAAAAATCATAATTAAATAACCAAAGCATATTATAAAATAAAACAATTGATAAGTTGTAGTTAATACTTTTGAGATTTGTTTAAGTAGGCTTTTGAATCTAATATATTGATTTTTTAATTCAATTTTACCTTAACGCCGACACACGTTTTCTCATATTTTGTGCAACTTTACGTAGTTGTAACTTTTATACTGTAAATGATTTTAGATTATTAATAGAGATACATTGTAAACACACTCTTTATGATAGTAATTACAAATATTTTAATTATTTTTGAAAATAATTGTGAACTCCAGAGATTTAACGGTGACTGCCGTTTTGGCTGATTTTGATCGGCCGGCCCTTAAGTAGCGTGCGTACACTCGAGGACAAATTCGGTGAACCACCTCTTACTTCTTTTCACGTGGCTGGTGCCTCGCCCGCCATTCACGCGCAGACCCTTTTACTATTTTTAATGTAATAAACTAGGGTAGTACAATACATAAGCAATTACGGATAGGTACTGCAACTGAATGGTGAGACGCCAGCCACCCTAAAAGAAGTAAGATGTGGTTCACCGAATTTGTCCCCGACTGTACGTAGATGTAGTAGTGCGAATGCCACTCTCAAATTATGCTTACACTCCAGCTAGCTAGATACAGATATCAACCCAAACCTCTGAAAACGCCAAACAACTTATCACAACACAACAGCCTCATATTTGGACATTATGCGCCTAAACGTCATATTTTATTTTGTTATTAAAATTCATTGATCTTGCACTAAAGTTTAGCGAATGGTTTGTCCAAAATTAGATCTGCTCGGATACCTAGATATTGCGCGTTGCTTGCTCTATTTTGTGTCATCGCAAAATGTCAATTGAGCATCGGAAACATAAAAACACGTGTCACTAGTGACTTCCTGCGGTTTTGTCTGCGTGGAGATTTGTTAGTTTATTTATTTAGAAACTCTACAGCTTTTTTACAAAATCAAATTAATGTAACTTATCGTTATTAGACGTATCTGAAGAAACGAAGAAAATGTTCGTATCTACTGCCTATTCATTGAATACGCCATTGTAGATCTTAAAATCTGTCAGAAAGTCTTGGAGACCTAGGAGCACGAATATCTTGAGATTATTTTAACTTTTTTAGTTTTTTGCATTCACAATGCAATTTCTATAATAGGAAAATGGAAAATGAAGTATTTAGAAAAAATCGACCCGTCTCACAACTAGCTCCGATGGGACTCCGTAGCTCAGTGGTTAGAGCAGTCGCCCGGAAAGCGAAAGGTCGTGGGTTCGAGTCCCATCGGAGCTAGTTGTGAGACGGGTCGATTTTTTCTAAATACTTCATTTTCCATTTTTCCATCTTGAAAGTTTCTTAAAAAAAATGTTTTTTAAATGGAATTCAATTTAATATAAAATAAATAATATGCGATGTATGGGCTTTTCAGTTAAAGCATTAACACGTTGTAGACTCTGTACCCCTAGTGTAAGTTTTTATGTCAAGCAAACACAAACTATTTCGAATGCGTATTAATGTCAATTTGTATGAAAACTATAAAAGCGCGCTACTCGCCGCTAGAGGCGCTAATACAGTTTTCATACAAATTGACATAAATACGGAATCGAAATAGTTTGCGTTTCTTGACATAAAAACTTATACTAGGGGTACAGATTTCAATGTGGTTTAACTTACACGCAAACTTTTCAAACGTGTTTCGTTATGTACGACCGATTGAGCGCAGGGGTAAGCTACCTGCCTTCTGCGCCAGAGGTCTCGGGTTCGATTCCCGAACAAGACAAATATTTGTGTGCATGAACATGTCTATTTGTCTTGGTCTGGGTGTTTCTATGTATATTAAGTATGTATTTACAAACAAAAAGTATTTAAGTATATATTTATCCGTTATCAAGTTCACGTAGACACAGTTTCTTAAGAAATTTACTACGGGCTTAGATAATTGGTGTGATTGTAAGAAAATATTTATTTATTTTTATTTATTTATCTATGTAGTCTGAACCCGGCCTAACAATCTAAATCAAGTGATTTGCCGGCTTAGTTTTTAATTAAATGTTACGCTTCTTTACATAACCCTTTTTATCAATCTCTGATATGAATTTTCAGTGGATTTGGGTTTAATTGACAATTCTTTTCAATCTTTTTCACTTAGGTAACAGATTTCAGAAGCAGACTTAAAAAAAATTATTATGAAAACCCGCATAAAAAGAGTTAATGCTCCCAGTACAGTAATAAAAATAAAATATCCTCGTCTCTGTCTATCTCGTATTATTTTTTTTATTACTTACTCTGTCTTACTTCCCTACTGGGGCTCCCGTATAATTTCGTCAGTAAGCTTATAAAATTTCGTGGCAATAAAAGTAAAGTATGAACAATTTATGATATTTTTGTTCGAGAACGCTTCGGAATTGAACGTTTTAAGAAAATTCGTAAAACTGATTATGTCTGCAAAGTTTGTTAACAAAAAATATTATAGACCAAAACAAGATGTTTTGTACTTTATAATTATAAGAATTGGTGTATTTATAACAGTTGAGTTTTCTTAAATTTCTACAAGTAGGGTATAGGATGCTTGAAGTAGGTACTTAAATACTAAATTATTTTTACTTTTTTGAAAAAGATAGCTCCGATGATGGGACTGTAAGGTTAGTGGGTTCGAGTTCCATCGGAGCTAGTTGAGAGACGGGTAGATTTTTTCTTAATATTTCATTTTCAATTTTTCAATAATAAAAAATGCATTGCGAATGCAAAAAAGTAAGAAGCCCCATTTCGATTTTCAGTCTCTGTGCAAGAAAATATATGAATATTTTTATTTCTCTCTTATTTGCAAAATAGTAAGGCAAACGTCATCTAAAACGATTCCAAATTTCAAGTTGATAGCATTAGTAGTTCTCGAGATGTCCAATAGGCATGATGACTGATTTTGAAAAAGTACTCCAAAATGTTTCTACACGTCTATTTTATACGAAATAACTCATATTTTGGTTAAATTAAAGGTTTTGAAGTAAAAATTGACAATAATAAAGTACAATTTAAATTTCTCACCAAAACGCCAAAAGTGTCATGGCGTCTGCCTGTGACGTCACCCTTTCGTAAATAAATATTTAAAGTGACTTTTGTGCTATGAGCCTATGATAGATTGTTTGCTTTGTTGATCCGTGTACAATATTTTGTGCATTGGCAGCACTGGCAATATTTACGAAAGCGTGACGTCACGCTCTTCTGTTTGGTGTTCTATCTTACATGGCGGATTGTTGGAATTTGCATTTTTATTTTTACATAAATAACAATGCACTCACATGTAATCTAAAAATGAGTGCTTATAATATATAAGATGGTTTGAAACGAACTGCAAAACGAGCAGGGGGTGGTCAGGTTAAGTGTTTAGAACGTAAGTAAAATAGAAAAAAAAGCCCATTTTTTTTTTTTTTTTACAAAAAATTCTAATATTATCTATGGATTTCAATTCAATATTTAACATAATACCAAACGTAAAAACATAATTACTTATTTAACCACGAGACAGGTAAACGATAATATGGAAGCTATTGGGCGCATACAATAGCGCGGTAGGAGTATCGCTATAGCGGCTGGCCGATCAGCTGTTGGACCGCCGGGGTTGATGACCGCGGCGCCCAGCCCGCGTGCGCTCTAAAATTACTTGTTTCCATCGTAAAATGAAATAATTTTATTAAAACGTTTGGTATTGTACATATTGAATTGATATCAATAAATAATATTAGAATTTTTTGTAAAATTAAATAATATAAAAAAAACACGTGTAGCACTCGGGGACTGCCGCGGTAAAGCTATTGCATAAGTAAATAGTGTAATTACACACCAAAACAATTCTCGACATCAGATGCATAAGGTCGGATGTACAAAACTCTAACTTTTCAGGAGAGCCAAAATAAAATTTACCAACTTTTTTCTCTATATTTATTAGACCTTTAGCATTTACATCGGTTTTCTTTTTATATTGTTTGGTAAACAGTTGCACCTTTTAATTCTAATAACAAAAATCACTTCTATCTGTTAAAACAAATTAATAAACAATTATTTTTTATTTAATTGGTTACATCCGACCTTATGCCTGAAATATTATAGATTTACTATTGAAACTGCAAGCATATGTCTACATCCGACCTTATGCTTGCAATTTCGAGTGTTAACTTTGAGCCCTATACACATATAGTAATATTGTCTTACATAAATAAAAATTCAACGAAGTCTGAACTGTGGATATTTCATTATACTTCTAAAATATTTTCAAGCAAAAGGTCGGAAGCCTTTATAAATCTTACATTCACAACAAAGCCTAGGTTTTAAGTTGAAATAAATGTCTACTCAGTATTGAAAAGGAAAAATTAGATCAAAAAACGACCCATCATTTAAATAGCTACGCCGAGATTCGAACCTGGGATCATTCACAGTCCAGGCGAAGGCTCTGACCGCTGAACTATACTCCGTAGCTCAGAGGTTAGAGTATTCGCCTGGACAGTGAAAGGTCCCTGGTTCAATTCCTGGCGGAGCTACTTGTAGGATGGTTCGTTTTTTTCTAATATTTTATTTTCAGAAATAAGAAAGAATAGTGAATGCAAAAAGTAAAATTTATTTGAAACTAGCGGCCGCCCGCGGTTTCACCCGCGTGGTTCTCGTTCCCGTGGGAATATTGGGATAAAAAGTAGCCTAAGTTACTCCTTATTAAATCAACTACCTGCCAGTAAAAGTCCAGTCCCGCAAATGATACAGTAGGCTATTTCATTGCCTCTTCTTCCGCCTATGTTTTCCAACCATATCATATTTGTAGCAACATTACTTGTTGCGTCATATATCGTTAAGTTTAATGTCCATAGTTTTCGCAAGTAAAAAGACTTAGTACTTATTGGTTAAATTCGGTGTCGCCAAACACTTTTGTAGGTCAAACATCAAAACTCTTTTCTTTCCAGAACTATTTTGTGCCTCTTCTTTATCAAGTTTCTTTAAATCATATCTTTTATTAGCTTCGTCGTGGTGTAATTTTTCCTTTTTTAATTTCTTATTTTTCTGTTTTTTCCATAGTCTCTTTTAATTTTCTTTCATATGCATCGCAATCGTCACATGTGTCTACTGACGGTAGTTTGAAGCTAAGGTTAAATTTTGTGTTAAATATGTTTCGGTATAACCATTCTTTTGTGACAAAGTTATCAGGTGTTCCTTCTTTTATCATAAGTTTTTTTTAATGCTGATACATGGTTGCAATATTTAACACAATTTTTTCACATTAATAATAATTATAACGCAACGAAGCAACTCAAGCAAGTGCTGACCCGTGCCGAATGAAAGATTTTGTTTGTTATTAATAATTATTGTATACCGGCGTGATGCGGGGCGGGAGGCTGCCAAGTGCTTCACTATCTCTGTCACTCTCACGCTAGCGGTGACGAGCTATAATGCTGTCGCACGCCAATCGCCGATACGCCGCGTGCGTTCATGACGACACGGGAATATCCAAACTATCTCAACTACCGACCGATCACGACCCAGTAACTTTAATTTATTTGGAGACATAAGGCTGGAATTCCACATACGTACTAAAATTCAAATACGAAACTTATATTATTACAGCAAGAAAGTCTCACATTGATATTCGACTTTATGCCTTAATAGTGTAAGATACATTTTTTCAAGCATAATGCTGAATGTGATGATACGTTTCTTTATTTGGTCAAATAATTAGATGCATAAAGACGTATCTGCTGAACCGCCCAGGGCGATGTGTCAAACATGTTAGATGCATAATAGTTTTAGTTGACATACAGCTCCTTAAAGTAAAATTAATTAAGTGCATAATATTGTAAGTAAACATAAAAGATTATGCCTCCAAGGAATTTAAAAAAGTGCGTACATCCGACTTTATGCATAAGTTAATTTGTGAACGGAAAGAGATAGAAACACCACGATCAGTTTAAAAGAAAGAGAAACAACGCTTTAGTATCGCTATACTAAAAAGTCATTTTGGTCGGATCTATACATCCGACCTAATGCCTCTAATGTCGAGAATTATTCATTCAAAAAAATATGAACAAAAAGAACGATATTAAGAGCTTGATCATCGAATTTCGCGCGATGAACATTTATATAGATATAATATCAGATATAGGTACTTTCTCTGCGCGGCATTAATGTGTATTACCTATACCTATACCACTATTATATATTATGTGCCTATACACAAAAAACAAAGGTACCTACCTACTTCGATCAACAATAGTACTAGATGAAGGCTCACGAACTAAATGAAAACTTTATATGGCCAGACTGACATTTTTTTAAACGGGGAAAAAAGGTAACGAATGTTACGATCTTACATTATAAATGACAAGAAGAGTTCCAAGTTTGAAATACCTTAGTATTATTGACACTGTCAAAATAATCTACTTATAATTATTATACTCTCAAGTGAGCGTTCGACGCTTGGCCATGTCTGTCACTCCAACTATGTATCTAGAACTAGGTGTTATTGTTGATCGAAGGGTACACTAAATAGTACACGCGCTTGGTTTAATGGTTTCTATTATATACATAACTAGCGGATCCTCGCGGTTTCACCCGCGTCGCACCCGTTCCCGTGGGAATATCGGGATAAAATATAGCCTATGTCACTCAGGAAGAATGTAGCTTTCTAATGGTGAAAGAATTTTCTAAATCGGTCTAGTAGTTTCGATGCAAACAAACAAACAAACAATCAAATCTTTCCTCTTAGTATAGATGAAGAATCCATACTAATATTACAAATGTGAAAGTGTGCTTGTTTGTTTATTTGTTTGTTTGTTTTTCCATCTTTCACGCCAAAACGGAGCAACTGATTTTTAGTATGGGGATAGTTTGGAAGCTGAAGAGTAACAGAGGCTACTTTTTATTACGGAAAATTATAAAAAAAAATGGTAATTTTGTATGGATAATAGTTTTGACTGTCGTACGATACCAAACTGTCATTTATTCCATGGCCGCCTCCGCGTCTGCGCGCGGTCAAAATCGAATAGGTACTAATCTTTTCCATAAGATTAGAACAAAAAAATGTACTGTAACTAACGCCAAAAATGCCTTAGACGCACATGCGCGCAGACTTATCTGTCTCGTAAGTCTATGTATTTTACTCACTTCGTGATTATTTATTTTCATCTGTCTAATAATGGTGATACGAAGTACTCTGTCCTACTAATATTATAAATGTGAAAGTTTAGATGTTTGGATGTTTGTTACTCAATCACGCAAAAACGGTTGAAAGGATTTGGCTGTAACTTGGGACACATATACTTTATAGCTTGGAGAGGATCAAGGGTTCTTTTTATCCCGGCAAATTATATCATTCCCGCGGGATAACGTGGTGTAGTCCACGCGGGCGAAGCCGCGGGCGGAAAGCTAGTAATTTATATGGCAAAGCAACGTTTGCCGGGTCAGCTAGTGAATATATATAGGTATACAAGGTGTTAGGGGCACCGTTGCAAAAACTTTAAACATGGCTTCAGGCTATCAGGAAATGAAAAAAATATTTCGACTCTCCATAAAAAAATCTTGTCGACAGTGCTGCTCTCTGTAAATTGGTGTCATCATAATAGCCTGTACTAAAGCCACCCAGCTGCCAGCTGGCCCTATGGCCCTATTCGCTAGCTCAAATGAAAAGTGGATGTAATTTCCACTTTCATTTGAGTTAGCGAAAAGACAGTCATCGTAGTTCTACTGATTTTAAGAAGTTGACGATAAAAATAAAACACCCAGTTTTGATTTGGATTTTTATTACCTATTGTACCTATATATAATTATATATGTTTGTATTTATTATATACATCTTCTTTCTAAGACTAAGGTTGACGGAGTGGTTGTGGTCATGGTCCGCTAAGTTGGTAGCGGCTTTTGCGGCGATGCTCCTCTATATCTCTCTATTTGTGGCACTGCGTGTGCATTCTAAGGGCACACTTGGTTGTGGACTTGATAAGGACTTGATCATCTTGTGGGTTATCAGCCGCGAAAACATTGACTCTTCCTTGTTTCTTCAATCGAATCGTTCCAAGGAGCTTGCATTATGGATGATAAGTCCAAACATTCTTAGAATTCGCACTTGCACAATCGTCGAAAGCCTTTGTTTGATCCGAAGCTCCTTTTTAGTGGAAACATTTGTGTGACGAGCAGTCCGTTTGATCATCATACACCACATCTCAATCTTCTTGTGGTACTTTTGTTGGAGCGTCCATGTTTCAGCTTCATATAAGAAGATAGGAAATAGTAAGCTTTTCGTGTATCGAACCTTGGTGTTATTGATTGTGCGGCGATCTTTCCATATTATTATCTTCGTTAGCTTTTCAAAGGCTGATCTGGTTAGGTTAGGCCAGCTCGTCTTTTGAGATCAACAATAACACCTAGGTCTGTGCAACTTCCAGAATTTGTGATTTCAAATCATCGTCATCAGTTAATATGTGTCACTATTTGTAGGTACTTAATTATTACACGGATTCACCAACACACTCTTGCCTTAACAATGTTTTCAACATATTATCGCACTGCTTTTACAAAAATATATTATTTTAGCAGCTAACTTTTTCCATACTTTTTCATAAAAATCCGAGATTGACAAGTGACATTAATTTGACATAATTTTGAGATTACTACTGCTTCTTCTTCTTTTTATTATTATTTCTGTTTCAGCCAGTGCTTCACGTTTTAGGCGCTAGTTACAGTACATTTTTTGTTCAAAAACTTATGGAAAAGATTAGTATTCGAATTTGACCTATATAAAAATAAACACATGTAATCAAAAAGAGAAAAATACGTTTATCTCTTTTTAACCGATTTCAAAAAAAGGCGGAGGTTCTCAGTTCGGTTGAATTTTTTTTTTTATTTTTTTTTTAATGTTTGTTACCTCATAACTTTGTCAATTATAAACCGATTTTAGAAATTCTTTTTTGGTTTGAAAGCATATAGTTACAAATTGGTCCCATTGTTATACTTGTATATTATATTGTCATGTCAGGATCTGATGATGGCATCCTGGAGAAATCAAGGGAACTCTTCAAATATTATAGGCACACCTATAGCGATTTTGGTATTTTCTTAAGTAACTCGTGCATTTGCTTTCGGTAAGCACCATTTGGTGAAGAGTAACTGATGATGAAGACCACATATGGCCATCGAAAACATTAATTAAATACTAAATATGTTACGGGCGCAATACGATTCCTTTAAGGTTCATAAGTAATTTTCAAGTATTTGCGACTGGTAGTCATCATCTCACGATGATGAGCTGGTGATGGAAGGTACAACTCCTCAATAGTTAGGAGTTGGAGGATAATTCTTTAAATATCGTTGATACGTAAATATTTGTAGTTGTTACCTTTCAGGTTATTTAGTTAAGCTGATGATGGAAGGTAAAACTCTTTAACGCTTAGGAGTTAAAGTATGTTTTTAAGTACTACAAGCGCAAATAGAACTTTAGGTTGTATTTTTTCAAGTAATTTAGGTTAGCTGATGGTGGAAGGAAACTGCATAACAGTTAAGAGTTGGAGGGTGGTGCTTGTCTGAGTTCTAATTTAGATATGGGCTATAGTCGTTGCACATTGAGCTACCCTTGCTCATTATGCGGTTTCTTATAGTAGATTTCTTACACTAAAAAAAGGAAAAATAAACAAAATTTTTCAAAAAAAATTAAACCGCCTTCAAAACAAATCTGCAAACAAAAACTCATTTCCCAAAAACACGTAAAAGTGAAAAATAAATTGAATCATTCAATTCAAAGTACGAAAGTGCGGGACTTTTTCTAATTAATCTTGAACTTACTGATCTGATTGAAGTCGGTGTCAAGCCGAAAGTAACAAGAACGAATACTTAAAATTCAATTTCAAAATTCATTTTCATTTCAAAATAGTGAAACAATAATAAACAATATCTCACGCGCAGAGTGGTGTAAATTGTAGCCTATCAAATACATATTAATATCTATTTGGCTTGACACCGACTTCAATCAGATCAGTAAGTACAAGATTAATTAGAAAAAGTCCCGCACTTTCGTACTTTGAATTGAATGATTCAATTTATTTTTCACTTTTACGTGTTTTTGGGAAATGAGTTTTTGTTTGCAGATTTGTTTTTTAACAACAGGTTTTTTGTATATTTATCTCTTTTTACCAAAACAATGTTAGTAAGAGACAAAATATATGTAAACCCCTATTGTCAAAAAGAGATAAACAATGTTTTGTTAACCTCCTAGGGTGTTAGGTTTTTTCGTTACGGAATTTCTTGGTTCGGTCGCCGCGCTCAAAGCCCGCGATAAAAGCTATGCAATAGCTTAAAAAATTGGGAAATGTTTTTCTATTTTTATTATGTTCTATTCACTTGACCTGAACACCTCCTGCTCTATTTGCAGTTTGTTTTACACCATCTTATATAATAATCAGTATATCCTGTAAAATTACATCAAATCGTTATTTCGGTGATCCGTAATGTATGTCATCATGCCTATTGTGACAGACAGACAAAGTCTCACCATAAGGGTTCCTTTTTACCATTTTAGTTCGGAACCGTAAAACCAAACTGAATACAATATGTACTTACCACTACTGGGAATCGAACTCGGGACCTCTGGGGCTGATACCGGTGGTGTGTAAGACTAGACCACAGAGACGTGACGTGACATGTCATTTTGGCGGATGATGTCTGACTCTAGTCAGGAATTTCCCAGTTCATCGTCAACAGGGGATCCCTTCAATATTTTCCCTCCAAGTAAGATGGCATATACGGACAGCTGTGCAGATATGTCCAAATTAATAGTGATTTGTATGCGATGTAGGCTGTGGCCTCCAGACGTGCCATAGGCTGGATCTACTCACATGTTGTACTATCAAACAAATTTTCAGATGATCAGCTTACGGTGAATGTCGCATGCTCTGTGCAAGTGACATTCGTGCAAGAAAATTCGTTCGCTTAGATTTTGTGCAAGTGGAATTTTCTTTTTCATGCACAACAGGGTATCGCTCAGCCTTCATCACACCTGATGTTAAGTGATGATAAGGCCAAAGGTGGAAGCGTACGTATGCACATAATCAAAACAAAAGAAAAGAGAAATAAACAAACTTACTGACTATCAAAAATAAGTAAGCAAATAGGTGTCTACAGAGACCTACCTATACTTACAATTAAATTGTTAGTTTTACGTAGTAACAATTTGGTAATCTGTAGCAGGTATATGTGTGCATGTTTGTCACAGCGAGACGCAGAGAGGCAAAAGCTCAGCGTATATTTTGCCCGGAAAGAACAAAACACTACTGGTTTTCAATATTCTCCCGAAGAAAATCGCGAGAAAAAATAAAATTAAAATAACAAAATAACCCCCATTTAGAATCGAACCCGGGACCTTAGGGCCTGATAGCGGAGGTGTGTACCACTAAACCACACATGCGGCTACTGTACGTACGCGTAGCAAATATCGGCGAAGTGGGCGATCGGGAACTTCTTCGATAGTACCAGTTGTTATATGTGTAATGAATATAGTATGATCTGTATGATGGATGAGATGAAGTGTCACTTCGGTAGTAGTAATAAGTATTAAGTCGGTGATAGGAGTTGATTAAATATTTGGGTGGGCTTTTCCATTATTATAGGACCACCAATATGCTATTTTTCGGTGGCCTAAGAGATTGATTAGTACCCCTAGCATGAAAGACTCTCGATAGCACTATCGTAATCGTATATTGTATGAAAATCAGAGCAGAGCCTCTGTTCTGCTTTTGTATTCGTAGTCGTGATGTCCGTGTTGTTAAAGGTTCTGTCAGCGTTTCTACGTCATTCTGAACATCCCATCTACGAATTACCCAGAAGAGTTTGTGCTGAGACAGGACCCTTTAAGGCGATGAATCCCGACCGAAATAGGCACGCTAACGCTTGCTCGGCCGCGCGCGATACACTTCACGCGGACGCAGCGGCAGCCGGCAGTGAACTGTGAACTCGCGAGGGCCCCGCGAATCGAAAATCACTTAAAATTCAATAAAAAATTAAATAATAAAAAATTTACACTTATGACGGCCGGAATCCCTCGGCTAATCAAAGACAATTATTTTCGTATATTTTTCATTAACTAAAACCAAGTATACTGCAAGTAATACGATATTTGGATTACGATTAGATGGATGTTTGGGATTTTATTTGACACAGTAAAATATGACCAATCGAAAAAATACGGCCGGAAGCACTAGATAAATAACTGTAAAATAACATATATTTTTTCCAAGTTTTAAGTACTTGTGATTTGCGAGTAATCCATAAATTAAAATACCCTATTTTGGGGAATGCCCGCCTTAAGGTCCCATACAAACGCTACGATTGATCTGTACGATCCTGTACGATCCGTCGTTTAAGGTGCATGTAGTCGTGAAACGATCATTTTTGAGGCTCTAAAACTCATAAATTAGCCTACTGATGAATCCAGAATTAATATATATTAAATATTGATATATAAACTAAAATCTAAACATTTAAAAAAACAGAGTCTTTAAGATACTATTAAAAAAAAACATTGAAATAAAGCTGTTTTCAACTTGAAATACGCTACTGCTTCTAAACTACAAGTGATATTTTCACGTTTCTTTCAGGAAAAGATTGCTAACTTGTTTAAATTAAAACTGAGCATTTTTCGTTTTAAAATAATATATAGTTTTGACGAAACGTGTGTTTAAGCTGTTTTGGTGCGTGTAGCGGGCGGGAAAATTAGGCCACTTTTCTATGCCCAAGGTCGTTGGCGATACCACGGGCCTTAAGACCGATCGTAACGACGAATCGTTACATAATTAAATGGGGCCCTTTGACAAACACTTTCGATTCGTCGTTTCGATCGGTCTGAAACGACAGATCGTACATAACAATTGTCTGTATGTATTATCCTTAGCTTCACTCTGTAGGTACTTCATTTTGTTTTTTTGTTTCCCTTTACTTGTATTATACCTTGTGTGTTTTGTCTTGTTTGTGTCATGTATGTACGTTGTGTGTTGTTAATAAACGGTTTTTCTTTCTTTCTTTCTTCTTTCTTTCGGTTGTATAAGGAACTAAAATTCAATAGATATTTGACAACAGCACTTTGACAGCTTTTGTCAGACAGTATTAGTTTTCTACTAGCCTTCCGCCCTCGGCTTTGCGTGAACTTCACGATGTTATCCCGTGGGGATGGGATATTTTTCCAGGATGAAAAGTAGCTTATCTCATTCTTCAGACCAAAAATCACGTCGATGTGTTGCCCCCTTTTCTACGTGAAAGACGGACAAAGACACTTTCACATTTATAATAAGTATTAAGTCATCATCATCATTAGCAATTATATGTCCCCACTGCTGGGGCACGGCCTTCCTTATGGATGGCTAAGGAGAATGGGCTATGTATGACCCACCACGCGGGCCCATGCGGATTAGTGGGTATTAAGCTAACAACTGCAATCTCAGCTGGGAACAACTTCAATGTCCCTTTCGAATCATAGAAGAAATTTTTGGTCACCCATCCCATGATCGACCATTGCGAAAGTTGCTTAACCTCAACGATCACAGCCGAGCGTGCCAACCACTGCGCCATGGACTTCCCCTATTGCTTATTACGAGTAGTAAGTTATACTCGAAGAACACCCAAAAGAAACACGCGATAACCACCCTAATGTCTTGAGAAGGCACTAAAAGACATTAAGGAGCTCTAACGAGCCCCATAAAAAGAAGATTACTGGTTTTTCAGCGATTAACACGTATGTCTTATTCCCAGCAGATAAGGCTGAAATTAGCATGTGTATACCTACGCAACTATGACGTGTGTTTGTACGTTGTTACTATAAATAATGTTATGGAAGTCGTTAGTAGTGACCACAGAAAATAAAGAGCTTAAAAAGAGCATAGCTCGTTGTTATATGAGGCTCCTTCCCGGTCCGTCTATCGTCAACGCGAGCGTGGTTGAAAAGTTTGTTGTTTCGTCCATCCAGCGCAATGTTAGAAAAAGAGTGAGCAAGTGAGAACGCGATAACATTGAACGAAAAATAGTGTGCGGATATTTGTTTCAGGAAATACGTGTTTTTCAGTACTTCAGTAGTCCTTACAAGTTTGTGAAACAAGGTTTCTATGAAAATATTTCTTTTACTTTTAAATTTTTTTAGTCTAATTATGAACGCCAAAAGTTCATTGAAAAAAAAGTATTTAGATAAAAGTCGACCCGTCTCACGCTAATTTAAATAGCCCAAAAGTTCAGTTAAAATTTGTGCAAAAAGCAGATTTATGGAGGCTTATACTGAATTTATATATTCGCGTCCGAAATACCTCAATGTCTCAAGACGAAAGTCTTTGACCAGTGTGTGTTGCCAGTAATGACCTATGGAAGTGAGACGTGGTCTTTTACTATGGGTCTCATAAGGAGGCTCAAAGAACCCAGCGAGCAATGGAGAGAGTGATGCTTGGTATTTCCCTGCTCGATCGAATTAGAAATGATGAGATCCGCAGGAGAACTAAAACAACCGACATAGCTCGAAGGATTGCATCATTGAAGTGGCAGTGGGCGGGACACATAGCGCGGAGAACCGATGGCCGTTGGGGCGGAAAGGTTCTCGAATGGCGACCGCGTACCGGACGACGTTCCGTGGGCAGGCCCCCTACCAGGTGGACCGACGATCTGGTCAAGATCGCGGGAAGCCGCTGGATGCGGGCAGCGCAGGACCGATCGTTGTGGAGATCCTTGGGGGAGGCCTATGCCCAGCAGTGAGCGTCGTTCGGCTGACATGATGATGATGATGATGATGATGATACTGAATTTGTTTCTCCGAATTTTGTTTTTTTGTAACCTAGTAAACCTAGTTATAGTGCACAAGATACCTATTAGTTCAAAAGATTCAAAGAAAGATCTGATACAAGTTACAACGCCTTACTAAGAGTGTTTGTATGAAAAAATTGCGAATACCTATCGAAGAATTGCAGGATCAGCCTAAAGTACGGATGATTATGATGACATTTATGACATTTACCCACGTTTGCCTCCGCGTAATATTAAATAAGTAGGTATATCGGTGAAATTTTGAACACGCGTTTTAATCCGTAAAAGTTGTTTTATTCCAGATAAAACTCCATGTTCTATTTGGAAAGGAAATGTACACATATTTTACTAATTGTACAATTTCTTTGGGTGTGTAATATATGATATAACAACATTTTGTATAATACTCACAAAATATAACAACACATTACATAAAATCATTTCATATAACGTTCATTTTGTATAATCAACGAATGATATAAATTCAAAATATATAATTTTAAACCATATAATGAACATTTGATATAAAAACGTTTCATATAATAAACATTTACTATAACACTTACATTGTATAATATTTAAAACACGTAATGGTTATATAACATAACAACATTTCATATAACGTTTTTTTTTTTTTAATATTAAAAAGGTGCAAACGAGCAGACGAGCCACGTGATGGGAAGTAGTCATCGTCGCCCATGGACATCTACAACGTTCATTTAGTATAATCAACGAATAACTATTTCTGGCGCTTCGCCGGCCGCTGCCGCGGCACACTCGCTTCGCTCGCTCGGCTCGCGCTGTTTTGTTCACAGTTCTAACCTAACCTAACCTATTATCAATTGTTTTGTCACCGTTGTGGCTTTTTATGGCGGGGGGCTTCGCCCCCTAGCCCCCCTTTCGAGCGCACTGTACCCCCCGTGCCCCCTGCTCCTTTGCCTACCCTATACATTTAATTGACTAATTGATGATTATATAAAACAAAATTATATCAAATGAAATTATTACACATGATGATTATATGAAACAAAATTATATCAAATGACCGTTATAGTAAATGTGTTTAATATAAAATATTATTATACAAAATGAGCGTTATGTCAAATGATATTATATAAAATGATGGTTATATGAAATAAACATTATGCAAAATGAAATTAGTTGAAGTGTTGTTATGACAAACGTTTATTATGTCATATGAACGTTATTGAAATAAAATTATACCAAATGAAATTATATCATTCATTACGCACCCAATTTCTTTCCAACTACAGCAAGGATTCTGAAATAACAAGACATAACCATAAATCCTGTAGTTTTCATCTCACCTCATTGTCTTTTCCACTGCTTTATGTCACAACTAGTTTCGTAGTCAGTTTCCATTGTTTTCTTGCCTCTCATTAATTTACCATTCGCATGGCAATAAACAGACTAATTCCAACACTTCTGCCTTTAAAATATGTGAACAATCACTTCTCAATTTCCAACCTTAACGCTACGTATTACGGCATAAAGTTCTGCAGCGTTTCTTCAGACTAGTCATTAGGGTTGCCAGCGACAAGGTTTTCTAGAAGTGCCTTGAAACAATGTCTAGATTGTTCTCATTGTAGCTTTGTATTAATTAACTCATTTACTTTCCTAATGATTGTTTGCCTTAACTAACTGGCTTAGAACATTTAAGAATTAGGCGTAGTAGACGTGCTTAGGACATAAACGTGACACCCGTATTCAATTGTACCTATTCTATTTGTATTTAAGGCGACACTCGAAAAAAATATGCTAAATCGAGATAGCAATAAGAAAACAACGCGCGCGGGAGTGAGACCGATTTTGCAGATTAGGCAATAAAAGTACAAAATCACTTCGTATTAAAAAACTATAGCGATTTTTTAAAAATGCCTCTACACAATCCTAAATATTATTGTAACCCCATTTAAGAATAATCTGGAATTTTTGTATTTTTAGAGGTCTTCTCGAAAAGAAAAATTAAGTGTCGAGGCAAAATCATACAATCGTGTTTCTGAAACTATACGAATCTAGATAAAGGTATGAAGAAATATTAATCTTATTACCAGATTTGTAACAACTCTAACCGTCCTATAGTTTTATATCAAAATGTCATACATTTTCCAAGTAGCGCCTTAATCTTCTCATGCTAAAAGCTCGAAATATTTGCGGCCAGTGTAGGTATATTATTAATTGTTCTTTTATTCCAAGTGTGAAGTCAAAACTATGGTGTCGATAATAATGAGTGTGAAAGTCTATTTGTGTAATATGGAAATAGACATCAGTTGGTAAAATTGAACGATTGGAATTGTATCTATGAGAAACACCGTCAAAAAACTTGTGCATTTTTGTGATGGGTAAAAACTGTTAAACTCGCGTCAGGATTACGTGACCGTAAGACGATCATGTGACCGTAAGACGTACACGTGACCTGGGTGCCTACCATCAACTCTTATTGCGGTTTTGCTTAGGACCTAAACTGATCTGATTCGCTTATTCGTACCACGACAGCTTAATATCAATGACAGCGATTCAGTGATCATTCAATGACATTTCACAGCCGCTAAGCTGTCATGTAGGCTTATTTGACTTATAACTCGGCCAAGCTAACATGACACCTGCGGGTTATACCCGTCCCTCTCACTCTCCGGGCATGACAGAATCGAGTGAAAGAGAAGAGTAGAAGACATAAGGACACAAATCGTTCGGTCATTCACATTTAGCAATTCATTTGCGATCCAGTTTTTAGAAGGTCAGAGTACAAAAGAAAGCAATTCATTTTAGGAACCTATTCTGCATCGCGCTATTTTTGAATCGCTGTTTTAAAGTTGATGGTAGGCACCCTGATCGAAAAACTTTTACAATGTCATTATAATAGAATACGAAGGCAAATTTCGCCATCTTTCCCAATGTTGTGATAGCTCTGGCACCTCGGTTTGAAAACAGGCGGCACGCGGCGGCAGAACAGAAGACCTCGGTTCAAATACAGTCCCTATTATTTTCTTTTTTAATCCAAATTCCTTTTTTTGTATGAAAAGGTCTAGGGAGGTCTTTATCAACGCATCTAATTCATCTCTAAGTAGGTATATGTTCTAAAAATCAAAGGGATAAAAAAATTAAGAATATCAAAAATGCACAACGTTAATATTCAAGTTTTCACTTCTGCCGGCACTCCTGGAGTGCATCTCGCTGTTTTTTTATCCGTTTTTTCGTTTAGAATCGGAAATTGAAAATAATAAAATTTTGAAGTATGGTAGATATGTCGAAACATAATTTGTAACACGATATATTTCCATGTGAACGAGATATTTTCCTGGGGTAAAAATAATGTAGACTACAATCTATTTCTGTTCCAAATTTCATCCAGATCTGTTCAGCCGTTTTGAAGTGATTAAGTACCCAACAAATATCCAAACTTTCGCATTTGTAATTTTACTAAGAATTATTAATATTATGACAAATAGTTAGATTCTATATCTTTGTATGAACGTATGTGTGGGTTAAATCTCGCTAAGAAAGTTACCTCGCGACAACATACATCTTGTAAAGTGTGTGTCTGACGCGTTGTGGTTTTTGCTCTCCCTCTTTCTCCCCCATCCTTGTCTAATCGTTGGTAATTAAAACAATGGCACATTTCCCACCTGTGATTATGAAAACAGTGCCTAACATGTAAAGATCTGGTAAGAGATATGTTATTACAAAGTTTCATGTATGTTCCTTCCTAATTTGTGTCGTGTGTTGCGTAAATTAACATTTAAAATGTGTGTAGGTAAGATTCTTCTTTCTGTTTAATGTTGCGTAAAGTGTTGAATTTTTGTGTCATTCTGTTATCTGATACAGCCTTTCGCCCGCAGGTTCGCCCGCGTGGACTAGATGGCGTTATCCCGCGGGAACTGGATATTTTTCCCAGGATAAAAAGTAGCATAAGTCACTCGCAGCTCCCAAACTATCCCCATACCAAAAGTCACATGGATCCTTTGCTCCGTTTTGACGTGAAAGACGGACAAACAAACAAACACACTTTTACATTTATAATATTAGTTAGTATTGGATTGCAATCACAGCCATCTCTATCGTCTTCTACGATAGAGACGGCTGTGATTGCAATACATGGCGGGTACCAACAGCTAGTTTTCAATAAAAAAGTGATAACAAAATGAATACAGCACACAGCTTAAAAAGCTAGTCTGAGCTATGAGGGTCAGGCCGTAGATTTTGCCACATTCGAGGGTACAAAAGTCTCCGCCTCATATAATTTTAAATATAGTACTCTTAGAAATGTCTCAATCTTATCATCGTGTTTCCTAAGAAATAGCAAACCAAGGCAGATATAGATATTTGGATAAGTTTATATATTTGGAAAACTATTTGACATTTCCTTCCCAAAAGTGACGGATTTTTTATAAAAACCGCGAATCCGCAGTGGTAGGTGTACAGCTTAAACATCGATAAAATTATCATTTTTTAACTTATTGATGAGCTGTTTGATTTGACGTTATAAAATAATAATAAGGTTGCCATTCCTTTAATATCTTTGCGTCTTTCCTAAGAAAAAAGATAAATTTTCGGCAATAAGATTTTTTTTTTGAAAAACCATTTCTTTGCGCTACTTATATTGCGCAACCATTTTCACCCATTTTATGGTTTTAAAACATTTATTAAGATTTTGTTTGAGTGCTGGCATCACCAAAGTATCGTATTCTATGGTCAATGCAGCGTTGACGACCATATTTTTTGACATTTCGGTGTCAACTCCGATCAAAGTGAAAAGTGTCGCCTACTTTGCAGAGTGCATTTTTTGAGATTTCAAGGTAAGTTTTTGATTAAAACTTATAATTGTTGTTGCGCATGGTTTAATTAGATGTGTGTGATCTGTATATGTTAAACTAGCCCTGTTAAATAGTATATTTTAAGAGTTATAATCGATTTCATTTGCGCCTCGGTTCCGCAAAACTGTCTTTATGTCACTTTGCGATACCGGTTGTGTAGAAATTGCGCCACTTATTTTACGCTATTGAATAATAGTGCATGCACACAAGGTTTTCAAGTTTTTTATTATTTTGAAATTACTTTTAGCTGTAATTCCGCTAAAAAACATGACTAGCATTACTATTAATTGATTTGTTAGATTTTATTAATATTCTATAAGTACAGGGTGTTCGGCAGAACGTTAAACATACGAAAATAGGGGTAGGTGCGGTGGTCTGCTACCTAACCAGCCTCAAAGATTTTACCTAGGTCCAAAGTTTTTTTATTTTGTATTTTATAAGTTTTGGAATTTCGTCACTTTCATACTAATTTTTAAACCCATGTAACTTTTTTTTTATTGACAGATCTATTTTTTTTTATTTTTGGCATCCTAATGGTTGGCAGGTCTTTTTAAAAGTGATACTTCAAGCAGGTTGTTGCTAGAGTCAAAGTAATGGACTCTCAAACATTGAAAAGAGTTGAAATAAATTTTAAAGTTGTATTATATTTATATAATTAATAATGAATAATACCAAATACCTCCATCTAACAAATTAAATGTATTTTTTTTGTAAATTGAACAAATCATACATAGGTACTTACTAGTTTTGTCATCCTGTTTAACTTTTCATTGTGCGCAATATATAAAAAAGAATTACTCATAGGTACATTATTGTTAATTATTAATTAAACATACTTACATACCAACATCGTGTTTCTTTTTCTAGTTTGATGCATAACCTCTTGTTAGTACATGTTTGTTAAATAAAATCACATTAATGTACGCGCTCCTTAATAATTTTGCGCTACCATTTTGCACCACTTTGTGCGACCGACTCGTAGAAAATTTTGCGTCACCATTGCGCTATTTGTGGCAAAATCTACGGCCTGACCCATGAATCAATGCATCAAGCTGAAAATCTGTAAACATCATTTGTTTTGAACATATTTTCATTAAAACCTATTTTATATTCTTTATTGCATTTAAAATACACAGAAAATAGCTAATTATGCAAAGGTGGCAATGGCAAATCTAATTGTGTAATCAAATGTATCCGTTCAAAGTAGGTACCTATTTAGTTTTATAGTGTAATAGCTGCGGTGTATGGTAGAAATACAAGACAACTGCGTGATGGATTAGTGCACACTTGCACTAGCGAAGTCTCCTTTAGTAAAATATTATATATCTTCAGTATTTAAGGTACTTTCCCTCCATGTGGCATAGTTTTGGGAAGTCCTGTATACTGTGGTAATAGCCGGAGACACATCAAACGATCCAACGCGGTCCAATCGCGCGCGGCAAGAGTGCGTTTCACTGGAGCTCCATATAGGAGCGGTCGGTAAAAGTGCCTCGCGCGATCCAAGTGAACGAATTCGATGCACGATCCATCCATGATCCACGGTCTTGGATCGTGGAATGCGTGATCGTGATCCAAGATGGATGGATGTAGCTCCACCTGTTTTAAAATTACTAACGGCACAGGCCGAAATTGCGTCTCGTTATATCGCAGCCGTGGAACCTAAAATCAGCCGTGCAACTTCGGTCGTGTATTTTCGGCATAGGTAAAAATGTAGTTAGTTCCATTTAAAAATAAGATCAAGTTATTTAAATTTTTACTTTTTTGCATTCAAAATGCAATTTTTATTAATGAAAAATTTTAAATGAAGTAGGTATTTGGAAAAAATCGATCCGTTTCACAACCAGTTCCGATGGGACGGTTGTGAGACGGGTCGATTTTTTCTAAATACTTCATTTTCAATTCTTCAATAGATTTTTCAAATTGGTTCGTCAGTTGAGTAAGTACCACGTTTTGTATTGAATTACCTCCTTGCACTGGCGATAAAAATAATAAAGACTAAAAAAACGCTATTACAAAATCGTGTAGTACATACCTATGTACTGTACTGAAAATTCACTGTGTTTTACATTCCTTTAATTTCACCGTATGCAAGTTTTCTGGCGCTCAATTATTTTCTCCTCTAGTGTTTACACATTGCATTGTTTCATATTAGAGGAGTGCGCTGGAATGAAACAAATGAGAAATTCTGGGACTGAGAAAAACGAAAGAGATAATTATATTTTAAGATAAATTAAATCTTATTTAATTTCTTATTGGTTATTTTATTTCTATAATGTATAGTTCTGTTAAACTTTAAAAATAATTGGTATTCACTCTACGGTAACTCATTTTACTAATATTATGGACTAGGATTTTCACTTGCGGCAAATTCGGTTAAGCTACTTTTTATTCCGATATGAACGTCGTGTAGTCCTCGCGAGCGAAACCGCGAGCGGAAGGCTATTATTTTAATATGCCGAAAAAATACTCTATGTATGTAAATTTTTATTTGTTTGCATTCACAATGCAACTTTTATAATTAAAATGAAGTAGGTACCTATTTAGAAAAAATCGACCCGTCTCACAACTTGTACGGATAACATAGCATAAAAGTAAAAATTACTTGCAATATAATTTCATCTTTAGCGATTGCCAAAATACCTGGAAAGGTATCTCTTTCGTATGTGAGGGTAGTAAAAAAATATTCGTCATGCCTATTTACGCGCTGTATAGCCAGCGTTAAAGTCTTCTTCACATTGATGAAATTAACGCTGGCTATTACAGCGCGTATCTTGTAGCGACTCCGTAGCTCAGTGGTTAAAGCAGTAGCCCGGATAGCGAAAGTCGTGGGTTCGAGCAGTTCGAGTCCCATCGGAGCTGGTTCTGAGACGGGTAATTTTTTGCTAAATACTTCATTTTCAATCTTTCAAATATTCTATGGTTTGGTCACCGCTCCTGTGACCGAGACTGACCTTAATAAAAGTTGTATAACCGCCGAAATCGCAAAAATGAACGAAAGAGTTTTAAATCAATGTCTCTAGGCTGTTTATCAAAAACTGTTGTTGCGTAAATCAAGCTACGGGCGTCCTGTTATGTCATGTTCTTACTATAAATCTGTCAAGCGCTGTTAGCAAAACGGTGCCTTAAATTTATTGCTGACTAGCGGCCGCCCGCGGTTTCACCCGCGTGGTTCCCGTTCCCGTGGGAATATCGGGATAAAAAGTACATATAAACCTTCCTCTTGAATCACTCTATCTATTAAAAAAAACGCATCAAAATCCGTTGCGTAGTTTCAAAGATTTAAGCATACAAAGGGACATAGGGAAAGAGAAAGCGACTTTGTTTTATACTATGTAGTGATGATATGCTTTTTGTAAGTAAAAATACAGGTGACGAAACTGTACCATGAACTGTTATTTTTAGTAAATAATCCTCTTGAAGTTGAAAAATGGTTTTTCTGGTTTTTTTAAAAATTGCATTGTGAATGCAAAAAATTAAAAGGATAAATAACCTCTTGAAGTTACATATAACCTGTTGAACATGGCAGTTGTACAATGGGTCGGTAGTGGTTAAAAATGATTAAGGTCAATAAAAATTTATGTGGCGTGGCTTTAGTGCGGGTCGCAAGCAGCACGACCGCCGTGCAGCTATCTTTTCAACCTAGGTATCACGTCGAGAATGCGTGAGGTCCGAAGAGACAGCTGCTCATGTCCTGGTTGAATGTGATGGAGTGGCCCCCTACCGGGCGAGGTACCTACCTCGGCTCGCCGGGAAGCGTCCACGAAGCGGTCTCCGACGTGAGAGCGCTGGGTGCTTGCCTGGCTGAGTAGGCCAGCCGCAGACCTCCACACGCAAAATAGGCGCAATAAGTCCTCTAGTTGCGGAAAACGCCCGTATCGAGTTAAGTAGAAAAAACGCACCCTAAGCACAGACAAAACGGAAAATCCTTGCGGAAATTTTTGAGGTCATTGAAAAATTAACCATGTCACCTTAGTCTAAAATACAAAATTTTATGAATATCAACAGAGAAGTCAGCGTCGCCTCGCGCGCATATTATTCATACAATTTTGTATTTTAGGCTTTGGTGACATGGTTCAATGAAGTTGCACGTCGCACAGCTAAGAAAAATATCTCAAAAAAATGATTAAAGTAGTTATTAACAAACTGCCCACCTCCGCTTGTCATCCTTACTGGCTACTTAGACATTGCTCCAACGATTCTGGATCCGCCTGAATAGGCGTAGAATACTACTCTAAAATATTTTACTTTCAATGATGTAAAAAGTACCTAAAGACCATAAAAGAGTGAAATAGAGATGTCATGAAGTTTAAAAAAATGGACATCTGCGACATTTTAAGTTGATTTGCTTTCTTACCCAAGGAAGGTGTAAGTAAAACAATTAGATAAAAAAACTTATTTATTACCATTCTATGTCTATAAAACAATGCCTAAAAAGTGCACTGGGCAGCTAAAAACATCTTCATAAATCTCGCCCAACCAAGATGATACAATATAGTCATTACATGGGCGGAGACTCCCAGTGTCCTGCGCCCATGTACCTATACATGTACCTACAGCAATATTCTGTTATCGCAGATCTCTATTCAGCTCTACGATTATACAATATTAAAAGTCCGGTCTACCTACTACCAATACTACCAATGAACTTGTCAAAGCGCCGAACACTCCGACCAATATAAAAAGCCATACCTGGACTAATATTTAGAGCAATTTTTCAATGTTTTAGCCAGTAAGGATGATAACCAAAAGTATGTCATTCTTTTATACGTAATTTTTAGCTATTTTTGAGATACCTAACATTGATTTTCGAAGTAGGTTTTTTTTTTGCAACTTCTTCTTTCCACGAGGATTTTTCCGTTCTGTCTGCGCTAACCCTAAGGGCGTTTGTGCACTACACTGAATTTTATCCGATCCGGAAAAAATCGGATGCTTGTATTTTAATAATTAATCATTTATAATAGTAATTAATTAAATACAAGCATCCGTTTTTTTCCGGATCGGTAAAATTCAGTGGTAGTGCACAAACGCCCTAAGTCTATTCCATCCAACAAACAGGGACATTTGTTTCCATACAATATGTTCCCTAACCAAATTAATTGTGTCTCCCGTTCACATTTCTCGCATAAATAACCAAAATTTTAACTCTGTAATTTTATTAAAGCAATTATTTATGGTGTGTCTTTAATTAAAAAGTTAATTTCGCAGACTCCGACCGCTAATAACAGGGTAAAGATTTGACACAATTTCTAAATTATAGATGTCGAATTTGTGGTGAAGTCAAATACCTACTTTAATATTGAGAAGTAAAGTTAATGCGACGACCTGTTTGGCGCAGTGGTAAGAATATCTGCCTTCTGCCACAGGTTGCATGTTTAATCCTCACTAATTTTCTGTAAATGAATTCAAGTTTATGTTTACAAACAAGGTTACATGTTCATTAGAGAGAGAGAGAGAGAAAAACCGTTGTAGGACGGGCCGACTTTTTCTAATACTTCATTTTGAATAATAAAAACTGTGTGCATGAACATGTCTAATTTGGGCTGGGTGTTTTCTATTATAAACAAAAAGTATTTAAGTGTAATTGTACATTATCAAGATTCGTTAAAAATTTACATGAGCTTAGATAAATAAATTGGTATGATTGTGATTGAAGTGAACTTAGGTATTTATTATTATGATCGTTTTCTTTCTACGAATTTTAAACTAGAAAAGTCTGGGAGACGTCTACCAGACACTGTGCTTTTTCTAGTATAAAACGTATCAGGAGAGTACCTATTTTCTCTATAAATTACATTATCTTAAAATTTATTTAAAAGCAAACAAAATAAACATATCAGATAACACGTGTACCTAAAAATAAAAACACGAATATGATCCGAATGACATTTTCCACTTCCCTTCATAAAACAGTTTTTAAGATTACTTTATGAAGTTAGTAGTAGTTTATGAAGGAAGTTATCCTAAGTATAGCAATTTTGTTTTACACTTGTTTGCAGAAAAAACGGGCACTTACTCTATTTTTATACAAAAACATGCTCACTTCATTGAAATAAAATTGTTAGTATATTTCTACAATGATTTATCTTTGTCACAAAGACGTCGTGTGGCTTCATTTATTTTTGTTAGTAATAATCCAATTTTGTTTTTCTAAGTACCCTATATCTAATATATAAAATCTTTATCTAATATACAAAAATCTCGTGTAACAGTGTTTGTTATCGAACTCCTCCGTAACGGCTTGACCGATTTTTATGTTTTTTTTTTAATATTTAGCAGGTCTGAAATAGTCGTAACCTATTTTACAAGCTTTTTATTAACTTGCCCTGTTAGTTAGTTAGTTTGTTAGTTAGTGGGGGACAAATTTTGCAAGCTTAATTTGACCCACTTGGAAAGTGTCCGAAGGAGCTGAAATTTTGTATACTGGTTTGGTTCAGATGACAATACAATATTAAAGTACAGTCAGCAAAAAAGCTTGTCATAAAAATGAAATTTTTACTAAAAACTTATTACAAGCTTTTATTTAACTTGCCATGTTAGTTAGTTTGTTAGTTAGTGGGGGACAAATCTTGCAAGCTTAATTTGACCCACTTTCCAGTGTCCGATGGAGCTGAAATTTTGTATTACTATAGGTACAGGTTTGGTTTAGATGACAATACAATATTAAAGTACAGTCAGCAAAAAAGGTTTTTATAAAAATGAAATTTTTACTCAAAATTTTTACAACATTTTATTTAACTTGCCATGTTAGTTAGTTAGTTAGTTAGTGGGGGACAAATCTTGCAAGCTTAATTTAACACACTTCCCAGTGTCTGATGGAGCTGAAATTTTGTACACAGGTTTGGTTTAGATGACAATACAATATTAAAGTACAGTCAGCAAACAAGCTTGTCATAAAAATGAAATTTTTATTAAACACTTATTTTAAATCCCGAAATTCCACAGGAACAAGGCCCTCGCAGCTAGTAATAGTATACCTAATATATTATTTGTGGAAGCGATTCAAGTGCGCACTCTTAGATAAGCGAGTTGTTAGAACGACTCCGCAGCTCAGTGTTTAGAGCATTAGCCGGGACAGTGAAAGGTTGTGGGTTCGAGTCCCATCGGAGCTAGTTGTGAGACGAGTTCGATTTTTTTCTAATACTTTATTTTCAATATTTTCAATAATAAAAATTGCATTGTGAATGTAAAAAAATATTGTAGGAACGAGAATCTAGGACTTCAAATTAGTCCTAGATTCTCGCTCCCACAATTTTTCCAGCAATGGAATAAATGAATTAGTTACCTATGAGAAATAAATCATTTTTTTTAATCATGAGAAATAAACCTATAGAATGGCGAAAGTGTATAGATAATAATGGTACATACTTCGACTGATTGTCGAAGTATGTCGCTTAACTTTTTCCATATAAAACGTTAATTTCATAATGTAAAGGTCTAATATTAAAAGTACTCATAAAAACATTGAATCTTTCCCATTTTACAGCAAATGTACTAAAAAAAATTTTCTGGTGAAAATGAATTCGTTAATCGCCACCGTCTGTCACATTTTTTTAGGGTTCCGAAGCAAAATGGCAAAAAGGAACCCTTATGTATACTTTGTCTGTCTGTCACAACTGGATATCTCGAGAACTACTAATGCTATCATCTTAAAATTTGGAATAGTTTTAGATGACGTTTGCCCAACTATTTTGCAATTATGAGAGAAATAAAAATATGAATACTTTTTTTGCAACAGAGACTGAAAGGGGGTCTTAAAAATTCGAAGTGTGGCTACTAGGGCATAATGGGGTATCATATGAAAGAGCGTTGCTTGCACATTCTCAAACTTTTATTTTTAAGCCGCATAATTTTTGAATTTTGATGAAAAATTTAAAAAAAATACCGTCCCCCCCGTTATCTCCGAAGTTCGCATAGACAAAAATATGAAATCAATTTATGTGATAGAAGTTTATGTAAAGATTACAGGACAAATAAAACGATGTCTCTTAATAGTAAACTGTTTCAGAAATCGTCAGGCAAAATTACATTAGTTCCACTATCGGTCAAGAGATGGCACTGACCTAAAACTGCAATATTTCTACATCGCAAATTTTTGACGAATATAGCCTCGCCGATGACAACATTTTCACGTTTTATTTATTTATTATTTATGATTGTACGGAACCCTTGGTGCGCGAGTCCGACTCGCTCTTGACCGTTTAAAGAGTCTGAGTTCTCATGGTATGATTGATAACTGTACGTTCTAAAAATAGCTGGGCTTATAAGGAATTCTTTCGAACGAGGATTTCACTTCGTATTGTGGCAGATAATTTACTTCTTTAGGTCACATGATTATTTTAATACTACGTTTATTAATGATAGCAAGCAAAATGGGATGTAAAAGTAAGATATTTTTTGACGTGAACGTTACGTCAAACGTTCACGTCAAAAAATATCTTTTTACGTTTAATACGTTTTATACATCGATGATCGCCGGCTGCACGCACAAAAATAGTGTCACGTTCCGCGTGCAAGGGAGAGTGTGGAACAAGAGATAGAGAGGCACGATCGGCCTAAGCACAGCCTTCTCTAGTAGAAGACGATAGAGAAGGCTGTGGCCTAAGCGATCGGCTTGTGACGCATCCATCTCTCTTCCACGCCATCGGCGGATGCGTCCGAGTAGAAGAGAGACAGTGGCATATTATTATCACGTAAAATTATCATCCCTAAACCGACTTTACAGACAACCAATTTATTTTTGTTATTATTAAGTATCTCGTCTTATTTGGGAGTCCTCAAAACGTAAAAAGAGGACTGAATACCTAGATACAGTCGAATCAATTGATTCGTGACCAACCATAAGTTCATTTTCTAACAGATATTAAAATTATCCAAAGTCGAAATTCAAAGTTGTTGAGATTGACATTGGACCTTTATAGTTTTGACGCTTTCAAACAAATTATTAGCAAAATTGGACATCATTCAATTGGTACGACTGTACATAATAAAATTATATTTGACTAAAATTTTTCTCCTCCTAAAAAGGTCTCCTTATGCACTCACTGCTGGGGCACAAACCTGTTGGACAAACGCAGCTAGAATCAACGGTTTAACGATCCTTCCAAAACACTGATGAGTTCGATATAATGAATTTTTTGGTCACCCATCCCGTGACCGGCCACTACGAAAGTTGCTGACCATCACCGATCGAAGTCCCTTTCTCCTTGTGATTCAGTCAAAACAACGTGCGCCACAAATTAGTCCAGTCCTGCCTCTTTTGGTCCATTACTCATTGGTATAGCAAAGTTTTTGGTATTCGTTTGCAACTTTTACTGTTCCTTTACCTGCGTGGAAGTTGTACGAGTCAAGTTATAGGCTAACAGCGTTTTTACTTTTTAAACTGGCCGGAGCACTTGTCAAATTATAACAGCCGATTTTAAAATTAATTTTAATTATTTTATTACATGACACATCACAATGCTTCAGCCAGTGTTCTGTTATACAAATTATATTAATGTTGTTACATTCAACAAATAACTCTAATTCTAAAACTTTGCCAGACAGGCCCCGAATATTCTGACACAATAAATTAATACATGAGGGCTTGGCTGTTGTCTTACGATTCAGTTTAAATTTGAGCAAGAAACATTTACACTAGGTAATACAGTTTTACTCTTATTGTATTTATTACATTTTTTCTTAGTAGATTTGCTACTAATATCAATGTCAATAGACTTTGCTTTGACACCTTCATAGGTGTCTTGTAAATGAAAAGCTAACAAATTAGCTATTTTTGTCCTAAACCTATTTGCAAGATACATAGTATCTGAGGTCAAAGTAAAATAATTAATAAAATTATTAATGTCGAAATATAAAATATTGTCACTATGACAACTAATCAAATTAAATAAGTATGAGTTTAACTCAAAAATAAAATTGTTTTGCGCCCTACTTAAATTATTTGCATATGGAAATGAGCTGATTACCAATTTACAGCCGGTGTCCGCCTGTAATTTTAATAAAATATTTATATTCTGCAAAATATCATTTTTCTTAACTTTGGAGCTTATAAACGTCTTGGAAAGTTAAGAAAAATGTCTTAAAAGCAAAGTCTATTGACATTGATATTAGTAGCAAATCTACTAAGAAAAAATGTAATAAATACAATAAGAGTAAAACTGTATTACCTAGTGTAAATGTTTCTTGCTCAAATTTAAACTGAATCGTAAGACAACAGCCAAGCCCTCATGTATTAATTTATTGTGTCAGAATATTCGGGGCCTGTCTGGCAAAGTTTTAGAATTAGAGTTATTTGTTGAATGTAACAACATTAATATAATTTGTATAACAGAACACTGGCTGAAGCATTGTGATGTGTCATGTAATGTGAATAATTTTCAATTGTCAAGCTTATTGTCTAGGAAAACAACGACCTGTGGCGGCTCTTTAATTTTGGTTAAAAATGATATTAAGTATAGAGAAAGAAAGGATATTGTGGACCTTTCCGTAGAACGCCACGTCGAGCTCTCGTGTGTTGAATTAAAAAGCTTAGTAATAGTTTGTGTATACAGACCCCCTAAAGGTAGTTTCGAAACCTTTGAATCGGTAATGGAGGATGCTTTAAAAAAACTAAAGCAAAAAAATAAGCCAGTAGCTGTATGTGGTGATTTTAATGTTGACATTCTTGAAAGCAGTGCACTTACTACTCGGCTGTTAACCTTGTAAAGATAAGATAAAAAAGATAAAAATATTCTTTATTCACTTAGACATAATAAATATGTACTTATGAATCGTCAATATTTTCCTACCACCCATTCAAGACTTTTTTAACTGACAAGAAGAATGGGCGCAAGAAACTTGCCAGCGTTTCTTAGTTAGGTAACGACATTTACAAAAAAAAAAACATATCGTTACTAATACAACAATTGCTTAGTATAAAAATACATCATATTAAACAGTGATTATGTTATGTGTTACATCATGACCATGCATTGCGGTCATTCAAATAATCGTCTACTTTATAGTATCCTTTGCTCATCAGCGACTCTTTAATGTAACATTTAAATTTATGCAATGGTAGTTCAATTATATGCTGTGGAACTTTACTAAAAAAGGCTATGCTTTTCCCCAGAAATGAGGCTCTGGATTTTTCTAGCCTAAACTTGGGAACGACAAGTTTATCTTTATTTCTTGTGTTAAAGCGATGAATATCGCTCTGCTTTACAAATGTATTATAATGCTTTTTCACATAAATTATATTTTCATAGATGTAATGTCCTGCAACAGTTAAAATGTTTATTTCTTTAAATAGATCTCTTAAAGAATCTCTCGATCGGAGGTTGTAAATGGCGCGAATAGCCCTTTTTTGGAGCACGAATATACTTTGGATGTTAGCGGCTGAGCCCCACAACAAAAGGCCGTAGGACATAACACTATGAAAGTAACTAAAATAAACTATTCTAGCCGTTTCAATATCGGTTAAGAGCCTTATTTTCTTAACTGCGAATGCAGCCGAACTGAGTCTACTCGCCAAGGCTTCGATATGAGGATCCCATTGTAGTCGCGAGTCTAATATAATACCTAGAAATTTTGTATTGTTAATGAATTCGACCGTATCGCCGTCTAGTCTAATATGAAAATCAACTTGTCTTACATTAGGTAACGAAAATTTTAAACACTTAGTTTTCTTTGAGTTTAATGATAAATTATTACTATTAAACCAATGTGACACTTTTGAAAGAGCACTATTTACTTCGTCAGAACAGTCATCACCTCTATCTACTTTAAAGACTAGAGATGTATCATCGGCAAATAGCACCGTCTCACATAAATTCTTCGCGTAGTAAGGAAGGTCATTTATGTATATTAAAAACAACAGCGGGCCCAATATTGATCCTTGGGGTACGCCCATAGTAATGGGAGCTCCGGTAGACTCAGTTTTATTAATAACTACCTTCTGAGTTCTTTCATACAGATATGAATGCATAAGGCTTACTGACATTTCAGAAACACCATAATGTTTTAACTTCCTTAATAGTGTTTGGTGATCAACACAATCGAATGCCTTGGAAAGGTCACAAAAAATAGCGATTACATCCTGCTTGTCCTCCCAGGCATCAAGTACATGTTTTAGAAATGCAACCCCAGCATCAGTTGTACTTTTACCTTTTGAAAAACCAAACTGTTTCTCATGCAGTATACTATTTAATTTAAAATATTCTAAAAGTTGAGCATAAATTAATTTCTCAAATATTTTACTTATTGCTGGTAGTATGGATATAGGTCTAAAATTTGCTGGGTCACTTTTGTCACCAGCTTTAAACAGAGGAATAATTTTACTATTCTTCATTAAATTAGGAAAGACCCCTTCACTTATACATTGGTTAAAAATTATTGCTAATGATGGAGCTATCACATCAATTATTGATTTGATGATACTTGTAGATATGCCCCAGAGATCTTCTGTTTTCTTAATATTTATTGCTTTGAATGCTTTAATAATATCTTCGGTAGTGACATAGCTAAAACTAAATGTTTCCTGGCACTTGTTCACACTAGATTCCATAAGAGAGACAGCGGTGTTGGGGCAAGAATTAAGTCTGCTAGTAGTTTCTAACGGTATTCGAGCAAAGAAACCTTCAAAAGCACTAGCCACCTCAATATCTGATTCAAAAGTCTGATCACTAATTTTTAAGTTAAATGAATTAATTTTGCTTTTTGTTTTGCCAGTTTCTTGGTTTATAATACTCCAGGTAGCTTTTATTTTATTTTCAGATGATTTAATTTTATTTGAAATATACCTAGATTTTGCCAAAGCACATACTTTCCTAAATGTTATTGAATATTTCTTGACATATTCAATGAAGCTAGGATCACAGGAAGTCGTTTTTTGTGCATAGAGTTCAAATAACTTTCTTCTGCTATTATAAATACCAGGTGTGGCCCAGTCACTAAACTTCTTACGATCATTACACTTTATAACTTTTTGTTTAAAATTGTTACTAAATTCTTTTTCAACAATATCAAATAATGATTGATAAGAGTTATTAGCGTCAGCAGAAGCTGGCAAACATTGAATTTTATCTTGTACATTATTTCTAAATTTATTAATACCACGTTTCGGTATTGGCCTGCAAATTACTTCGCATTTAGGAATAACATTATAGTGCTCAAAAGAAGCTAGTTGTCCACTGTGGTCGGATTTAATAATATTAATTACCGATTTCTCAATTAAGTTACAGTTGGAAAAGATGTTATCTAAGCAAGTAGCCGATGTTGGCGTAATTCGCGTCGGTTCATTAAAAGTGTGAAGCAAATTAAATGATTTAAAAAGATTAAGGAATTTACTGGAGAGTTGTGCTAATTTAATATCTAAGATGTCTATATTAAAATCTCCACAAACTACAATTTTTTTATTCTTACGACAGCATATTTTCAAAACATCCTCCATAGTGGACTCAAAGACTGTGTAATTTGCTCCAGGCGGGCTATAAACACAGATTATAATTATTTGTTCAAGTTCCACGCATGATATCTCACAAATTCGTTCAACAGAGAGGGATACTATATCCTTTCGCTCTTTATATTGTGTGTTATTAGGTAAAATTATTAAAGAACCCCCCCTTATTGTAGTTTTTCTATTAAATGAACTTACAACACTATAATTATCCAAATTTAACAATAATTCATATTCTTTTAACCAATGTTCAGTAACACATAACACATCAATATTTTCACAATTTAAAAATAAACTTATTTCTAGGTCTTTGCCAGCAGAAAAGCCTTGGATATTCTGGTGTACTATTTTTAAACATTTAGGCTTTCCTCTTGTCAATACTGGGCTAGAGTATGCCTCCGTTGTCTCTAATGGTAATTTAAATTAACCATGTCAGTATTTGGATTCAAAAGAATCGAATTATTTGGAACAGATTCCAAAGTTACATTAGAAGTATCAAAGTTAAACTGCTCAATAGAAGCAGAGGTTATACTAGCCAAGTTGTTGGCTAATTGTTTAAAATAAAATGATAGCGATACCGCTATTTGTCGCTTAAGATAATTAGGCAGATAATATTTATCTTTGGTCAAGTATACATTATTCAACAACATATTGATATCAATAATATGCAACTCTTTATTATGACAGGCTAATGTGTTCATAGTTAAGTTTAGATTATACCTTATTTTATTTTCTAACAGTGAAAAACTTTTACTGTAGGGAAATGTAAACATAACAACCTTCCTTACATTTAATGAACATAATGTGTTGCAATAGGCTATTAACTGGTTTTTATTTAAATTATCCCTGTTCCCAATTAAAATTATCAAGTTTGTGTTTTCACTTAAGGATTTTTTAACAACTATTTTCATGATCTCGTTTATACTGGAACCAGGCATGCAATAATTAATAACATTTTCCTTTGAATCTTTCTGTAAAAATTGGCCTAAATTCTTCCCAATCTCATCACTGAACATAATTGTTTTGGTATCAGTAGTTTTAGTGGGGGATTTACTTTTATTATTTAATAATAAACTATCACAAATGTTAGAGACTTCAGGTTTGGTTGGTAAATAGACCTCCTGAGCCGCTTGGCCTAATGACTCCTTTTGACAGAAGTCATTGCATACTGTGTTACAACTGCATCTGCATTTTTTCCCTAATGATTCGAACCGGTATGAATTAAAATTACAAAAGTCAACCATATTATATGCAGCCATTTTTTGATTATTCAATTGTTTTTTAGAAAACTCACACAAGTTGGAGTACATTTCCCTAAGTGAAAGTTCTAAATTGTCAATCTTATAACATAATTGACTGCCTAATAATTCACTTTCTTTGTTCTTATTACATGTTTCCATGTTTATCATATTTAATTGTTCTAAAAGTTGCTTACGTTCTTGCTTTATGTGACTATACTTATTATAATAATTTTGTTTTTTCATTAACTTTTGAGTTTTTCTTATGTATCTATTAATTTTAATGTATTTTTTTAATTTCTTCCCGCTACTAAACTGGCAGACGTTATTATTATTAAACAATGGTTTATCAACATAGTTAAGACCTTCCAAAGTTGAATTGTCATTTGCTGCAGAATTACATTGCATCAACTCATTAAACAGGCTTTGAGAGTGCTTATCTTCTATAATACTTCTATTTTCTTTTTCTAAATCTAATACTGTTTTCTGGGCAAGAGAGAGACTAATTTCCAGGTCTGTTATGCGACTCAATGCCTGTTCATGAGTATCAGAGCAAGCCCTAAAAGACTCAATAAAGTCTTGCATTTGGTTACACTTCTGCACAACTTCCGAGTATTTTACATGAAGAGCAGCAAGTTCATTTTTAAGCTCAGTGTTACGGGTAATGTTCTTATAGATCTCCGTCTCACTTTCCTCTCTTTCCCTTATTAGGGAGTCACTTAGATCTTTAGCTGCCTTTAGATCTTGCAGGGCATTCTTGAGTTGTACCTCCACATCCTTAGCCGTTGCCCTCCGGGTCATCATAATTGCTAATTAAGCTTAAAAGTTGCTACCGCTGAAAATATACAGAAGTGATCAATATATGATTTAAGTAAAGTTAGGATTGACAGATTTATCTAAGGAAATAATTAACAAAAGTATTTTTTTTATTTAATTGACTTTTCTAGGTACTTAACTACTATTTTTTTTAAAGGAACAAACAGTTAAAAAGTTAAATAATCATAAAGTGTATTAGGTGTAATAAAATAACAAATACTTAAATAAAATTATGAATGAATGCTATGTTAATCTTAATAACACCATCAACTTTACTTTGAGCAAAGGAAAGTGAGGTTTATATTTGTGTTAGTTAACAATGTTTAATAAATAAATATTTATAGAAGTAGCTGGAAGGTGTCACCATCAGATTGACTTTTGTTAAAGTAAAGTGAGGTAAGCCTTTCAGAAGTATGTAGGTAGGTACTTAGTTAAATTACATAAATATCAATCAATATGTTTAAATTAATATATTATTAATACTGTGTAGTTTACTTAAATAATTTTGCATACATATATTGAAAATAAAGGATCTGAAATAAGATTGATTTTTGTTGACTTGAATGTAGGTAGTCAAACAGTAGGTACCTATACTTATTAAGGAAATTTAACTCCATTCACTAATAAATTAACAGACTTATTATTACTAATTGTTGTTGCTAACTAGTTTCACAATATTTGTTTGAGATGATGTATTTTCTTTGTTTGTTTAATTCTTTTAATTTAGTTAATCAGTTTTTAGAACCTACGAGGGTTACAGATCATTCAGCTACTTGTATAGATAATATATTTTCAGAATGTGACCCTGTAAACAAATTAGTTGTTAAAAAAATTACATCCGACCATTACGGTTTACAGGCAGCATACCAATTGGACGTCGTTGATGCACCTGTCACTTTTCAATGTAGGCCAATTACAAAACCACCTCTAGATAATTTTAAAAATAGTATCTATGATAAAGTTTCTTTAATGCCATATGTACATGACGATCCGAACGAACTTTACAGTAACTTCTTTGGGTTAGTGATTAAGGAATTTAATAACTCTTTTAAAGCAAAGACTATTAAGTGTACCCAAAAATTACAGTTTTGTCAATGGGCTACGAGAGGTATTTATAAAAGTAGAAACAGGCTATATGACCTGTATAAACTAAGAGAAACTAATCACAGTCCTGGCTTTGTTGAACATGTTAAACAATATTCAAAAATTTTTAAACAGTCATGTTCTATAGCTAAGTCAAACTATTTTAAAGAAAAAATAAAGAATTCTAACAATAAAATCAAAACAACCTGGGAAATTATAAAGCGTGAAACTGGCAAATATAAACCACGTGACAACAGCCTGACGCTTAAAATTAATGACACCCAAATCAATTCAGAAAAGGAAATAGATGATATTTTTAATATTTTTTTTGTAAATATACCAATAGAAACGACGACTTATTTGAATTCTTCACCCGCGTCTGCGGCCTCAATGCTCCAAAGACATGTGTCCGAATGTAGTTCATTGTTTAATTTTAAAAGCATTGATTCCACTGATATAATTAAAGCATTCAAATCTCTTAAAATGAATGGTACCAATGATTTATGGGGTATATCGGTAACTATTCTTAAAAGCATTATTTACACCATTGCTCCATATCTTGCTGTTATATTTAATGATTGCATTGCTGAAGGAATTTTTCCTGACTTAATGAAATTTAGCAAAATTATTCCACTATTTAAATCTGGGAACAAAGAAGACCCAGGTAATTACAGACCTATATCTATTTTACCCGCCTTGAGCAAGATCTTTGAAAAAATAATACTGGAGCAATTATTAACTCATTTTACTTTAAATAACCTCTTGCATAACAAACAGTTCGGTTTTACGAAGGGTAGGTCTACTACTGATGCCGGGGTTGCACTTCTTAAGCATGTCTTTGGGGCCTGGGAGGGGTCGCAGAATGCTCTTGGCATATTCTGCGACTTGTCCAAAGCTTTTGACTGTGTAGATCATCGGACGCTGCTGTTGAAACTAAATCATTACGGTGTAAAAAATAATGCCCAAAAACTATTACACTCGTATCTTAGTTCCAGAACTCAGACAGTTGATATAAATGGGGTGAAATCAATGGGTTCTGATGTAAAGCTAGGTGTACCTCAAGGGTCTATCTTGGGCCCATTCTTGTTTTTGGTTTATATTAACGATTTACCTTTCTTTGCAAATAGCTTATGTGAGATTGTCTTGTTTGCTGATGATACTTCCTTAATATTTAACATTGACAGAAATAAATCTAATTTTGACGATGTAAACAAAGCACTCTCGGAAATACTCACTTGGTTTAGTTTTAATAATCTACAGCTTAATGCTAAGAAAACGAAATGCATTCTATTCTCTTTACCAAATGTACAATCTCCACCTGTAGAAATTGTAATGAATAATGAAAAATTAGATTTAGTTGAATCAACAGTCTTTCTGGGTGTAACTATAGACAGAAAACTTCAGTGGCATTCGCATATTGCTGCATTAGCTGGTAAGCTCAGCTCTGCAGCTTACGCTATTAGAAAAGTTAGACAGTTAACTGACATAGAAACTGCTAGGACTGTATACTTTAGTTATTTTCATAGCATCATGTCATATGGCATTCTTTTGTGGGGATTAGCAGCTGACATTAATGCTATATTTATTCTGCAAAAACGAGCAATAAGGGCCATTTATCAACTAAGCTCTAAAACTTCTCTAAGGGAGAAGTTCAAAGAAATTGGTATACTGACAGCTGCATCTCAATTTATATTAAATTGTATTATTTTTGTGCGTCGTAATATTAACTTGTATACTAAACATGGCGATTTGCATGGTTACAATACAAGAAATAGGAATAAACTTTCAATGCCTCGGTACCGATTAGAGAAGGTACATGGGTCTTTCATGGGTCAAGGTATACACATCTTTAACAAGATTCCAAGTGATATCTTGGAGTTACCCTTTGAAGAGTTTAAGAATCATATAAAAAATTGCCTCCTCAAGAAGGGCTACTATACTGTAAGTGATTACTTAAATGACAAAGCAACTTGGTCATAAGCTGACAAGGATTTTTTCTGTAGTTAATTGTGAGTCGTGTTTTACAAAATTATTAATACTGGGTACATTCTTATATTGGTTTCTGCGTTTTGAGATGGGAAGTTTGAGTATGTCATGCTCTCTGTAAGCATTTCTGCGGTGGTGTCGTGTGAGGCGGGTCGTTACGTTCCCTAAAATATGGTTGAGCGAAGCGATGGCTGGTTCATGCGTCATGCTCGTGAACGGGTGCCACCAGTGGGATGGGTCTGCTCCTGGCTTCTTGTCTCAAAATATGCAGATTTTTAATATTTTATTGTTATTAGTTTTATATTATCGTGGCTTGTATGGCACTGTTTATTCTTCTTCTTAATCATAATTCTTATGTTCTTAAACTATTCAAAGTTTTATTACCCTTGTTTGGCATTTATATTTATTATTTTATTTGCTACGTTTTTGGTTGGTGTGTATTTTAAAGAAACTACCTTTTGGATGTCTATTTCTTAGTTATTGAAAATTATTTACTGCTATGATTACCGGGTTTTTTATTTTGTTTTTAAACTTAAGATTAATTTGTGATGGAAAGTGACTTTACATATTATATTATGTTAAAGTCAGTTTTCAATTTGACGACTCTGTATGAAATATGACAGGGAGAAAAAAATAGCCCTTGGCGAGTTTCTTGCCGGTTCTTCTCGTTACAAGGCCTCCCGCCGTAGGATTTACGAACCGATAGCGTAGCTTCATTGACGTTCACAAGTGCTGTATCAGCCTAAAATGAATAAATGATTTTTGATTTTGATTTTGATTTTGATTTTGATTTTGATTTTGAAACGTACCTATGTGAATGTGTACCTCCTAAGTCCCCGCATTAAGTAAATAAATAAATAAATAAATACTTTACATAGAACAAAATGGCGTTCATAGTTGCGTCCTGCCTGACTACGGCGAAACAAAAACATGTAACATTTTCCTCCTAAGTCTGCGCATACTTTACACAGAACAATATGGCGTCTATAGTTGGGCCCTCACTACTGCGAAACAAAAACATTGACCGGAAATTCTGTATTAAGTGCACATTTTCGTCTAACCTTTGTACTAATATAAATAAATAAAATTCAGGAGGATAAAAAGTTATGTTACAAATATATACCTACAACATACAACGAAGGCAATCTTACTAATGTTATAAAAGCGATAGTCTGCATGTTTGTTACTCAATCATGGAGAAACGGCTGAACGAATATGGATGAAATTTAGCCCACATATAGATTATGGTCTAGAATATATATTTTGGTTACTGCTAGGAAGACCGGGAAAATATTTCGTTTCTACGGTAAAACATCTTGTAGTTCACGCGAGTAAAGCGTAAAGCCGCGGTGGAAATCTAGTACCTACATGCATAAGCAAATACAAACACAATTAGTAAACAAATGTTGATCACATGACATACTCTTCTGAGAGTATGACATACTGATTATCAAACCAACTGAGTGCGACATATTTATCAACAAACCAAGTGCACGCATGTTGCATTGCAACGCGACAGCAAACTTCGTACAATACAAACCAATAATACAAACCAATAGCATTGATGTGAGGGACAAATTAGTTGCTTGTGCACGTACTTGTGGATCTCTTAAATTAATAAATAAGTCAATATTTTTACTCTCCATTTCATAAATATTGTTCCTATAGGGGGTCGAAACCACGACCTCTGTTTGGGTAGTATCAGCTTGTCAAAACACAAGCACTAATCTTTGATGATTGGAAATCAGTAGGTATTGAAGTTTTTATCACTCTACAGCCACTTAATTATAAAGCACATTTTTATTTACAAGGCGCCGGTAATTATATTTTCAACACACTTAGCTCATAAAGTGAGCCTTATTACATTAGGGCCATAAACCAAACTATAACCCACGCGGGCATAATAATATTACAGTACTAGTTGCGTAATAGAATTATCCCTACAAAGTTAAGTAAGTACCTAACTGCAAATTATATGCGAGTAAACAGAGACTTTTCAATTTAACCGGATAATACAGTATCCCTACAAAGTTAAGTTAGTACCTTACTGCAAGTTATATGCGAGTCAACAGAGCATTTTCAATTTCAGCGGGTAATAGATACAGTTCTTTTTTTGTAACAACAAAGAGGTTTTATACGGCTGAAAATCCATTTACGTTTTTAGAATAAATAAATGTGTCCCTAATTAAGACAAAAAACATAATTAAATATATTATTATCAAATTATTTATAATTCACAATAATTTGTTATAAAACATTTGCATTTTATCACTATTATTATACTTAACTAGCTTTCCGCCCGCGGCTTCGCCCGCGTGTACTACACGACATTTTCCTGATGGAATGTAATATTTTACGGGATAAACTATGTCATTCTCCAGCTCCCAATCTACTCCCGTACCAAAAATCACATTGATCCGTTACTCCGTTTTGGACGTAAAAGACGGATAAACAAATAATACCTACTTATTGATTTTCCCGTGGGAATATGATACTATCCTGTGGTAAAAAGTATAAGTAGCTTATTATAATTCTTGCCAGGCTCAAATTATTTATTTAAATAGCAATTTGTGCCCCCAAATTAGCCTGCGCTTAAAGTGATTTTTCCATACAATGAGATTTCTCGCGGTAAAAAGTAAAATATATCCTTTCCAGGGCCTTAAAATGTCTCTATTCTAAATGTCATCCTTCCCATGAACTCAAACTATCGCCTTTAATACCAATTCCATTCTACAGCTTTGCCCGAGTTAAAACTTATTTTACCATGGGAATGAGCCTTATTCCCGCGGTTACAATTTGCCTATGTCCTTCCTAGCATCAGGACATGGGTGTCCCAGTGCTCCTATCAGTAGGAGTAATTAGTAGGAGCACCCGGAAGCACTGTCTCAAACTATCTCCATTCCAAATTTCATCAAAATTGGTTCAGCCGTTTTGACGTGAGCATATACAATTTCGCATTTATAATAATAGTGGGGATAGTAGAAATAGGAATATGAATATGGCCGGCCACGACTACGTCCGCGAGTACTACATCGCAAAATTTTGAGTCAAAAAGTAGGTAGATAGGCATTCTCTAAGGTCTCATCAGTACCATCATCAATCTATTTTAATGTCCTCGCTGCTGGGGCACAGGCCTTCATATAGATGGATAAGAAGAATGGGCCATGACCTTCCACACGGGCCCATTGAAGTTATGGTGTACTAACCAATCCAAATGCAGCCAGAAGCATCGGCTTATCGTGTCTTCCGAAGCACGATATATTTTTTAACAGCAATCCCATGATAGACCATTGCAAAAGTCACATAACCTCATCGATCGTAGGCCGAGCACGCTACCCGTGGTTTAGGCATAAGAAGGTAACGATACCTAGACAAACGGAGCTACTATCGTATGAATAATATTCGGACATTCTCCTACTCTTGAACTACCAAAATGCAAAAAATCAAGTCAATACTTTGCTAAAAAATGTGTAATATTTACTGATTTTCTTGAGTTTTATTCCAATGCATAAAGAATTTTTTGCTTTGCACGAAAATGAGCTGTCATGGGACCCATGCTTCATTATATAAAGTGAACAAAAAAAAACTGTATCCCACGGGAACTGTAGTTTTCCCGATCGATTTAGCCGTTTAGTTGTGATTGAGCAATAAACAAAACATCCAAACTCCGTATCTTTAATACCTCCCAACCCACCCTGTATAAACATTAGCCCCCCCCCCCCTTTCTACCCTATTAGGGGTTTTTTTATTTTGCCTACGCAGATCATTTTTAATCATAACCTAGTATCCTTCATACCAATTTCCATACTCCTAAGTCCAGAAATGAGGAAGTTTTCGTATAAGCCTTAATCCCCCCTTTCTACCCTATTAAGAGTTTTTTTATAACTTCGCATACGCAGATCATTTTCAATCGTGACCAGTATCCAACATACCAATTTTCATACTTCTAAGTTTAGAAATGAGGAAGTTCCATATAAGCTTAATCCGCCCGGTTTACCCCATTATCGGGGAGTTTTTTTAACGTCGCTTACGCAGATAATTTTCAATCGTGATCAGTGTTCAACATACCAATTTTCATACTTCTAAGTTCAGAAATGAAGAAGTTCCATATAAACTTTATCTCCCCATTTTACCCTATTAAGGGGGAGTTTTTTTTTTACTTTGCTTACTTAGATCATTTTCGGTTGTAACCAATATCCAACGTACCAATTTTCATGCTTCTAAATCCATAAATGAGGAAGTTCCATATAACCTTAACCCCCCATTTTACCCCTTTAGGGGGGGAGTTTCCTAAAATCCGTTCTTAGCGGACGTCTCCTAGGCATAATCTACCTTCCTGCCAAATTACATCGTCGTTGGTCCAGTAGTTTTCGAGATTTCGTGATGAGTGAGTTATGTCCCCTCGATTTTATATATATAGATTATTTTGAAGTAGGCTGTATGGCTGTATGTAATCAATCACCTCACATTTGGCGCGTGCAAAAAAAAAACTTGCGCGCTTTTTCCCTTAGTTAATATTAGGTTAATACAATATGTATGCAATAAATGTTTGTTTTTCCTCGCAAGTGTGTTGAAAAAGTGCGTATGAAACTCGTGAGCAACTTACTCACTAGACACTCGGCTGATTTACGCCCTCGCCTGCGGCTCGGGCTGCAACCCACAGCCTCGTGTATAATGAGCAACCTAAGCTCACTTGTATCATAATATACTATTTCACACTTATGCTCTGAAATGTTAATATTATATTTGAGAAAAGAATGCAGTACGTGGCACTTTTCCGAGGTAAACATTCTAAATTTGAAAATCACTGCAGTAATGAATTTCAGTACTTACTTACTGCACTGATTTTAGTGCAGTAAGTAAGTACTGAAATTCATTACTGCAGTGATCTGCAATGGTACTACCAACTTTTTTTCTTTATTTTTTTCTTTCGTTATTCCTGTGTATAAAAACAGAAAAATCAAAGGGACATTTGCACCATACAGCCACATTATTATTATTATTAAATAGGTAATTATTATATCATAATTAGGTTAACTTTTTTTAAATACGGTGCGCACAGAGTAGGTATATTACTTCGTATTGTACCACAAGCGCTATGTACCCTTAGCACGAACATCAATTGAAAAAACAAAATGAGATTTATCATAGACAAAATATCCTTTACGAGTAATTTTGTATGGGAAATATGTACAGCGCCATCTACCGCCCAGAAGCAGGTATTGAAGTTGCGCATTTTCGTAGCAAGTAGTAAGTTTTAATAGGCTGTATGACCGTTCCACATGGCCTCACAAACCAATATTAAAAAAACGGCAGGAAGGATTTTCAGCGGTTCATTTGATAACAATACAGCTTCTACTGTGTAATAAATTATCAAAATGAGTTCTGCCAATGAAACATATTATATACAGACATTGTATGTACCTACTCCACCAAATTTGAGAGCAGAAGCAAAATTAATAACAGAAAACTTACTGCCAGCAAAATCAAAAGAAAGATATACCTATGAAAACCTACGATCTGATTTGGAAAAGTGAAAAAAAGGCGCATACGTTTTCGGAATCTGTGTTATTGGCGTATTTTAATGATACATCATTAAAATAATATTATTATGGGCGATTTATACATAAGTGTGCCCGGGAAAACAATAACATTTAAGTACATTTAATAATTGCCCGAACATGTGTGATATAAATTTTAATAAATATTATTTAGTTAAACAGTTTTTTTTATTTCCTCGCATTTCTTGAGAAAAGCACTATACAAGCCTTGTACGGTAAGCAAATTACCTTGCCTCGAATGATTAAAGCCCTCGCCTGCGGCTCGTGCTTCAAACCATCCTCGACAATGTAATTTCTTACTTACCTGTCCTCGGCTGTAATGTACCATTAACTAGCTGACCCGGCAAACGTTGTTTTGCCATATTAATTATTAATTATAGCGGACCCGGTAAACTTCGTATCACCAACATCTATTTTATATAGACAGATGAAAATAAATAATCGCGAAGTTTTATACACTGCCTGCCACAAATGTCACTTATTAAAAAGTAGGTTAATCCAAAGCAACTAAAACGTCAGTGATTACAATTCTCTTTGACATACCTCTTTGAAAGCGGCTATGGAAAAAATGACAGTTTTGTATAGTACGACAGTTTATCGATTTTCTATACAAAATAATAATTTTTATTTTATAATTTTCCGGAATAAAAAGTAGCCTATGTTACTCTCCAGCTCCAAAACTATCCCCATACCGAAAATCGAGTCGATCCGTTACTCCGTTTTGACGTGAAAGACGGACAAACAAACAAACAAACAAACAAACATATATAACAATAAGGAAGGCCAGTGCCACAGCAACGAGGACAGAAAAAAACACTCCTCCCGCTTTCGCTGATAGCATGATCCACAAGCCAAATTCAGGTAAAGAGATTTCAACTTCACGAACAAGTATTCGACGGGAAAAAAAGGAAATTCGTCGCGTTTCCGAAAACGCAAAACAAAGTGCCATACCGATTGTTCGCAGAGTGTTCTTGAGATTTCGTCACAATTGTGCGTTTAGTTCAAAAAGTTCATGCCAAAAAGATGACAATTGACGTTAGTTATTTGTTTCTTTCGTCGTTCTACGACAGACAGGGATCTTTTGGCACTTGGATGACATTGACAAGAGCGCTAGTTGACCGATTGACTTGCTAGAGGAGGTTTGCACGAGTTCGTTTCCGATTTCGACTGGTCCATGTCATACTGGACAGACTTTTTTGCATTGACAATGCAATTTTTATTAATGAAAAATTGAAAATCAAGTATTTAGAAAAAAAATCGACCCGTCTTATAACCAGTCCCATCAGAGCTTCGATTTTTTTCTAAATAAGTACCTACTTAATTTCAAGCATTTCCAAAAAAAGCTTTTAATTTTAAAAATTTACTAATAACGTAGATCTGTATAATAAAATAAAACAACTAAATATTAATGTAAGTATTCATAACATTCCATATTTCACAAATAAACAGTGGTATTTTTTTTAATTACTTAGTTCAGTTGAATTTCGGGAATCAGTGGAAGGTTGTACCTAAGTAGTTAATTTAAATTTCAGTCGCATCTTTCGAATTTCATTATAGATGTCTGAGAATATTTTAAGGACCATCATGAATTCTAAGGTTCTAATTATATATGCAATGAAGTCAGTCCGGTTCCTATTATAGGCCACTTTAAGTGTGTGTTTTTTTTTCTATAAATGTTTCTAATTTTGGAAATGAAATCTTAAAGAAAAAAAACGGCTCCGTAGCTCAGCCGTCAGAGCATTCGCCCAGACAGTGAAAAGTGTCGGGTTTGTTACCCAGGCTATTTGGAGGATTAGAAGTATTATTTTCTCATTTTCATTTTCAAAAAATTGCATTGTGTAAGTTTTTATGCAAAAAAAATTCATCATCATCATCATCATCATCATTTCAACCGTAAGACGCCCACTGCTGGGCATAGGCCTCCCCCAAGGATCTCCACAACGATCGGTCCTGCGCTGCCCGCATCCAGCGGCTTCCCGCGACCTTGACCAGATCGTCGGTCCACCTTGTAGGGGGCCTGCCCACGGAACGTCGTCCGGTTCGCGGTCGCCATTCGAGAACCTTTCCGCCCCAGCGGCCATCGGTTCTCCGCGCTATGTGTCCCGCCCACTGCCACTTCAACTGAGCTATCCTTTGAGCGATGTCGGTCGTTTTAGTTCTCCTGCGTAAAAAAAATTATTATAATGTTATTGGTAAGTACTGTATTCACAATCAATAATAATGTTCATCATTCTCAGCAATTTTGAATATTAGCTAAGCAGTTATTTAAAATACTTATGTAAGTACTTACATTTTTGTCAATCACTTCAAAACTGTTAATTATTATGTAAGTACCTATTGTACAATTATATCGCAAGTTTAGGTAGGTACTTACTGTAATAAAATTAAATGATGAAACAATTCGACTTTCACTATCACAGCATTAATGATATTTATGATGGGTTTCGCTTTAATACAGAAATCATTATCATTTATTCATTATTATTTATCGATGAAACATCACAAACATCTGTTGTTCAAAATTGTATGTTTTATAAAACATACAATTTTAAACAACAGAGTGACTAAAACCCGATTAGGTTTGTCCAGTCACTGCGTATTCGTCATAATAGATAGTTTACTAAGATATACAACTAATCAGTGTGAAAAAAGTATACAATTTGCTTCATTCTTATGAAATTAAAAAAAAGAAAAAGAAATCATTTTAAAAGAAAAGAAAATATATATATAAAAAAAAATTAAAAAAAACCCTTCTTTTTGCACAAGATCTTGTGCTTTTATTTAGTTTCACCTGTCCCGATGGTTGTAATCAAAATGTCTCAATCAAATCTTGCAAGTTTTTGAACTTCCCGGGTATCCGATTTAGCTGAAACTTTGCATACAGGTTTGGTTTGGATGACAGTACAGTATTAAAATACCTCCAACAAAAAAGCTTGCCATAAAATTAATTCTGTAATGTGAGTTTCATGATTTGAATAATATATTTTTTTATATTGTTTAGATATTTATTAAATTTATCTTTCAATCTGAATTCCTTTATAAAAGAGCGTAATGGCAATTTTACAAAAGTGAAGTGAAAAAAATGCAACGATTTGGAGCGACGGCGTCTCTTGACAAGGGAATAAGACTGAAAAATTGGACATGAAGTTTTTTAGAAAAAATCGACCCGTCTCCGCTCCGATCCGATGGGACACGAACCCACGACCTTTCGCTATCCGGGCGACTGCTCTTACCTCTGAGCTAACGGAGTCGTTACGAGAAGCGTCGAATTTATCCAATACTTCTTACGCGCTGTATAGCCAGCGTTAATTTCATCAATGTCATCATTGCTACCCTCACACGCGAAAGAAATACCTTTACAGATATTTGAAAATCGCTACATGAAATTACTATTGCAAGTTATTTAAATGTTTCAATAACAAGGAAATAAGATGTTGAGAGCCGTTGGAATATTGGAAGCTGGTTCCAGGCAACGTACGTCATTGGCACTACACAGAGTGTCATAGGCCACCTCTGGACACGCTATCGTATCGTATACGGCAGCGTGGCCGAGCGACATGGAGGAAAATCTCGTATCGCCTCTCGAAGTTAAGACATGTACGTCCAAAATACTGGTCCACGGAATCGTACTATGACCGCTATGATGTTGGCCACAAGTCTCCACAGCGCTTCAGGCTTGCTTATAAGCTACCACACCATCTGGAATCGTTTACGCAAAGTGCGTCTGCATTCCCGAAGGCCGCTGAGGGTCCCACCCACCCATAGCAACCGACAGTCGTAAGGCCCGTTTACAATGAGCTCGTAAACATCGAAATTGGGAGGAAGAAGACTGGCGCTGTATTTGCTTCTCTGATGAATCATGTTCCTGTATGAGGCCGGATAAAAGACGCACTCGAGTTTTGAGGGCTTCTGGACATTAAGAACGCTTGATATTTTGTCAGGAAGTTCATTCACATGGAGGGAGAACAATCATGGTTTGAGCAGGTATTTGGATCAGTGGAAGAACCGATCTCATTTGGATCTGGGACAACCTCAATGCTCAAATCCACGCAGATAGGAATGTTTCAGATGTGATCATCCCCATGCGAGGCCAATTGGGTGATTCGTTTCGAGTTTTCGACTAATGCATGACAATGCACGTCTACATACGGCTAGAGTCGTAACACGCACTCTTGTCGATTCTCATATCAACGTCCTGCCGTGGCCTGCACAATCACCAGACTTCAACCCAATTGAGCAGGCATGGGATATGCTCCAAAGAAGAGCTCTGCCGAGTATGGATGCCGTGCACACCCTACAACAACTTTTTGACTTGTTGGAAAGAACGTGGGCGGCTTTTCCTCAAAGTGATATAAATGAACTGATTTTATACATTCGTTAGCGTTAAGTCGCTGTGCTTGTGTAACTCGTGTGAACGGTAGAAATACAGAGTATTTATTTTATTTTTACCATACACTTTTAAATAATCATCGTTGTTCTTGCTTTTTTGGTGACGACCTTAACGTAAGCTAATTTTCCCTAATTTATTAATGACAAAAATTGCACTATTTCTTAATTTTTTTAACAATTTGAATTGCTTACTAAAACCACAGATAATATAATACTATTCTAGTACTAAAACATAAAAAATAAAGTGAGCAGCCACTCTGGAAAACAAGATTAGGTACATATTACTAGAAAATATTTTCATAGCTAAAAATGTTGACCCCTAGACACTTTTGATGTGTGTACTTACTTCAGAGAATTTAATGTATGCCCTTTGGTAACCAAAGTCGTCGAACCATTAAATAAACCATCTGAATTAGAAATACCGATTTTTAATTTATTTATGTAGATTTTACGATAAAAAGTTACTCTAAAGTCGTTTTTTACAAATTAATTCCATTCGCCGGGGCCCTCGGTACCAGACCAAAAGGTCCCAGGAGCCGCACTCTGAAACGCAAATCCGAAACTTCGGATAGCCCCGTCCCTTTCACTCGATTTTGTCACAACTGGGGAGCGAGAGGGACGGGTATAACGAAGTTTCGGGTTAAGCGTTTCAGAGTAGGCCCTCAGGTTAGTACCTATTCAGTTTGATTGGTGGTAGACTCATTCTAAGATAATTATCTGAGTCTGACGCCAAAGCCACGATATTTTTAACATTGTTGTGTTGCTGCAGCTCCTCAGTGGCTCAGAGGATTCACTTAACAACAAGTTATTGATTGATTTATTATCTAATGCAAGATTCTATACTCCCTACAAACTGCCACGCTCTTCGATAGGGATAAAACATAGAATTTAAACAAACACAAAAAGACATGTTCATGCACACAAATCTGACGTCATATCAACAATGTTCCTAGCCGGCAGTTAGAGATAAGAGAGTCAGTTAGCCAGTTCCTCAGTGGTTGATGATTATACGGGAGTAGTACGATTCCTTCAGCCTAATCATCACATCATCACTTCGGTTTAAAGAAATTTATTTCTTACTAGCTTTCCGCCCGCGGCTTCGCCCGCGTGGACTACACGACGTTATCGCGCGGGAATGTGATATTTTTTCGCGGTAAAAAGTAGCCTATGTTCCTCTCCAGGCTCGAAAGTATCTGTGTCCCAAATTTCAGTCACATCCGTTCAGCCGTTTTGGCGTGATTGAGTATCCAAACATCTAAACTTCCACATTTATAATATTAGTAGGACAATGAGATAAAAATATATAATAGGGTATTTTACTGTTGTTGAAATGTAGATATTTAATGATGACGTTAAAAAATATTGCAATTAAGAATACCAAATGTGAAAAAATAATTTGAATCTGTTTTATAATAAAAGAATTATAGTCTGTTTGATTTTGACTATAGCTGTCTCTTTCTAAAACGAAATCTTCTATGGCGTGACTATGACGCTACTAACCCACTGACGTCACTAAGATAGCGTCCTGTCCTTGTCTAATTATAAAGTTTGAAGTCCTATATCTTTGAAAATATTCAAGATAATTCAAAATGAAAACTTGTTTTGTGTAGCTAATATTTCGAAAAACATTTTAAAGAAATAAAAAAAAAAAACAGTAAAATACCGAATTATAAAAATAAATGTTTTCATTTTTTGCCGCTTCTAAAAGTTTGTGTATACTGCCTATTCATCCAATACGCGCATAACTCGTCACGTGCTCTCTTACGTCATAGTAGGTAGAGCTTCAAATCTGTCTAAAAGTTACGGAGACCTATGAAAACGAATATCTTGGACGTTTTTTTTTTCAATGGAATTCAATTTAATCTAAACTCTATACATACAAATAAATAAAATTGGAGTGTCTGTTTGTAATATTAAAATAACTGCTTTTTACTACATGCATGTATATGATTATATATACGGTACATATACCAAAATAACATTATTACCATTTTTGTCTGTCTGTCTATCTGTCTGTTTGTTCCGGCTAAACTCTGAAACGGCTGGACCGATTTTGACGGGACTTTCACTGGCAGGTAGCTGATGTAATAAGGAGTAACTTAGGCTACTTTTTAGATTTACTAAATCTACTAATTGAAGCTTATGCAATCAAAAAGTGTGTAAAATCCCCTGACTGCGCTCGACTGACATGACATGACAAGCATAGCCTGGCAACGTCGTGCGTGCGTGTGTTTGTCCTAACTTCTAGTCTTTTAGATTACTTTTGATCATTTCGTTATTTGCGAGCGCCATCTGTCGCCACTTTAAATCAACTTTTTTTTCTTTATAGCTGTCAGAAAAATCATTCATTGCTGGAAACATCGTTGTAATGGCGTCAGATTTGTGTGACGTCAGATGTTTATTTGTGTTTGCTTAAATTCTAGAGACATGAATAGTCTATAACAAAGTAACTTTACGCCGCCGTCTGTACACTTAGATGTATTTAACTACGCAATTGGGTATTTGACTGTTGTGGAAATGTAGATATTTAATTACTTATGACATTCAGAAATATAACAATATTGAATAACAAATGTGAAAAAAGGAATTCAATCCTTATTATAACAAGCGAATTATAAGCTACATAATTGGGTGTTTGACTATGACTGTTGTTGAAATGTAGATATTTAATTATGACATGCGAAAATAAAACATTATTGAATAACAAATATGAAAAAGAAATTCAATATGTATTATAACAAGCGAATTATGAGCTACTTAATTGTGACTCTAGCTATCTCTTTCTAAAACGAAACTTTCTAAAACGAGAGTATGGCGCTATAGAAATGTGACGTCACGTTTCTATAGCGCTCTCCTTGTTTAACTAGTAAGTTTGGTGCTCTATATCGCTGAAGATATGCAAGATATTTGAAAATAAATATCTATGTTGTGTTGCTATGCTACTAATTAAATGAACATTTTAAGTCAATAAATAAAATTCAGTCAAATACCCAATAGTCACTCTATAGCTATCTCTTTCTAAAACGAAATTTTCTATGGCGAGGCGCTATAGTTGTCTCATTAGAAATTTTGTTGCTCTATATCGCTGAAAATATGCAAGATATTTGAAAATAAATACCTGTGTTGTGTTGCTACTAATTTCAATAAACATTTTAAGTCAATAAAAATATTTCAGTCAAATACCCAAATTGGTGTTGTTTTTATATGCTAAATTATGTTTTTAAGAACAAAAACTACCTACCTATTTAGGTAACTGTAGTTTCTTCATGAAAACTACAGCATATGAGCCAGATAATTGGTGTGATTGTTCCTAAGAAGTTTATCATTATTATTTTATTACTAAGCACTTAACATGTGATGAGTGATGAGGGTTAAATGTACCTTGTTGAAAATAAAAAAAGATCAAGTACTTACAGATTGGTCTGCATACTACCTATATTACTATTGTATTATTATGTACTTATGTCGGTGGAAAATCACCACTTGTGATTGAAAAGTATTTTTAAGAGCTGCCTGCCGGTGAAGGATGTTGAAGGCCTCCTTTTTGTTTCGGCGTCGAGAGGCCGCCTTTACATGTGATTCAAGGCCACTTCACTTCTGAGGCCCAAGTGATGAGAGATTCGAGGTATACAATAATAAAAGAAGCAAATAATAAGGGATTTATGCTAATCGACCGATATGTTGCATTATTGTATTATTTGAAAGAACGCTTAGTGATAGGAAGAAGAAATGATATTTCAAAAGGGCAAAATAACAGCCATATAAATTTTGATAAGAATAATGAAACATTATTAATTACAAAAATTTTGAAATGTCATGGAAAAGGTTATTAATGTTATTATACGTTAATATTGATCTTACTATTGCGCCACACAGGTGTACATTACTGGTTGAAGTGCTGTCGTCGAGAGTACTTTTAGAAAAGTCATTTTTTTATTATTATTTCTTCTATAGGTACAGCGTAAAGTCCATACAAACAAAACCACGAGCTAATATAAACTACTTAATACTTACTTAGGTACTTCGATGGCTCAGCGACCCAAAATGAATCTTGGCTTTCGTTGCTAGAGATCGCCACTTGTTTCGATCTTGCGCCTGTTCCGACATATCGGGCACCTGAAGTTCTTAGATATCTGTCGCAACCTCATCGGACTATCAGTAGGACGCACGTCGACGCGACGACGTCGCACGCGTCCCACAGATCGTTTCGTTTCGGTCGTGTTGTCCAGACGGTCATCCGATCTGCGGCTGCACGATCCACTCCCATTCTCATAAAATAATCTACTTAATAGTACTTACTAATAAAAAAACTTATGGGTAAAAGTAGAATGAGAGCCGTTTTATTTCATTGACTAGTGCACGCTGAAATCTAACATGAGCATAGGCCCATAATAATATCAGAAGCATTTACGCTCATTGCTTGTACCATACTTAATGCAGAACGACGTTGGACCCTGTCACAACCAAATATTCGTCGACTAATAGATTTTCGGACTTTGGCTGTGCCTGAAGGAATATAGATTTAGCCGTCATGAAAAATGATTCTGCTTCGGTAAAGAGACAGTGTTTTTTGTTAAAGTTTTTTGCTAGAATTCTACATAGGTTTTCTGTAACCGGTTTTGAGATGCGTTTATTGAAAGTATACTATGCCAGCGCGTACCCATACTGCATTAGTGCAGTATACTTTCAAGGGCGTGATCAAAATATATGTTTCGAAAATATAGTTACTCGATTATGCGCAATAATCGAGTATATTTAACACCTCGTCGGATAGGAAAGAAATTTTGAAACGAATACTACTTAGGTCAATGAATAAAAGACACGAGAGAGAGCGAGTATGCCTCTGAATCTGAATCGGTAGTCCTGTAGAACACGTGATAGCTTAAATTTCATGGTTATTTTGAAACAAAACTTATGGATTTTTATATGGAAAAAAATCGGCTGTTACATACAAAAGTGCAATGCCGATAGTTTCAAGATGTATGGAATAGCTGATTTTTGAAAAATTTAAAATGAAGTATTTTAGATAAAATCGACGTGTCTCACAACCAGCTCCGATGGGACTCGAACTCACGACCTTTTGCTATCCGGGCGACTGCTCTAACCTCTGACCGTAGCTCAGGCTATGGAGACGTTACGAGAAGCGTCGAATTTATCCAATACTTCTTACGCTCTGTATAGCCAGCGTCGAACAGTCGATTTTTTCTAGAATACTTCATTTTAAATTTTTCAATCACTAAGTAATAAAAATTGCATTGTGAATGCGAAAAAGTAAAAATTTAAATAGATGTTTTTTTTTTCGCGGTATCGCACTTGGTCCCATAGTAACAGCACAGTGTAAAGTAAAAGTCGATTGTATTGATGTACTTTCACTCCCTTAAAGTGATGTACTTCTTTAAACAAACACCCTGTATACAACTATCGTGAATTTTTTCACGTATCCAAAAACAACCATTTAATATGGGGAACACTTGACCCTAACAAAATTTTGCACATTAAGGATGCCTCAATCAAAAAACTGTTTTCACAAAGCCGTAATATTTTCGAAATTGCTACCCAATGACCCCGACACTACTGATTTATGTACATTCTCGACAGCACATCAAGTTAAACAGTTGAACTGCGATAAACTGCTTTTATTACGTAGGGCATAAAGGCGGTCTCAAGGTCAACATGTATAGCCTGATGTGCCGCCGTGTGTACATTCAATGCCAAATTACAGCTTTCTAGTACTAAGAGTCTATGAGCTATGCTGGGGACAGACAGACGGACATGGCGAAACTATAAGGGTTCCTTTTCTTGTTGACTACGGAACTTGAAAATGGAGGTAATTATAATTTACCACTGTCTTTATTTTTTTAAGTACCTGCTGGATGAAACGTGAAATCGAAAAGATAGCATCCATGACTGCTTGAACAAATACAAGCTCTATCAAAGATAAAAATGTATGCAGGGTTTGCTGCTTTGATCAAAGGGCTTTGAGCAACGTACTCTTTATTTATTTATTTTATTTAATGGACACCAACAAAACATACACCATTACTAAAAAAAATACAAGTTAAACTTAGCTAAGTGCTGTCTTAAATTATAGGTGGTCACAACATGCAATACTATAAAATAAAAACTTAGAATTTAAGGCGCTACTCGGAAAAAGTATGGACTCTTTGATATAAAACTATAGGACGGTTAGAGTTGTTATAAATCTGGTAATAAGATATATATTTCTTCATACCTTTATCTAGAATCGTATAGTTTCAGAAACACGATTTTATAATTTTGGCTCGACACTTTTTATTTTCGAAAATACCTCAAAAAAATAAGAAATATCAAGATTATTCTTAAATGGGGATACATATAAGTACTATTGAAAATTGGTTTAATTAGTGGCCATCAATAATATTTAGGATCGTATAGAAGCATTTTTTTTAAATCGCTATAGCTTTTGAATACGAAGTGATTTTGTGTTTTTTTTGTGTAATCGGCAAAATCGGTCTCGCTCCCGCGCGCGTCGTTTTCTCATTGCTATCTCGCTTTAGCATAATTTTTCCGAGTATCGCCTTAAAGGGTAGTAATTAAACGATCACCTAAAATACTTTTTTACCGACAAAAATACTAGGAGAGCGGCTCAGTCGCCAATCTCACCTAACCTGAACCTATTTTTTCCGCAACCAAACTTCGGTAAAAGTGAGTAATTTTTAGTCGGTCGGTTTATTTTATTCCGAATTTAAACACTAAATTACAGATAAAAAAATAAAAATTTAGAATAGGTACATACTTACCTACATAATATTCATTTAATATAAAACTAATAAGTACCTACTTAAGTAACAAATACATACCTACAAAACAGCGAAATTTTAAAATGATAACAGAGTCATTCAATGGATAAAGAAGACATAAAAATTTACAGAAACGACCTAGTTTACTAGTTCTAACGTATTTGTGTTGCGTAAACGTAGGTAACGTAAAATGTTTTTTCATCTCTCATATTCTGAAAGTTACTCATATCTTGCCTAAAATGCGGGTTGAAAGTGGTATGTGGCGGCCCTAGGGCCGTTATGAAATTTAAAAAAGGAATAGGAGGAGTCATGTCAAAATCTGTAATAGTATCTACACACGTTCCGATCCGACAGCCGATTTGGTCTGCTCCCAGACCAAATCGTTCCGATTTGGTCAAGGAGCAGACCGAATCGGAGGTCGGATAGGAACGTGTGTAGAGTCTTTAAATTTCTCTTTGGACGTTTATTTTCCATAGGTATGCAGGCAAAGGCACAGAAGCCTATACAACCATGTTTTGCTATTATATAAAATAATTAATATCGTAGAATTATTAATTTAAATCTAAAACATTGTTTTTAAAAAAAAAGCGTTTTTAGAAACAGATTACACCAAATAAGTTATTTGTAACATAAAAAATCAGGCTATTAATTTCATGGAATTGCATAGAGTACGGGTCAAACACCAAACAAGACTGTATGGACTTAGTTTCCCTTGCCTTCCCTAAAACAGAGAAAATGAACAAAAAAGTTATAGTCTTTCGAAAGTTCCGCGGCCATAGGAAAAATATTTTTTAGATTATTTCTGTTTATTTTATTTTCCTCATATTCAAAATGAAAAGTAGAGTGTTTACTTCGGGCGTATGGACCCATAACAGTCTCGAACTATCGGCGCCCTCACTTCGTTCGTGCGCCAAAACACTCGACTGTTATGGGTGCCATACAGCCCTTGCTAAACAATCTACTATTGATATAATTCCCAAACAATGCTTTTCACTGATAATACGACAAAACGACAAAAACACCTTTGGCGTTTCTTTTTCGGTCATTTACTCGAATCCCTATTATGTTGCTCACAATAGGCTTATGGTGGATTCCCCATAAAAAGAAAAGGAAAAAGTAAAAAGATTCTTGTAAGGTTACCGCTCCTTTTAATGTTATTCTTTTGTATATTCTGTAATTTCATGACCACTTACCTAGTAGGGGCGAAATAATTGTAGAAAGCTGGCTGCCAGTGCTTATCGGAACCTTAGTTGTGACCGTAGTCAGCGCAGGCAGTCTCAATACTTTTTGCCGAACCGGCCCCCCTAGACAAGTGGCTTTCTATTAGCGAATTCGCGAGTCGAATAGAAAGAAAATGTATGGAATTGACATTACTGCTGTCACGTGACATTTCAATCGCTAATGTCAATCCTATACATTTTCTTTCCATTCGACTGGCGAATTGGAGAATAGAAAGCCATATTTGTCTAGGAGGGCAGCTCTCGCGCCTTTGATATGATATCGGATTAGATATTATAGTCCGCGCCACATAACTTGACATTTGTCAGAGGGCGCTGATCGTCGTAGTTGGTCGGAAAAATAAGCCTTATTCTCATGACATAATTTTAGTTCCAGATATTGACACACGCCAAGTTATATGGCGCGTACTGTCGAAATCAAATAGCGAGAAACTGAATTTTCGTGAACACATTAAAGAAATGTCTATGCCCAGCGCTATCGCCTTGAATTTCTAACCTGTCACGTGTTCTACAGGACTTCCGTGGGGTACATGCTGCCATACTTAACCATCCGCCGGATTCAACCATCCGCCTGCGACATCTATGCAAATACAAAAATAATGGAAGGCACGTTTTTTTACGGCGCGCTTAAAAAACGCGGTGTGCTTATGTAAGGTCACGTAAGGTTTCCTTGTCAAAAGAATCTTTATATTGAACAAGCTTGGACTACACGACGTTATCCCGCGGGAATGTGAAATTTTTCAGGGATAAAAGTAGCCTATGTCACTCTCCAGCTCCCAAACTATCACCATACACTGGGAAAAATACACGGCTTTCGAACACGGCTACGTTTTGTGGTGCCGTGTAAACGGCTCTGCTAGCCGAGTTTGCCAGCCGTGTGAAGAGCCGTGTACACGGCTAGAGATTTTACACGGCTGCCTGTACCGTGTAAACGGTTAACATAGCCGGTACAGACGGCTACTGGCACCGTGTTCATTAATTTTTTTGCCGTGTTGAAACCGTAGCCATGCAAAACTACACGGCTACCTTTTGACTCGGTTGTCGGAGCCGTGGGCACACAACAAACACGGCATCGGTAACGTTGTTGACACGGTACAGCAGACCGTGTGCATAATATAACTCGGCTACGTTAGTGGTGTCATAAATTAAACTCGCAAACATGGTTGTCGGCGCCGTTAAGACACGGTACAGCGGGTCGTGTGCTTATCAAATCTTGGCTGCGTTAGCCGTGTCATAAATTAAACTTTCAAACATGGCTGTCAGAGCCGTTGTATAAACGGTATAGCGGACCGTGTGCTTGATAAAACTTGGCTACGTTGGCCGTGTCATAAATTAATCTCGCCCACATGGCTGTCGGGGCCGTTTAGGCACGGTACAGCGGACCGTGTCCTTAACAAAACTTGGCTACGTTAGCCGTGTCATACATTAAACTCTCGAACATGGCTGTCAGAGCCGTTTTATAAACGGCAGAGTGTACCGTGTGCAAACCAAAACTTGGCTACGTTAGCCGTGTCATAAATTAATCTCGCAAACATGGCTATCACAGCCGTTTCATAAACGACATAGCGGACCGTGTGCTTAACAAAACTTGGCTACGTTAGCCGTGTCATATATTAAACTCTCGAACATGGCTGTCTAAGCCGTTTTATAAACGGCAGAGTAGACCGTGTCCTTAACAAAACTTGGCTACGTTAGCCGTGTCATACATTAAACTCTCGAACATGGCTGTCAGAGCCGTTTTATAAACGGCAGAGTGTACCGTGTGCTTAACAAAACTTGGCTACGTCAGCCGTGTCATAAATTTATCTCGCAAACATGACTATCACAGCCGTTTCATACACGGCATAGCGGACCGTGTGCCTAACAAAACTTGGCTACGTCAGCCGTGTCATATATTTATCTCGCAAACATGACTATCACAGCCGTTTCATACACGGCATAGCGGACCGTGTGCCTAACAAAACTTGGCTACGTCAGCCGTGTCATAAATTACAATTCTCAAACATGGCTGTCACAGCCGTTTTATAAACGGCATAGCGGACCGTATGCTTAACAAAATTTGGCTACGCTAGCCGTGTTATAAATTAAACTCTCAAACATGGCTGTCGAAGCCGTTAAACTTGGCTACGCTAGGCATGTTATAAATCAATCTAAGTAAACATGGCTGACTACCTATTATGTATAATTTGACTAAAGAGACAACAATCATGTTAATACTTGGATATTTATTGCTCTAACAGCAATTTTTTTCTCTCTTATTTATTCCGACCGAACCCGTTCGGACCAGATAAATAAAAGAAGAGGGCGTTTCTGTAAAGCTAGTTTTATATATATATATATATGTATACCAAAGACTTTTATAATACTTTTTACTACTATTATATTAAAAGTATTGGATCTCGGTCCTTTTTTTCCGTTGGTAGAGGAAATTGCGGAGAAAGATAAAGAAATGGGTCATTTATTGGGTGGAAAAGAAGAGAAATGAAATTCGCCATTTTGAATCATCGGGGTATCGAAGGTGGCGCCATCTGACAGTACTTAGCGAGACTGTCTACGTCTCACGCTTTCGAACCGTGATGAGAGTAGTATCAAAATCAAAGTCAAATTTGTTTAATATTCAATTCAGATAATTATTTACAATACTTGTGAACGTCATAGAATTGGTTCGCAAACTCTACGGCGGGAGACCTTGGAGAAGAACCGGCAAGAAACTCCAAGGGTTGTTTTTTTCTCCCTGTTTTATTTTATAAAAAGTCATCAGATTGAAAAATGACATTAACAACCGTATAATAAAGGTCAGTTTCCATTACAAATTACATAATGGGTTATGATAATTACAGTTAAGTGTCATCAGTATAGTAGTAATGTACATCGGAATACTATTCGTATTAATATTGGGATATCAACTGTAGGTGGCGTCACCTGTGGCAAAAGTCTTTTCTGATAATACAAAAAGGCGGCCTTCCATGGAAAGGCTGTGAAGTAGGTATAGGCATACAGTATATAATTAGTGATATTTGTTTAAATACTTATCGGTACAGGTAGATAGTTTAAGAATATTCCATTTGATGTCGCAATTTATTGTTGCTATCAATGGCATAGTATATTGTAGCGCCGTCAATCTGATTTGATTCAAAGCTACCAGCACAGATGGCGCTGCATCAAATTATAATAGTAGCTTGTGTTGTGGTAAATGTGCTATTTAATATTTACACTTGTTTTATTTGACTCAAACTAACTTAGCATGGCCATATACCTACATAAAAATAGTTATTACATACTACATGGTTCAACTAAATTGATTCACTTTGGTTAACAGACGCAGAAGTGAAAGACATTGCTCTTTACACGTATATTAAAAAATCAGCTAAGTGCGAGTTGGACTTGCCCACGGGTTCCGTACCCACTTAACGTACCGATTGCCTATAACTAGCCAAAATTCCACTATCATTTTTCGTCAGCACAGTAGAACTTTGTTTTTCATTGTGTTTGTATGAATGACAAAGTTACATTTGGGGTTTTTTAAAATGTGTTATACCTCAAAAAGTAATACCTCAATAATTTTTCAAATCGGTCATGCCGTCTTTGAGATATCGAGTAACATACTTACATAAAAAAAAGCTTGTAAAAAAAAGTCTCCGACGAACTGAGAACCTCCTCCTTTTTTAAGTCGGTTAATAAAAATAAATCTTTCTCCATGAAAATAAAGTCCAATTCCGGTTGCTTGTCTACTGTTAATAACCTAGAGTTCGCGCATACAAGCAAAACTGTATCCAATAGCTACGCGCGAGAGTTTCTAATTTTTTTTTTTATCCACAACTGGGTAGCACTCAGCCTTCATCACACCTAATGATAAGTGGTGATAAGGCTGAAGGCGAAGCGCACTACTCCCGGAATCCTCAGTCACTGAGGAACTGGCTATCTTATCTCTAACTGCCGGAACACAATAATGCTGAAAACATCATTGTTATGGCGTCAGACTTAGATAAGATGGTGGTACCTAGCCAGGCGGACTACGAACAAGTCCTACCACCAACCAAACCGAATACAATATGTAAAAACGGGACCCTATTACTGTCCGTCTGTCTGTCTGTCACTAAGCTGTATCTTGCTGTAGGTATCTCATGAACCGTAATAGCTGGGTAAGGCCGACAAATTGGCCTGATATAACATAAAAGTAACTTAAAAATATAAGTTACCGGGTAACTTAAAAGTAACACAAAAGTTTCAAAGGGGATGTCTACAATAGGACATATTCATTTTTTTTTTTTCGATAAATTAATAATTATGTTACTAACTTCAGTAAAACTCGTTTTATTTTTTTAACCTTTATTTTTTTTGTACAAAACAAAATAATAACGCCCTAAAAATTATAATTCTTCTCTAATTAAATTAAAAATCAATAAAATATTTTTACTGTTATTGAGTTAAATCTCGCCATTTTTGCTTTTTCTCTTCTTTATCCTGTTTTGTATATTTTTCAGGATTCCCTCTTTGTATTTCCTCCCTAACTTTTTTGTTTTTGAGCGGGAGTGATATGACAGATAGACAGATATTTCATATGACAGATGCATCTGTCATATGAAAAACTATAATATCACTATCAATAATTCTTAATAGGTACATAATTTTACAAAAAGTTACTTGTGCTATGGGGAATAAAAAATCTACTTTTAAAATCAGTAATCACTTTAATAAGATTTAATTTAAGAAACAATCAATATAAATCTGCGGTGCGTTAATTCACTGCAATTTTACAGTCCCAAATGTGCATTAGGCTTAACATCACTTTTATGTTACGTAACTTAAATATAAACAACAATAGTAACATAAAAGTAACTTAAAAGTAACATAAAACCTTTCTCTTTTCAAAAGACGCTCAATCTATGACACTATAATGAATAATTTATCAATTTTTATAACTTAAAACTCTAATTTATAGATTATATTTATCGAATAATCTGCCGATTAAAGCAAAACGATACAAATATTACCTTAAAATCACATACCACTTTTTTTGCGGCGAACGTAAGCACGATCTGGGGCAAACAAACTCAAGTAGCACCTCAATAATGGCCGACAGGTAATTGTCATACCATAAACAAGTAAGGTACTGGTGTTGCCAATTATTAAAAACGGATTCTACTGCTCAATTACTTCGTGTTATACAAGATAATGGTAACTTAAAATCGGTAACATAAAAGCATAAAATACAAGGACAATATTATTAATATAAAAATGATTATTATTTTAATTGCTAAACTGTAGTAAAGTAAATAAACAATGTCTAAAATAGGTGGTTCTTCAAAGAAAATATTTTAATTGCCAGTGGAATGAACAGAAATTTAATATTAATACCGATTGTGTATGGGGGATCATTTGGGACACTTTTATTTGTTCTAGCAATTGTGTATTCCCGTTTAAAAAATATTTTTATTAAATGGAAAGAAGTAGTTTTACAGTCGTCTGCGTATTTAGACACTTATATAAATGATCCTTTTTTAAGAGGAAAGCTATAAAATTTGATAGTTTTAAATATTTTTACCAAAAAGTTGCTGGACGCCACGTCGTCTAGCAAATCAGCATTATTTGGCGGCCTTACCCAGCTAGACAATTGAAATTTTCACAGATGATGTAAGTATTTCTTTTGCCGCTATAACAATAAATACTAAAAACAGAATAAAATAAATATTTAAGGGGGCATACAACAAACGTGATGTATTTTGCCTTTTTTTGCTCGATACTAATAACGGCAACAGGTAGGGTGGATGCTCCAAAAGTCGGCACTTTAAGGGTTGGGTCACCTTTGATAAATTCGTAGACGCGTCTTATGGAGCAGTTTCAGAACGATAAACAATATTTTAAAAAGCTTATGTTTTTCTTTTTTATGTTCACAATTAAAAAGTGCTTTTGTTTATAGAAGTATTTATTTTACAATAATAAAAAAGTGCTATTTTTCCTAAGCTCGGTATTTGTGTTCGCAATGTCGGCCCTCCCTTTTTTAAATGATGCCTCAAGGAAAACATGTATTATGGCCCGACTTTGTCTGCGAATTTTATTATTTTATTAAGATAAATATTATTAAAGCTAAAGTTAGGATCTTTCATGGGCATGAAGAACATTGAGAGTTCGCTTAGAACAAAGTGCCATTTCCGTCACGCACACATAGACGTCAAATTTACAGGCATTCTTGGGCAGTCTGAGGCAGAGCTTAGTCGCGAGCATGAAGTTTGACTTAATACTCTGAGGTAACTGGAGCTCTCACCCTGAATAAAAAAGTGTCGCCAGCAAATTTGACATTTATGTTTGTAGTGGCTGTCAGCTGTCTCATATGACCATACGTATTTTTTTAAAGTGTAGGTGAGACGGAAGACAGCCACTGGTATTCAAAAAATTGTTAGTACTGCACTCTCCAGTTACCTCAGTATTAAGTCTAAGCTTTTTGGTCGCGAGTATCACAAAGAGGTCAGTGATCGCAAGTGCTAGCAAAGAGCATTTAATTAACACGTTTACAGATTGACAAACTTTTCTTTTCTGGTGACAGACTTGACATTAAAAACCAAACACGTGAGCACAGAATAAATAATAGTTACTAGTCTGGTACCTGCACTCTGCGAGACCATTTAAACAAATAGCAACTCTAACTACAACACGATAAAGTAGAATTCAGCTTGTACGGCTCTAATTACGAACGGCTAGACGTTGCATCTCTTTCTATTGCATATATTCTATCGCACTCGGGCGGGCGGCCCGCTGTAAATTGTATTGAATTGGTATCCCGAGAGATACCCGAAGAGGTAGGCACTTATCTCGGGTTCTTGAGCGAGTGACGGACGCCTGACCTTAGTTCCAGTTTTGGCCACCGGAATAGAAAATGTTGTTGCACTGTAGCCCGCGTTGATGTTACTTCATCTTTCTCTATGGATGTGATACTGTCACGTACCTATTATCAAAATGAATAACCGATATTATTACAGTTGCAGTGTATTTGGTTGTTTAAATACTACTAACAACTGTGCCTACACGTTCTTCAAATTTCCAAACGATATTGAAAGGAAAATATGTACAACTGTTTTCTCTTGTTGGTAGGTATAACCGCCTCTGTGGTCTAGTGGTTCACACCACCGATTTCAGACCAAGAGGTCCCGGGTTCGATTCCCAGCGGGGGTACATATTGTATTCGGTTTGGTTGGTGGTAGGACTTGTTCTTAGTCCGCCTGGCTAGCTACCACCATCTTATCTAAGTCTGACGCCATAACAATGATGTTGTGTTCCAACATTATTGTGTTCCGGCAGTTAGAGATAAGATAGCCAGTTCCTCCGTGATTGAGGATTCCGGGAGTAGTGCGCTGCCACCTTCAGCCTTATCACCACTTAACATCAGGTGTGATGAAGGCTAAGTGCTACCCCGTTGTAGATAAAAAAAAAATACCGAACCGAGATACTATTTGGAAGTAATCGCTTTGATAACGACGATCAACCATTACACATTCATTATCCTCGTAAGGCCCAAGCCATTTTGACCAAATAAGGGCTTGCAGCCCAGATGCTTTTTTATAGGTTCACAAGGTTCAGTTAGACCCAGAAGTTTCGATGTTCAAAAAAGTGTCTTAGGATCTCCCTAAGAACGTTGGATTTTTTTAGCATATAAATGAATACCAGTAGAAGGTTTTACGTGACTAAAAAAGCCCAAATTCAGCATCCTTTATTTAAGCATATGGGCTTTAATGTATACCCAAACCAATTTTTGTAAAATTCGTATTTTTAGGCTAACCCTAGTAGCAAAAATTGCCTTATAAAGGTTATGAAAGCCAAAAATATTACCCTTATAAAAGCCATATTATCGATTATAAGACTGCATTTGGGCACAAATTATAACTCTTGTAGAAGTTTTATAATTACCATATAACTAACTAATCCTTCTCATAATCACCTTATACAAGCAATGGTTTTGCTAATTTGTCTTGTTAAAGCAATAAATTTGCTTTTATACGGTCAATCATCCTTATAATCGTTAATTAAATGCTGCTATAAGCGATTTTTCGTTTATAGCAGCATGTGTTATGCAAGTGTAAAGGTTCTGACGACTTGATTCAAATCAAGAAGAAAGTTATGACGAAACGTGGACGAATCGTGAAGTGACCTAATGAAGGATAGCATAAACTACCTAAGTAAAAATATTGATATACCACTTTAAAAGGCTTATCATGGCTAATACGTTAAAATCTATGTGGCAAATTATTTTCATTGCAAATATAAGTGAGATTTATATAATTTTTTTGATGCGCTCTTTAAATTGTTTATTTTTATGATTTAGAAATAAGGTTTATTTTCGATAATTCTAATTCATATCCACTATAAGACAAATTAGCATGTGAACTGCGTTTATAAAACTCATATATGGCGAACGCCCTTATAAAAGCATTTAGAATTCTAAGCGCTCCACCATATTTAAAGATTTAGGGTTCAATAATTTGAATAAAAACTCTTTTTATTTATAGTTCATTATAGGTACCTACGTTTTTGTTCTTGCTTTCTGGCCAGATGCGTAGTTATGCATGTAGGTAGACCGCTTCTTGACAAAAGATGATTTTGAAGTAGTGAGATGGCCATGGAAATTTACTCATCTATACTCTATACTCTATCATTATGAACAAAACACGTTCGTTCCAGTTTTCTAAGCATCATGTCGCTTAAATCAAATAGCCTGCAGCAAAAACAAACAAAGTATGTCGTTTGAATTATTTGGCTTCGTTCTATTTTAGTTAAGAGCAGTGACTTAAAGTAATTAGACCTTTCGAAAATTTAAGAAAGCAGGTTATTTGAGTTAATTATAACGTTTAATTTCTACAAAAAGCGGTCGCTTCATTCAAAAGTTATAAGAAGCTTTTGTACTTGAATCAGTTTTCCTTTCCAACAAAACAAAGTACAAAATAACCGTTCAGTAACTGAAATTAAAAAGCGTGGTGCGCGTTGTCAATATTAAGTACTTACTTGAAATGCATGCTTTGCAAAGGGCGCACCACGCTTTTTAATTTCAGTTACTGAACGGTTATTTTGTACTTTTTAATCTGTTCCTATAAAAGTGTGTTGTTTTAGTTTTTTAAACTACATATTTATTTTTTTTACTTTTTAGTTTAGTAAATGGCAAGCCATGGATAGATTTCACAGTCGATTCATGTGTCTGCCCACCACGTAAACATTATAACTCAAAGGCGTGATTGTATGTATTTAGTTTTACAAATTCAAGTGGAGTCTATAAGTTACCGGATGCGCGAGCCGAACCCTTACTTCCTCCCTGCTCCATCATCAGACACTCGCCACCAAGTGTAGCGAATAGGTCTCATCAGAACAAAACAAATGAGCCCAAACTGGAGGAGTTTTCTTGTGATCATTAAGGAATTTCACTGGCTTCCTCCTAGCTCCATCATCAGACCCTCACCACCAAGTGTAACGAATAGGTCTTATCAAAACGAAACAAATGAGCCCAAACTCGAGGGGTTTCCTATTTGTCATTAAGGAGTGTCACTGGCTTCCTTCCTGCTCCATCATCAGACCCTCACCACCCATTGTAGCGAAGAGGTCTCATCAGAACGAAACAAATGAGCCAGACCTCGAGGTGTTTCCTGTTGGTTATTAAGGAGTGCCACTGGCTTCCTCCCTGCTTATCCATCATCAGTCCATCACCACCAAGTGTAGCGAATAAGTTTAATCAGAACGAAACAACGGAGCCCATACTCGAGGGGTTTCCTAGTGGTCATTAAAAAGTGCCACTGGCTTCCTCCCTGCTCCATCATCAGATCCTCACCATCAAGTGTAGCGAATAGGTCTCATCAAAACAAAAAAAAGTGGGTTAAAGTCGAGGGGTTTCCTAGCAGCCATTGATGACTTCTATTGCCCACCTCTTGACTCCATCATCAGATCAGCTTGATGGTAGCAAATTATTGTATTGTCAACGGATTCATATAGACTTGTAAAGTTTCAAATCAATGCGACAGTGAGAAGTAGGTTAAAATTGAATTCCAAGATTTTCTTACATTGTGACTTAGTTACAAGTGAAGCTAATAAAAGTGTGGTAAAAATGTAAATCGAAATACGTTATACCTACTAACCTATACTTTGAAGGAATTCCAATTGAAGATGGCGATGGCGGTTAGATGTGTTTTCACTGGCAAACAATATGTGATCTGAACGACTTATTAAATTAATAAATATGTTGTTTAAAAAACTAAAACAACACACTTTTATAGGAACAGACTAAAAAGTACAAAATAACCGTCTATTCAGTAACTGAAATTAAAAAGCGTGGTGCGCGTTGTCAATATTAAGTACTTAGGTACTTGTAATTAGTGATGTACCGTGCCCGGGCACGTTCCCAAGGACTGGAAATTTTGCCGGCAGCGTTGCCGGCAGTGTCCCAAAGTTCCCAGCAATATTCCCAAGCACCATTTTTAGATGAATATTTTTACCATGCAAGACAATTTAAAATAAGACTTTAAAACTGTTTGATTATATTGAATTACGTAATAAATAGCCACCAACATCAGAGGTAAGCAAATATGAAATGAAAAACAGTTTAATATAAGATGGTTTATTTTTTTATTCAACAAATTAAGAAAACAAAACAAAATAATCTTGCCATAATTATCAACAAATTATAAAATTGTAAGACACAAAAGATAAATTCAATATTTATTTATATTATTTAACAAAACAACAAAAAGTTTACTGGGAACTTTGGGCAATATTCCCAATGTGCCCGGGAAATTTCCGGGCACATTGGGAGTGGAAAATTGCCGGCAGTGGCAATATTCCCAGGCGTACATCACTACTTGTAATGCATGCTTTGCAAAGGGCGCACCACGCTTTTTAATTTCAGTTACTGAATAGACGGTTATTTTGTACTTTTTAGTCTGTTCCTATACAAGTGTGTTGTTTTAGTTTTTTAAACTACACATTTATTTTTTACTTTTTAGTTTAATAAATGGCAAGCCATGAATGGATGGTAATGCATTTCACAGTCCATTCATGTGTCTGCCCACCATGTAAACATTATAACTCAAAGGCGTGATTGTATGTATTTAGTTTTACAAATTCAAGTGGAGTCTATAAGTTACCGGATGCGCGAGCCGAACCCTTACTTCCTCCCTGCTCCATCATCAGACACTCGCCACCAAGTATAGCGAATAGGTCTCATCAGAACAAAACAAATGAGCCCAAACTCGAGGGCTTTCCTAGTGGTCATGAAGAAGTGCCACTGGCTTCCTCCCTGCTCCATCATCAGATCCTCACCATCAAGTGTAGCGAATAGGTCTCATCAAAACAAAACAAATGAGCCTAAAGTCGAGGGGTTTCCTAGCAGCTATTGATGAGTTCTATTGCCCACCTCTTGACTCTATCATCAGATCAGCTCGATGGTAGCAAATTATTGTATTGTCATCGGATTCATATAGACTTGCAAAGTTTCAAATCAATGCGACAATGAGAAGTAGGTTAAAATTGAGTTCCAAGATTTTCTTACATTGTGACTTAGTTACAAGTGAAGCTAATAAAAGTGTGGTAAAAATGATTTAATTACTCAGAAAGAAACATTTTTGTGAAGAAATCGCAGATTCTTTCTCGAAGAAGAGAAGAAGACTGGAGGAAAGTTCACGAACAGTTTTGAGAGAAACTATGCCTAAACAGTACCTACTACTAAGGTACTGTAATCGACAGAAATAGAACACAGTGCCGACTTTTGGTTGGGGGCCGGACTTAGGAGCATCCACCCTAGATGCTTGAAATATTCACAGAATATTTAGTTGTTTATTCACTTTGCTACGGAACTCTTCGTGCGCGAGTCCGACTCGCACTTGGCCAATTTTTTCTTTATCTCATCGTCCGTTGCTTTTAAGGGCAGTAAGGCTATAATACGACGCCAAGCGTCATTTTGAGCCTCACGATTATTGTATAATTTGTTTCTGGAGTCCCACGATCATGACTCTGTTTGTAGCATTTCTAAAAACGTAGGTAGGTAGGTAATAAATTTTTCTTTTATCCACTCCATCATAATCTCAAAATGCGTATTTGTATCTCATAGTTTATCCTGGCTGCTAGGGTTCCACATCAGGTGGTACCGTGTACCAGACCTTCAAATTTTGTACGTCAATAGAAAATGCTCATCACGTTTAGTACATTATAAGTATTATAACTCAATGATCACGTTTAACAGACGGTATTTTTATATCTCTCATAGTTTGGCTGGACTGCTATAGTTCCACAGTAGGTATTTCGATCATCAAAATTAATTATAACCTATGTGTTGGCCAGGGCCCAGGACCAATAGCTATATCACAAATAAGTTTCATCAAAATCCGTTTAGTAGGTACCTAGTTTTTGCGTGAAACGCGGACAACACACAGACAGACAGACAAAAAATTTAGGAGGTATATTTTTCTATTTCTTTTTAATGTATAGAATTGGCTCGTTTACAATTTTATTATAAGTACTTAGAGATAAAAACACTAGAAGTATATCCTAGTTTATTTGAATTAATAAATATGTACCTAGTTTAAAAAACTAAAAAATCACACTTTTATAGGAACAGACTAAAAAGTACAAAATACCCGTCTATTCAGTAGGTAACTGAAATTAAAAAGCGTGGTGCGCGTTGTCAATATTAAGTACCTACTTGAATGCATGCTTTGCAAAGGTCGCACCACGCATTTTAATTTCAGTTACTGAATAGACGGTTATTTTGTACTTTTTAGTCTGTTCCTATAAAAGTGTGATTTTTTAGTTTTTTAAACTACATATTTATTTTTTACTTTTTAGTTTAATAAATGGCAAGCTATGGGTGGTTGATAATCGATTTCACAGTCCATTCATGTGTCTGCTGATCTGCTCACCCCGTAAATATTATAATTCAAAGGCGTGATTGTATGTACCTATTTAGTTTTACAAATTCAAGTGGAGATCCACTATTAGTTACCAGATGCGCGAGCCGAACCCTTACTTTCTCCTTACTCCATCATCAGACCCTCACCACCAAGTGTAGCGAATAGGTCTCATCAGAACGAAACAAATGAGCCCAAACTCGCGGGGTTTCGTAGTGGTTATTAAGGAGTGCCACTGACTTCATCCCTGCTCCATCATCAGACCCTAATCACCAAGTGCGACTAAAAAGTCTCATCAGAACGAAACAACGAAGGCCAAACTCGAGTGGTTTCCTAGTGGTCATTAAGAAGTGCCACTGGCTTTCTCCCTGCTCCATCATCAGACCCTCACCATCAAGTGTAACGAACAGGTCTTCTCAGAACAAAAGAAATGAGCCTAAACTCGAGGGGTTTCCTAGCAGCCATTGAAGAGTTCTATTGCCCACTTCTTGACTCCATCATCAGATCAGCTCGATGGTAGCAAATTATTGTATTGTCATCGGATTCATATAGACTCGCAAAGTTTCAAATCAATACGACAATTAGAAGTAGGTTAAAATTGATTTCCAAGATTTTCTTACATTGTGACTTAGTTACAAGTGAAGCTAATAAAAGTGTGGTAAAAACAAGGTTTGTAAATACAAAAAATCCCACTTTAAGTAGGTACATCTGAGGTCCGCGGGTCCGCTGGCCAGCAATTCGAGCTTTGACGCGAGTTTGCTTTGATGGCGGCGCGCGCGCTCGCGATGTTGCCACTTTTTAAACTGTGATAACTTCTTAAGTATTTATTTAATTAAATAAGGTAAAGGACAATTTTTATCTACATTAAATGGCCACGGTAACTATTATACTTATTTAGATAAGGATTAATACTGATTACGCGATATTAGCTATGCAAATAAAGTAATATTTTAAATTAACTCATTAAAGATAAAAATTATTACTGTGAGTCAATCGTACGCTATTGCGGACTTCTTTATAGGCCTTTTTTATGCTATCAATACAATTCCTTAATACAAAAATTTTATGTATCTGACACGATTTTGCCAGCGTTCACAATGTAAACGCTAGAAAAATGTTTGATGGCTTCATCATAAAACATGGAATTTTCTCTATTTTACAAATAAGTCCTAAATTAGAATGTTTTGTATGTATAAACCTTCGGAAATAAATTTTCTAAATAACAGTGAAAACTGCATCAAAATCCTTTGCGTGGTATAAAAGAAGAAAGCTTAGAAACAGACAGACAGAGGCGGAGAGCGACTTTGTTTAATAGGTACTATGTAGTGATATATCTGAGTCCCATTTAAGGGCAAACTCTGTTCAACTGTACCAGGGTTGGTACAGTTTTACAGTAATTTTATTGTCGTAGGTAAAAGATTGATAATTTAATGTAACTGTTTCAGAAGTTAGCTCTCTGTACCATTACCTAGGCCAGCCTAGGCGGAATGTGACTATTGCGTCATGCTAAGTAGTTTATGTATAAGTACATTAAAATTTAATAAAGAAAGAATTGTAAAACAGAATTGTGAAAAGTGACATTTTTGTTTTTTACTTGCAAATCCCCTTGCCTTTGTGTAAAAAACAATTGTTAAAGCACACGAATCGAGAGAGAAAAATCTATGTAGGTAAATGTTAAAGAAGAAAATCCACTTTTTTGTTGAAAATCCACGTTTTTTAAGCACAGCTACCGCAATTTCATTTTGCTCATCTGGCAACACTCGTCGAGCGTCCACGACGCGACGCCGTCCATTTTGTTTTATTAGTTTAGTGTTCAAACGTGAACACGCTTGAAAGTGATTAAGTAAATGGAAAGAGATCTAACTGAAAAATGGTTTCAAAAATGTTAAAAGAATGGAACCTGTCTGAAGACGCAGTAAAAGTTATTATTGGTAAGTGAACAGTCCTTGTTTTTATAGTTTTTAAGTACCTACCTATTTTGATCTCACTCATGATTAACATGGCGTCATGGTATTTGTCATATTCATACAAATCCAGGTGCATATTTGGAATCATGAATTATAAATAGGTAGGTAGGTACCTAGATTCTTGAAATTTTACTACTTTACGTACATATGTACTAGTTTAGAGCCGCAAACGCATGACAGCCATAGAGGGGCGGGGCGCGCACAGTTCGCAGCGCAATAAACCGCTCAAATCGCTCGTAGGTACTTATCTATTTTATATGAACTATCGCACACTTAAGCCGGGGTGCAGCGGGCCGCATAATCCGCCGTAGATTTTGGTTTGGTTGCGTGCGATGCGGCAAACTTAAGTATTGTACGCATTTTGCTGCGCTGCGGCCTTCTGTGCCCCGGCATAAAAGCAGAGAAAAGTTTTACTTAGGTACGAATAGTTATTGCTACCGTTTTCAGATAAAGGGTACACTTCAATAGAGCTTTTAAAGTCGCTGGTACCATCTGTTGATAACTTCACATTATTAAACTTTTCGCATATGCCAGATCGGACTATGTACGCACAGAAATGGACTGAATGGATGAATGAATCTAGACAGGTCAGTTCTTTATAAGCTACTTTTTGTTTTTAATAAATAAAATAAATAAGTGAATTTCGTCTGTCGAAAACTATAAATTACATTGTGATTTTCAGAATATTCAACCACTCATCTCTCATTGTACAAGTAAGACTGTATAATATGTAGTAAGATCTTTCAAATAACAGCATGTTATTCATTGTCAAATACATACTTACTAAAATAAATGTGATAAATTACTAATATCATGATGACCTGCATATACCTACTATACTATTTATCAAGTCTGACTGCATGGGTGGGTCAATCAACTTGTAGACCCTGCATTAGTTTTGACATAATAAAATAATGTATGTATACATTATAAAGTTAATATACCTATAGGTATATTAACTTTATGGTATACACATGGCAGTTTTATAACTTGCTTTACTGGCTTGCCTTACAGTGTCGGTCTAAAAGTTTTTGACCCCTGGCTTAATATATTGGGATGTTTGATAGAAAAAAATCACTCTTTTACTTACAAAAAATCAGAAATTGTAATTAATTACTAAAATTATAATCTGCACATACTTACCAAAATATTTCTCTTGGTCTAGCTGCATGGGTGGGCAAATGGGCAATACTTAATAAATTTCTTTATTTCAGAACAAAATGATCCATAGCATGTTAGTGTATAAGTAAAGCTTACATAATTGTATTTTTCAATCGCAGGCTGAAAAAATATCAAATTCTTTGACAACTCCGATTCCTCCATCCGGGTACAACGGATGTGATCTAATTGGGCCATGCAGCAACTCTGTCAGTGAAGTTAATTTGTTCACAAGGTATGAGCTATTGAATTGTGTAACTATTTTGACACTCGTTTAACCACATTTAACCACAGAACATTTTAGAACAGTAGTTACTTAGACGTACATATTTTTTAAAGGCAAATTGTAATTTTAATTGTTACCTAAGTAGGTATATTTTCTACTTCAATTGTTATTGTTAATAGCAGTACAGAGTATTTTAGAATAAAAAACATTTAAAAATAATATTACAGATTTTTTTCCAGATATTTGCATATTTGCATGCATATTTTGGACCTTTATGTTGCATATAATCCGGTCCTTAGTTATGACAGTTTTTGTATGATAGTGAGTTTTTATTGTTCCTTTGCTTAGCCTCGCACTTTGACCAATCATTTGACACTTTACACTATAACCTACAATTGGCAAAAATAAAAATTAAATACAAACTATACAAAATTATAATTTATTATCATTTTAATTGGCAGTCCTTCCAACAAACGGCCAGCTGAATCTCATCCTCAAGCTCATGAGTCAGTACTCCCAGTATACGCACCGGGCAACTGCAATCCACTTATAAATTTGCTAGAGAAATCCTGTGCAACGAGGCAGCTGCTTAAGACTGGACTGCAAAGAGAATTCCGACGAAGCGAGCAAAGTGAGCTCTGTGACATCATTCTTGACCACCTCCTGAAGGACAGGAGCGATCAGAAACCAAAACTTGCATATAGTGTTTTCATTCAATGGGCAAAGCACGTCCATGATTTGTTCACAAAGGAACCAGAGGCTATTTGGTTTAGCGTCACCCCTCCCTTCAAACAAGAGTTGACCCAACTTTCGCCAGGAGCAAAAGCACCTCCATCTGCCTCTGCGCGCCCTCATGGAAAGTTATATGACAGGTACTTATAACAAATAAATTTATTTATTCTTGCATGTGATTTTTATATATTATATGTATTTCAATAAAATGTGTTCCTGCACGGTTTCTAAATAAGCTAGTCGGTAGAAATCAAGTTCTATGGACACCCCCGGTACTGACTAAATACCTGACTTGGTTTAACATTGCATCTCAAAACTTTTTTGCAGTATTTAATTTAGATTTTAATTTACCCTAAGGTTGACTGGTATTGAATTCAATTACTTTGAGTACTTACTCTTATTTCATGTGCGGATGAAGATACGGCAAAAGGCAGGCTATTTGGCGGGAGAGTAGAGGTTTAGTAAACAAGACCATTAAGATCTCATCCATCGCAACAGCAAGCACGTCGGAAGATTCAGAGGAAATCGGTACAGAGCCACGTGGCCGTAAAAGGAAAAAATCACAGCTGCCATTACGGGACAAGGAACTTGATCAGGACCATAATTTAGAAGGTAGGTACACATATACCTGCTGTTTATTTTCTTCGTTTTAGAGCATTTAAGTAAAAGCTTGTTAGGGTTTCCGTACCAAAATGGTAAAAAGAAACCCTTATGGTGAGACTCTGTCTGTCACAGCTGGACATCTCGAGAACAACTAATGCTATCAACTTGAAGTTTGGAATAGTTTTAGATGACGTTTGTCCAACTATTTTGCAAATAAGACGGAAATAAAAATATTTTCACTTCTCATGCTCTAAAAGTACGCCGCCAATATAGCCCTACGAAGCGGGACTAAATATCCACTTTAGTCCCTAGGAAGTAACAAGTAATAACTTTTTTAATTTCCTTCATATGACATTAGACAAACTCAAACAGCCAGCGAATATACTATTATTTGTGAAATGTGGACCATCTTCATTGCGAAAATGTTAAGATGTTTTTGTTTCATGGTTTTTCCGCAAGGAAGGTGGCGCCATATGTTTTAAATTGTTAATTGTGACTTGAAGAAAAAACTGACCGCGAGGTTTTGGCGCCATTTTGGCGGGTTAGGTTAAGTGGATATTTTAATGAATCGCAATTGGTTTCATAGTGGGCTTTGTGACTCAGGATAGGTGTGGTTTTGTGCCCCAAGTGTCTACGCAACTGGACGATATGTGGAATGATTAAAATAGGTGCTATCTCGGTAAAGTGATGCCTAATATTTTATTATAGTGGTGACTACCTCAGCAAGAATTATCGAGAAGGCTGGCTTGACACACTTGACGCCAAATACTCCAAGGAGCATTGGAATGTAACACACCTACATTTGACGACCGATTTGGCGCAGGGGTAGGCTACCTACCTTCTGCGCCAGTGGCTCGGGTTCGATTCCCGAACAAGACAAATATGTGTGTGCATGAACATGTCTATTTGTCTTGGTCTGGGTGTTAACTATGTATTATATGTATGTATTTACAAACAAAAAGTATTTAAGTATATATTTATCCGTTATCAAGTTTTCCATGATACAGTTTCTTAATGAAATTAACATGGGCTTAGATAATTGGTGTGAATGTAAGAAATTATTATTTATTTATTTATTTACATTCTTATGAAAACATAAGACACTATAATAATTTAATAATACTCAAGAATTGGCAGTATGGCTAAATGTCTTGGCCTGTCCTACAAAAGAGCGAATATTTTTACTACTACTACTACTGACCGCGAAAATTACAGAATTTGTTAAATGTTTTTGTACTAAATTGACTATTTTTCTCGCACTCAAAGTAAAAAGTACAGTTTGCACCTCGAGACTAAACGCCAACTTAATAAATAATAAATAAAATAAATATTTTCTCACAATCACACCAATTATCTAAGCCCATAGTAAATTTCTTATGAAACTGTGTCTATGTGAACTTGACAACGGATAAATATATACGTTCACTAGATCATGCAGACAGATTCGCTGGCGCCTGGTAATATACAATACAACATTCATGTGAAATATATTACATGCAAACCATTTTTGGCTCAACTTAAATACTTTTTGTTTGTAAATACATACTTAATATAGGGCAGGCGTACCGGTTTTGGCCACTGTACCGGTTGTGGTCACTTTTCACTTTAAAGTTATATAAATAGGAATTAAATAATTATTGCTTATATTTATTAATGGCGAATAAAAGATTGGACTTTTAGTTAATAATTACAGCACTTAGCTTTTTTTATGTAGTACGATATTTTAGAAATAAACACGTGTTATGTTTCAAAGTTAACGTTTTGTAAAATTCTTAATCAAAATGTTAAGGGTAAAGGTTTTGTAAAGTCATTTTTTTTCTACAATAAAATTATTTTATGGTTATTTAATATTTTATATCATGTTGGAATATGTTTCTTCTAGATGGATTAAGTGTTGTTTTTTCACTGTTCTTACAAAAAGTTGGAAAACAATAAGTGGCCAAAAGTGGGGCTAGAAATTTTAGCATTGTGCCACCTTTGGCCACTTTGGCATTAGTAGAAAGTTTCCAACCTATCATAAAGTTCATTTATTTTAAAAGACTCACAACTCACTTTTGTTAGCTAACGTACTAGAAAATTAGCGGATTGAGGCTAGTGTAGGCACTAGCCTACACTAGCCTCAATCCGCTAATTTTCTTTTAATCAAGTGATAAAGGTATACTTATAAAATCGTAGTAAGGAGCTAGCTGTGATTGAAATACTATTTCATGTAGTGTTTTAGTCTAGAACTCTGATAAGACATCAATTAAGCATAAACTCAACTTATAAATATAGTAATTTCATGAATGTGGCCAAAACCAATGCAAACGGTGTATTTGGCCCCCTCCGCAGAATTTGTTCTAAATAAAAAAAACTATTGATTTTTCTTTACTTTGTAGATTGTACCCTTAAAGGTCGATAAATTATCTATAACTCTACATTATAAATTTTCTCTAAAATACTTAAGATCATTAAGCACTAAGCGGCTAAAAGTGAAAAAATCCTTAAAGTGGCCAAAACCGGTACGCCTGCCCTACATATTATAGAAAACACCCAGACCAAGACAAATACATATGTTCATGCACAGTTGCACACAAATATTTGTCTTGTTCGGGAATCGAACCCGAGACCTCTGGCGCAGAAGGTAGGTAGCTTACCCTTGCGCCAAATCGGTCGTCGGTTTCATTGACTCCCTCGCACGCTCGGGAGCAAAACCACCTCTGGTATATAATGGCTTCGTTTAGTCCCTCGTTATAAAATATACTATTATATTTTTATTTGCAACAGAGACTGAAAGGTGTTCTAAAAATTCGAAGTGGGACTACTAGTGCATATGGGGTATCATAATGAAAGAGCGCTGCTTGCACATTCTCAAATATTTTTTCTTTTTTTCTTAAGCCGCATCATTTTCGACTTTCGTGTAGAATATTGCAGTTGACCTAAAACTGCAATATTCTACACCGCAAATGCTATGACGAATCTAGCCTCGCCGATGAAAACATTTTAACGTTATATTTATTTAAAATTTATGATGGTACGAAACCCCCGGTGCGCGAGTCCGACTAGCTTTTGACCGCTTTTTTTTATTTAATTATGATTTTATTTGTTTTGTTTTGACATAGAATTCTTGGCTTCACTTTTATATTATATCTCAACTTTTTCCACAGAGGAGCTGAAAATTAATGGCGACATTATCACAATAACCAAGTACCAGGGATTAGAATCTTCATCTATACTAGAAACAGCTTGGAAAGCCACATGGTCACTGCGCAAGCGGTACTTAATGACTGTAACAGCGGCACAGTATTTGAAAAAGTTTCCTTTGCTTTGTTTGACGAGCGTTGGTCCACACCTGGTAAGTGATTTGCACATTTGTGATTCGTTAAATTATAACTATACTAATATTATAAAGAGGAAAGATTTGATTGTTTGTTTGTTTGTTTGCATTATTCAATGCAAAAGGCTCCGAAACTACTGGACCGATTTAGAAAATTCTTTGACCATTAGAAAGTTACATTCTTCCCGAGTAATATAGGCTATATTTTATCTCGATATATCCACGGGAACGGGTACCACGCGGGTAAAACCGCAAGTATCCGCTTGTCTTATCTAATTATCTTTTCTGAAACTTTACCTGCATTAACTCTTTGTATTTTTGCTTCACAGATAAACATTGACTTTACAAATCTCAATTCAAATGTTAGCTCCTCAGCACTGTACACTGGGTTAAGAAAAAATTCAGATTTGATTGAAAATAGGGCTTCTTTAAAGCTGCGAACATTATCGAAGCCCTTACGGGCTCAGCAACAAAGAATTCACGATCTACCAAAAGGTAAGATAAGATTTATAGAAACTCGTTCATTTATGTTCTAGTATTATAAATGAAAAAAAAAAAAACAAATATATTTACTATGTATACTAAAAACTGGTTTATTATACTAAATACTGTTTTTTGGACATTTGCTTGATTAATTACTTAATTATTTTTTTCAGACACTGAGTTACAGAAGCTAACTGCAGTACTTCTTTTACTGCCATTTGCAATCGTCGGAGGAAAGACCGGTGTTCGAACTAAAGCCTCGCTGGTGTCTGAGGATATGTTTGCCCCTTTGTTAATGTCAGTTACTAACATTTATTACGAAAGCGGAGTGGGTAAGGCTTACGCATTAGGCCACCTCTTCGAAACACTGTACTTCGACGGTCATTTTCATGCTTATAAAGTGACAAAAACCCATGAGGTGAAATATATTGCTTTGGACCAGTTGCAATTTCCCTTCCCCAATACACTAACGCCCTCTTTGATCGATGATGCTTTTTTTGTAACCATTCGTAATGCCATAGACTAACTCGTTTGGTGCTCGTATATTTTCTTGTTAACGGCCAAAATTGATAATCAATCCACAGATAGAGATAGGCATGATCCAGATTAGTTGCTAGGCAACACCTAGCAACACCCTGGCAACTGTTGTTAATTCTATGTTAATATCAAGCGTTGCGTAGCAACTAATCTGGATCATGCCTATCTCTATCTGTGGATTGATAATTAATTCTGGCCGATAAATAGCCCTCTTGGTAATATTCAAAGTGTATTTCATATTATTGTTAAGTAGCCAAGGTATTTGATGTCAACTTCAACTAAGGTTTACAGTTAGTTACAAAAAAAATATATGCGTATGGTAATTCCATTCACAGTCCATTCAGATGTGTACTTGCTGTTGCGATGGATGAGGTCACGGTCTTGGAAAGGAGAGACACATAACTTTACTTTACATACATACTTTGCTGCCTAAATTGTGAAATTTGGTACAATTACATCAGCATACGAATTGCGTATCTTTTGCGATACGCTGGTTGTGCTCGTGCGTCCACGACGCGACGCCGTCCATTTTGTTTTATTAGTTTAGTGTTCAAACGTGAACACGCTTGAAAGTGATTAAGTAAATGCAAAGAGATCTAACTGAAAAATGGTTTCCAACATGTTAAAAGTATCCCTGAAGTATATTGTAACGGTACAGAATTGCACTTGTTATTATATTTCAAATATTTATTGGCTTTTGTATAAAATAGAATGATAATGCTAACCTTGGGTCCTTGGGAAGTATTGGTTGATGTTTTGGAGGTGAAAGCTTGATACAAATTGGTTTAGGAAACAAAAATTAGCTTTATTTGCGAAATGCATTATATCTTCAGTGGGTATACATTCATTCTTGAAGTCTTGAGTCTTAAATAATTGTTCTCAAATGTGCACGGATTGATTTCTGAAAAAAAGAAGAGGTTTAAAAGTAAATAAAAACAATAGTGTTTATTTATATCTGACCTTGGAGGTAGCAATTTAGAGATTATAGTGGATCTCACCTTGAAACAATAGCTGTGCAGATTGTATAAACTTTGAGCATGTTATTTTAGACATATTTGTAAACTGACAGGTTTGTAGGCAACAGAGTTTGTAGGCATGTTTGTTTACAGGCGTGTTAGTGGCACAATATGTGTTCGGCATATTTATTGGTTATACATGTGATCTCTGGTTAATTACATCACATCAGTCTAATTATTATGTTTGGAGCTAAATATTTATTTTATACAATGTTAGCAAAATACTGATAGGTTATGACAGGTAAACATAGATGCTCCTAGCGGCAGAGTTGAGAACTAAGACAAGTCAAATGACATCACATAAACATAGCGAGAAGTTTTTACTCACAGAATGTTAAATTAACATTATGTAAAACTTAAATAAAAATATGGGTTAAATAATCAAAAGTACAGAATATTGGTTTCTATCTTAGATAAGGTTCAAAGTTTCAAATATGTTTCTTTGGCTAGAGGTGATACGTTCGGAAATTATGTTCGAACAATTACCATTTTGATAATAGTTTTCATTCATAAATAATAATAAAAAAAGGGATCATACAAAATAATGTGTTTATATTATGTGAGAAGGTAATATTTTGAATAGTTTAGTAAATTCTATAACTTAACTATCAAAGGTTTCTGAACGAAAGCCAAGCTGGGCGTTCAGGAGGTTTGAAATGGTTTGGCGTTAGACGCTAGATGGCCTATCAGTTTTGTGGGGGGTGAATAGGGATGCAGGAATAGTTGGGTTGCCATGTTGTGAGAAATAAATACCTTATTTATAAAACAGAGAGAGGGGGTAATTATTGATGTATGGTATTCACACAAGATTAAAAGTAAAATACCTTAATTGTTGTAAAGGGGAAAAAGAAATATTTATAGGAAATAAAATTTGGAAAAATGAATAATAATTATTCTAGAATGTACAATTAAGACATTAAAACTAATAAACCTTAGTCAAATTAGTATTTCAAAGTTAAATAATTAGACATGAGACATTTAAGAGACGGATTAGAAATATACTGAAAAGTTTCCATTAAACATAGGGGTAAAATTTCCCTGAGAGTGGGGAGAATTTCTAGGATGTAAAAGAAAAAAAAAGAAAAAAGGACGCTAACTTTTGGCGCGGTATGAGTAGGGCTATATAAGCAAAAACGACGCGACGCTCGCCCTTATTTCTCCGGGATCGACTTCGAGGCAACACGTATGGAAGACGAAACACTTTTTGAAGAAGTTTCCATTTTTAATCAAGCGAGAAGTAGTCTTCAAGCAAGTGTACAGTGAGTCCTTGCACCATAGGGCGGTTATTGGGTTCGCGATCTTTTAAACGTTTTAATTTTGGAATTCTGACTGGTAAATTGGATCCGAAATTAAAAGGTCTAGTTTGTTTACAGAAAGCATTTCAATTAAAGTAAATTATTCCCAAGTAAAATCCTAGAAAATGGGCTTAATTTGAGTCAGAGAGGGTTGGAAGCATAGAGTTTGTTTCTTCAGGAGTACATTTTTATGTCTCCGGGCTCCAGGCAAGGCTCACGGGAGGTCGCTAGGTAAAGAAAGTCTGGCATTGTGGAGTGTCAGATGAGTGTTCAATGGATAACGCTTAGTAATTTCCACATGGTTTGATCAGGCGGGCTGTTTTCATTGACAGTTTTTCAGTTAACACGTCTGATGGCGCGGGGCGTATGCCCCAGATTTGGAGGCAGTTGCGGCCTGATTGAACCATACCTACCTGTAGGGTGTCTATCTGTTCCCTTCCCAAGCAGATGGACCACGGCATGAGCGATAGGATTTTAGGGGGCCCACTCACCCAAACTTGACAGAATTGGGGCGTCAGAACTGGCGATACAGGCGCCAGGTTTGTGTTTGTTAGGAAAGTCGCATTTAGTCGGAAATTAGGCAGGTAAGTACCTACTTAGAATCACGAGCTAGGTAACTCGAAGACCTTTGTTCTGGCAGAAAGGGGGAGGTCTGCTGGGGCAAGGCTACGAGGGGAGTCTGGTATACAGAGTAGGTAGAAAGAGTAGGGTCGCTGTTAGGTCTATAAGTAGCATTATGTGTTATCACCAATATATCTACGATCAAATCCGAATTTTGTTGACATCCCTAGCCATAGATTCTTGTGATAGACGAACAAACCCGGGCAATTTGACAGAATGATTATAGATAGTGGGGAAAAGTCCGATTGACAGTTTCCAGAAAAATGGCTGTCTTTATCTAACAAAAATAATGTTACATCTTAAGAAGAGAGATTAGGTCAATGATTAGTGCGTTGTAGCAATGTAGTCTACAAGTTATATGATATTCAGTGAGGTATGTAAGAAATTAATAGATTTGAAAAGGAAAAGGTGACCAATGGATACCTAGTGCTTTCAGTATTTGGGAAATGATTTGTGAGGTAACAATACTAGTGGAACAGTCCAAGGAGCTTGATTAGAGTAATCTTTATAGGTTCACGCATTGCAAAGATATGAAGGTTGAAATAATCTATCAAACATAAGTGGAGAATCTAAATTTACCTATATATTTGGCTTGACAAAAGGTAATATATTCCTATGATGCAAAAGGCACCTATAATAATCTATAAATTGAGCTGGTTGCGGAAGAGTTCTCTGGATCAGACTACTGCTAAATTAATGTATGAAGAGGATTTTGTTCGGTGGCGAGAGAAGATGTTTAAACTCGAAGGAACTCGGTGTAACGTTGACCAGTGTCTTATGGAAGCTGATGTGGATTCAAGGTTTTCCAGATACTAACCTATTGAGTTGGAACATGATTCTATTTTAGCCATAAATTATGTAAAGCTATCGGGGTGAGGCGAAAGCTTCTGTCCAATTTGGTTGGATTCTTAAGTTATTTCCAAGACCAGTCCAATGGTGAGATTAAGGATATATTACCATGAGCGAGATTCTTTAGAGACAAATTTTAACCAACAAGTTGCAAAAGTTCAATAAGATCCGAGTCAGACACATAGACATAACTAGGGAATTTAGTTCTACGGGGAAACTTGGTCATAGAAAAGGTTAGGAGAGTCTATATTTATATGTACTTACTATGAATTAGAATTGAGACTTGTTAGTGCTCCTAATTTAAGCACTCAACCTGTTGGATTTATCCCAATAAGGATTATTCAACAAAAGGAAAAGGATATATCAATTAACGTTAACTTTAACTGCTGCTGCCATGAAGGAGAAAGATCTCTTCATGTAGACTAACAAGTCGCTTTGAAGCATTTAGCTTGGTCCTCTTATATATATATATATATAAAGAATTGACGAACATGACAGCTTGACTTTATATGTTGAAGTTTGTTTTTATATGAAAATGTAATAAAGCAGCGCCGGAGGAGGGATGTCCAAGTCTGGTGACGAGTTCCACTGTTATGGGCGGCGGAGGTGCCCTGACTTTACCGGTTAAATAATATTGCTGGAGCATTTGTATTAGGCCAAGATGGTGATTAAGATCAATAGACTCTCTTTACCCTAATGATTATACCAATTTTCATCTCTAACTTTGCAAGCAAGGCCATATGCCTAAGCTAGTAGGTACGGTTATAGATCTGATATAGTGACTCAGTCTTCCAATAGATATAACAAATTTTCATTTCTAATTTGCAAGCAAAACCATATGCTTAAGCTAATAGGTATTATTATAGTAATTGTGTCTCCATCTTCATATAGGAATATCAAATTACATTTCAAACCACACATGCCAATTTCACCTTAGACCTTGCAAGCAAATCCGGATGCTGTTACTAGTTTCAGTTCCATTGTAACCTAAATTATTAAATTCCACCAGTTTTAATAGACAGTTAACCTTGGGTCAGTAACCAGAAAATTAGCATGGTGGACTCAGCAAAATAACTCACCAGGTTTTCAAAGTATATTAGATCTAGGAATCGGTTAGGACCTAACTGTTAAATGTCCAAGCAATGTAGGGGTAAACTAATGTTAGATTTATACAAGAGTATTAACTTATTTTGAGTGTCTTTGTCGCTATAAATGAGGTTAGAAAATTAGAAGCAACGGCCATGTAATATGAACAGCTGTTAAGTTGATGTAGGCATATAGGCAGTTCAAAGTATGAGTTAGTTAGTGGTAAGGTTAGTCTCTGTCGCTTCATTTAAAAGATCATGGGTCTACGCTTTACAACCAGGGTTCTCCATTACGACATCACAGGCCACTTCAGAGTTGATTCAGAGCATCCATAGTAGTTATCTATATATTAATCGGACAACAGTTAGGTATTACAGCGTTCAAGCTAGCTAGGTATTTTAGTAACTAATAGAATCCTTGACAGAGGTTCAGTATTAGCTTAGAGTAAATACTAGAATGGTTTGTTAGTATATTTAGGTCATCTATTATTATTTAGGCTAAGCGATTAGAAAGGATAGGTAGGTGTTACAATTTAGTAGTGCCGTTACCAGGATTAAAAATTAACACATATTATAGCAAATCTTGTATAGGAATAAGAAAATAAGACAATATTTACAAACCTTTTTAATGAGTTTAGCATATAAATTACATTGGAGCTCTGAGTATTTCTGAAGGTAAGTGGCTAGTTTACATTGAGTTGGAATAGCCACAATTTGTTGTTTAGTGCAGAAGGAAAACTGAAGCGATGGGGTTAATATTAATTATTTAATTAAACTTCTGTTAAGGGTCCCCGGGCAGGATGTTTCTTAATAAGGGTCTTTTGAGAACTGTTCATAGGTCTTGATCAGGTTTAGTTAAGTATAGCAACTTGTTTTCTGAAATGGAAGAAATA